>BTPG01000004.1:177213963-177818963 GCA_036245525.1 Semisulcospira habei
CATCATCAGCGAACATATCGCATGCAACACTATCATCACTAATTGTGAGTGGAAGGTCGTTAATGAACAAACAGAATAAAAGAGGGCCTAAAATAGAGCCCTGGGGCACGCCATGCTTTACTTTGCAGTGACTAGAATATGTACCATTAAGGAGAACTTTTTGTCTTCTGTTTTCTTGGTAGGATTTGAAAAACCCGAGAGAGAGAGAGAGAGAGAGAGAGAGAGAGAGAGAGAGAGAGAGAGAGAGAGAGAGAGAGAGAGAGAGAGAGAGAGAGAGAGAGAGATGAAATGAAATGAAATGAAATGAAACTTTATTTTCCAAGGATAAATGATTAGGCCATAGACCTGTTTTCAATCATGTCCTTGCTCACGCATACATCATCACACACACACACACACACACACACACACACACACACACACACACACACACACACACACACACACACACACACACACACACACACACACACATAGGGGTAAAAATATGTGCATGAATGAAAATGAAATAATAATTCTAATCAAAAGCAAAAATGCGACACACACACGAACGCAAGGGTTCGACGCGCAGACTGGTATACCAATGCGCACCTGCCAGAGAGAGAGAGAGAGAGAGAGAGAGAGAGAGAGAGAGAGAGAGAGATTTGCGTCATATTTAGAGTATTGTGTCAATGTCTGCGTGGTGACCGAATTGCTTCTTTTACGTCAATGTCACTGTCTGGCTTTCTCTAAAAGAAGTCAATTTTTTTTACTGTTTTAATTAAATAAATTATTTAATTAAAACAGTAAAAAAAAATTGAGGGTTCCGGGCGTAAGAGCCGTATCCCGTTTTCCCAGAATTTTACAGGAGAGCAGTTTGAAAGTTTTGAAGATTTATTTCTATTTAGTGCTTGAGTTCCTGGTATCAAAACACGTATCAGTTGAAAGCTTGTTTTCTCCTCTGTACTTTCAAATGAACATTTTGAAACAGTCGTTTTTATTTAGCGTACATTTGGCAAATAAACAATGCTGACATTATATACGGTCCTAATATGCACGCTCAGAGTAAAAGGTTTGCAGCCACCTGTGCCTGCATAAAGACAGGGCTGCTAAATGACAGTGTCAGGCACGCCCAAAAATGGCCAGTATATACGTAAACATTCCCGCCTGAGGACCGCAGCTAGGTTTCCTCCTAGGCTGCGTTTGTGAAATGGGTCATGTTGATATTGCCTGACAGCCGCAGAAAGAGTTACTGCTGTCAAGGGGTGAGGAAAAAGGGACTCCTCTACGGACGGAAAAGCTCTAAATAGTTATACGGCCTTTACGCCCGGCAACTGCACGGTGAAATTGCCATTACCGGACACGGAAAAGACAAGACTCTTTAGCAGGAGATAAAAACAAGCACAGAACTGCTGCATGAGTGTAAGAAGATCGTAAAACATGTACGGAGAATAGCGGTCCACAACTTAAAACTGTTCAATCTAGCAGGATCTATGTAATACGAGTCCAAGGAGAGTGACCAGTGACAGATTACATTTTCACATACTTTTAACTGATCAGTCCACTTAAGCTGTGCACTCTATACGGAGAAAACCAACCAAACATGAAGTCAGCAATACTGACAACAATAATGGCATTATCAAAATACAGGAACATCTCGTTACACATGAAGAGAAAGTAACTATGCAGAAATGAAAGAGAACTCACCCACTGATGTCGTTGTGGCGTGTTTGATAAGTGTCTTACCATTCACAGTTCTCATTTATAAGTCATATTTTCAGTTAAAAAAGCATATGTAGCACAGGCTTTGATTTCAGTCTTCACAGCATGTCAACATTTGAAGAAGAAGGAAAAAGAAAAGAAATTCCCACATCCAAGGATTGAGTTTTCTAACACAAAATCACGCATTATTGAAATTTCAATTGCGCTTATTACTTATTATGTCAATATTACAATATTTACAGTTCCTCACTGTCAAACTTGTGTCAGCGCTCAGAGTTTTATTCTGGCCAAGTGTGCCATTGCCACACATGACTCCGAGATGATATGTTCTAATGACCTGTTCTAATCCATATCAGAGCAGTCATCCTCCATCATGTCAGGCTCGGGCAGTTTGTTCTTCGTAGCTGGAGATGTCGAGAGGCTTTCATAGAATGGGTGATGTTCAGCTGGAATGATTCCAGAGCGGCAAAGAGACAGCAGATCTTGTTTCTTGGCGAAGGACACAGGGAGCTTTGAGGCGTAGCACCTAGGTATTTGTGCAGGTAGAGGTTGTGCGCGACGCTTGCTGGACCCTATCATCTTCAGCACTTGGAACTCTTGATCATCGAAGGAGTACTTGAAAAACATCATCTCTTCTTGACCTTTTAGAAACTGCACCACTTTGATGCTGAGCCAGTTGACCTTGTTTCCCTTCAAGTCTGTCTTTGTATTTCTGATGACTGTGGATGCTACATGTTTGAAATCAAGAAAGTCACCATGCTTGAGCGGGATGACGACATAGGGTTGTCCTCGTCGTGCCATCCTCAGAATGATGTCCCAGCCACTCGGCGTGTAGATTGGAGAGTGTTTTTTGGCGAAAGTTATGGCTGCATGCATGCTGTCACATTCCATGTGGGTGTGTCCTGTTTCTAAATATTTATGACTGATAAGCTTGATGTTGCTAATGTTATTGACAGCATGAATTAGTGCTGCTGATAGGTTTTGGTTGCGGTTCTGTCCTGAACAGCAGTCAGAAAAAATGATAACTTCCTCAATATGATGGGGCAAGGATGACAGGTAAATGTACAGGCAGGTGGCAATTTCGCATGAACCGCGCTTTCCTTCGCTTTCATCCCACGTGAAACAGGTCCCCTTTCTGTCAGTGAGAGAATAAACAGTGAAGTTATACACAGACAGCTTGCGCTTATAATAAAGCTGACTGACAAGTCCACACGGCGCTTGCAGCACAGCCTGCAGATCGACTGTGATGACATGCCTCTTTGGATCTTTGCCTGCCTCTCTTTTGTCGCGATCTTTTTCCTCCCTTGCTCTGTCTTTCCTATCTCGGTGTTTCTCATACTCCTTTTTCTCTTCTTCCGATGCAGCAGACCCTTTCTGTTGGAACACTGCGCAAGTGACACACTGGTCTTTCTTTGGGTGATGGAACGAATAACTGAAATACTGATTAAATATATCCCTATACTTTCTGGCGGACACAGGTGTGTGACCACCACTTTGGCAAGCTTCAGTGTACAGCTCGTACATTTTGCTCAAAGTGAGGTCAGAAGAGAGGTACAACCTCTGTGTGTCCTTTCTTGTGTAATGAGACTCGACCACAGGAAAGGACGCAATGTGTTGCTTGGCGCGGTCAACAGCCTCATTACTATATTTGTTGTGGGGTGGTCGTGACTTCCCCCGTAGCTGCTGGCCTGTGAACACACCTCCAGTGCTGTTTTCCAGAGCATGGTCCACGTAGGTTTCACCAACAGCCAGGGTCGCAAGAAATAAATTCTTGCAGACTCTGTGGACAGTGCCGTTAACAGTAAAAGAAAATACACGACAAACTCGACGTTTTTTCTCCTTTGGTTGTTGTGCATCCTCATCAAACATCGTTGCTGTTTGCCTCTGCAAAACGTTGGCACAGAAAATCCTTCTGCCTTTCATATGATTGAAGAGCATAAAAGGCATCGAAGAGTTCTTTTCGGCTCTCCTCTGTTATGTTTTCAGAGCACTTGTACCTGCACTTTGTACAGTCCACCTCCCTCATCACCTTCGATGGTACCGTTTTGCCAGATTGGGAAAGATATTGTTTGCCTTGCAGGTGTAAGGTCTTCCGAACATTTTTTTTTCCCACTTTTCTGGTCTGGCTTCCCGTTGTCGCGCCAGCTTTGTTTTGGGCGGACTGGAATACAAGCCTTGTTTCCTTGGTGTCACTTTATTAGACTACATTGAAATCGAGCTGTCTGGTTTAGGAGAGGGACATCTCTCATCATTAATCAATGCAGCTTCTGCCTCATTTGAAGTACAGCCTTTATCTGCGTCATTTGGAGAAGAGCTGCTACCTGCGTCGTGTGGAGGAGTGCAGTTACCTGCTTCGTGTGGAGGAGTGCTGTTACCTGCGTCGTGTGGAGGAGTGCTGTTACCTGCTTCGTGTGGAGGAGTGCTGTTACCTGCATCGTGTGGAGGAGTGCTGTTACCTGCGTCGTGTGGAGGAGTGCTGGTACTTGCGTCGTTTGGAGTCAAGTCCTCATCTGCATACTTGGAGGGCCTTGCGGTACACGTCTCACTGTGATGCAAAGTAGACGGGCCTGCAAGACAGCAAAATGAGAAATCTCAAACCTGTTTCAGGCCCTATTACTCACAATTATCACTTCATGTGATTAGAAGATTGGGCGCTGGGGTATGAAGGATGGTGACTGTAACGTGACAAATGCATGTATGGCTGAATTGTGCAACTCTCTCTCTCTCTCTCTCTCTCTCTCTCTCTCTCTCTCTCTCTCTCTCTCTCTCTCTCTCTCTCTCTCTCTCTCTCTCTCGGGGTGGCCTCCTCCTGGACAAGCTAGCAGTACCCGTTTTTAGGTCTCCCAAATTTTTCGAAAAATATCCTGAAAATGCCAGTCGTCGGGCTTCCCAACGCTGTGGAGCTATTGCTAAACACCCTGCTAGCTGACCATTCCATTAAATCGTGGAAAATCGCCGGGGAAGGTGAGGACATGACTTTTGTGCTCAGCTGTGTACGGCAGCAGAGCAGACCGGGACCGCCATCACTACACGCAAGGGACAGTGGCGACGTAAACCCCCAAGCCAGGTGCGGCGTGCCCTGAGGAGGGCCGAGCAACATCGGGCGAGACTGGACAACAACAACACCCAAGCCCAAGGTACACAAGAAACACAGAATGATTGTGACAACAACAACACAGAAACAAAGGCAAGTGACAATGACAAACACTTCAGTTTATTTGTGTCAACACCAGATACTGACCTACATTTCAACACGGTCACAGTGGCAACAGAGGACACATCACGCACCCCACGTGCTGTTCACGATATTGAAAATGACTTAACACAGTGGAATGCTGTTCAGGGGGCGTGTGCTACAGGTGTGTCTAACGTCGAAAACCTCGACAGGACTGTGGACTATTTTGGTTTTTCCACTTCAGCATCTCAACAAGATGATGTGTTTGACATCGAAAAAGAAGGAGAAGCAGCTGGTAACGACGTACACGCTACTAAACTGTATGTGGCGGGAATCACAGGGAGGCTGACACAAAAACTGCTACGAAAACCAACCAGAAACACAAAGTTCAAGAATATTGTGTTTGACAGTGGGCCCTCACAAGCTCAGCAGTTACTGCTGGGAGAGAGTGATGATATTATCATTGTGTATGACTGTCAGCAGCAGATCGTGGTGAACTGGTTCATCAAGCACGCAACAACAACACAGACAGAACGTTACTATAAGGACAGGTTACGTCAAGATTGCTCTGTGGACAGACAGACACACCGGTGATGACTTCGACATAATGGAGACAGACCTACATCTCCTGGCGACTTTGGTGCGACATCTCCTTGGATAACACTGCACAGTGCCGCTGCGTGACTGTCGGACTACACGTTGAAGCCCGTACACCAGTGACTATTAAATTGACTGAATCAGTCATGATATAATGAACTGTCGTGAATGACGTCGGTTTCCGCGTCGGTTCATTCGATCGTTTTGTTTTGTATTTTTTTTATCTCTGATCGAAATATTATACCCCCCCCCCTTTTGTGTATGGGCAAAATGCCTAACGCAATAAAGACATCTGAATCTGAATCTCTCTCTCTCTCTCTCTCTCTCTCTCTCTCTCTCTCTCTCTCTCTCTCTCTCTCTCTCTCTCTCTCTCTCTCTCTCTCTCTCTCTCTCTCTCTCTCTCTCTCTGTGTGTGTGTGTGTGTGTGTGTGTGTGTGTGTGTGTGTTTTCTCACATGCCGGATTAGTGAGTTGGATCAAAGTCAATGAAAGCGAGGGGGATAACTGGCTGACTGTTTCTGCCAGATGAGGGGTGTATCTCGTGCTGAGACTTGAAGACATCACTGAAGTATATGACAACAGTTTTCTGCCTAGTCTGCGAGAGCACGAGGAAGTAAATCAGCAGCATCATTGACCCATCTTCCCGGCTTTCTGAGTTCACTGACATTTGAGTGATACCGGAGATAACGCTCATTTTCATCTTCTTCACTTCTGTTGACCATGAAATGAATGTACTCTGTAATGTTTTCTATCAGATCGTCACACAGACAGTGTCTCAGTTCCAAATGGCTGATGTCCTCCAGATGAACGACAGATGACTCGAAAAAGCAGTTACCATCAGGAACAATTTTTTGTCTGTACAATCCATTGGACGCCAAAAAGTTGTCCAACCTGCCTGTGTGATCATGCACATTTCTCTGATGGCTCAGGTGGGCTCGAAGTCTGCTTTCTTTTGCGGTCTGAAGATCGGGATCACTGTTTCTCTTCCTCTTTTTTCTTTTGTTTGGTTTTCTTTTATTGCTTGTTGAAACCTGCTCAAAATCAGAAGGTACGTAGGAAGGGTCCGTGATCAGGTCATCGATATCGTGATTAGCTTTCATCTGCAAAGGTTCTACGTCTGATGTGTCAAAACCAGTCTGCCATTTAAGGGGCTCCAGATCAGATTCATTAAACTGAACGGTGTTTTTCAGTGGCTCGTCGTCCGAAGTGCTGAAACTGTCATCATTTTTTTCTGCAGTGAGCGAAGCAGCAAGATGCAGGAACACATGATTGTCGTCAGATTCCATAGATGAGTGCCTGTAAACAAGACCAAGAGATTAATTAGTGCCTTTGTTCAGAAACCTACATTTTTTATGTATAAATCAGTTTACAAGGTTGGTGTAAGTTATCCAATTTACCTCGCTAGCATTCAGATCAGTTGGAAAATGTGTTTGTCCATGTGTGTGTGTGTGTGTGTGTGTGTGTGTGTGTGTGTGTGTGTGTGTGTGTGTGTGTGTGTGTGTGTGTGTGTGTGTGTGTGTGTTTGCTTACCTTGTTAGAAACTCGTCCCGTATTCAGCGTCCTGGCACAGGATGGTCGGATGAAAGAATAAAAACGTGTGTATAATTCGTAAAGCCAACGGTTTCTTCCGGTTTGAAAGGATTTGTCAGTCTGCACCTGGGGACTGAAACTGTGCAGGCCTGTCAAGTTAGGAATATCTGGAATTCAGTTTCTGGCCGGTCAGGGACACAGATACTGATCTATATACATGTCTCTAGTGTGGTCAGCGTAACATTTGGTTTTTTTCCGTTCTTTTCACGGCACTACGACATCTTTTCAATTTTGAACAGTAGTTTGCCTCCTGTCACCATCTTTGATGCGTGTATGTACTCAGTTACTAATAAGCTAGCATTGATTTGGTAACCAATATACGTGTATGGATTTGGTGACTTGCCAAATTATATTCCGCTTTTCATAATAGTCTACGGTTAAACACAGTGTCGGAAATCGTCAGTTCTCTTTGTTGTTTAATGCCATGCCTCTAAAATGCGTGCTAGCCAGGCATGGTACTGTCTTCATGCTGTCCTTTTAGCAGGTACTTTTATTGTTTCTTTGCCAGCGGGACGATCGTAACGGCATCTACCGTCTTTAAGCTTGTGAAATCAGTGTGCTTTCTTCAGACTTCTGCCTGCTTAAAAATGGTAGCTGGAGTTAGGCTCTTCGGCATGCACGATGCACCGAGTGCCTGAATGTAAACACGCGCGCGGTGGACCAGGCACATACAGATAAGGCCTTTACGCCCCCACAACTGGTAATAGCGCGCTTCTTATACACTGCCGTAACTAATTCGAGACGCCGCTGTCTGGCATGCGGCTGTCTCGCCCAAAACCGTTAATTGATTTAAGTTCTCATCAATAACACCTTATATGTGACTGATTGAAATACCGATAACACAGGATAAATCTACACACAAAAACGGTTTCGGCGATATAAAAATCACAAAATCGTCAAAATGTCGATTTACGGCCCTTACGCCCGGAACCCTTTTGTTTCTGAAAATAATTAATTTCTACTGAAGAAGCTGTAAGGGTACAAAGCTGGCTAACGAACTCATCCAATGCCTTTCTTCAAACTAGCTATATCGGGTCACCTGAATGCTCTTCTGAAAGCCGCGCGACGATGTGTGTGTGTGTGTGTGTGTGTTAGTGCGTGCATGCGCGCGCGCCCCAAACATCTCCAAGAGACATAGATCGTCTTGCGCTCTACGGGCGCATGAGGATCTATGCCTCTTGGAGATGCGCGCATGTCTGTATGTGTGTGTGTGTGTGTGTGAGAGAGAGAGAGAGAGAGAGAGAGAGAGAGAGAGAGAGAGAGAGAGAGAGAGAGAGAGAGAGAGAGAGAGAGAGCTGAGCGCGCTAGAGACAATTACGTTATATTTAGAGTATTATGTCAGTGTTTGCGTGGTGACGGTCTTGCCTCTTTTTTCGTCACCGCCGCTGTCTGACTTTCTCTAGATGTCAAGTTGTTGTTGTTGGGGTTTTTTTTAACTGTTGTAATTCTTTTCTGAAAAGAATTAATTTTTACTAAAGAAGTTGAAAGGATACAAAGCTGGCTAACGAACTCATCCAATGTCTTTCTCTAAACTAGCTATATCCAAAATTTCATATAAATATGACTCTGACAAAAATTACGGACTCTACTCTGGGTCAACCGACTTCCTATAAACGGTTGTTTATGTCTTTAATGAGACATTCAGTTACAATATGCTCGGATGCTGTCTTAGCCACCCACTTAAGAAAGTATTTCGCCAAGTTTCAAGCTTGTATGAACAGAAATATTTGAGATTCTCTTGTTTACGTACATACGCACACACATAGGCTACATACATAGATACATACATACATGCATACATACGCACATACGGCGCTTAGAGTAACTAGACATGACGTAATTTTTATCTTGTTACTTCAATAGTTATAAGTTTAGGCCTGGCCGCCTTTGACATCATGGACATATTATTCAATTTGCCCCACTGCGACCTGTCCTGAAAAGTCCCTTCTATAAATAGAAGGGGCTTTAAAAACAGGTCCAAAAGCGGAGCTGTGTCCCGAGATAAAAGAAGAAAAGTTTCAACAAATAAAAATCTTATGCTCTGAAAACTGTAAGTATGTCTGAGAAATCCCGCCCCCCCCCCCCCAACCCCCACCACCCTCCCAAAAAAATAAAAAAATAAAAAACACCACGCGTAGAAGGTACGGTTACAACACGATAGTACAACTTTTAAGAAAATCCCCAAAAGAAAAGCACCAAAAACCTCCACCCCCCCCTCCCACCCACCCCCCACCCCCCAGCGAGACATCCTTTAGATCTGCTCATGTAATTCAGTGGGCGATTCTTAAAAGTGTGCATTATTTATACTTGTAACTATACTCAGCTCTGAAATAAATGTACGACTTATGACATGAATGATTGACTGCAAAAAAGGAATCAATGAATCAGGAGATCAAGCAATGAAAGAACGAATGAATGAATGGATGAGGGATCGACCGATCAGGTAAATATATGAAAGCATATGTTAGCACACATTCGTAATCCCCACCCCACCACCGTTGAGAAAAAAAAGGGAGGGGGGGGGGGCTGGTGGGGGGGGGGGGGCGGGTTTTCTCAGACATACTTACATTTTCAGAGCATAAGATTTTTATTTGTTGAAACTTTTCTTCTTTTATCTCAGGACACAGCTCCGCTTTTGGACCTGTTTTTAAAGTCCCTTCTATTTATAGAAGGGACTTTTTAGGGTGGGGGGGGGGGGGGGCCAGGGAGGTAAATAATGGGTAGACCATCGAAAGCCGATGATGTCGTCATTGTGTGTGCATGACTTCTATTTGTGGGTGCGCATGCTGGTGTGGCTGGCCAAGGCAATCCTGGAGCCACATCTGCGAGGGCAATGGGGGCACTGGAACGTAGCTGTGGGGAGAGTCGACGCTGTCTTAGAGATAGAACAATAGAGATTCCAAAGAATCAAAATTCAATAATACCGCACCGATCTATAAATCTCGCCATTATCGATAATAACTTTGTTGACCCGCCATGACCTCTCTACTATCACTGAATCAACCCTGTTGATTTGAAAAAGTGGCGACCATGATTAGTGCGGCATTATTGATTTTTGATATTCTTTGAAATCTCTATTGTTCTATCTCTATAACTATTGTCTCTGTTAACACCTAATGACCTTAATTAATTAACTAATTAAGGTCATTAACGTCCACATAGCCGTTTCTCTCAAATCAAACCAAATCCTATGTAGTGCACTCAGTAAAAATAGACTAAAGAAATTTCAACTCCCCCCCCACCCCCCCCCCCCCCCCCCCCCATTAGAGAATTACTCTTCATTGTCTTTCAATACTGTCAGAGTTGATTTCTGAAAAATGCAAAACTAGCTAGCCTTACTCACCCACACAAAAATTCAAGTACCCTGTCCTATTTCTTTTCATGTCATGCATGACAAGAGGGTCTTTAGAAAATTTCAGTGCAGTCAGGGTGCGAGCAGGTTATTATGACTTGACTACAAAGGACAGCTTTGAACAGACCTGCATGGTTTTGGCTTTCCCCAGCATAATGACAAAAGCTATTCTATTTACTGAGTCACTGATGTAAAACATGTCGGCTAACAGCTTTTATCACAGGTCTTTTAAGTCTGGTCTCTCACTGTGAGTTAGATTGACGGTATCTGACTACCTTGTACTGTGTACATGGAGTGCTAGATTCACATGGGCCCCGTTTCACAACATTTTCAGTTATTTGTAGTGTTTGATTCTCATTATGAGTAAGCTGGAGAGACTTGTTTAACGTTGAGTTACTGGTACATTCTAAGGTTCTGTTTGCATGGCTGAGTACGCCTGACTGGGAATTTGTCGTCTGCTTAAACATTATCACACATACACAAATACACACTCACACACACACACACACACAAACAAACACACTAACACATACACACACACATAAAATTATAACATCTCATCTGATTTTGTACAAGCCTAAATCAGTGGTGCAATTTTTGTCTGAACAAAACTGTATGTATTATTATATAGGTAAACAACTTGGTGAATCTATTTTATCGCTTCCATTTAAAGACTGGACGAACAGGTTTTGTGCGGTGTAGTGTGTTGCGTGTTATTGATTTTCAGTTGCTAGGGGGGTGGGACACTACACCACTGTAATTGTTTCGTAAGACATTTTAAGTCCACTGCCATGTGTGTGTCGACCGTTACTTTGAAATAAATAACATATGCTATATCTTGAGCAAAACAGGTTTTGTTAGAGGCAGGTAACACACACACACACACACACACACACACACACACACACACACACACACACACACATACATGCATCCGTACTAACACACATACATACTAACATATACAAAGATAAACAAAACATTAAGTACATACCTTGCTACACACACCGTTTTCACAAGGTAACATTCCATACTGACAGAGCTACAAGGCCAGCTTAATGCAAATCATTTTGCGTGCATAGGCACGACTTTTCATGACGAGACTGATTTCGGTGCAAACAGGCAGGTGTTCGTGACTCATTGCTGGTAAACAAGATGACAGCTTTACATGTTGACTGAACACTGGCTTAAAACAGGACAGGTATCACCTTTTCAGCACATTTATACTGTTCTCTTTAAGTCTCTTTGTGAGTAGGCTGTGAGGCTTGGCGACATACATTTTCCACTAGCCAGTCCAATACACTCCAGCACTCCTCAGGACTACCTGAAAAGTGTGTCTCGTTAACGTGAATGATGTCAAGTAATGACTATTGTTCAAATGAATGGGCCTGTCATCGGCTTACTCATGTTTGGTGTATGCTTTTGTCTTGTTACCTAGGTTCTGAATGTAACATGAATGACGCATTTTTACATTAACATTCATGTCTCATAGCCACCTCACACAGAGAGAGGCCTGATTTAAAAGTCAGTATAAATGTGCAGTGACCCTGTCTTGATTAAGTTAGTGTACAGACAACATGCACCGATGAAAGAGTTGTGACTGTTTTCTGAGGAATCGAATTAACGCCCATATTGCACTGTCTCTTTATTATACCCGGCACCCTAACCAGCTCAAACAAGTTTGCCTTTCCATTGCATCAGCTTTTCCAGACATTGCATCAGCCTAATTTTATTGGCTCAAAGAATTTGGCCAATCTATGCCTAGAGCTTTTTCATATATAACCCAGCGCACAGCAAAGAGTCATCAAACATGACACAACCATTTGGAGAAAATGCGATTTTGCGAGCTGGTATTCTTCATAAGCGTCTTACCGTTTGTAACAAAAAGGACAGTCTTCTCAAAAATGAATTAAAACACCTGGAAAATAAAGTACAGGAGTTTAAAAGAGATTTAACTGATATGGAAAATAAGATGGTAGCATCTAACAGCTTTTTTGGTAAAGTACAAAGATGAACCAAATGAGGTGGCGTTTGCAAAAGAGCTGGTATTTCATGGCAAACTTGAAAACAAAATAGAGAAAATTAAAGATCATATCAGTGGATTGGATCAAAAGATACGACATCAAAAGAGTTCTATAGAGAGGAATGAAAAAAAGTCAAAGCTCTCAATGAAGAAATGACACAAATTGAAGCAAGCCTATCAGTTCAAAATGTGGTTGCATCTATGAATGAAATGAGAACAAAGCTGCAACAGTAAGAAAAACCAATGGATACAGAATAGTTCTACAGTGATAAGCTGCTTACGAAGAACTGAAAATGTAAGCGGTTACAATGCTCTCGGGTTTTTGAACATACCATCAAATTTACACATCACATCACATCATATATAGCGTGATGTGTCAAGGAAATCACATGCACATGGTATAAGTTTTGATACTTAGTCCGGGAGTGCCCCGTGCGTCTGTTTTTCCTCGGATAGAGATGTACCAACGGCTCAGCACACAGACACAAACACAAACCACACCCGAGAGCAATACACGTTTGGATTAAAGTTGTGGTCTTTGGTACAAAGTAGGTGACCACGGAAAATTTTCATCCACAATGGGCTGTCAAAGGTTAATGTTATCTTTCTGATGAGACGAAATTAAGTTGAAACAGCCCCTCTTCACAAAGGTAAGTGTTACATTTTTATTTTACTTATTATTATTTTTCATTATAAAATGAATTCTGAAGAATTGTTATTATTGAATGGTATCGGTGCTTTACAGAACAAAGACTTAGTCTCAAAACGAGAACGTCTCCTATCTATAATTGTTTCAGGGATGTTGAAAACTTATCTCGGCAAACAATATACAACCAAAGATATTAATTCACTTTCAGCCGACGAATTATTTAAACTTTATTCTAAATATGATAATCACATGGCTTCACTAATGACCCGTGATTTGAGCAGGTCTTTTCTTTTATTATATACAAAAGTAGTGAGTAACATTCTCCCCGTTGTTGACACAGAAATTCTGTCGCATGATCTCGAGAGTAGTCTAATAATTACAAGTTCAATAGGTAAATTAGCATGCCAGATGTTTTACAGGTTCGGAAATTTACTGGTGCCTTTGGTAACATTAATTGTAACTGGCAGCCATATCGATTTTACGAAAATTAAATTTTTTTGCTGATAAAAATGGACGACTCACACACGACCCCACACACGACCCCACAGATGACCCCTAACCCTGTCTCGACTCAGATTCAAACAGTGACCAAAACTAAAAGTGCTGGTTGGGTTCAGGCCGGTAAAAAGTTAGCTGAATGGAATAAACAAAAGAAATTACAACTTCAAGCGTTAACCACAGAAAAGACACATATAACTGACCACCCGGCATCGGCACCGGCACCAGCCCCATCATCAGAGTCATTACCATCAGGACCCTCTTCCCCACCACACCCACATCAAAGTGAGAGACTATCAACCCAGTCTAACCCTGAACCTGAAATAAAAAGATATATAGTTGCTGGATTTGTTGTTGGATTTGGGTTTGCAGTTAACCAATTATGGAAAAAATACAGACCGCAGACTTGAACAGTGTCCAAAAAATTAAACATTCGAAAAACAGAACCAGTAGTCTCCACATTACCAACAATACCCAAACCTGTCGACCCATTTCATATGCAGTAATAAATTTATTAATTTTATTTTATTGCATAAAAAATGAGTGACACAAAGAATTTGATGAATCTTGTTTATCATTCTGCCATAATCAGCGAACGAGCAGTAGCTTACTCTATGCTGGGAAAAAACCTACTCAAAATGAAATCAGCAGACCTGAGTAGATTAGACTTTGAAGACAGTGCTAAATTAATTGTAGTTGTTACAGCGTCAATTGCGACAAAAGACTTTCTCGTTAAGCAAGGAATTATTCCAGAAAATGTTTCTATATAAATAAAATAAGTATGGCGACTTTAGCAGTAATAATTGGGGGAGCGATGGTCAATGCTCTTGCTTTCAGTGGATCAAATTATCTCTTTTCAAAAGTGGGTAGAGAAGAATCTGCAGAAGAATTAAAATGACACAATGAGGCATCAGACAAACTTGCACAAGCCCAGCAGGACTATGAAAAGCAAAGAATAGAGAAACTTGATTTTATTAATGAAAAACTCTGGCTTGAAGGTCACGCACAGCATACGTTTTCTAATACTTACTTACGCCTGTCACCCCTACCTGGGTATAGGCCGTCGACGAGAGACCTCCAGCAACTCCTGTCCTGTGCTTCTCCTTCGATTCTACTCCAGGTGGTTCCCAGTCTCTTGATGTCTGCTTGGAGGTCTCGACGCCAGGAGTTTCTCGGCCTACCTCTTTTCCTCTTTCCCTGGGGGTTCCATGACAATGCCTGCCTAGTGATACTGGAAGCTGGCTTTCTCAGACTGTGACCGATCCATCCCCATCTTCTTCGCCCAATTTCATTCTCTGCTGTTTTCTGCTCTGTTCTCTCCCAGAGTCTGACGTTGCTGATCTTCTCTGGCCAGTGGATTTTCAAAATTCTTCTAAGGCAACTGTTCATGAAGGTCTGTACTCTGTGGTTTTTGTCAATCTCCATGTCTCTGCTCCATATAGGAGAACTGCTTTTACATTGGAGTTGAAAATCCGGACTTTGGTGTGTTGTGACAGCTCTCTGGAACTCCACACTTTTTTCAACTGGAGAAAGGCTGCTCTGGCTTTACCGATTCGTGCTCTGACATCTGCATCAGTGCCGCCTTTTTTGTCTATGATGCTCCCGAGATAGGTGAAGGACTCCACCTCCTCCAACGGGGTGCCAGCAAGCAAGACTGGTTCTTCCCTGGTTGCGTTCAGCCTCATTGTCTTTGTTTTCTGTTTGTGAATGGTGAGGCCCACTTGGGACGAGATGTCAGCAAGCCTCGTGGTCTTGTCCTGCATTTGTTGATGAGTGTGGGACAGTAATGCCAAGTCGTCTGCAAAATCGAGGTCGTCAAGCTGTGTCCACAGTGTCCACTGTATTCCACTTCGTCTGTGCTCTGTGGTCATCTTCATGACCCAGTCTATGGCCAGTAGGAAGAGGAACGGAGACAGCAGACACCCCTGCCTGACACCAGTTCTGACCTGGAGCTCTCTGGTGAACTGCCCTTCATGGATCACGCGACATGTCATGCCATCATAGCTGCTCTTGATCAGGTGGATGAGCTTTGCGGGTACACCGTAGTGTCGTAGGAGTTTCCACAGAGTCTCTCGGTCCACGCTGTCAAATGCTTTCTCATAATCCACAAAGTACAGCGGGGAGCTCCACTCCAGAGACTGTTCCACGATGATGCGGAGAGTGGCGATCTGGTCTGTACATGATCGGTTCTTCCTGAATCCTGCTTGCTGGTCTCTCAGCTGGGGGTCAACGGAGCTCTTCATTCTCTCTAGGATGATCCTGTTGAAGACCTTTCCTGGTACTGACAGCAAGGTGATTCCTCTGTAGTTGGAACACTTGCTGAGGTTGCCTTTCTTGGGAAGCTTGATTAGGTACCCCTCCTTCCAGTCAGCTGGCATCACCTCCTCTTCCCAGATCTTTCCAAACAGTGGGTACAGCATCTCAACTGTTGTCTCTAGGACGTTTTCTAATACCCATGACGCAATCCGTGAGTATTTTCTCGTCACGGGTAATGACATGACCATCCCAAAACCAAAACTTAGCGACTATTATCAACCAAACACACAACAAAGAAACGGAGAAATAATCTTTGTTCTAGTAGGAATGACATTTGTATATTTTACTGGACTTTATATTGCTAGAAAAAATGACAGACACTAAACTATCAAAAATATTTTACTCCCCAATTAGATATTGGAAAGGAGCAACCGCAATTCAGAAATTACATGCCGCTGTGGGTGGAGATGTAACACTCAATCAAATAAAACAATGGTTACAAAGACAAGCAATTTGGCAGATATATCTCCCTGCGCCAAGAAAAATAACAAGACCTCATTTTGAAAACACTATACCAAATGACACGCATCAAATGGACCTCCTGTTCCTACCCCATGATACAATAAGAAAAAAGCGTTACAAATACGCACTGACTGTCATTGACATTGCTTCAAGGTATAAGGACGTCGAACCCATATCTGACAAAACTGCTATCACTGTTGCTACAGCGTTAACAAAAATATATAGTCGTGGTCCTTTAAAATTCCCCAGACTCGTACAGGTTGATGACGGATCTGAATTCAAAGGTGCCGTTAATCAGTTATTTGCGAAGCACGGCGTACTGGTTAGACGCGGCATTCCAGGTGTACACAGATCACAGGCAATTGTAGAAAACTTTAACAAACAATTATCAGAGAGACTTTTCAGCTACCAGTATGCTAAGGAACTCATGCATGACATGCATAATACTGAATGGGTAAAGAGATTACCACATGTGATAAAAGCAATGAATAACGAAGGCCACGTAAAGCCTGCTGATGCTATTAAATTGAAAACAATTACAGACCCAAAAACAATGACAGCCCAGGCCCCACAACCGCTGGCGCCAGACACAAGTTTATTTACAAAACAAGTGAGGTATTTATATCAGCCTGGCGAGTCTGAGAATGACGTCAGACGCAGAGCAACCGACCCCATCTGGTCCACGACTGTTCATAATATATAAAAAAATAATTCCTGGTGCTGATGCGTCAATATATTATTTATATGAACCAGCCCCTCAGAGGGCATTTGTCAGAGAAGAATTACAGATTATTCCCCCAGACACTGTTACTCACTTTTGACCAATTCGTCAATCAGTTCGTCAATGAGCTCATCACAAATACCCTCAGATAACTTGAGCCTGTAATGCCCAGGCGCATAAGCCTTCTCCTTACTGTGAAACACTCGTTTTTGTGTCCCCAACTGCAAGTGACTTCTTATGTGTTTGGATCATTTCAAGATTATGTTTGTTTGATCTCAGTGACTTGTTTGGATAATCCGGCATTAATGCCCCATCTAATACTTCCTAATAATGTTCATGACGGATGTCTTTACTTTTAATCACTGTTTTTTTTATTCCTTTGGTTTTCGACTGACTTCCCTTTTGGTGCAGTATAGAATACATTTTTGATCTCAGTCCAACATACTCAACTATCGGCACTCCATTCAGTTCATCTTTAAACTTCCCAGGCACTTTCTTGTTTTGTGTGCTATATAATGGATGATCTTTAGGATAATCAGACGTGTCATACATGTGTAACTCTGTTTTCATGTCTTCATAAAAGTCTTTAGTAGGCACATCAATGATCATAGAGTCAGTGTCAGTGTATAGCAGACGACACTCAGGATACTTTGGTTTGAAGTAATCATAATAAAATTCAAGCAACAACAGTTTTGACAACTCAAGAATTGCCATACCAATAAATACTGGCTTGTCCAGTTTAACAATCTTTTTTTTGGAGTGACACTGCATACAATGATGAATGGAACTCTTTATACCCCATGTACTGTGGCTTACCTGTAAGTTTAATTGCACCCGATTCAGTTGTGACAAGTCTCACATCTTTGTGGTGATGAGGATTTTCCATCGTCTTACCAAAACAGGCATTGTTCATAAGCTTAAAGAAGTCTTTGTCAAGTGCAGTGTTGCCATCTCTTGCACGCAATGTTGTGTTCTTCATTATGTAATCTTTCATGAAAGCACTCTGATCAAATTGAATGCCTCTGTGAACTTTCTTTAGTACTAACCCATGTCTGATGTAAAACTGCAACAAGCAATAATGGCAAACGTAATTGAATTTGTCATTCAGATTTGGTACAAGTTTAGTGTCTTCTTTTTTCCAGTCATACTCATTTTCTCAACAGCTAAGGGATAATCATTGTGATAATCATGTAGATGGTGTGGGTACTCCAGGTCTACTTCAAAGATCCAACCCTTTGCATCATTCCGGTCATGATTCATAATATTGTTTGTTATCTGTATTATGTCATACTGTGACAAATCATGCAGACAAAAGTTTTTCAAGGGCAATAACTCACACATCGCGTATCCGTACAAATTGTTTGCGTCCACATACGTAATGAATGACCTTGACCTTGAGGGGTCAAAGTCAAGGTCGTCCAGATATTTGTTGTTGGCTTTGGCATAATTGTTCGCGGCTATACTAATGCCTCCCCTCAATCCACGTTCCACCATTTCACCCATCATACAATCAGACAACAAGTCTATAAAGATCTTACTGGATTTTAAAAATGCATCCCATGTCATGCCAGGCCTAGTTATGTAACAGGCCAGGTCAAGACTAGTGCAACAAACCCTTTTCACGGTAACTTTCAAATACGTCTGCTAGCAAGCAAACGTCAGCTTTCAAGTACTGGTCATGGTAGTCACTAATCATTTGACACCCTAATTTTTCCCATGCACTAAGAGCATGTTGGTAATCAGAGTCAGAAATACCTTTACCATTTAAGGTAGAATAAAATTTCTCTTTTGGTGGTAGTCTCCTTTCCTCAAACACAACCCAGTGATCAATGTACTCGTACAGATACACACCTTTCTTAATCAAGTCTGGCTCAAAATATTTACTTGTTATTGGAAACGATGTCAGACTAGCCAGCTCTAAAGACAAATGTTGCATAGAGTCATAAAATGCTAATTTGTTGTCTAGTCTAAAAGTCAAATATTTTTCAGTTGTCTGCGTTATACAACTTATGTTTTTGTAAGACTCATCCACAGCACGCATGATAATGTGTGAATCATATCCCTTTAGATTGTGGAAAAAGATTGGTAACTTATATGTCTTAGGATCTGTTTTTAATAACAAGTTACAATTGTTATGTGCAGCACCTCTGTACCATCCAGTTATGTGATCATGGTCATGAACTTTGTCACCCTGGAGGGGTTGTTCACAAATCCAACACGTCACAGCTGTATCAAAATTTAGTTTGTCTTCTTCTGTCATCACCAAAGGCATCTGGCATGTTGTGAGATAATGTACTACCTGACTATACATATGTCTCATTTCTGTTAAAAACAGACATGCTGCATTTTCCCCTCTGTAGATAACAGGTTCTGAATGCTGTATGTCTGACCTAACAATAATGTATCCAAAAGAACACACCACTTGGTCACCCAACTTTATAGTCTTTGGTAATGATTCTGGAACAGGACCATCATAAGGTACAACCAGTGATTCAAAGTCAGCATACACTACAAACGGCAGCTTTTGTTGATTCCCATAGTTCTTGAAACACACTTGACTACCAGGATCTGGATACTTAAGTACTGTTTGGATGTCATCAGCTGACCTGCAGTGCAAAACATGATTGTGCGCTACATTAATAGAAGAAAATCTTTGTAAACATCTTTTACACACTTCCTGTTTGCCATTGTGTTTTGTTGTATGCCCATGAATTAGACGTGACATATTTCTGATAATTGTGTAGTGAAAGTTATTGTTATTACCTATTAATAACATGTCAACATGTTTATCTTCTGACTGATTATAGGTTGGAGCAAGTGGTGATACTCTAATGGGTTGTAACTTGTCAACAGACTCATTATCCCACACATACACATTTACAGATATACCAGGATTTAGTTTTTCAAACAAGTCTATGTCTTCTATTTTAACAGGGAAATCCCACTGAAGTTGAGTTCATTTTCAAATTTGGTATAGATAGATACACGTTCAGGTTTTGATTTTACAAAATGCAGTTTAACAAGCACACACCACATAAAACAAAAATTATCTTTGTTCTGTATATTAACAACAGCCTTTTTGTTTGCAACCTCTTTTGGCAGTGGTATCCATGATTTACCTAATATAGGATGATACCTTGACTGTTTTAATTGTAGTTCATGCACACGACCTTTGTGCCAACCAGACCCCTTCATTTTTGCTCTGTCAATTGCTTCAAGAAAGTCGGGCAATAGTCTTTCTCTAAACACGTTCTCTAGTTCTCTTTTTGTGTTAACTGTGTCTTGTCTTGTTGATATATACGATACAATCACTTCACCATCTACTCTAGTAAATTCTATTTTCACAACAATCTGGATCTTTACACTGCCTGTAAGAAGATTATCTTGTACGACAGAAAAAGAGTTTTCTATTGATTCATAGACATTGTTACTATTGGATATAGGCAAGTCTGTTGTGTGAAACACGTTTCTTAAGCCTGATTGGCTTGATGGGTTTTGGGCATTGTCCGTCATTTTTATTTGATGGACAAAATAATAATAGAAAAATTACACTTTGTGTCATAGTCCGTGGGCGTTTCCTAAAGCCTGCGCGGTGGAGCTTTTTGGTGGAGTGCAGTGTGCGCAGTACTGGCCCCACCCTTTAAACCCTTGGTTCGTTTGCCATAGCCTAGCAAGCTGGGACGGTGGCATCGAGGTCCTCGGGTCGTAGGTTTTATATCAGACTGTCCTTGTCTTAGTCTCTGGCTCAAAAGCCTTCCCCTGAGACACGGGGGCTTTGATGTCAGGGGTTTCCTCCCTTAGCCTTTCCGCAGCCAAGCGGCCAAGCCTGCAAGGCAGCAGGGGACTCGTGGAGGGCGGGGTCGTCTATGTCCCGTGCAGATGTGAACATCTGCCCACTGCCCATACACACTTTGTGTAATACCATTTTATTGACTGTAACACTGTTAATATAAACATTTAGTTTACGCAATTGTTGAAATATTTGTTCACAAAGTATCTCAAACCAGCGCAAGTGGTTGTAGTTGTTATTATTAACTCTTAAGGTAGGAGTCCTAAAATCAACTGTCATACACTCCACAACTGGATGCTCATCAACATAATCTAAAGACACATTATATGACAAATATATTGCTGATGGTATTAAGAGGTTTATGTCAGGCTGTTTGGGAGGTGTTCTTATCTCTTCAAAGTGCACAACATCTTTGAAGCAGTCTGTGATGTCAATGATTTGTCCGTCTGTCATTTTTATTGGACAAAACAAAAGACTAAATTAATTTACTAACCCATACCCTGTGGGCTGATCTGTCTTTAAAATAAGCTTTAGATGCTTAGTTGATTTCAGTTTATTTTGCACATCGTCCCGTTCATGTTTATTTGGTATCACATCGTTTTCTCTGAGACAGTCTTCAAAGCTGTCACGATCCTTACAGTAAAACAAACAGATAAACTTTAACTGCTCACGAAAATCTTTCAGTACAACATTATATTTTTTGAGTGAGAATCCATACACTAACATTTGCGTGTCTGCCACTGAAGGCCAGTTCTGCTAATGTGTTTCTCTTTTTGACAATGTCTTTCTCTGCAGAGCAGTCATCGACAATAAACAAAGTTGGCTGTCCTTCAAATTGCTTGTAAAAATGTTGTAGATAGTCATTAAGTTTTTTCTCATGGTCGACTAAGTAAATGTTGCTGTCAGTCCAAATAAATAATCAGTTGTGATAAGCTTTGTTGTGTTTGATAGTAGGACAAAATATTACTATGTTTTCAAAATGATGGATGTATCTTGTTTGTAAGAGATTAAGTACAAATTCTGTTTTTCCACAGCCTGTGGCACCACAAAACAAACCACAGTGTGGGTCGAGTGTCATCAAGTTCATTTTAATACTAATTATAATTTTAATACATGACACCCTTTAGTGTACTGTCTTCAATATTTAGTTGTGCATCATAAATCAGATACAAATATATGTTTATGGCTTTGGCTTTTTCAGTCTTTTTTGTATCTGAATTGTAATCCAATCACTACCGTTTGAACAGTTTGACCTGACCCATGTAGGTAGTCATCATCTGTACTACGCAGGTCTAGCCACAGTGCATACTTATTTGTCAGGTATTGTCCAATTCTTACATCATACAGATGTAAATCTTTACACGCAATCTTTGCTGGTTTATCTCTAAGTCTTCCACCCACAAAATACTTTGTGATCTCATCGTAGTGTTGGTATGGTAACATTCCTGATGCATACACTTGATTAGGACAGCCTTCGATTGTACAAGATAAATGTGTAATCTTCGGATTGTAGAATTTTTCTGAATCCCATTTGTATGGACTCGCTGGTTCAACAAACAACATAGGAATACCTTTCAGTGACTTAGCTGGTGTGTTCAAGTTTATGTTCCACATCGGATTGCTTTTGTCTTTATGCATTAAACTATGCCTAATCACACGGTCATAATAAATTGGAAGTTTTGACTCATACTGATTTTGAATGAGAGTAGCCAGATGAGTATGTGTGACAATTTCGTATTCCAAAGAGATGTTAGAGATCTTATATGTTGCATTGAGATCAGATGATTTTATAACTTTGGAGTAGTCATTGAAGGTTAGTTCAAAACTCAGATGGTCATTCAGTGCTCCTTGGTAATAAGGTAAATGCGCTGTGAGGATTTCAAACTCAAGTGAAATAAAAAACCTGGTTTCATATGTTTCAGCTAAAATAACGTCTTTGGCTGCTGACCTTGATTTATCTGCTGAATTGATTCGAAGTTTAGTAATATTATCTGACTATATGCCTTGGTAAATACGGTCTTCTCTTGTGAGCCACAAATCTTTGTAACAGTAGAACACATCAGCATCATCAAGACTAAACACTTCCTGTCCTAGTTTTACTTTAATGGTTCTAACAATTGCTCTGCCAAGGTTGTTAACTAGTGTTCTGTTTACATCTGCGTCTGATGATAGTTTAATATTAAAAGCAAGGCGGGCAGTGCCAGGAACAATAACGTCACTGGGGCCTAGGTTTGGAAACTTGACTGTGAGTGTTTGGTTCTGGTCTATGGTACTTGGATTTGTTTGTGATGACAATTGATTGTCTAATGCCCTTAACACCAAGAGGCTCACATAGTTTTCTATATGGGTCTAACTTTGATCCGTAAGACTGTGTCATTTTATTATGCAAAATTCAAAAATATTAATTAATAAAAATGATGGCAGCAGGAGGATTTAATCATGAAGATTTTGAAATGGATGACATGAATGTCTCAGATACTAGTATCACAGATATGACTGGAATGGTAAATACTTCTCCTATGTATCATGAACTGTTAAAAGACAAAGTAAACTCATTTTATGACAGTGTTGGAGCGCGACCAGATGTAATAGATCCTAATCAGTTTGAATACAATAAAGGTCACTTATTTGTAAAGACTGTTGACAGAGGTAAAGTGTTCCTCACCCATAAAAATAGCCCTGCTAAGTTTAGAGCTTTAATGATTGATTGATTGTACATTGCTTAACATCCCGACAACAACAAGGCTTTCTCAGGACGTGCCTGCACTGCTTGTGAAAAAAAATAATAATAAACAGAACATTGAATGTATGTTGCCAGCCGGTCAAATACATTAAATAAACCTAACACATGGGGCCTAAATAAAGCTAAGACCATTTAGCAACACACATCCAATATCAAGAGCTACAGGCAGTGCAGACAGTAGGGAGAGTTTTAAAAAGGCAAATACAGGTGAATGGACAAAAGGGTAGACAGAAACACATGCCCCAGAATAGATTGATTGTACATTGCTTAACGTCCCGACAGCAACAAGGCTTTCTCAGGACGTGCCTGCACTGCTTGTGAAAAAAAACAAAAACAGAACATTGAATGTATGTCGCCAGCCGGTCCAATACGTTAAATAAACCTAAGAGAGAAAAGCCCACCCTGTGGGGCTGACCAGGGTGACCCTGGGAACTAAAAAATACCTAACCCCACCCAAGTCCCCCAGGGCAGACCCGGGTGGGGGTTAGAGCTTTAAGTACAATCAAAACTGATGTAGGTGGTGAGGCAGAACTGCAGCGTTACCTTGGTGTTGGTACTAGTAAGAAGTTACCAACGCTTGCGCCGAGAATTGTTAGTGCTCTTCATGACACGCAAACAAGGTTGCCAAAGGGGCAAGAAATTGAAATGACGGAAGTAACAAGACTGCCAGAAATAGCAAACAATGTAGAACAAGAAACCTTGTTTACTGGTGAAGTACTGAAAACAATAGAAGACTCTCCTTTACCCATGCGAGATTTAATGGGCTTAAATAAATCACTGCAGTCAATAAGAGGTGAGATTGTAAACAATGTTGCCAAACTAGGTGAGATTGATAAACACATAGAATGTGAAAAAGAGAAACTAGCTACCGCAGACAATGGGAATCTTGACACAGAAATGAAAGAAAGAATACAACACAGATTAAATGATTTGTATATAGAAAGATCAGGAAGGTTAGAAACAATTAGTATTGGAAGAGAAAAACTGAAAACACAGGTCAACAGTGTCAAACCCGTGTGGTTAACTAATGGGATTGACAATCGTGATGGTAGCAAGGCTGAGCTATTCATGAAATGTTTTACACTGTAAAGTGGTTTAATGTAACAGATAATAACTATTATGCATGTGGGATTATGAGGAGTATGGGGATTATGGAGGCTGTTTCCATTTTAAAATTATGGCCTGGGTATTATGACTTTTGTACTATAGCTGAATGGTTTCAAAGTAAATTTAAAATTAAAGCAACTTTAAATCCAGCTAACTTACTTGTTACATTAGAATTTCTGAAAGATGGTAATTATTTATTAACAGATAGACTTTTAATACTACTTGGTTTTTTAAACAAAAAATACAAACAAAGATTAGAATTTTTAAAATACTACGATGAAGATTGGGCATTAGATAATGAAACAGATTGAGGAAGATAATATAAACGAAAAACTTTTAAAGCCAAAAAAAGATATAATAACAGGAATATTCATTTGTCAGTACACACAGTGCTAAATGTTTACTTAAAAGAACTGAACACTACTGAAAATGTACATAATGGAAAGCCTTCAACTTTGTTGAGATGTGTGTCAACTGGAACTGCACCCTATTGTGAAAGTGTAGTTGTTAGATTTCCTAATTTACAGTTTAAGAAATTAGGTTCCAGTTTCTTTGAGTCACTGTGTATATCTGTAACTAATCAAGATGATAAACCAGTCGTAATGCATGATTTTAGTGTTGTGTTGGAAGTTAAATAATTTTATTTTTGTTTATAAAAATGAGTGCTGGTCCAAAGTCGAGAATCATACCAGCCGCGTGTCCGGTAACAGAGTTGAAAGATTTGGCTGACGTACAGGATTTTGAGAAAGAGGGGGAAATTGGAGAGGTGTATGTTTTGAACTTGGTTCTTTTGGCATGTACAAGCGGAAAGTAATCGATGACATGAAGGACGGAACAGACAGTACAATTCCTAAACTTGGTCAGCTGCGTGATGTCACTCTACCTGTTCCTGTAAATAATGTGCCCTACAACTTAATACATGTGGGTAATAAGTGGGTAGTTTCACTTGTACCTACACCTGTAATTGCACCAACAATTGACTGGGACATAAAGTTTGAATTTATTAGTCCTTATGTATATACTGATGATGAAGGAGCCTTAGTGTTTAGAAAAGTTGTTAACTCTGGGCCATTGATTGTGAGTCTTGTTCCAAGCTTTGCCCCAGACAACATTAGCAGAGATAAACTACAAGTGCTTCTGTATGAGAAACGGAGGTATCTTCTTACGCATAGGAAGGGCAGATCAGATGCAAAAATTGTGTTAGTACCAGCAAACTGTACCATCACAAGAGAAGAGACAATAGTATTTGAAATTATCATGAGATCTGTTTCTTCTGCCAAAGAGACATATTTTGCGCAGGGAATTAAACTTATGTGGGA
The DNA here is from genome assembly GCA_036245525.1 of Semisulcospira habei. NCBI lineage: Eukaryota > Metazoa > Mollusca > Gastropoda > Semisulcospiridae > Semisulcospira > Semisulcospira habei. Next base: position 177,240,006 of record BTPG01000004.1, read on the forward strand.
TGAAACATTGACAGAGTCAACAAAAGTTTTTATTGCTATTAGAAAAAATGTTGATGTTTTTGAAGTTTCGAGCAGTATTCCAGCTGTCAAGATATTGGTCGACAAAACAACTTTTGTTTATCTAAATTACATAAAACTAGAACACATAGATCTTGTTTCGTTTTATTACACCAGCAAATTGTATACTTTTGACAAGTTGCAAAATGTAATCACTGATTAAATAAAAAATATTTGTCAATAAAAAAAATGGTAAACTTGTATCCACAACTACCGACGACTGAGACTGTCTCGTCACTTGCGCTTGATCCGCATGCGGCAATTGCATCAGATAAAACATTACAGGCAGACGCATTCCGTTTAATGAATATTACAGAAGCAATTAAATATTTGGAAAGTGAGGAGGTGAGATACTCCAGGTGTAAAAGATGGTATAAAACAGTTTTTAATTCTGTACAAAACACATCTATGGCTGTTGGTGCAGTTTCAGCTGGATGTTCTGTAGGGGGTATTGTATTGTTTGCAACAGGAATTGGAAGTTTAATTGGAATTGCAATTGAGGGTGTTAGCATTGCTACATGCCTGGCATGCTTTGGTTTGGAAGCCCTAAACAAAAGATTTTACTCAAAATTACAGAAGCATGAAGCATTGAGTATGCTGGCTGGTGCAAAGTTGAGCAGTATGAAACTTATTATCAGTAAAGCTTTGGACGATAATTTTATTGACGATATTGAATTTAAGAGAGTGCAGGATGATTTGAACAATTACAAAAAACAAAAATCCGAAATACAGAATAACATGCGTAGTCAATCTCCCGTGAATGTTGAAGAACTGAAGGCCAGTTTTTTAGAGATGGGGAAAAAAGATCGGTGTTCAAGAAACCACAGAAAAACTACACAATCTTTTATACAAATAAAAATCAGATTTGGTAATCAATCAATATTTTTGTCATATGCTTCGCAGAGACATGACACGTCATTTACACCACTTGTGCCTGATTATTTAGCCCCATCCTCTCCACCACCAGAGTATTATTGAGAAAAAAAGTTATTTTTTTGTCTTTGTATCTTGTCAAATCTGTCTCAGTATCTTGGGACTGAAGTCAAGTTCTTGTAAAAACTTTATAAGAACTTACAGTAAGTAATTAATAAGTTCTTATGGTAAGTAATTATTAAGTTCTATGGCAACTAACTTAAAGGTTACCTCTGCAGGTTCCCAAAAGTTAGTTGTAACTTGTTAGTAACGTATAAAGTTCCACTTGGAATCACTTAGACAGGTAAATGTTTAGGTGTTCACAAAGACAATAGTATAGAGATAGAACAATAGAGATTCCAAATAATCAAAAATCAATAATGTTGCACTAATCATGGCCGCCATTTTTTCAAATCAACAGGGTTGATTCAGTGATAGTAGAGAGGTCATGGCGGGTCAACAAAGTTATTATTGATAATAGCGAGATTTACAGATCGGTGCGGCATTATTGAATTTTGATTCTTTGGAATCTCTATTGTTCTATCTCTTGTCTTTCTGCGAGCTCTGGCTCTGGTGATCTTTTCGCGCCAATTGTGTTAAAGAGCGTGCAGGCTTTCCTGGTGGCGGCACGCCAGCCAGATCTGTCTTGCGCTTGCCCTTCAAGTTCTGTTACCGGGAAGACGCAGTAATTGAGGCTGTCTTTCATGCAGTCTTTGAAGCGTTTCTTTGGCCATCCTTGCTTCCTGTGGCCTTTTGAGAGTGCGTCATACAGGAGTTGGCGTGGCATGCGAGAATCATCCATGCATATGACATGACCTGTCCAGCGAAGTTGTGTCTTTAAGATCAAGGCTTCAACACTCACTAAGCCAGCATTGTCCGGGACTTCCAGGTTTGTCATCTTGTCTTGCCATTTGATTGATGCCCATGAGTGAGCGCAGTGATCTCATGTGGAAAGGTTCAAGCTGCTTGAGGTGCTTTCTGTACAGCGTCCATGGCTCACAGCCGTAGAGGAGACTGGGGAGGACTACTGCTTTGTAGACTTTGATCTTGGTGGAGAGCTTGAAGTTGTTGTTGTTCAACACACGAGTGCGCAGACGACCCAGGGCTTGGCTGGCTTTGCTGATGTGAGCTGCGATTCCCTTGTCGATACTACCGTCAGAAGAAATGATGCTCCCCAGGGATCTGAACTGGTCGACAGTCTTAAGCTCGGTGCCTTCAATATACACTTTGGGTGGGGGTGCTCTTGTACCGCGGGCTGGTTGGTGCAGGACCTCGGTCTTGTTGAGACTCATGGTGAGGCCAAACAGTCGAGAGGCTTCCGTGAACCTGTTGATGGTCTGGAGGTCAGACTCCGTATACGCCATCAGCGCACAGTCATCGGCAAACAGCGCCTCACGAATCAGTCTCTCTATGGTCTTAGTCCTGGCGTTCAGTCGATGAGGTCGAAGAGAGAGCCGTTTAGTCTGTACTTCAGGTACACTCCCTTCTCAAGGTCACGTACTGCATGGGTCAGGACACACGTGAAGAACAGGTTGAACATTACGGCGGCAAGAACACAACCTTGTTTCACACCATTGGAAATGTCGAAGGGTGCGGATGTGTCGCCGTTTGACTGGACAATTTCTACCATTCCATCGTGGAAGCGGCGGATGATGTTGGTGAACTTCCTGGGGCAGCCAAGCTTTGCGAGGATGACCCAAAGCGCTTCTCTGTTCACGGTGTCAAATGCTTTGGTCAGGTCTATGAAGACGGCGTAGCTGTCCATGTGCTGCTCAATGCATTTCCCCTGGACCTGTCTCACAAAAAAAACCATGTCGACTGTGCTGCGGCCGGGTCTGAAGCTACACTGAATCTCTGGAAGTGCTTCCTCAGATACAGAGCTGATCAGGTGGTTGAGGATATGACTCTCGCGAGGATCTTGCCAGCGATGGACAAGAGTGAGATCCCTTGGTAATTGGCACATTCTGCCTTGCCGCCCTTGTTCTTTAACAGGGAGACGATTGTAGCATCTCTGAATTCCTGTAGCATGTTCTCCTCTGCCCAGATGCATGTCAGAATGTTGAGGAAGGCATCAATGGTCTCAGGTCCAGCTGATTTGAAGAGCTCTGCTTGGATGCCGACCATGCCTGCAGCCTTGCCGGAGCTAGTTTGGTTGATCCCCTTCTTGACCTCGTCCAGGTTGGGCGGGAGTTCAAGGTCATCCCGTGTCGGCTTCTGAGGAATCATGTCCAGGGCTGCGAGGTTGACAGTGGAAGGCAGGTTGAGCAGATTTGAGAAGTGTTCTCTCCAGCGCTCAGTGATGCTGCCTTTGTCTTTCAGCAAGGTGAATCCGTCGGGAAAAAAAGAGAGGGGTTGTGCTGGGTCTGGCAGGGCCGTAGACAGCTTTCATAGCGCTGAAAATCTCCTTGGAGTTGTTGGATTTAGCAAAGTGTTGAAGGTCGTTTGCCTTGCTGTCCCACCAGGTGTCCTGCATGTTGTGAAGCTCTCGCTTGGCTTTTCTCTGGAGGTGTTTGAAGCGGTCTTTCTTGGACATGGAGTTGATGCCATTCTGCCACTCGATGAAGGCACTGCGCTTCTGCTTAAGTAGCTTGTTGATCTCTTCATTGTTCTCATCGAACCAATCCTGGTGTACCCTCTGCTTGGGTCCAAGCACGTCTTTGGCAGACTCCGTCACCATCCCCTTGAACTAATTCCACATTTCAGTTGGGTTGCCAGTCAATGGTCCACGGGCAGTTATAAGGTCATAAAGTGGGACTGGAAGTTTTCCTTGACTTCCGGACGCTTCAGTTTAGCCAGGTTGAATGAAGGTCGGGTAAGCTTCGGCCTCTTCCTGTATGCTGTGCAATGTGCAGGTTGAGGACAGACCGCACCAGCCGATGGTCGGTCCAGCACTCATCTCCTCTCATGTCTCTGGTGATTCTGATCTCGCGAATATCCCGCTGGCGGACAATGACATAGTCTATGAGATGCCACTGCTTGGACATGGGATGCATCCATTGTGTCTTGTACTTACTAGCCAGCCTGAAGAGGGTGTTGGTGATGGCGAGTCCATTCTTAGCGCACAATGTCATCAGCAGCAGGCCATTGCTGTTCATCTTGCCCAGGCCGTGTGGGCCCATCACTCCTTCCCAGCAGTCACATTCGCGCCCAACTCGAGCATTGAAGTCACCAAGCACGATGAGTTTGTCACTTGCAGGAGTGGACTTCAGGAGGGAGTCGAGGCTCTCATAGAACGCCTCCTTGTCGTCATCGGCGCTGGTGAGTGTCGGAGCATAGGCGCTGATATTAGTGACATGTCGGGCGTGGGAGATGGGGAAACGGAGCTTCATCACTCGTTCGCTGATGCCGGTGGGAAGAGAAGGCAGCTGTCGGAGGAGCGTGGTGCGGATGGCGAAGCCAACTCGGTGTATCCTGTCCTTGTTCTCAGCTTTGCCCTTCGAGAAAAAGGTGTACCCACCCTCAGGTTCACAGATCGATCCTTGGTCAGCAAATCTGGTTTCACTATGAACTGCAATGTCGATCTTATATCTCGCCAGCTCCCTAGCTATGAGGGCTGTTCTTCTATGCGGTCTCTGCGTCTGATCTCTGTCCAACAGGGTTCGTACGTTCCACGTACCGAGAATAAGTTTCTTTCTTTCTTTGTTTTTTCTTTCTGCCAGGACCTTTCAACGGACATACCATCTGGAACAAATCCGTAGCTTTCCCTGGATGCGATCGTATTTTAACTTTACATACGTTTTCATATACCTTTTCGGTTTAGTTTCAGTGGCGGACATAATTTTGCGAACAATAAAGAATATTTACTTTTCAATGTAATGTGGTTATTCTGCGGTCTCATTTTAACTTTGATTTACGCATTCTTTGTCCGTTCTGTATCAAATTACAAAACAAGATGGGATGAACCATAACCCACAAAGTCCCTTCTATATGAGAGCTGTTCTCGCTGTCAAGGGACTCTACCCATTGTCTTTGACCTGATTCTGATGTTGAATTATCTCCTATTGAAAAAGTCTCGCAGATCTGCCAATGCATCAGTGAGTTCTATAAGGCGCGCAGGACATACGCGTCATTGATTTGTCAAACGTCATTTGTCATGAAGTAAGTTTTAGTTTTTACGTAATTTATATTTTACGTGATATGAGTTTCACTTTCGCTTCATAGGCTTGAGAAAATGGTGACAAAACTAGAACTTCACGGTACAATTTCAGTCTTGCTATAATTTGAGTGAAAGCAGGTTGACTTTACCTAGCTACATGATATACACGGGTCACCTGCATGCTCTTCTGAAAGCGCGTCGATGTGTGTGTGCGTGTTAGTGCGTGCGCGCGCGCGCTCCAAACATCTCCAAGAGGCATAGATCCTCATGCGCCTGGAGGGTTCATGAGGATCTATTCCTCCTGGAGATGCGCGCATGTTTGTGTGTGTGTGTGAGAGAGAGAGAGAGAGAGAGAGAGCCGCGCGCGCGAGAGAGAATGACGTCATATTTAGACTATTATATCAGTGTCTGCGTGTGTGTCAAAATGATTGTTGTGATGCAGTGTGGTAGCGCAGTGGTAGTGCTTGTCACTTCTCGCTCTCAGCTTCCACCGCTAGCCAGCGGTATTGTGAAAAGGAGGGCAGAATGCGTCAGTCTCTCTCTGCCAGTACATAGCCTCTCCAACAACAAGCCTCATGTAGCATTCGACTCACAGCAGCCGGACTGAGTGGACGGTTCTCCGCGCCTCTCCAACAGCAAGCCAGCTACACGCCGCAGTGAACAAGTGGACGGTTCACCGCACAGCGCACCATGCTATGTCTTCGCGAAAACAGAAAGCCGCCCTTTTAAGGACGAACAGACGCCAAACAAACCAACATCAAGCCGACGAATATCTGGCCCACCACCCTCAACTTCGACCACAGCCTACGCCCAGCTCAAGAAAAGAAACAAGACGGCAGCACCAACCTATGTCGCCACCGATACCAACTTCAACGGCACAGACACAGACACCTCGTGCGCCACCAACGTCCAACATGGAAGAAATGCTGCGGCGGTATCCACCGCCAATGCCACCTACAGGACTGTTTCCCCAATTAGACGCTCTCCTCAGAAATACCCTATCTCCAAGCTACCCAGCAGCGAACCATCAAGCCACCGCTCAGCTTCCACCGTCGCCGGTGGTAGAAGAAGAAATAGAAGAAGAAGAACCAAAAGAAGAAGAACAGGAGGACAGCTCGGAGCCATCTTCGGAGTCGGACGTTCCCCCCCCCCCCCCCCCATCCCCCCAGAGATCCTCATCCCCGAACATCTAACTCGGACAACTGAGGAGAGGGAGGTCCGGCTTCGTGGACTGGATATTAACGACCTAGTCCTCCTGCTACAGACGGCGGCCCCAGTCATCATGGCAGCACGCGGGGATGACTACCACCGCGCACTAGTCACCACCCGGTGGTTGCTCCACACAAGAGCACTCGACGACATCCGGCCACCAAGTACAGTAGAACAAGAATGCCAGGCAGTCCCTCAGACGAAGGAGACGGACAGCCAAGCGACAACAGAAAAATGCAACAAGGGGACATCGGCCATCCCAGCACCCACGAAGAAGCACAAAAAAGTCGGCACCAACCCGACTGTCACCAAAGAAGCGGAAAGCGCCACCAACGCGCCAACGACACAAGATGTTAACACCACCACAGCTACAGCTCCAACGACGCAAGATGTCAGCAGCACATCGCAAGACCAGCACCCAGGCACACCGGCACAGCCAGCACAGCCACAAACACCACCAGCCGCAGACGACGACCACCAAAATCCGCCCGGCAACGGAAGCCGACAAGCAGGAAAATCCCCCTCCTCCCGAGACCACCGCCGCACCTCCGGATGTCACCACCCCCACCACCAGGATAGCGCCAGCGCAGCACCCCACGGCCTCGCATCCACTGGCCACCACCTCAGACGACCCAGCCACGGTTTTACCGGCCACCACAGCTCTCCCGAACGCAGCCACGACAACCTCCACCCCCCTCACCGCACCTCCTCCACGGACTGCTCCACTGGCTAGCACAACAAGTACCCACAGCCTGGATGCAGTAGAGCGACGGTCCCCCGGCCACACCACCCGCCTCCACCACTACCCACCCGGCCCCGGCAACCCCACCAGCCGCTGCGCGACGGAGCGACAGACAGACAGCCAGATGACCCCCCACCCCCCTCCCTGGCCCACCCCACCCACCCACCCCTGGATGAAATCAACGAGAGCTGGAAGTCCCCATCCCGTCAAAAGTAGCACTAGCAGCCTCATGTAGTGCCTCCTCGCGGCGACACACGGTAACTGAGCACCTCACGGACTCAGGCTGAACTACAAGGGACTCGGAGGAGGTCTGGCCCCCAGACACGCGGCATGCAGGCCCACCAGTGTGTGGATAGGCCCTGAAGCCCTATGGGTAAATAGTCCCATTGCCTTGTGGGTGCCTCGGGAGAGGCAAAAATGCTAGGGGAGCAAACCCCGACAGAAAACCAAACAATGACCAACGAAGTCGGAGTGTTGCTGACTATGCCATCTGGTATAGTGTGGAAACCCGTCAGGGAAACGAGCACACACGCAACCATCATGGATTATACCTCGGGTGGATATTAGTCTTGACATCTGAGGCAGAAACTCGGGAACGCTGAAGAAGACAAAAGAAGTGTCTGCGTGGTGAAGGAGTTGCCTCTCTTACGTCACAGCCACTACCTGACTTTCTCTAGAATGTTTTTTGTTTTTGTTTTTTAGTGTTTTAATTCTTTTCTGAAAAGAATTAATTTTTGCTAAAGAAGTTGAAAGGATACAAAGCTGGCTAACGAACTCATCCAATGTCTTTCTCCAAACTTGCTATATGCAAAAGTTCAAGTAAATATGACAAAATTTACGGACTCTAATCTGGGTCAACCGACTTCCTATAAATGGTTGTTTATGTCTTCAATGGGACATTCAATTACAATATGCTCGGAGGCTCTCTTAGCCACCCACTTAAGAAAGTACCATAATCTACTCGGACGGAGCCGGGACGGTTCTCCGCGCTTCTCCTCAGCAAGACACGACAGCACAGAGCCTCCCAGCGCACATGGCCTCAAGAAAACACCCCTGAACCCGCGCTTGTCCGGGCGAAAAGACGGAAGAGCAACCGGCAACAGGTAGAGAAGTATATGACCAGCCTCCCACAGTCGCCTCAGCCACAAACCAAGACCCAGAGAGAGACAAGGAGCTACAAACCTCCCATGGTTCCCCCGCTACAGAGACAAGAACCAGCAACGTGGCGGGACCCCGCTCCCGCGCAGCAGACTATACAGCCACCATTACCGGCCCCGCGGCCCGCAACAATGGACGAGACACTTCAAAGGTACCCACTACCACCAGAAATAAGTCGGCTACTTCTGAATTTCGGGAAATGACCCCCCCCCCCCCCCCCCCAAGGAGATTACCATCAACAGCCAGCAACGGGCACCCACCCTGAACCAGAGATTGAAGCAGCCACCGCCCGACCCCAGTCGCCGGTACCATCGGACACAGAGCACGAGGACTCGTTGGAACCTACCACAGAGCCGGATTCCCCCCCCCCCTCTCCTCCATCAGTCCACATCCCAGAACACCTCATGAAGTAAAGAGCATGGACCAAGAAGGAAAAGAAAGTCCGGTTCGGAAGGATGGACTTAGACGACCTCGTGCTGCTGTTGGAAGCCGCCGTACCAGCCATCCTGGCAGTGCGCGAAGATTACTACCACCGAGCATTAGTTACCACCCGATGGCTGCTAGATACGAGAGCGCTAACCGACCTTAGCCCACCTAAAACTTCCAGCAGCGGCTGCCAGGCAGTCCCGCCAGCCCAGGATAAAGAATGTCAAGCGACAAGCACGACCGAAGACAAAGAAACGACAGCGACGAAACACCAACAAAGCAACACATCGCCACCCCCCACCAGAGAGGTGGGATGCACCACCGTGCCACCAATAACGCAGGAGACGAGCACCGACACCTCGACGGCGGACACCACGGCAGCAGTCACCACAGGCCTACGACGACCGCCACCTAAATCCGCCAGGGAGCGCAACCCAGCCATCAAGCGGCCGCCGTTACTTCCAACCCCACCGGCCCACCTCAGGGCCACACCACGCCAGCCAACCTACCCATTCCAGCGCTCCACACCACGACCCCGCCTCCAATGGCCTCCAACCCCCCGCACCCTGGCCACGGTCCAACCGGCCACCACTCAACCGGCCTCCACCGCCCCCGGCGCCACTCCTCCCGGTGGAATAGCCACTGCAGCAGACATCCAATATCAAGAGCTACAGGCAGCGCAGACAGTAGGGAGAGTTGAAAAAAGGAAAATACAGGTGAATGGACCAAGGGTAGACAGAAACACATGCCCCAGAATACAGAAGAAACCCCACCCTGTGGGGCTGACCAGGGTGACCCTGGGAACTAAAAAGTAGTCACCCCACCCAAGTCCCCCTGGGCAGACCCGGGTGGGGGTCCATGAAACTGCAGGGGCAGTGAGGATGTATATCTCTTTTCAGCTGCAAGATTTCACCAGTCCGAAATAGCTCAGGCGGTTAAGCGTCGGAGCGAAAGAGAGCGAAGGAAGTCGCCGGGTCGTGGGTTCGAGCCCCAGTAGCTGGACTAGCAATCCAGGGGGAAATAAGGGCTTGTTCAATAGCATGTGCGTTGAAAGGTCTTGGTAAATCAAAGTGGCACAGTTGCTGTGCGTCTGAAATGATCAGTGTTCAGGTCCTACTCCATGGACAATAGATTTCCCTGCTCCCCAATAACCCGCCCGTCAGGGCCGTCCATTATCCCTTCGGTGCGGCCGTGGACGTTAAACCCCGAACTAACCAAGATTTCACCAGTCTTGTGTAGAGGTCTCCAAAATTTTGAAGCGATATGTATTGAAATATAGCTGAGTGAAAAGAAAAGGGGAGACTGCCAGTGCTAATATTTTAGGAAGATTACAAAGTAAAGTAGGTAAAGGCCCCGCTACACATGCCCGGTTTTGAGGACGATTCCCGATCAGTTTCGAATCGGTAGGTGATCGGGCCGGACTAAAAAACCGTGTGCACTGCCACACATTTCCAGACTTGTTTAGCCTACCGGTTTGAACCGAAGATCAAAGTCGTACCTGTTCTGCAAAATGGCTGCTAGTTTTGACAGTGATGATGATGTGCTTGCATTATCAGCAGTTTTGCATCATATTCGGGAAGAGGCGTGCGAAACATCAGCAATGGCGGTGGTACTGATCACAACAGGCGTGTTCCGCAATTTGCAAACTGAAACGACGTGCTTTGCGAGACGCGCTCTGATTGGTTGAAGCTTACAACCGGGGCTGATTCGGATCGGAAAAATAGAGCAGGTTCTAGACACCCGATTCCCAGCCGATTGGGACCGGATCGGATAATTGACGTCATCCGATCGCAATTGGATCGGAATCGGCTTCAAAATCGGGGCACAACCGGCACGTGTGGAGGGGCCTTAAAAGCACTGTCAGGGGAGAAAAGTGTGCATGATCGACCAGTGATCATAGATCTACTTTGGTCAAAGCACAAACAAAACAAAAGATAGGAAAGAGGGGGTGCGCTAAGAAAGCGACTGGAAGCAATGCATATGGAAGCCCCCTCCCCCCCCCCCTCACCCCACCCCGCTTTGTAATCTAGCTGAATGTTTTATTCTGAGACACCTGAATCTAACAGTGACATGTTAAATAAATTGCCATTGCATTATTTACAATCTCCTGACGCCCTAGAGAAACAGACCGATACTTACTTACTTACGCCTGTCACCCCTACCCGGGTATAGGCCGTCGACGAGAGACCTCCAGCAACTCCTGTCCTGTGCTTCTCCTTCGATTCTACTCCAGGTGGTTCCCAGTCTCTTGATGTCTGCTTGGAGGTCTCGACGCCAGGAGTTTCTCGGCCTACCTCTTTTCCTCTTTCCCTGGGGGTTCCATGACAATGCCTGCCTAGTGATACTGGAAACTGGCTTTCTCAGACTGTGACCGATCCATCCCCATCTTCTTCGCCCAATTTCATTCTCTGCTGTTATCTGCTCTGTTCTCTCCCAGAGTCTGACGTTGCTGATCTTCTCTGGCCAGTGGATTTTCAAAATTCTTCTAAGGCAACTGTTCATGAAGGTCTGTACTCTGTTGACTGTGGTTTTTGTCAATCTCCATGTCTCTGCTCCATATAGGAGAACTGCTTTTACATTGGAGTTGAAAATCCGGACTTTGGTGTGTTGTGACAGCTCTCTCCTGAGAGAAACTGGAGTTAGAGAAGAGTTCAAACTGGTGCTGTCCAACCGGTTTCAAGCGCTACAGGAGCTAGTAAATGAAGAGGAGGCGGTCACCACAGAGCAGCAGTGGAAGGCAGTTAGAGAGGCGCTGAACTCAACCTGCAAAGACACTGTAAGGTTCAGGAAACACCACCACAAGGACTGGCTGTCGGCACAGACCTTGAAGAAGATAGAAGCGAGGAAGCAGAAGAAAGCAGCGGTCAACAACAGTCGCACGAGAGCAGCCAAAGTAAGGGCACAGGGGGAATACTCGGAAGCCAACCGCGAGGTGAAGAGGAGTATCAGGGCAGACAAGAGGGCCTACACAGACAGCCTGGCAGCAGAGGCAGAAAAGGCAGCAGGCAGCGGCAACATGAAACAGCTCTACGACATTACCAGAAGATTGTCGGGTAAGTATGGCCATACAGAAAGACCAGTAAAAGACAAAGAAGGCAAGCCTATTGCAGACAGAGCAGACCAACTCGACAGATGGGCCGAGTATTTTGAAGAGTTACTGAACAGACCTAGCCCCCCCGACCCCCCCGACATCCAGCCGGCAGAGACCGACCTACCCATCAGCTGTGACAGACCCAGCCGGGAAGAGATCAGAAAAGCAGTGGCATTTTTGAAGAATGGCAAAGCAGCAGGGCCAGATGGCATCCCAGCGGAGTCTCTGAAAACAGACCGATACAGATCAGAAATTCGGGGACACTGCAGCACTTGTGTCTCGCGCTACTTTGTAGTTTTTTTTAAAAGAATACTCGCCTGAAAAACACCGACGAAACTTTAAATATAGTTTACGGATCCGGCCCAAAGTTCTCTTCTCATCGGCAATTTTTCATTTACATCTTTGCCCACCTGTACTGACACATCGCTCATGAAACGAGTTCGTCTCGTCTCTGCAAGACGTAAATCAATCTAAATCTATAAAGCCGTGTGTTTTACTTTACGAGCCTTGTGTTGGCCGGTCGTACATGCATTTATTGCCATTTGGAGGAAACACTGGAACATTGTGTCGTCCTTGGTGAACGCGGATACAGTGACAATACCGGACAATTACTAGTCAAAAGTAAAAGTAGCTTATAAATAAAAAAACGAATAGCTAATGACCTCCTCTTTTGACAGATAGATTAAATGAACACCGACAGGAGGCATGATTCATGTTCAGTCTTTCTAGATTCCTGTACGAATGAATGAGTCAATGAATCAATCAGACCATCCATCAGTCCATCAATGAATCCATTAGTGAATCAATAAACGAATCCATGAATGAATGAATCCACGAAGGAATCCATGAATGAACAAATTCATATAAATGAGTGAATGGATGAGGGAAGAAACACACACAAAACACAAGTTTGCCTGCATTTTAACACACATGGTGAACATCATAGCTGACAAAATGAATGTCATATCAAGCGAAATTAATACGGAGTCAAAAAACGACCCACTCCATGACAGGGAAAAAAATGTATTTCACACGTGAAAACCACCCACGAGGTGAGAATGATTGTACCGATTGTGCACATGTAAAACATGCTTGTAATGCTTCCCCCAATAAAGAAAGAAAGAAAGAAAGAAAGACATACATCTGACACCGTTGATACCGCTTAATGTCACAAGGATTTGATTTTAAAAGATACGTTTTATATGAAATTTATTTTAAGGCGATTATATTTTAATAAGCGTGACAAGAGGCATCACCTTGTTCCTTTTCATTTGGAAAAGGAGACGATGATGAACGTTTACTTTGCATTTTAACATGGTCACTCTATGGTCATTCTATGGTCATTCTATGGTCACTCTATGGTCATTCTATGGACCCTTTTCAACCGTGATCTGTGTTTGTTTCATATTATGTTAAGTCTTAGACGATTAATATTGTTTGCTGCAAACATCTCCGATTATGTCGAATTTGTAATGTGTGCCTTGGCGTCACTGCGTCGTATGCATTTACAGTACTCAAACCAAGGGGAATCACAGCGCTGGATAGACAACAGTTAGATCCCCTGCCCCCGCCTATCAGGCACCCAATCGCCAGCCCACAGAGAAATACGCAGGTATAGAATAAGACAATCATTTCCATCCTCAAAAGGATGGATCAGGTCTCTTATATAACCCATGTCTTTCTCCGGAACTTAGGAAGTAGGCAGGAGAAACATACATACACAAACATGAAGGTGCGCTACTATATGTGGTCGGGTAAATACCCTGATTTCCCACAGTAGATGCACAGAACATTCCACAACAATGTAACGATACAAATTTTGCCTCGAGTTATACGTGATACTCACAAACCAGATAGGTGAGGCTAGCGCTGGCAGAATTGTCAGTACTCAAACCAAGGGGAATCACAGCGCTGGACAGACAACAGTTAGATCCCCTGCCCCCGCCTATCAGGCACCCAATCGCCAGCCCACAGAGAAATACGGGCAGGGGATCTAACTGTTGTCTGTCCAGCGCTGTGATTCCCCTTGGTTTGAGTACTGACAATTCTGCCAGCGCTAGCCTCACCTAACTGGTTTGTGAGTATCACGTATAACTCGAGGCAAAATTTGTATCGTTACATTGTTGTGTAATGTTCTGTGCATCTACTGTGGGAAATCAGGGTATTTACCCGACCACATATAGTAGCGCACCTTCATGTTTGTGTATGTATGTTTCTCCTGCCTACTTCCTAAGTTCCGGAGAAAGACATGGGTTATATAAGAGACCTGATCCATCCTTTTGAGGATGGAAATGATTGTCTTATTCTATACCTGCGTATTTCTCTGTGGGCTGGCGATTGGGTGCCTGATAGGCGGGGGCAGGGGATCTAACTGTTGTCTGTCCAGCGCTGTGATTCCCCTTGGTTTGAGTACTGACAATTCTGCCAGCGCTAGCCTCACCTATCTGGTTTGTGAGTATAACGTATAACTCGAGGCAAAATTTGTATCGTTACATTGTTGTGTAATGTTCTGTGCATCTACTGTGGGAAATCAGGGTATTTACCCGACCACATATAGTAGCGCACCTTCATGTTTGTGTATGTATGTTTCTCCTGCCTACTTCCTAAGTTCCGGAGAAAGACATGGGTTATATAAGAGACCTGATCCATCCTTTTGAGGATGGAAATGATTGTCTTATTCTATACCTGCGTATTTCTCTGTGGGCTGGCGGTCGTATGCATTGTTTATAGCACCCTTCAGTCACACCCCTACCATTCAAGGTAGCCATACAGTAGTATCAGCGGTTCCAGTTTTCAAAAGTCCAGTATAGCGGTGTGTGCTGGTCTGCGATTTTTAAAAAAGAAATTACATGGGGCCTTACGTGCGCCATAGGGTTCAAATTCCCATACATGTATTAGCTCACTGAAGTGTCAGCTGGCGATGCCGGCTTTCACCACCGGTCCAAGCACCTTGTACCACGATCACTTAGTTGCTATGGACAGTATAATACGTATAGACAGGCATGCAGACAGGTCCTGGTAAATCAAAGTGGCATAGTTGAAGTGCACCCGAATTAATCAGTGTTCGGGTTATACTCCATTGGTAGTCGCTGTCTCCAGTCTGGCTACAAACTGCCCTCTAGAAAGAAAACAAATAGATGCCGGTCTGGTTCGACATATCGCCCATCGCTTTTATCGCGATCCAGGCGTCTGCCACCAATGCCAAGGTGCGAGGTTCGATACCCGCTTCCGGCGTCGGACTTTTCTGCTCTAGTGAGTGTCATCGTTAATCTGGGCGCACCGTCGGGTGTTCTCCGGGTACTCCGGCTCTTCCTCCCCCTCTACTCTGGTACCGGTTTCAGGGACACTTTATAAATTTATAATACAAGCGATCAAAATTTCCGAAACCGCAATAGCTGAGCTGACCCTTCGCACCACGTGAATGTCCTGTTTATCTTGTACTGTGTTTGTCTTCATAGAGAATGCGTGTGTTTCGGCACGTGCGCGTGCGTGTTGGGTTCAGTTCGCGGCGCTCTGAGCAGATTTACAGACTTGGGTAAAGCGACTATATTGTAACCTATATTGTTATTATGATATCGCGGAGGGTCTTGGGATTCCCCCTCCATCCCCCCTCCCCCCCCCCCCATACACACACACAGATTACAAACGGCGCAAAATCTTTGTCACCAGCCAAAACTGACGTCTCTCTGATACCGAGCACACCAGAACAACGACGCATGTTATGAGCGGCAGTGAGTGCAGAATGCGATATGTAATGAAAGTGTACTGCCATATTGCACTTCAGCGGCTAAGAAACTGAATTCGGCAGTGACACTACACCACTGAAACCTCAAGGACACAGAAAGAACACACACGCAGGAAGGGCCCTGCGACAAAGACACAATGAATACTGAGAATTTGCGCTTGTCTCAGGTGGAGGTTGTTCGGTGTTGAGATACATGGCCACGAGACTATTGACTGCATCTGGCTGGCAGTTTAATCCCCGTCGTCATGATGGTCTTAATCGCCTGTTCGGCGTTAGTCCATAAGCTAGGAAAGTCTACCGTGCACCACCACCCCCCCCCCAGTACTCAATAAGATGGGCTTCAAAGTGTTCCTTAGTATGTCCTGAGATGTTTAAGCCATGTTCCCCGAAAATCCTTACGAACACACCAGAGATATAGCCGATGGCGCAAGGGTATCCCCATTCACGCTCTTCGCAGGTGCTAAAATGAGGTTGATAAACATTTTCCTCTAAATAAATCAGAATTCATTCCAGAAGCCCAAATCAGGCAATATTATATCAAGGCACACCTTCTGCAGCCTCTGCAAAAAACAGAATGAAAAAATATTGAATCTCTGGCTCACAGTGAAGGTATTTGTGCACCCAGTAAACGACCCTTTCTGCGAAATCGCAAAAAAAAAGACAAAAATAATGTGTCAGATGCCTTCAGACATTTTCTATAGCACTGACAGTCCATTTTCAGGTTTACATCATTAAAACAAAAGGATGTCACAATTATTATAAACTTGACTAGGTGATGCTGTGATCACTGTGAGTGCCACAGTGGTTGATTTTGTATCCCTACCCCCAAGTTGTAAAAATACACAAAATTAATTAGAATAAATTGCTTAAGTTATTCCATTTTATTTTGACCTCTCTTTACCTATTAAGTTTCAATAATGTGAGCATAAAGTGCAAGAAAATAAGGAAAGTCGGCATCCTTTACAGTATGTTCGTGGTGAATGATAGCTTTTTCCCATTTAAAATTGCCGAATTGGGAAACATACGTTGTTTCTGATGCCCTCAGAAATTTTGTATACAACTGATAGGTCTTTTTTTATGTTTTATTGTTTAGGATAGAGTACCACAGTTACTCCCAACCTGATTTTGTGATGCTGTGATGCATTTAGGGGCACAAGTGGCTGAATCTGCTGCCCTACCCCCATTTTACCTGTACGCAAAGGAACGAAAAAATGATCATAACAATTGCTCCTCTGATTAAATATTTTTGTTGCCAGTTTTCTTAACTAAATATGCATATTGAGCATACAAATTTGTGATCATTTCATTAATTTCAATGTGGCCCATCAATTTAATTGTAATTCTTTTTATTTAAGACATGCTTAACAGGGGCTGCCGCTGAAGCTTCTACCGTCTGCACATTCAGCACTCTTGTCAAACTCTGGGAGATGTTGTGTCTGATGCTGTTTTTGGTCTACATTAATGACATCAGTACAACAGTACCAAGGTTCGTCTTGAACATCCTCCATGCGGATGACTTTGCAGTGTGGAGTGCAGCAGAACATAAAGAAATAGCATCCTCCAGAATCCAGGATGCTGCCAATAGAGTCAGCAGCTGGAATAAAAGAGGCCACTCAAACTGAGCTAGACCATCTCTTTCAATCAGACGGAAAAGGTCACCTCAAAACTGGAGACCTTCCAGTACTAAAGACAGACAGGCCAACTTTACTGGCAACAAATAAATTACTGGATTCACGTGGAGGCCTCACATTGAAGCCATGGAAGCTAGAGCTGCAAAACAAAAGTCTCTGATGAAGAAACTGGTGGGGACCACATTGGCGCAAATTACAACATCCTGGCACAAGCAAACACCTGCTCGGTCAGACCAGTTGTGCGGTACCAAGATACATCGACAACATGAAACACTGCCTGCAAAACCCAAAAAGCCAGGCTTGACAAGATGCAGAACATGGGTCATTCTCATGATGCAGTGACATTCTTAGAGGCATCTGGAGCACCCCAATTTAGGAAATATAGGACATTGGAGCCACTGGAATGCAGAACAGCACACATGATAAAGAGACTTACTAAACACCGACAGCATGGGAGACTACAGGAGCAGACCAAGAATCGTCAGAAATGCCCAAATCTGAACCGCCAACTGAAGGTCCTGCAAAGGGCTAACACTAACGTCCTGGAACCAAGCCCAAAGATGTGTGAATAGCTCCCTTCAGATACGTGGGCATCTCGAAAGAGCCTTCAAGACAACATAAACAATGTTCCAGGACTCTTTGCCAAAGGTCGCGGCACTGCACAAAGCCATCTTGCTGGAGGCTGTGCACAAGCGCTACCCTCACAGCAGCTGTGATACCACACAAGATGCCATGCGCAATGAAGGAAGTGGCATGTACATCTGTTGTGCAGACCGCACTACTACCTCCCTCTCCTTACCAGCTGGCGGCAGCAGCTCCAACTATCGTACAGATCTGCAGGTGCTCAACCTAGCATTAGA
The DNA here is from genome assembly GCA_036245525.1 of Semisulcospira habei. Lineage (NCBI taxonomy): Eukaryota > Metazoa > Mollusca > Gastropoda > Semisulcospiridae > Semisulcospira > Semisulcospira habei. The sequence goes on from BTPG01000004.1 coordinate 177,257,933, forward strand.
GCACTAGCTAGGGAAAGGCAGCAGCTTGATCCACTGATCTCACCAGGAAGCTTCAAGATAGACTGGATGCCCTGTCCACAAAATAGTGCTGCAGTGGATTCCTGTGCATTCTGGACTAGCTGGGAATGGAGACACTACAACAATAAAGTGATTGGCAACAGCAGAATGGCGGCTGCAGCCCCTGGGCAGATGACATCAACAAGCTGAACAGGGAGAGCCAGGCCACCATCCGCCTTTCATCTACGCACTGATTACTCTGGACTGGGTCCATACAGAAAAGCAGGAACGTTTCACAAACCCAAACTGAAGCCTGAAGGTTTACACACTTTAATCAGATCACTCTGTATCAGCAATTATTTGAAGCTTCCGTGCCTAATGCATGAAGAGATTCCAAATAAAAGAACGCTTAGCGAATGGCGGACTTCGGTAGAAGCGTAAACAACCAATCAGAATGTTCGGCAGAAAGGCCATGCAGTCACTTTATGATCAGAGCTAAATAGAGATCACTTGCAAAAAGCGCCAGCATGGTCGTTCACAATGGAATAGTCACAAACTGGGGGAGAAAAAAAAAAGAAGTAGACATAAGTTTGCCAGCACGTTGTCATCTTTTTTTTTACAAACTTTCACAGACTTTAAGGAAAAGGACTGAAATTGACACTTTCCAGGGCCCTGAAAAAGCCTTGTCATTTTTTAACAACTTTTACAAATGTTCACAGACCGTAAGGACCCTGCTGGACTCACCTCGTGAGACTGGGTCATGTGGAAACAGCCCTATGCGAATTTGGCGTAGAAAATCAGTCTCCTTAGCACATTCTCCAAACATGTCCATACAGAGAAGCGGTCTGCTGGCAGTTCTGACCAGAAGACACGCCCCTGTACACCAAACTCTGGAAACATGCTGCCTAGCTCTTGACAGCTCACTTGGCAGCCAGAACAATATAAGATTTAAAGATGGCCATCAAAATATTGAACGTTGCAGAAGGTGGAAGTGGAGATCTTGTGGTAGACATGTGGAAACTAAGTATTTTTGATAACATTGTTTGGGCTATTAGGAACCATATAACTTTATTACGCATATTCATATCTACACATTCCTAGATGAAAATAAATGTAAGGGAAAGGGGAGACCTTACTAGACCCGCCTTACGCTAGGTACCCAACGGAGAAAGAAATACGCTTAGAAAAAACGGTACAACACAATTTATTAATATTTCGGGTAAATACCCTTTGTCAAAATAGACAAACAAACAGAGACATTATTTGCTACTTATCTTCAGATGCAGAAGGAATGTGGCAACTCTTGGCAGTCACCTTTTTGGTCTGGATTACGCTAGGTAAAATATCACCTAAAAGACCAGCCAGTTAAAAATAGTTACAATTAAATTCATGGGTTACATTGAAATTAATTAAATGATCACAATTTTTCATGCTCAATGTGCATATTTTAAAAAAAAACTGGCAACAAAAAATATTTAAACAGAGGAGTATGACGTAAGCAATTTTTATGATTATTTTGCGTTACTTTGCGTACTGGTAAAATGGGGGGTAGAGCAGCAGATTCAGCCACTGTGGCCCCTAAATGCATCATAGCATCACAAAATCAGGTTGGGAGTAACTGTGGTACTCTATCCTAAACAATAAAACCTAACAAAGACCTATCGGTTGTATACAAAATTTCTGAGGGTACCGGAAACAACGTACGTTTCCCAATTCGGCAATTTTAAATGGGAAAAAGCTATCATTCACCACGAATGTACCGTAAAGGATGCCGACTTTCCTTATTTTCTTGCTCTTTATGCTCACATTATTGAAACTTAATAGGTAAAGAGAGGTCAAAATGAAATGGAATAACTTTAGTAATTTTTTCTAATTAATTTTGTGTATTTTTACAACTTGGGGGTAGGGATACAAAATCAACCACTGTGGCACTCACAGTGATCACAGCATCACCTAGTCAAGTTTATAATAATTGTGACATCCTGTTTTAATGACGTAAGCCTGAAAATAGACTGTCAGTGCTATAGCAAATGTCTGAAGGCTTCTGACACATTATTTTTGTCTTTTTTTTTGCGATTTCGCGGAAATGGTCGTTTACTGGGTGCACAAATACCTTCACTGTGAGCCAGAGATTCAATATTCTTTCATTCTGTTTTTCGCACAGGCTGCAGAAGGTGTGCCTTGACATAATATTGCCTGATTTGGGCTTCTGGAATGAATTCTGATTTATTTAGAGGAAAATGTTTATCAACCTCATTTTAGCACCTGCGAAGAGCATGAATGGGGGTACCCTTGCGCCATCGGCTATATCTCTGGTGTGTTCCTAAGGATTTTCGGGGAACATGGCTTAAACATCTCAGGACATACTAAGAAACACTTTGAAACCCATCTTATTCAGTACTGGGGGGGGGGGGGGTGCACGGTAGACCTTCCTAACTTGTGGACTACGTTACACCCTAATAAATAACTACCTGTCATTTTAATTGGATTTACTGGCCTTGGTTGCAACTTCAAACAAAACGCACTGACAAGTGTTTAGATAACGTTGACAAAAATAGAAGTCGTCGTTTGGTGATTTCTTATGAGAGTGCCAGTACGGCGGGTCAAAATGTACAACACGCATTTTAATCTCTGTCCAGTGAAGCGAGGTTTTGTGAACAGGTGTGACACTGCACAGGTAAACAAAAAGGGCAGGCTTTTAACGTCCACGTCACCGGAGTGATAACGGACGGCTCTAAATGGACGCATCGTGTAACGTACGCAGACTTTCAACCAGTCGCACGCACAGACTCACAACGCAACGGGCACATACACAAACACTGACTCAGTCGGACGCATTCGTGCAGTATACGCAAAACACTATTTCTTTTCACTATGGCCGTTTACTAATTAAACTAACAAAAACATCAACTCAATACTCTTCACTAAATACACACTTCTCCAATCTAAAACTTCACACTCACTCCCACACACAATACAGTAAAAGCCAAGTTAGGTACAAGTCCCCATTATCCAACCTGTTCACTGCTGTTATCACTCTGTCTCGTTTGCACGTTCCTTCACGTATAGGCGTGTAGTTTCTCTCGTCAGTCACGCGTTCCTTGAAGCAGTCCCACGTTTCCCGAACTGACTGTGGCGGACGTCCTCTCAGTCGACTCGCGCCACTAGCGCAGCCTCTGTTGACGTTGATGTCTTGGCACCAAGTCTCTCGCGTTCCTTCTGCGGCAGCCTCTGTTGACTTAGGTCTCGGCGTCACGTCGCTCCGCTCCACACAACAACTCTGTACGATAAAGTCTTAATATCATAACACTTCCTTAACACACACATCAATTGGATGATATGAGGTACATTACGTAACCTGGCTGATACACATAAATCTACACGTTCATTCACACGCTCGTGCTTCATAAAACAGACTAAATTCACAACACACCATAACTCAGTCTCCACATTGAAACAGACTATAACCTGACGCACACGCCATACCTTTGGTTCGTACACAGGAAAAGACTATACTTAACACAACCACGTACTATCTTCATAAACGACTTAGGCATACACACCTCACATTCCTTAGTTATCCATCTCGGTAAATAACTACACAGGAAAATCGCCGGTTATCTCAACCAATTTTAAGCCGACATAACTGAACCATATTAACGCTACACACCCGGACTAAATCTTACTAACGCATACTACCTTTAATTCAGTAGCTGTCAATAATACATATAAACATACTGACCTGAAATCTAGGTCTCAGAGTTTTGGAATACGGGTAGCATATCCAACATGCATCGTCCTCACTGGCAGAATAGCCCGCGGAGTACTGAAGAATCTAAAGCTTGATTAGACTGAGCTGCGGCCCAAAACTCCGTGCAGACCGGTATCATCACTGACGACTGCACGTAACTTCGTGCATGCACGGAATATCCGTTACACACAACACCGCTTCCGGACAAGACCGTATAACGCAAAACGCTGTGTGAACTCCGTATGCGTGGGCATAGAGCTTCATCACACATCGCAACTGTGCTACTTTGACATACTGCTTGTAATAGTGTGGTAAAAATGCCTTGTACACGTTTTTTTAATATTTTATTATTTTCCACTTTTTGTGTAGTCAGTGTGCTCACTGAGGCTATTTTTGTAGTCGCCTCAAGCTTGGAATTAGACAAAGGCCAGCTGGTGTACTCAGTGACGGCGCACCTCGCCTAGTGTCGTTTTCTCCCATCTTCCCAGACCTCTGCTACGGTTCCAGACAGCTGGTTACTGCGGAGTATTTTCCCCTGACAAGAGAATTGTTGGATTTTGTTTGTTAACTACGTAGTCTTGTAAAAGTACGATTTTTCATCTGCAAGAGGGTTTTATGAAAATATAGTGTTTGAAGTGCTCTAAGTGTTGGTAATGGTTTCAGAACTGACAAAAGCGTATTCAGCTAGGAAAATAATGTTCTATCGCATGGAAGAGTGATTCGCCATTACTGTAAAACGTAATGATTTTGGTCGGGCGAACCCACTTTTTGCTATCTGGGAGTATTGGCTAGCAGCAGTGAGTCCGAAATAGCTCAGGCGGTTAAACGTCGGAGCAGGAGAGCGAAGGGAATCGCCGGGTCGTGGGTTCGAATCCCGTCCCGGCCCCGGTAGCTGGACTCACAATCCAGGGGGAAAAAACGGATTTGTTCAATAGCATGTCCGTTGAAAGGTCCTGGTAAAATCAAAGTGGCACAGTTGGAGTGCGCCTGAGTTGATCAGTGTTCAGGTCGTACTCCACAGGCAATAGATTTCCCTGTCCCCCATAACCCGCCCGTCAGGGCCGTCCATGATCACCTCGGTGCTGTGGACGTTAAAACCTGAACTAACCAACCAACCATTGGCTAACAAAACTCCGCTGTGCTCGGCACCTTCGGGTTGGCTGGCCTGCGGAGATAGGTGGATTTGAGTGGTTATTATCCACGACTGCTTCTACAGCTGCTGTTTCGACTTTGCCGATTTTTCCAGAGTTCTCTCTACAAACCAGCATTTTGGACTCTGTCATTTTTCTGAGCTCTCCTTTGAACAGGAATCCCGGACTCTATCGTTTTTTGTTGTTGTTGTTGTTGTTTTTTTTGTTTTTTTTTTTTGGGGGGTGGGGTTAGTTCTGGGACTTTGCCATTTTTCTGGCAACTCTACTTTGTAGCGGGTGCCTCGGACTCTGCCGTTTTGGTTGGTTTGTTCGGGTTTAACGTCCACAGCACTGAGGTGATCATGGACGGCCCTGACGGGCGGGTTATGGGAGACAGGGAAATCTATTGCCTTTGGAGTACGACCTGAACACTGATCAACTCAGGAACACTCCAACTGTGCCACTTTGATTTACCAGGACCTTTCAACGGACATGCTATTGAACAAATCCGTTTTTTCCCCTGGATTGTGAGTCCAGCTACCGGGGCCGGGACGGGATTCGAACCCAACTCTGCCGTTTTTCCGAGGTTTCCCTTCGGACTCTGCCATTTTTTTTTTTTTTTTTTTTTGAGTCTCCCTTTATAACGGGCGTCTCGGACTCCGTCGTTTTTCCGAGGCGTCCCTATATAAAAGGACATTTTGGACTCTGCCATTTTTCTTAGATAGTTATCCTTTTGAAGGGCGGCTCGGATTCTGTCGTTTTTTTCCGAAGCTTCCCTTTACAAAGGGCGTTTTGGACTCTGTTATTTTTGGGGGGCTCTTCTTTTGTAACGGGCGACTCTGTCGTTTTCCGTGGCCGCTTCCCTTTTACAAAGGGCGCTTTGGACTTAGTCATTTTTGTACCGGTCGTCTTTTACCAAAGACCTCTCTGACTTTGTTACTTTTATAGACTTTCTTTTATAAAGGGCACTTTGGACTTTTCATTTTTTGCCGAGGCTACCTTTTATCTAATGGCCTCTGCTACTTAGTTATTTTACTATATTCTCCTTTACAAAGGGTACTTGTTCGGACTTTGTCATCGTTAGAGACACGACTTAGATATTAGTACTGTGCTGCGCTACTGTAGTAACGTCTGATGACATTGTGACCAGCAGAGAATATATTTTTCTCAAACGGCCTCATGCCGGGGCATTTGTTGTCGCTTTATCATTATTAGCCTGTACTGCAATATAGTCTATACGAAATGCGATCTTCGTTTCACATGTTTTAGTAGTTAGTACCGAGTGCTAGTGACTGTGCTTGTGTGTGTGAACTTGGCATCCTGACACGAAGCAAACATTTATACACATTCACCGGTCACACAAACATTGCACACGGTCAGCGACGCTACAGATTTTGGTGTCGAAGGCTGGGGTGAGGCGACACTACAATAGAAACCTGTGTTATGACTCACCGAATAGAAGCCTATGTTTGGGTCCAAAATTGTAGGTAGAAACCTGTGTATTGGTTCCCAACTTGAGGTAGAAACTCGTGTATGGGTCCCTTATTTGTAGGTGGAATCCTGTGTATAGGTCCCCACTTTGCAGGTAGAAATATGTTTAATGGTCCCCATATTGTAGATAGATAACTGTGTATGGATCCCCAACTTGTAAGTAGAAACCTGGACACAGGTCCCCAACTTGTAGGTAGAAACCTGTATTTGGGTCCCCAACTTGTAGGTAGAGAACTGTGTATATCTCCCCAACTTGTACATACACTTTTCCCGTAAGTAAACGCTTAAAAGTGTTAGGACCTAAAAACCAATGCTTTGTTTTGCATTTGTCCACTGCCTATGTGTTGCAGACTTTCTTTAGACATGATTTTTTTTTCAAGAATAACACAAGATATAGAGTGTATTCAGTAGTTGTCTAAAATATGTGATAACGATTATCTCTCACTGGAAACGATATTCCTCGTTAGATTCAATAAAATTTACAAAATATATAATATACACGGCGTTTGGATGACAATCTTACAAATCTTACATACCTACATTTATTTCTGTGTGTTTCTGTCAATGTTAGGTCTTGTTTTTATTGTGCATCAAATTTTTAAGCAGTCACAGCAAAAGCGTGCACATTCAGTGAATGAACCGAAGCAGTCATACAGTCAGAACTCGGATGGAAAAGTATTTTCTAAATGTACTCTGGCAGAGACTGACACAAAAGGCATCTAATTTTGACACAGTGCACTCATAAAGTAAAACGAAATCCATTATCATAGGTCATTTGATGGTGAAGCACTACTTTTTCTTTAATTTTTTTTGTTCAAATATCTCCTGTAAAAAATACTTTTCCATAGCATGCTATGAAAAGATATCATTTATGGTATTTGACCTAAATTGTATAATTTTCCATGTTTGCTGTACTGTGATAAAAATGTTTTCATGAAATCAATGATTTTACATCCCTATATGTGCCTCTGATATATTCAGCTCAGTACAATACAGATCATTTTCATGTGAATGAGTGCAGCTGATCTTGGCCTTGATACCAAAATTTGACTGTCCCACCAGCGCTTTGTTAGGATATAAAATGTCTTTTTAATAAACCAAAAATTTTTACATTTTTTATTCTGACCACCACCACTACCACAAGGAACACCAACAATAAAATAAAGAAGGAAGAAAAAGAAAAAAAAATACAAGCAGTCCAATCCACTGTCCTTATGTATTAACGTGAATCTAAGGATTCCTCCTTTTCCGGCCAAGATGGCGACCGATAGAGCCAAATATAACTCAGCTCCGACAATGTTGCTGAAAACTGGACTAATTGGAACATCAGAATGACCAGAACAAGGCGTCAAACCCGGACAAAAACTCCTGAGGGAATCAACGAACCAAGATCGCCCCAGGACAGCGAGAGAGAAAGAGAGAGTGAAGATAAAAATCCCGACATCGAGAAGCAGGATAACCGCCGCCACCTGAAGGACAACGGAAAGGAGAGCCTTCAAAATGTTGTAGACCAGCTAAGGATACCGTAAGCCTCCTTACTCAACAAGTGGCTCTCTTGACGGAACAGGTGCAACGTCTACAACCTGGCTTCAGCAGAGGACCCAAACGGACATCGAAGGCCGACGTGAACTGACCTACGCTGCAGCGGTCAAGTTCACCTCCACGGCCAGGGTCAAGACGGACAAGCCTGCTGGAGCCACTGCAGCTGCTCCGACACGTGCACAGGCCAATACTTCGTCTTCTTCTTTATTTCATTCCACTACCTCAGCTTCCCAAACAAAGGTAAGCGGAAAATATAAACAAAAGGGACAGGAATATCGAAATTTCGATCAACGAAAACACAACAATCGAGATGACGTCAAATGCCAAAATGCGTCATCATCTCAATCAAAGACCGTAACAATGCCAAGAGTAGCAATATTTCATGATTCCACTTTGAAAGGCGTGCGCTCTAACCAGCTTGGAATCTCGTACGGTTTGTCCGTATCAAAGGTAAGCGCCTTCACCGTTGAAGACATTTCCAAAGCTACGGACAGCATCAAAGAAGACGTCGATGCTGTCGTCAACTCGTCATAAATACTGGTGTAAATAACATTAAATCTTCAAATACACGCACTGCTGGGAAATCATTTGTAACAGCAGTGCGTGATCTGAAAAAGAAATTTCCGGCAGGCCATATAGCAGTCAGCAAGATCGCCCCATGCAGGGATATTCAACTGAACATAAAACGTGAGATTTTCAATGCCACGGTGGTGTCAGAACTTATTGAGGACCAGAACATTTCCGTAATTCATCATGAAAACATTAACTCTAAGTTTCATCTGCGGGACTCAATACATCCAAATGCAAGGGGATCTTCAACTTTTGCACGTAACATCGGGAGACATTTATCTAACTTATTCTGGGAAAAACCGAAACGAACATTAAGTTACCACTATCCCAAACCTTCCAGTGGATACTATGATTGGAGGGGTCACTGGTATTCACTCTAAGTTTCTGACCGAATGAAATATAAATAAGCTAACTGATTATCATTTCAAATGTGGTAAAGTTAACAACATTATCAAGTCCGGTTCGAAAGCAACTTTGAAATGATATCCAGATAGTTTAGTTCTAGTTTTTGATTTAGTACTGAACTGTTTGAGATATATCGATTCTTGGTGTTTTGAAAGAGCTCATTTTGTTTAGTATTAGTTATTTGTATTTTTTAATTTGGTGCTTTCCTTCTCCTTCAGTTGACCTTCTTTCGCTACAAAGCGGTCACTGACCATGAAGAAGAGCACAAGCAATATGAAAGTGTTTCAGTGGAATTGCAGACCTATTTCAACAAATTTCCTATCCTTCGAGAATCACATCTCACAGTCAGAGTATAGCATATTAGCGTTACAATCTCTGAATGTAGAAGGTAATAAACTCCCAAAACTTCGAGGCTATTATTATCCTCCTCTATACAATTATGACGCTATATCGAATAAAGTCCAAACTGCGTTATACATTAGAGATGACCTAGAATATTCGTCACTAAATACGTACTCTATAACCAAAGATCTAAATGATATCTATATCACTGGGGCCATGGTAAAAATTAATAATCAAAATACTTTAAATGTGATATCCGTATACCTACCTAGAGGGCCAAAAGATGACAACACTGACTGGCTAAAAGATACTGATTCTCAGCAGACAACTTCCTCTCAATGGATGGTCCTAGGAGACTTCAATGCTCATGCACCGTTCTGGGAGTCTGGATATTATACGATAGTTACAAGCAATCGTCTAGTAGAAAATATTTCAGACTCTAAGTTAATCATTTTAAATACAATACAATACAATACAATACAATACAATACAATACAATACAATAATACTTTATTAATCCTTCATGGGGAAATTCACATTTTTGCCACCACAGGTGCTGCTTACATTCACTCACTCGCTCATTCCACAAATTACAATAACAGAGCTACACAATTGACAATGACTCGGGACGGGTGAAGCCCGTCGCCAAGGCATCTAATGGCCAGCGCCATTGGCCTCATCCCGACCCGAACCTCCCTGACAAAAACAGAATGCTAAGACAGCCCTATGTCTCCTTCCTGAACACACTATTATAATGTTCTTATTAAGTTCCTACTTGGCTAAAACTAGTACATAAAACAAGTTAACAACAGAAACAAAATACCCGCGTCGATACGGAGATGATCTCCGATCTAGGCAACATAAAACTGAACAACGGTCAAACAGCACCCGGGGGCCCGTCGCCGCCATAGTACAGCGCCGGTGTTTAGACAGTCGCCGCTCCGGCATAAACAGTCAACACCTCAAGTTAATTATACTGAACTTAACTAGTATATAACTTTATATTCATTTTAAAAACAAACGTAGTAGAACTACATCATTAAGGTGAAAGCAGTCCGATGGTTTCTAAAAAAGTACACACGCGGCTGTTCAGTAAGAAACACAGTCACTGCGTCTGGGAGGTGTCTGTCATTACATCATTCGGCTGGAATGTGGGGACTGAAGCTTGCTGGTACTGGCTTCGTTGAGTGCACTAGGCTAGCTCAGGCCGTGATGTTGAGCGTGGCGTGCCGGAAGAGCCACTCCTGAGATGAAATGATGAAAGGGGAGGAAAGCACGTTGGGTGTATTGCCACAGCATAGCGCGCGCTGTTCTTCTGATATCCGCTTGGTACAACAAGAATCAGCGTGTATAACTCCCAGCATAGCGGCACAGCGGAGAAAAATGTGAAATCCAATTCAGTAACAGTCACAGCACATCAAATTTACAAAAAGTCATCAAAAAGAAATACCGGTCGTGATGCAGCATTGCAGGGCCTGACATCGTATATCAAACGAAGGTACAATGGCTAGAATTCTGTCGGTGGCGACCATTTCTGCCGGAGCGGGCGGCCAGGAGGTGTTGCATGGCCGCCATCTTGTCTATCAAATGATGGTAGAATCACTAGAATCCCAGATGTATATACCCATAAAGCATCTGCTTTTGACAGGGTTCGTACAGAGTCATGGAAGTCTGAAAAAGCTATGGAAAATACAAAAATCTTTTCCATGGCTGGAAAAACTATGGAAAGTTCATTTGTGTTAAGCTATGTATGGAAAAGTTTTGGAAAATTAAAAAATATGCCATTCTTACACTAACATGCAATTTACTTTACAAGAGAAATCTGAAAGTTTGAAAACGTAACCTGAAGACTGTAATTTAATTCATAAGTATCTGCAGCTGATCGTTCATCAAGCTAGCGCTAGAAGACTCCCCCTTTTTTTTTTTTCTTCCGCAGTGACTTCCCTTACAGAAAAGCTGCACAAGCGTAGTTAGAATCTTTCAACTTCCTTTTGTCCTGTGCATGAAAAGTCGCCGCAGATTTTTGCTAAAGACAGAAATGGAGAAGTGCATCTTTAGCCATTTATGGCTAGAGAAAAGTTAATTCAAAGCTTGGTTACTGCCAGCGTCGGACGGAGCAAAGCACAAAGCTCGATGCATTGTGTGTGAGAAGGATATCGACATCGGCAACATGGGTGAAGCATTAAAAATCTCTGCGGTCGGCTAAAAACACTATGATTTACTGCTTTTGAAGTATAGTGAAAGCAAATCAAAGGGAAGGCTTGGAATGGCAATGACTGAATTTTTTTTTGAACGAGCTAAATCTTCTGCAAAGTAAGTTTACGCTTACTTTGAATTCACTTGGAATTGGATGCTCTCTTTCGTACTCTCTTCTCTTCTTCTAAATGTTTATTCCTCGTAGAGGCTTAAAAACAATTAAAAGTAAAAATAAATACGTTATGGTTTACGTTCTTGGCAAAGTCTAATGCACTCCGCAGATCTGCAAAAGAGTATTCTGAGGAAGCTTTAGCCATAGAGTCTGAAATCGACCAAAAACTGCTTGAAATAAAAAGTGCTTGAAATCAAAGTAACAGCAAGACTGTATGCATGTTACATTCCACTACAAAAGAACAGTAGTAATAGTATTGCATTTTATTATTGAACAGAAGACAGAGATTTAAATTTTGTACACTATGTCAAATGACTTGGAAGTTTATCATAAATTACTATTTGTGACTATAAGTAGTGTGTATTTTATATTACAAGCTTAAATTCCATCACCTATGTCTGTGTGTCCTCACTCCTGGGTAGATAAACATTAACATCCAAAAGAATTTGAATACCATATCTGTGTTAGTTTTTGTTTGTTTGTTTGTTTCAACTTTTATGTGTGTTATCTTATTTCTGTATGTGTGACCCTTCAACTGTTAAAGGCAAGGCACACATACCCAGGGAGATTGCCTCAGCATATCTCATATTAAAAATAAAATTTTGTCCCCAAAAATAGGTACCAGTTCCATTATCACATGATTTTGGCGTATATACTAGTGAACTTTGGAAAACTGTTGTGTCAGTCTTGAAAAGGTCTTTAAAAAGTATGGATTTTTTTCCCACCAAACTTGTGGGAACCCTGTCTTGATATATCACTAGTAAGCCCAACCCTGGCAACAAATTGCACTTGGATCACTGAGGAAGATTGTTTGGGAAGTGATCATCTTCCAATCATTATACAATTAACCGTTAAAGATAAAGATGAATATTGCAATATTGAGGACAGAATTCCAAAGTTTCAGTGTTACGATTGTAGTTGTGGTGTTCTGTTAGAGCGGTCATGCATAAATCGTAGGGAACGATCCTATATTTATTTGAGCTATCATGATTACGAATCACGTACCTTTTCAGTGAATTTCACTTTCGTTTTCGTATAGTGCGGTATTGATTATCTGTTGCCGCACGGAGTTGAGTCACGAAGAGTCTAGAAGCCGCTCGAGTATTCATTTGTTTACTGCGCGCGTGTATCTTAGCGTTCAGTACTGGTGCACTAATCGCGTGTCTTCCAAATATAGCGAGCAAGGTCGTGACCTGCCTGGCCTACTTTTGTGTGGCGTCGTTGCGCGCCGGTATTTTTTGTCAACATAGCGGCTGGTACATAGCAGCCAGATGTTTATCTAATATTCCAGTGTAATGATTATTCATTGATTTTAGGAGTTTTAGTTGCGTAGTTTTTTTTTGATTGGTTGTGTTATGCGAATTTCCGCGATCTTTCTGGAAAGCCTGTTATTATAAAAGGATCGTGCTAGGAAGCTCATGCGTACATTGTCTTGCATTTGTCAGTTGTAGAGACACTCAGTTAGCATAGGTACGTGGCCCGTGTTGGATGTACTTTGTGTGAGACGCTGTGTATGAGAAACTGTGTGTCGGAGTGTGGACATTGCAGAAGAGACCTTGTATCAGTGATTGTGAATTTGGAATTGCATTGTGTGGAGATTGCATCGCTGAATTAAAATATTGTTGGAACTGTTTCTCCAGTATTGTCTACATCCTTAAGCCACGGTTGACGGATTTCAGCTGAACGAGGGTTATTTAAAAGAACCTTACGTGCGTGCGTCTGGTGTGTTTATCATACTACGACTACAACCCCACCACGTAACATTCAGTATGTCAATGCTAATTGGGAACTATATGATACAATCTTGATGTCCCATAATATTGCAAGTATAGAACATGAAAGTATATATACATTTTACGGAAATATTACTAAAGCTGTTCTTTCTGCTGCGGAGAAGTCAATACCAAAATGCAAAGGAAAATCAAAAGGTAAATATTCAGGTAATGTTGTGTGGATGTGAGATATAAGGGACACTATGTAGAAACTGAGAGCTAGGTGAAATGAGTATATGTAAGCAAGGCCAACGCACCTTTTAAAAAAATGGATGCGATAAGAAAACAAACATGCTGAAGACTGCAACACTCTTCAGGGGAGAATGGAAGTAAAAGAAATACTGAACAAATAACACTGCCTAGACAGAAAACCCTGTGGCTGACCTGGGCACAACGTGGCAGCCCTAAAAAGACTTCAGCAGATTCACTGGGCTGAGTTCTGTAAAAATGAGGTGTCTGAATCAAAAGATACATATAAGGTTTGGAAAAAAATCAGAATTACAAAATCGATACAATTTACAAGTGTATCCAATCGCAGTAGAAGGCAACACATTTCCTAGTGCAGTAGATAAAGCGGAGGCCTTTGTTAATATGTTTGCAGAAAGTAGTCTCACATCAAGTCTTAGTTTACCAAACATAAACCTCAGAAAACAAGAAGTCAAAGCAGATTATCAAGATCCAGTTTCTAATCATTCTCAGTATATCAATGCTCCAATTCAATATAATGAATTTCTAGACGTTTTACAATCGTTTGCAAATACCTCTAGTGCAGTGGGTATAGATGGAATTTCTTACAAACTACTTTATCATTTACCTGAGTCGTGGAAAAAACTACTACATAAATTTTACCAAAAATGTTGGATCTCTTCCTACTATCTGGAAGCAGTCAGTAGTAGTTCCAGTACTCAAATCGGGTAAAACACGTACATTGATTAGTAGTTATATACCTATTGCGCTAACATCACAAGCTTGCAAAGTAATGGAAAAGATTATTTTAAATCAGCTATTTCATTACTGTGAAAAACAGGATATAATTCCAGTTCATCAAGCTGTTTTTCGGAAAGGTAATTGATTGTATTGATTGTACATTGCTTAACGTCCGGACAGCAACAAGGCTTTCTCAGGACGTGCCTGCACTGCTTGTGAAAAAACAAATAAACAGAACATTGAATGTATGTCGCCAGCCGGTCCAATACGTTAAATAAACCTAACACATGGGGCCTAAATAAAGCTAAGACCATTTAGCAACACACATCCAATATCAAGAGCTACAGGCAGTGCAGACAGTAGGGAGAGTTTTAAAAAGGCAAATACAGGTGAATGGACAAAGGGTAGACAGAAACACATGCCCCAGAATAGAGAGAAAAACCCACCCTGTGGGGCTGACCAGGGTGACCCTGGGAACTAAAAAATACCTAACCCCACCCAAGTCCCCCAGGGCAGACCCGGGTGGGGGTTTTCGGAAAGGTAGATGTATGACAGACCATTTAGTTAAACTCACAAATAACATTAAAAAACAATTTTCTAGACGAAAAAGTATATTAGCAACCTTTTTTGACATACAAAAGGCTTATGATAGTGTTTGGCATGCTAAATTATTATACAAAATAAAACAGATTGGCATAACCGGGTTTATGTATGAGTACATTAAAAGCTTTTTGTCTGAAAGATTTGTCTGCACCAAAGTTGGTAAAAATTATTCAACCTTAAAGAAAATAGATATGGGTATTCCACAGGGATCAATAATTTCACCCTTTTTATTCACTGTGTTAATTTACGACCTCCCAAAATCTCTAATCTCAGAAAACGTACCCCCAAAAGAATCGTAGATTACGTTAAAAAAATTTATCAGATTGAATTGGACAAATTATCAAACTATATGAAAGAAAATGGTCTAGAACTATCTGGGGAAAAAGCATGTCTAATGCTTTTCAATAATGGGGAAAGTGCTAAAACATTGCCTAAATTATCCCTAAATGGGACACCTTTAATCTACCAACATTGTGTAAAGTTTTTAGGTGTACATTTTACATCTAAATTATCTTGGAGAATTCATATTGAAGCCATATTAAAAAAGGCAAGAAAAAGACTTAACTTGTTAAAAATTATAAACTCACAACAATGGAGTCAGGACATTAAAACTGTTTTACACCTTGGTACGATCAACACTTATCTATGGTCAGGAAGTCTACTTTACTGCCCCAGCTACACTTCTACAGAAGCTGCAAAGCATTGACAGTAAAGCAGTTAAATTAGCCCTTGGAGTGCCAGTTCATACTAATACTGTAAAAACCTACAAAGAAGCAGGTATTCTGTCTTTATCTGATCAATGTAAATTAGCAACTGCAAAATACATTGTCCGAAGCCTGTCCGTCAAAAATTCAGTACGAGAAGACATATTTTTAGACCCAGATTTGGATTTCCCGAAGAGAGCGCAAACAATCCCGTATCTTTTATCTATACGTAATTATGTCAAAGATGCTATAGAACACTGCAATATAGATATCAAGTCTATTCCCGTTTTACTAGTAACTCCTACTATACCTCTGTGGGAACATATTAATGCTACTTTCAATATAGATTACACAGATTTGAAAAAGGATAAGGATGTGAACGTTTTAGCAAATTTAGTGAAAGAAAAATTACAGACAACATATTTTAAACATTTGAAAATTTTCACAGATGGGTCAGTCATAGATTCTTCAGATTGTGTTGCAGGCTTTGTTATTCCAGATCTCAAAGTGAAGAAATCTTTTATCTCGGTAAAGGATTTTCTATATTTACGTATGAACTTTATGCGATTCTCATGGCACTAAATTTTATTCAACTTCTACCTTATGATATATTTAACATTTTGATTTGTGTTGATCCTAAATCTGTCCTATATAGTCTAAAAAGCTGGGATTGTAACACTAGAAAAGACTTAATATGTGAAATAAAGCATATTATGAGCTGTATTATGTCCAGAGGAATAGGGATCGATTTTCTTTGGATACCCTCACACTGCGGAATTTATTGGAATGAAATTTGTGACAGACAAGCAAAAAAAGGAGCTATAAATAGAGAAAACTCAGCAGTTTGTAATAATATGCAATTATCTCTACATGAAATGTACTCTGTGCTAAACAGCTTTTTCACAAAGATGATATGAAATATACTTATCATGTTCCACCTTGTTCAAGAAAAACGGCTTCATTGATATAGAAGTTAAGACTAAATTCTTGGAAAACAAAATTCGCAAAAGACATCAAATGCGAGTGCTTAAACCCCATCTCTGTTAAACATATAATCTGTGAGTGTCCTATTCCAATGAATCTGTTGAAAAAAAAAACAAAACATAATAGTTGATCACTTAGCAGAAAATTTGTATGACATCTTACATAGAAATATTGCCATTCCAATAGTTAATATAATAATTCATAATCTGGTGGGTAAACTATTATAATAAGTAATTTGTGTGTGTGGATGGATGTTAATTATTGCTATTCTTTGATATTCATAAGTTGTGTGTTTGGTTGATTTATATATATATATATATATATATATATATATATATATATATATATATATATATATATATATATATATATATATATATATATATGTGTGTGTGTGTGTGTGTGTGTGTGTGTGTGTGTGTCTACATATATATATATATATATATATATATATATATATATATATATATATATATATATATATATATATATATATATATATATAATTTATTATTTATTTATTTATTTATTTATTTTATTATTATTATTATTATGGTTGTTTGTCTAATATCACCAATGTGTGAAAAGACGTTAAATAAATTCCTGATCCTTCCTGATTCCTCCTTTTTTTTTAATAGAAAAACAACAGTCTCAGAAACATTTATATTTGAGCTCAGAAACGGTCCAGTTATGTTCTCTTTGAATGTCAACTGATTATCATGGTCCGTTCATAGCGTAATGTCTTCCATTAAATCGCATTGGGGATGAAACGTCATGGGACGAAATGTGTTTGGGACGAACGGTCCGGGCGAATGCGCGTAGGGTGAAGTTAGGCATACATCAAGAGGCTCAGTCAAAGAACAGGCCCTTCGAAGCTAACGCTAAATAAACAACTTTTACGGCACCTATAACTTCAAATATAAGAATATTTCGACTGTAAGTACTTAATAATATGTGTTTCAGTATGTGGTTATTTTGGGTTAGGAGAGGTTATTCCGAGTGTTTTTGGACAGATTGATCGTGTAGCAATCGACGTGTCAACGGCAGTGGGAAACGGCTTTCTAACAACTAAATCAACTTTAATGTAAACCAAACTTTAAACGCATGATTATTTTGTGTTTCGGTACGCAATAATAGTTACGGATATGGTTATTTTTAGCTTAGGACAGGTTATTCTGGGTTTTAGTAGGACCCCTTGCACAAGCAGATGGTAGGCCTAGCAGTGTACACTGTAATTCAGAGAGATCTTAATTGTGCTGTAACAACGTTAACCCTTTTCATCCTGATACACGACTGCTTGAAATAAATTTGACTGATAGTTCAAGGGTGGTGCCAGAATAGCTTGACGCCTGAGGTTCCACGCCGTTAGTTCTGGCGCCACCTTTGAACTAAAATGGTGGATCTATCTCTAATATGTACTAGAGCCGTCATAAGACAATCTCCAAGAAGCAATTTTTTAAAATTCAGCCTCAGGATGTAATGGGATAAAGTAAGGACGAAAAGAAAGAAATGTCCATGTTTTTTTCTTGGCACTCTTGTTTAGGGGAATTATTTTACTTCTCTATAACAGTATGACGGCATAGTCGTAAGGCCGCTACTAGATCGCAAGCTTCGTCGTTCTTTACTTTCTTCTTAAGTTCTTTATGTTGATATGATGGAGATAAATAACAACCACCCAACACCATATTGGGGCGTACTTCGGCTTTGCTAACCTTCTTTAGCCAGTGTTGCCATGTGATCTTCATGTTGTAGTTTATCACTGCCAATACTTGCTACGTAGTGTTATTTCAATACATTTCAGTGTACAAAGCATTTTTTTACATTGTTGAATTAACCCATTGTCTGTCTTTAGCTCTTTAGTCGCTGTGGAATCACCGCGACGAAAAGCGCTACCGACAGACAAAGGGTTAACGTTTTAGTCGCCGCTTGCCATGTGTGCGTGCTTTGTTTCGCTGCTTCCCACGTCACCCACATCACTAGCAGACCACGGGGGGACAACAATGCAATCATGCGTTGTTGCTACAAAAAAACAATAACAACAACTTAGTGAGGCCATGCCCATCTTGTCAGAACAAGGCCATAGCTTCTTTGTCCAATGCGTGATATCATTGTTCTAACAGCCAGGGCCCATGCCTCCTTTAGTCATGGTCAGAGTATATTTGTCGTGTCATACCGTCCTTTCCCCGTGGGCCATACCTCCCTGTAAGTGTGGGCTACCCCCCCCCCGCCCCCTTGCCTTGCCCCTTCCCATATATAACTACACTTGGGCCATACCTGAATCCTTGTCCAGGCAAAACGACCGGCTTGTTCAGATAGCATGTCGTCAAAAGTCCTTGTGAATCAAATTTGCGGTCCGGTCGAATTTATCAGCGTTCAGGTCGTACTCCAGGAGCAGATCTTGGGGGTTGAGGGGGTGGGTTACAGGTGTTCCGAAACCCCCCACCCCCTTCCCGAACCAAAATTCTTGAAAATGCTAACCAAGTCCCTTTTTGGGGGTATTTGGACCCCCCCCCCCCCCCCCCCCCCGCCTCCCTCGTTGTTTGATATTTTGGCGAATGGTGAGTCTACTCTTAACACGCACGCGACTTCTCTTCCCCCCCCCCCCCCCCTTTTCGATTTATTGGCCCCTGGAAGCAAGGTCTAGCGTCGGGGAGACCTTTTGTATCAGGTTTAAGGTCCCAAACCTGAAAAAGTTGGAACCCCTCCCCCCCCCCCCCCCTCGGGGTAACTGATCCACCCCTGTACTCCATAGGCAATATCTGTCCCTGTCCCCTATAAGATCGTTCATTATCATTCCGGTGCCGTGTACGTTAAACTCCGAACTAACCGAACCTGAAACCTCCATGACCCCATTGGCGTAGGAATTGGTATGGCCTGGTAGGACCAAGTCCTAGTCTACTCTACCCCCTCCCCGCCCACCTTCGCCTCCCCCCTTCGCTTGATTAGTTCACTTCCTCCCAACTCCTTTAAGAGTCTTCCTACACCACTGAAACGTGTTGTTTTTTTTGTTTTGTTTTTTCGGGCATGCTAATTCTGTGTGTGTGTGTGTGTGTGTGTGTGTGTGTGTGTGTGTGTGTGTGTGTGTGTGTGTGTGTGTGTGTGTGTGTGTGTATGTATGTATGTTCCAGGCAATCGACCGTATCAAACAAGACATTAGGAAGGAGTATGACTCAGAGATCGCCCGAATCCAAAACAAGGCAGAATCAGAACTAACAAAATTTAAAAAAATGGCAAACGTGTTTCACGAAACCATGAACGAATTGGGCTCTTCGCTTGCTGCACTTAGGGACACCGTCAATCAATGTCAGCAGAATTATTCGGTGGTCATTGTACTACATAACACGACGGACACTCTGGTGCAAACGGCAAAAATAGCAGAGAAGAATGTCAGTGACCTTTTCATCCAGACACAACAGCTTGTCTTGGCAGAGCAGAAAACGTCTGTGGAGATACAGCGCCTTCACAACACAATTGCTCTCCTGAACGAAACCCTGCGAAACGAAACGAGGGACCAGCGTGCTCGTTTTGACTATGTGGTCTTCGCACACATGAAAAAACATGAGGCAAGAACTGAGCAACTCAAAACTAAATCTTTTGTGTGTGTGTGTGTGTTTTTTTTTGCTTTGATTTACTAGTTCTAGTTTTACAAAATCGTGATTTTGCAAAGCAAATTTTACAAAACTCTCTCTCTCTCTCTCTCTCTCTCTCTCTCTCTCTCTCTCTCTCTCTCTCTCTCTCTCTCTCTCTCTCTCTCTCTCTCTCTCTCTCAACATCACATCATTATCATCATCATCATCATTATCATCGCCTTCCACCTCATATTGGTGCCACGATCATTACATCATCGCCAGTAGCAGCAGCAGGAGCAGGGAGGAGCATCAACATGATCTTTTTTTTTTTTTGTGAGTCAACATCATCATTATTATCACAGTGTTCCCCTTAACGCAAAACTGAGGGTTTATTACGCACACATTTCAGTTCTGACGACAGTTCTAAAACATGTGAGTCGCTTTGACGCACAGCTATTTTGCATTATTATCACAATGTTTCACATAATACACAAATTCATAGGTCTATTACTATATAGTAATAGACTTATGACAAATTTCATTCTGACACACAGTTTTAAAACGTGTGCGCCGCTTTGACACAGTGATATTGTTAAACTCTTTGGCTGTCGCAGCAACAGAAGCGTCAGCATGATCAGCAGGAACATCAGCAACAACATCGTCAGCTAGCAGCATATACACGATCATTATCAACAGCCAACCACGGCAACGACAATATGATCGTCATCTTCGGCAGCGCGGCCGTCATATAGCAAAAGGCCAGCATGTCCATTTTTGAGAATAGCCAGATTATGTTGTTACAATGAAAATATCGCTTTTCTCAAAACACGGACATACTGGCGTCTGCCATAGAACGGCAGAGCGGCAGCAAAACATCATTGCTATTATTACTACCATTGTTAAAATTTCTCCCTTTGCAACATTGTTGCATTTAGCGTTGCTATCAAAGGCAAAAACTGGGCTGATGGTCCAACTCATTAAACTGAGGCGCCCCGCATCAATAGCTACGAAACTGTCGTAGAGCGATGCCGCCGGCAACGCTATACGACAGTTTCTCGCCTATCGATACGGCGCACATTAAATGAGTTAATATCGGGCGATCGACCACAGTTACTGTTATATATATATATATATATATATATATATATATATATATATATATATATATATATATATATATATATATATATATATATATATATATATATATATATATATATATATATATATACAATACAATAAAATAATTGCCGGACTGTCTCTCTACACACAAATGTAATAGAATATTTTGTGCGTATACTGACCGAAGTCAGACATTTTTTTTAAAAATATTGTATCGCAGTATCACGGTGGATCGACAAAGGAGAGAAACCCTTGTTTCAACGGGATTGATGCAACCTCAATATCTACATAATCATTAAATGTGTTTTGTGTTTCAGTCAAAACTGGAAAGTGTCACAAAGCAGTTAGAGCAGAAATTCAGCTCTAAGCTCAACGAAGAAACGCAAAAGTTCTCCAATTCCATAGCTGAAATCAATCACACCTGCGAAAAGCGAGTAGAAGCCACGAGAAAAGATAACCAGTTAGAAGTGCAGACCATGCAAGAGAGGGTGGTTCAGCAACTCGCCCACGTGGACTCCCGCCAGGATTTCATGTTCACGCACATTCATCAGCTGGGATTCATGAGATTAGGTGAGTGGATCTGAATCATAGTGAAGTAATCTGCCCCGTGGCGGGCTTTGATTCAAGGCTAAAATTCGCCGATACAGTGGGTTATCAACTGTTATCAACAAAGACTTGTCTACCCGTATTTTCGCCACCCATGTCAGCAGGGGGAGCTTTTTCACTGCCTCTTGAGCGTAACGGAAGGAACGCTCACGATAATTCAAGGGTAGTGCCAGATTAGCTTGGCGCCTGTCGGCGCCAAGCTAATCTGGCACTGCCCTTGAATTATGAATTTTCATGCGTACAAAGTAAAGAAGGAGGAGAAAAGTGTTTCATTTTACGACATTCAAACTTCATAATTCAACCGTTTGTCCCCGTTACTGTAAGACTCTAAGAACGTTTGAAAAAGATATATTGCGAACTATGAACCCTTTATGGCTTGGAGTAGGTCGTTTTAGTCTACGTGTGACCGTCTGTGAGTTGTGGCCTACACCCATAGGGTCAAAGAACACAGATTAACTAAACACGTTGGCGGAGAAACTGGCATGAACGTGCTCTAAGTTATGCGCAAGCCACTAAGCGAGGTGCCCCGCTACAGCGGAGCACCTTGCTTAGTGGTTTCCGCAGGATTACGCTCGCTCAAGGTACTGACCCCTGGGGTGCTTTAACCGTACCCTCTCTGAGGTAGCGTATCGCCTGGCATACACTGTACTTTTTGGAAGCGGGTCTTTTTCGTCTTCCTATGAATGTATAATTTGGCTATAAGGCCTCCACTCCAGGCCCAACCGTCAAATATCTTAAAGGTGCTCTCGTCACACAAGCACAGAAAAACGTCGCCGTATCATTCATACGCATATAAGACGCAATGATATGCGTATAGATCCACACTTGTGACGATTGCATAGGGCATTCTGGACATAATTATCACGCCCTTGCTGGCTTACATATTATGATTATCTAGCGACGGATCATTAACTGAAACAGTCAGCCGAGACTCTTTTTCCGGTATCAAACGAGTGGCAAATGCTCATAATACGGCTATCATAATTTTCTTAACTCTTGAGGCACTGAACATGCAAAAAGTCGATATTATCGACTTTTTGCATGTCCAGTGCCTCAAGAGTTAAGAAAATTATGATAGCCGTCTCGATCGTCCAGCTTTCTGTCGGCTGTTACATTATATCGAACCGAACCCTCTGTCGGCATGGCAAACATTTAAAACAGAGGACCCTCAGTTATTCGAGTTGCAGAGTGATGCGAGTGTGCTCGTCTACATGAAAAACTCATTGCGTTATCAAGGATAATCATAGGTAATCCGCTGAAATGGTATTTTGTAAGTGGTGGGTAACACCAACCCCCTGCCCCGATCACCGCCCTCAAAGTGCAACCACATTTGCTAGGATCTTTGCCTTACATTTTCTACTGTATTGACATTGGGCTGATATCGATAATTTTTGGCGTGAGAATGTGACGGGAGAATGAATGTGGCGTGAGAATGTGGCGTGAGAATGAATGTGGCGTGAGAATGTGGCGTGAGAATGTGCCATTGAAAGATTGAATAATATACACTGATGAGCGAAAGAAAGACGACATCTTTGAATCATCGGGAACACTGGAAGTGTTCCTGGTGACGTCGCATTTCTTCTGCTCGTCAGTGTATATATGAAATAAAACAACAGCAAACGTTTTACCTCCAGGCATTTTGCTGACGTTCACCATTTCTTAGTACAGTGGAGGAAGCCGAAGCTACCTTGGGTGTACATACCTCTGTGCTGCTCAAGCAGAGGGGACTATGCTGAATGACTTTTCTCTTTGCCAACAGACACGTGGGGACCCGTCTTGCTCATTCTGGCAGCTATTGAATTGATCCTCATGCTCCTGATGTGTTGGCAAGTTGCCAAAGCGAGATGGGCAATAAATAACCTAGGGACCAAGACCTTGGCCAATAGACAACCTCAGCAGGTACGAATACATTTTCCTACGAAATTAACCCCTTAGGATGTAGTCAACGGTACGGTAATAATTCACAGTACCGGTTTTTACAAGGGGCTAACCCAGTTATCCAAGACGCG
The DNA here is from genome assembly GCA_036245525.1 of Semisulcospira habei. Lineage (NCBI taxonomy): Eukaryota > Metazoa > Mollusca > Gastropoda > Semisulcospiridae > Semisulcospira > Semisulcospira habei. The sequence goes on from BTPG01000004.1 coordinate 177,281,825, forward strand.
CTACTGCAGGAGATGGATCGACCATGATAATTCAAGGTAGTGCCAGATTAGCTTGGCGCCTGATGTCGCCAAGCTAATCTGGCACTACCCTTGAATTATCATGGTCGATCCATCTCCTACAACTGGTAATAGTTGCTAGGTGACACCTTCGTGCGGCCTTGCGATTAAATGGCTTAAAGCATACTTTCGCGCACACGATTGGAAACTTGTGTCGCACGACCGGCGGCGCCGACAGCAAATACTGATCAAACTGTATGGCGTTTTACACGCCACAGATTCTAAAAGCATAAACGACGACACTTGCCGTGTGCTTCTGGGCCGTGGCAGGTGCAAGTAATTGTTACAGGCTTCCAGAACCTGTGGGCTGTCAGCAGTTTTGCTGAGAACTCCCCGTTAGAAGAACTTGAAATGGCTTGTCTCAGACAACTTCAGTTGTTCCCGTAGAAGTCCGCTGTACCGTTTGCGGATAAACCCACTTGAGGAGCCATTGCGCCTCGAGTCCGTTGCGTTCAAATGAGATGCTAATGTAACCGGCTGATGCGGTCCCTCCAGCTGAGACGCTATGATGTGGTTTTTTTTATACCTTTACCCTCTGGCCACCAAAGTCTCTAAGCCTTTGTGCTACCCACGCTTAGCCAGGGGCCGCAACCCAGCAACGAAGTCAGTCAGCTAGTCATTTTGTAGTACTCTAAAAGTTGTGTTAGTGAGTCCGTGTGCTAGCCTCTATAACTTTTTTACGGCTTTACCGATCGAGAATCCGTAACTCACATCAGTTTCCTCGTGCAAGCCCCCTTCTACTCATATGCTCTGTGTTTAGTGATTTTATGACCACCATAGTTCAATTAGCGATTTTCTTACTTTTACAAATTCCAATGAGCTCTCTTAGCCCATTTTAAAATTTAATAATAAATTCCTAGGACTTCCCTCTAAAATATAGTTTATGGTAGCTAGTAGCTATTCACATTTCCTGTCTTTTGCTTCAAACCCGAAGCCTTTGTGATAAGTAATTATTGAGTTATGGCTCTTTTTGTAGTAGCTAAGAAGCACATATTTACCCAGTTTTCGGTCTGTCTGGGACCATTTTTGGTCCGCGCCGTATTGCTCTCTTTGCGGTTCGCTCGCAGAGTATTTAAGCCGGTCAGTGCCAGAGCGGGAAGTCTTTGTCCTAAGAGTTGCCCCACTGACCGTATAGCGACCATCACTCTGAGCCATCACTGAGCTTTTCTTCAACCATATCTCCACTGGGATATCCGTGCTGTTTGTTTTCTGCTATTTGATAAACAACAAATAAAAGTACGTCAACGCGACCTCTGCTTCGACTTCGTATGTTCCCCAACCTATTCACCCACCAACACCGGGTACACACAAGTTCACATCTGGCGCTGCGAGCAGGATCGGGGTAAAGAAGTCTAAAACAGCACGGAGAGGGCAACTAACATAACATCAATATGGAGAACAAGGGAAACTGGCAAGACGCAACTTGCAGGGACAGCGAGCAGGGCATCAGCACCCAAGCACACACTGCTGAGTCTGACCCCGAAGTTGAGGCTCTCCGAGCGCTAGTGACAGCCCTCCAGGTTGAACTGCAGGAGCTGCAGCACCAGCAACTAACAGTGGAAACTTGCGACTGGTGCCAACAGCCCGGGCACAGGGAACGTAGGTGCCCTGCTAAGAAGCAGTACCACAAGCGTCGGCGACCAAGACCGCCCCACAGCCAAGCCACCAGTCATAACTCACCCAACCAGGGAAAACCTCTAACCCCCGTTGTCAGCCAGACAACAGGAGCCAATGAAGAATACATGGCACTTGTTGATCTTCTGGCCTTCGTCGGTGAAGTACACCTGGACAAATCCTCGGGTCGCGGGGAAGCTCAAGTTGTTGATGGAGGTACTGAGAGAGTTGGCAACTGTTGTGGTCTGCTGCTGACTGACCAGCTTCTTGACGACCTGGTAGAGCAACCGGCCGAGGAAGCTGATCAACCGGAAACACCAGCTCAAACACCGGTCCAAGCACTAGTGAATGAGACCGAACAAGACTTGGCTTTGCTTCCTCTAATAACTTCTGATGGTGCCTCCCCTGTCACTACAGTTCCTATTCCAGCTCCGGACTCAGAAATGCAAGATCCCGCTCCTGTTCCCCTGCTGGCAGAACAAGAGGCTGCAGTCCCTCAGGATGTTAATGCCACCCCTGTCACCCCAGCTCCAGTACTAGAGAAGCGTGCTCCCGTTCCTGTTCCTGTGCTGGCAGAAATAGAGGCTGCAGTCCCTCAGGTTGTTAACGCCACCCCTGTCACCTTGGTTTCAACTGCACCTCCAGCCCCATCTCCAGTCCCAGAGAAGCGTGCTCCCGTTCCTGTTCCTGTGCTGGCAGAAATAGAGGCTGCAGTCCCTCAGGTTGTTAACGCCACCCCTGTCACCTTGGTTCCAACTGCACCTCCAGCTCTAGCTCCAGTCCCAGAGACGCGTGTTTCCGTTCCTGTTCCAAACCTGGCAGAAATAGAAGTTGCAGTCCAACAGGCTGTTGAAGACCTTGTGGGTGGCACATCGATGATGGCTCTTTCGATTGCCCTGGTGCCTGTCACGCCGGCTCTGGCTGTGACTGCGGCACCATCTACAGAGACTCTAGCTGCAGCCCTGGTGCCTGTCACACCGGCTCTGGTGGTGACAGTGGCATCCCTTGCTGAGACCGCAGCGGCTCTGGCTGCGATATTGCGACTGCTGACGAAACCCGAGACCTGCACACCATTGGTACCACCTGCAGCGACTCTGGCTGCGAGAGCAGGACTGCCGAAGGAACCCGAGACCTGCAGATCGTTGGTTCCACCTAGATGTTCTGCCAGACGGCGTATCAAATTCAAAGCCAGGTGTAATTGGGTGGAAGCTTGGGTTTCTTAGGTTGATTCCATGACTTTAGAATTTGTAATGAGTGACACCGGCGTCAGAATTATTTTAATATGAACTGTCCACCCAGAGACCTTTTATTTAGTGTGAGTCAGATGACTAGAGAATGCAGTTGCAATGAACTGTTTTTGGTAGGTGTTTTTTTCGCGTTTGTGCTTTGTGTCTCACGAACAATACCATTTTATGAGTGCACTGTTCTGTTAGTTGGACTGACTCTTGCAAAGCAAGGTTTCTGGTGTTTTGCATGCCTAGTAGCTATATAAGTGGGTTCTTTTATATTTTATTCCTAAGCAGGGTACATTTTGACTCCGGATGATGTGTTAATTACCATTTTCTGTTTTGTCATTTTGCTATGCAAGCTGTGCTTGGAATATTTTTCACTTTCGTGACCATGCTTTCCAAACAGGTTAGCAAGAGGGTTTAGGTGGTAATGTTGTAACATGTTGTATCATGTTAGTGGTGTGGTTCTGCTCGAGGCCTGAGTAGTTCCTAATATTTTGTTCCAGCGAGGACGCTGGTAGGGTTTCAGCGGGGGGAAATGTAACCGGCTGATGCGGTCCCTCCAGCTGAGACGCTATGATGTGGTTTTTTTTTATACCTTTACCCTCTGGCCACCAAAGTCTCTAAGCCTTTGTGCTACCCACGCTTAGCCAGGGGCCGCAACCCAGCAACGAAGTCAGTCAGCTAGTCATTTTGTAGTACTCTAAAAGTTGTGTTAGTGAGTCCGTGTGCTAGCCTCTATAACTTTTTTACGGCTTTACCGATCGAGAATCCGTAACTCACATCAGTTTCCTCGTGCAACCCCCCTTCTACTCATATGCTCTGTGTTTAGTGATTTTATGACCACCATAGTTCAATTAGCGATTTTCTTACTTTTACAAATTCCAATGAGCTCTCTTAGCCCATTTTAAAATTTAATAATAAATTCCTAGGACTTCCCTCTAAAATATAGTTTATGGTAGCTAGTAGCTATTCACATTTCCTGTCTTTTGCTTCAAACCCGAAGCCTTTGTGATAAGTAATTATTGAGTTATGGCTCTTTTTGTAGTAGCTAAGAAGCACATATTTACCCAGTTTTCGGTCTGTCTGGGACCATTTTTGGTCCGCGCCGTATTGCTCTCTTTGCGGTTCGCTCGCAGAGTATTTAAGCCGGTCAGTGCCAGAGCGGGAAGTCTTTGTCCTAAGAGTTGCCCCACTGACCGTATAGCGACCATCACTCTGAGCCATCACTGAGCTTTTCTTCAACCATATCTCCACTGGGATATCCGTGCTGTTTGTTTTCTGCTATTTGATAAACAACAAATAAAAGTACGTCAACGCGACCTCTGCTTCGACTTCGTATGTTCCCCAACCTATTCACCCACCAACACCGGGTACACACAAGTTCACACTAAGCATATGTAAATTTATTGTAAATTCACCTTTTCCCTTACTTTTTGTTTTTGTGCAGTCAAACAGACCAAACCGCGCAGACTGGTTGCGCGAAAGTGGGGACAGGGGAGATAATAGACTCTGCGTCATCTGCTTCCGCAGGAGAGACCTTCCGCGCGTGCAGGAAATCAGCGAAGAGCTCGTGCAGGTAACAAAAACAAACAAACAAACAAACAAACTTAATTAAATACAAACATATAATACATGAATACATGAATCTGCACATTAAATGAGAAAAGATTGCAGAAAAAAGAAATTTTCATTCGACTGAATCATATAAGAGGTATTGTATGTTGGGCGCCATGGGTTTACCAATCGTCAACCTTGGCTTAACCCTTTGGCTCTCAGTAGCTGGTTTGTTGCGATGATTCCTGCAGGAATTATCGCGGCAAACGCCGATACCAACAGCCAAAGGGTTAAAAGAAAATCTGGACAGTACGACTGTATGACTGACGCAAATTATAATAGACAGTACGACTGTATGACGCAAATTATAATGGACAGTACGACTGTATGACGCAAATTATAATGGACAGTACGACTGTATGACGCAAATTATAATACTGTGTGACGCAAATTATAATGGACAGTAGGACTGTATGACGCAAATTATAATGGACAGTACGACTGTATGACGCAAATTATAATGGACAGTACGACTGTATGACGCAAATTATAATAATTCAATTTTGCATTCCTTTGATTCAGTTCGACCATGGGTACCTTTTTCTCTTTACACATGTGTGTATAATATTCTTCAGCAGTTCACGAATATGTGTCAGGAGATTTCTGCAGCAGCGAGAAGGGTGTTCCAAGGGCTCCGGAACCGCCCTCCAAACCCAAAATTCTTTAAAATGCTATCGTCCCTTTTTGGGGTGTTTGGACACCCCCCATCCTCCCCGTTTGATATTTTTGCGAGTTTTCACATGCACCCCTCCTGCAGTTGTTTGATATTTCGACCACAGATTCTTTCGAACCGTCTCTCTTCCTCCCCCCCCCCCTCCCCCACTCCCGGTGTGTGATTTTGATCCACACCCTACACACACACACACACACACACACACACACACGCACACACACGCGCGCACACACACACACACACACACACACACACACGCACGCACACGCGCACGCACGCACACACACACACACACACACACACACACACACACACACACACACACAAGCAAACGCGCATCCCGTTGTTTGATTTTTCAGCCGGGGGGAGGGGGGGGGGAGAAAAAATCATCAAACAACGGAGAGGGGGACACGTCCAATGGGTTCGGATGATGTTTGATTATTTTTTTCGGGGTGGGGGGGGGGGTGGTGGGCGGGGTAGGGGGGGGGGGCGGTTGGGCAGCTGGCTATGTCGACCGTAGAGAAAAGGAGTCACTGGTGTGCGGTTTCGACCACAGATTTTTTCGAACTTCATGCAATTCAGTGTTGATCAACATGTCAGGGTATGCGCAACGCTCAGCGCCTGTGCCTGGAGCCGTACCTGGTGGACACGCGCGAGGACATCCAGCGTATCCCGGCATGCCGCGCGGCGCTGGTGTTCGTTGACCCGGATGAGCGACTGATGATTCTGGAAGACAGGCGCCACCACATGGGAGGGGACCGCAGAGACACTGTGCAGGAGCTGATAGATACTAAGGGTACGTCACTGTCACTGACGCTTAAATCATTCTACGCCAAGATCGAAATCCCCAAATTTGAAGTCGTCCTCTGAAGACTGCGTTGCAGTGCAGGACACAGATCGACCATGATAGTTCAAGGGTGATGCCGGAAAAGCTTGGCACACATAGGCGCCAAGCTATTCTGGCATCACCCTTGAACTATCATGGTCGATCTTTATCTTGCTGTGGTGTGTCTGGGGTAGAATGAGGTTACTCAATCAGCCCCCGACACACCACAGCAAGACTGACACGGATCGAGCATGATAGTAAAAATAATAATTATAATTACGGTATTTATAATGCGCTTATCTTATAATAATTATAACTCTAAGCACGCACTCACAACTCGCACACGCATGCGCACGCTTTAAACAATGACTCACGTACCACAAATAGTGAAAATACATTAGGACGGTCAGCTTGGGGTGGGGAGTGTGGTGATATAGTGCTAGAACTGTTGAAAGAGGTGAGTTTTGAGGGCGGACTGGAAGGAGGAGAGAGAGTGTTTCTGACGGAGAGAGAGTGGGAGGGTGTTCCAGGTGGATGGACCGTAGACGGAGAAGGAGCGGGGGCCGAAAGTGCTGAGTTTGGTGCGGGGGATGAGGAGGCGGAGAGGGTCGGAGGCGTAGCGGAGGGAGCGGGAAGGAGTGTAGGGGTGAAGTAAGTTGGAGAGATAGGTAGGAGCGTAGTTGTTCAGGGATTTGTAGCAGAGAGACAGAATCTTGTATTGGATGCGTTGGGGGATGGAGAGCCAGTGAAGGAGCTTGAGCAGGGGAGTGATGTGGTCGGATTTTTTCTTTCTGAGGACGAGGCGGGCAGCATTGTTCTGGACGCGCTGAAGAGTAAGAGTGGTAGAGTGAGGAAGGCCGGAAAGGAGAGAGTTGCAGTAGTCGATGCGAGATAAGATGAGAGAGACAGCGAGTTTGGTGGCAGCTTCGGTAGTGAGGTATTTTCTGATCTGACTGATGCGCCGAAGGTGGAAATAACATGCCTGGGCCGTGGCGGAGACGAAGCTGGTCACGGAAAGAGAGGAATCGAGGATAACGCCGAGGTTCTTGACCGAGTCAGAGAGTGAGATGGAGGTGCTGTCGAGTTGAAGGTGGAGAGAAGGGGGGAGCTGGGAAAGTTTCTGGCGAGTGCCTACCAGCATGGCTTCCGTTTTGTCGTCGTTCAGTTTGAGCTTGTTTGCTGTCATCCAGTTTTTCACGTCTTCGTAGCAGTCAGCCGTGCGGATCAGTAGTGACTGAGTGTTGTCGAGTTTGTCTTTGTCTAGTAGTTGTGAGTCGTCAGCGTAGAGGTGGTGGTGTATGTGGTGAGACTGGATGATGTTGGACAGGGGAAAGGTGTAGAGTGTGAAAAGGACCGGACCCAGGACAGACCCCTGTGGAACGCCGCAGGAGAGCCTGACTGGGTTGGAGGAGACGCCGTCGATGGTGACTGATTGCTGTCTGTCGGAGAAGTAGGAGAGAAACCAGGAGTGAGCAGAGTCAGTGATGCCAAAGGAGTGGTGAAGGCGATGGAGGATGATAGAGTGGTCTATGCTGTCGAAGGCGGCAGAGAGATCGAGTAGCGTAAGAAGGGAGATGTTGCCCGAGTCGGTGGAGATCAGCAGGTCGTTTAGGATATGTAGAAGGGCTGTTTCAGTGCTGTGATGTTTGCGATAGGCAGACTGGAAGGGACTGAGGAGGTTGTTGTCGGCGAGGTGGAGGTTGAATGCTGGTTGAGGACAACCTTCTCAAGAAGCTTGGACAGGAAAGAGAGATTGGAGACTGGGCGGTAGTTCTTGAGATCGTTTGGGTCGAGGTTGTGTTTTTTTAGGAGAGGACGGACAATGGCGGACTTGAAGATATCGGGGACGGAGCCATTTTCTAGAGATGTGTTGATGATGTCGGTGATGAAGGGCACAAGTTTTGGAAGGCCGTCCCGGTAGAGAGAAGCTGGGAGGGGGTCTAGTTCGCAGGTTGTGAAAGTCATGGACTTTATGGTCTTGAGGACTTCATCCTGAGAGACGGGGCGGAAGGACGAGAGGGGAGTGCCGGAAAAGGGGGGGTCAGGAAGGCAAGGCGGAGAAGGCAGAGTGTCGAGTGTGTTGCGCAGAGTTTGGATTTTGTCGGAGAAATAGGTGGAAAAAGCGGACGGGAGTTCTTCTTTGCTGTGTGTGTTGGGAAGAGGAGAGTCTTTAGAAGTGCCTAGGAGTGTGTTTATGGTAGCGTAGAGGGTTTTGGATGAAGTGGATTCCAGGATTTTGTTTTGAAGATGTTTACGTTTGGAGTCGGAGATCATTCTGCAGACTTTGGATCTGGTGGTTTGGAAGATCTGTCTGTGAACGGCGAGGTCGGATGAGCGCCAGCGGCGTTCCGCTTGTCGGCGCTCGCGCTTGGCATCAGCTATGTCGTCAGTGAGCCAGGGGGAGGGGAGTCGGTTGGGTATGGAGCAGTTGGTGACAGGGGCGTGGATGTCTAGAAGTTTTCGAAGGGAGGAATCGAAATGCGATGCAAGATCAGGAGAGGCGGCGGGGTCCAAGAGAAGGTCAACAGCTTCGTCGAAGAAGCTCTCTCGGTTGACAGATTTTAGTTTGCGACGAGACAAAGAGCTTGGGCTTTTTCGGGGGAGGTAGGTTCAGGGCGACGAGAATAGCGAGGTGGTCAGAGGGAAGCACAGAAGAGGTGTCAAAGTCGAGGAAGAGTTGATCGGAGGTGCGGGTGATGATCCAGTCGAGGGTGTGGCCAAGTCGGTGGGTGGGTTTAGTGATGTGTAAGATTGTGGTTTAAAAGTGACGTGCAAAGGCGTTTTGTGTCAGGGTGGTCGGGTTTGTCGAAGTGGAAGTTGAAGTCGCCAAGAAGGATGTTTTCCGGGTCGTGTGCTGTAGTGGTCGAGGAGGAGGTCGAACTCGGTGAGGAACATGGAGTTTGTGAGTTTGTTTTGTGACCTTGGAGGGGGGCGATATATACATGAGAAGATGAGGGACTGGCCAGGGAGTGTTGCTACGGCCTCGACAGATTCAAAGGAGGGATGAGCAAAAGGTAGAGACTGAGAGAAGGAGAAGTAAGCAGAAAGACAGTCCCTGTAGATGTTGGCAATGCCACCCCCTCTGGAAGCACGCGGGAAGGAGGACAGGCGGTAGCCACTCGGAGTGACGCTGGCGATGATGGGTTCATCGCCAGCTGAGCGGAGCCACGTTTCGGCGGCCATAGGCGCCAAGCTATTCCGGCACCACCCTTGAACTATCATGCTCTATCTGTCTCTAGAATTTTTGTAATACAGCCCTTCAGAGGGCAAATCATTCAAACTTTGGGGACTTCGGTCCTGGGGCACTCAGAATGTGTTAAAGCGCGCCAAATGTACTCTTACTGTTGTGTTATTCGGCTTCCGTGAACTCAGTCTTTTCCCGCTGCAGCTAAATGATTTGAAGGTTTCCAAGGATGCGTTTTGTCCGAATTGAACAGAGAGGGCTGAGTTCATTTAGAGCTCAGTTTTCCCGGGAAAATTCACGGCATGTTCGGCGCGCTTTGGATATAGCCCCAGCAGTTGTGCGGCCATGGGCACCCATTGGTAGTGTAAACATTACCGGTGGCTGCATGCGCCAGGGGGTTCGAGAAAAATTCAACACCTCCCAACTGCAAGAGGCGTAGATCCTCATGCAGCAGGGGAGAATCTAGGGGGGGGGCGGGGGTGCGGGGGCGGGGGTGAGGGTCCAGGGGTTACGGATTCCCTCCCCCCCACCCCCTCAATTTTTCGGCCCCTGGAATCAAGGTCTAGCGTCGGGGTGGCCTTTAGTACGAGGTTGAAGGTCCCAAACAAAAAGTTGAAACCCGCCACCTCCCCCCCCCCCGCCCCCGCCCCCACCCCCCGGAGGTAACATGATCCGCCCCTGTGAGCCCCCGCAGTTTTAGATAAAAAACAAGTACAACACAATTTTTGTTTCCAAATGTACAAGATAGGAATAAAGTGCACTACTTGGGCGAGATGTAGACCTATTTATAACCAGTTATGCATGTCGCCTACAAAGGAATAATATGTAGTGCTTTGCACTCTTTGTCTATTGTTCATTTTGAAAAATATAATAAAGTGTGTTGTAATGGGCCTTGCAGAGCATGTCTCTTTCTTTCTTTCTTTTTTTTTTTTTTTTTTTTTTGTGTGGGGGGGGGGGGGGGGGGGGGGTGGGGGTGCATGTTACACGCTTGGTAGTCACCTCAGTTTTTTTGGTCAATTCCACGTAAAGTGAAACGAAATGTGCGCGTGTGTGTGTGTGTGTGTGTGTGCGCGTGTGTGTGTGTGTGTGTGTGTGTGTGTGTGTGTGTGTGTGTGTGTGTGTATGTGTGATAAAGTGCATGTATTAAGAGTAATTTGCTTTAGCGTTTCACTTGTTGTCTTTCCAACAGCTAGAAACGTGTGTGTGCTCTCCCCAAAAGCTACCTCCTTAAAAACAAAAGCCTCCCATACGATGATATTATCATATTAACCCTTTTATCCCCGGATCCCTACAGCAGGAGATGGCTTGACCATGAAATTCAAAGGTAGTGCCAGATTAGCTTGGCGCCTTCAGGCGCCAAGCTAATCTGGCACTACCCTTGAATTATCATGGCCAAGCCATCTCCTGCAACTGGTACATAGTCGTTAGGCAACACCTCCAAAATTTTACAAATGGGACCTTGGGGCTAAAAGGGTTAACAGCGAACGACTTCCAAATAAAGGTCCGTTTGAGAAAAAAAAATCTTCTCTGCTCTACGAAAATAAAACTGTTCACACTATCATTTTCGCAGTGCGTGCAGAATTTTTATACAGAAGAAAGGCGGTCGTCATTTAAAAATACCTGATGACCGGCTTTGAAAAATATTTCTTTCTCTGTCCAATAGTGGATGTAACGCTGGTGATCTATGACGACAACACTGACGGCGACGTGGGTCCTGACGATTTCTACAACCGCCGGTTGAGCCAAGTGCGTGAGCATAATCTGCTAAAAATGCTCGACCACAAGAAGAGAGTAGTGAGCATCAAGAAAGACAGGCCCTTCACGGACAAACAGCGGAATCACATTCTCAAGGAGCTAGACGAGACCTTTACTGAGTAGGACTTTTGAAAAAGAGGATCGGCCTTGGAGGGGAAAGTTGGGTCACTTAGACTAACACTGTTTGAGGAAGCCCTCATTCCTCCGGCGCTTAGTTCTTGATCACTTCACTTAATAGTACCGAGGGACTCTAAAATGTAACAGTGTCAGTCTCCGGCGCCCCCCCCCCCCCCCTCCCCCACCCCCGGCGAACTGTATGTGATGGCAGAATGACAAGGACTCCACCCGCACCTCCCCCTTCTGCCAACCCCTCCCCCTATTTATCCGTCGAAATACTGATTTTGCTGTCAATAGTTTAAACTGAACAATTTAAATCGAATTTACCTTTGTCTTGTACTGTGAGGTAATCTTTGTTGGCACAAGTACGTCTTCCGCTTCCAAGACGCAGTTACGGATACCTTGAAACGTGGTTTGTCTCAGAGTTTGTGAATGCGGGATTTGCTAAGATAGTCGCAAAATAGATACATGTATTTGTGATATATATATAGGAGACGATATTCCGAAATCAGAAGTAGGTCAAAGCTGCGCGTGTCAGTTTTGACGGAAACAGTGGATTAAAATCCCGGACAAAAATGCGATATCGCATGTTTGTCCGGGATTTTTATCCACTGTTCCGTCGAAACACGTGAAAGTTTGACTTACTTTTGATTTCTGAAATCGTCTGTTTTTGTGGTGGGGTTTTTGTTGTTGTTTGTCTGTGTTCTGCTTCCAGGAGAACGTCTGGAACGTTTTAGTCACAGTGCTTGTTGGGTCGAAGTCAGTCTGGAACGGTTCCTAGGCTGGGGCCCAACACCAGTTGTTCATGAGCATGATTAACGCCGCCGGCGGTTTCGAAGTGTCACAATTTAATTTTACTCAGTGACGAAATGTCAGCTAATTAACCCCCTCACTTGTGCGTGTACAAGGGTGTTAACATTTTTATCGATTATGTACATTTGGCCTGCTTTTTGTAAGAGTGGTATTGTGTTTGGAATTTAAAGTCTTTGCATTTCACCAGTTCTCTGTCATTCGAGATTGTATACGTAATTGTTCTGTGCGTTTGCCTTACTGCAACGGTGGATTACGTACCTTGCCTTTCAGTCAGTAGAGAAGTTACGTTTGTACGCCGGACGACTCAACGGTGGATTACGTACCTTGCCTTTCAGTCAGTAGAGAAGTTACGTTTGTACGCCGAACGACTCGACGGGGGATTACGTACCTTGCCTTTCAGTCAGTAGAGAAGTTACGTTTGTACGCCGAACGACTCGACTCGCAACAACGAACGAGAGCGAAATCACGGCGGATAACCAGCTTGCACCATAAGCACAGACAACACTGACTCCAAACATCTCCAAGAGGAATAGATCCTCATGAGCCCCCCGGGGCTCATGAGGATCTATGCCTCTTGGAGATTTTTTTTTTGGTGTGTGTTGTCCGTGCTTATAATAGAAGCTGCTTATCCGCTGTTGTCGCACTCTCCTTCGTTGCTGGGAGCCTTCCAAAGTCACGTAACCTCATTAGTGTTTCTCATTAGTCGTCCAGTAAGCAAAAGATCATCGGGCAGACATCGGCCGCCGTCGCCCTTTGGCTTACTTTTGCAATCATTGATATCGCAGTGTTCATTTTTGTTCTTTCTTTCATTCATTCATTCGTTTCCAAAACTGTGGACCGGAAGGTTAAAAACAGTGCTTATCACAAATTTGTTTGAAAAATGACGAGTGTAAAGCAAATGTTGTAAGTTTCATTGTTCGCATGATATGTACACGTACATGTTTCATTTATTTCAGCTTGAAAAGGAAAACAAAGTAACCAACAAGCTTATGAATAATCAGTTAGTAGAAGGTTTTTTTTTCTCCCTCATATCTAGATGTACAATTTTTAAGTCGATGACAAATTGTAAGAGCCAGCAGTAGCGTGTTGATGCCTGACTCAAATAAGAATATTTTGTAAATTTTGAATGCACAATAGGTAAACCTTTGTAACATATGTCTAGTTTAGATAATTAAGGTTAAAGCTTAGAGTTTTGTGGTTTGTGTGTGTGTGTGTGTGTGTGTGTGTGTGTGTGTGTGTGTGTGTGTGTGTGTGTGTGTGTGTGTGTGTGTGTGTGTGTGTGTGTGTGTGTTGGGGGGGTGTCTAAATTCACCAAGATGTGAACAGACCTTAAATAAAATTAATTCATTCAGTCATTTTATTTTTTTAAAAATCAAATGCATGAGCCTCTTAAAGCGCGCCACTTATACTATGAATATTATGAATTTTACTCAAACTTTGAACAAACCCAACCTCTAAGAGACGCAACTTGTTACTCCGAATGTCCAAATTATTTAGTTGCTGGTACGGCTCTTGTTTATGTGAGGTGGAAATGGGAGGGTTGCTTCCTTTAAAAAAAAAAGTTTGCTTTTAAGGAACGTTTGTTTGTCTTTTGCTTGTTTTAATCACAAATGAGATAAACTTGAATGCGAAGTCATGACTGTGCGCGTGTGTCGTCTGAATATGACAAAGTCTGTTGGTTGGTTAGGTGGCTGGCTAGTTGGTTAGTTGGTAGGCTGTTGGCTGGCTGATTGGTTGGGCTTCTTCATTTCAAGTGTAGGCAACTGCAAGTTACATAGTTTATCGTGATAGCTCGTTTGAGAGTGCTGCATGACGTGGCGCATCCTGGCTGTCGGTAGCGGTTTTTGTCGCGATGATTCCTGCTGGATGTCAGGGTGTTGTTATTCCTACAGGATGTCAGGGTGTTGTTACTCCTGTAGGGTGTTGTTATTCCTGCAGGATGTCAAGGTGTTGTTATTCCTGTAGGATGTCATGGTGTTGTTACTCCTGTAGGATGTCAGGGTGTTGTTATTCCTGCAGGATGTCAAGGTGTTGTTATTCCTGCAGGATGTCAGGGTGTTGTTATTCCTGCAGGACGTCAGGGTGTTGTTATTCCTGCAGGATGTCAGGGTGTTGTTATTCCTGCAGGATGTCAGGGTGTTGTTATTCCTGTAGGATGTCAGGGTGTTGTTACTCCTGTAGGATGTCAGGGTGTTGTTATTCCTGCAGGATGTCAGGGTGTTGTTATTCCTGCAGGATGTCAGGTTGTTGTTATTCCTGTAGGATGTCAGGGTGTTGTTACTCCTGTAGGATGTCAGGGTGTTGTTATTCCTGCGGGATGTCAGGATGTTGTTATTCCTGCAGGATGTCAGGGTGTTGTTATTCCTGCAGGATGTCAGGGTGTTGTTATTCCTGCAGGATGTCAGGGTGTTGTTATTCCTGCAGGATGTCAGGGTGTTGTTATTCCTGCAGGATGTCAGGGTGTTGTTATTCCTGCAGGATGTCAGGGTGTTGTTATTCCTGCAGGATGTCAAGGTGTTGTTATTCCTGTAGGATGTCAGGGTGTTGTTACTCCTGTAGGATGTCAGGGTGTTGTTATTCCTGCATGATGTCAGGGTGTTGCTATTCCTGCAGGATGTCAGGGTGTTATTATTCCTGCAGGATGTCAGGGTGTTGTTATTCCTGCAGGATGTCAGGGTGTTGTTATTCCTGCAGGATGTCAGGGTGTTGTTAACCCTGCAGGATGTCAGGATGTTATTCCTGCAGGATGGCAGAATGTTGTTATTCCTGCAGTATGGCAGGGTGTTGTTATTCCTGCAGGATGTCAGGGTGCTGTTATTCCTGCAGGAATCAGCGCGACAAAAACCGCTACCGACCCGCAAAGGTCTAAAACAGGGCCACAACTCCAGCCTTGTGGGCATAACCCTGTACTGATTCAGTGACAGGATAAACATGGATAAGCATCGAAGAGGTTCTTTGTAATTTTGCAGTGTAACCCCTTCACTACCGAGAAAAAGTAAACACAATCCAACTGCAAGAGACATATAGATCCTCATGAGCCCCCACAACTGTGGGGCTCATGAGAACCTATGCCTCTTGCTAAAACTAATTTGTATCCATGTTTTTTGGAAGGTTTTAGCTTTTGGTCGTAGAATAAACAAAGTGATTTCAGAAACAAAATGTACGTACAATGGCAGGGAAAGGGTTAAGTTGCATTTTAGGTTGACGATGCTGTATAATTATATTGAATTCAGCCTACCTTTATTTGCCCTGGGTTCCTACTTGTACGTGGCACTTTTTGAATGAGTTATTAACCTATGAAGCCCCCGACAAGTGAGCCCAGAGATCCAGCAAGAGAAATAGCACCTCAGTGAGCCCACAGATCCAGCAAGAGAAATAGGACCTCAGTAAGCCCACATATCCAGCAAGAGAAATAGCACCTCAGTGAGCCCAGAGATCCAGCAAGAGAAATAGCACCTCAGTAAGCCCAGAGATCCAGCAAGAGAAATAGCACCTCAGTGAGCCCACAGATCCAGCAAGAGAAATAGCACCTCAGTAAGCCCAAATATCCAGCAAGAGAAATAGCACCTCAGTGAGCCCAGAGATCCAGCAAAAGAAATACAGCCTCAGTGAGCCCAGAGATCCAGCAAGAGAAATACAGCCTCAGTGAGCCCAGAGATCCAGCAAGAGAAATAGCACCTCAGTAAGCCCAGAGATACTGCAACAGAAATAGCACCTCAGTGAGCCCAGAGATCCAGCAAGAGAAATAGCACCTCAGTAAGCCCGGAGATACTGCAAGAGAAATAGCACCTCAGTAAGCCCAGAGATCCAGCAAGAGAAATAGCACCTCAGTGAACCCACAGATCCAGCAAGAGAAATACAACCTCAGCACGGTGAGCCCACAGATCCTGCAAGAGAAATAATTATAACCTCAGTGAGCCCACAGAGCCTGCAAGAGAAATAGAATCTCAGTGAGCCCAGAGATCCAGCAAGAGAAATAACACAGTCCTCAATGAGCCAAGTAAGCAAGCAAGAGAAATAGCTCCTCGGTGAGGCCAGAAAGCCAGCAAAAGAGAAACAAACTCCTCAGTTCTCAGTGAGGCCAGAAAGCCAGCAAAACACACACACACACACACACACACACACACACACACACACACACACACACACACATACATACACATACACACAGAGACACACGCACAGACACACATTTACGCTCGGAAACAAACTCCTCAGTTCTCGTTGAGGATAGAAAGCCAGCAACACACACACACACACACACACACACACACACACACACACACACACACACACACACACACGCACGCATGCACGCACACACACACACACACACACACACACACACACACACACACACACACACACATTGACAAGACACAAAAAAACACACACAAATTTACAAACTCCTCAGTTCTCTGAGGCCAGAAAGCCAGCAAGAGAAATACTCAGTGCGCAAAGGCCATCAGGCCGACGTCGGTCACCGTTGCAAGGCTGTGCGCGGGCCAACGGCGGCCGACGTCGGCCCGATAGCCTTTTGTTTATTGGGTAGATAGATACCTTTTTTAGTGAGGCCAGAAAGCCAGCAAGTGAAATTGCTTCTCAGAGTGAGGCCCAACACGTCAGTGACTTTTTCGACCCATTGTGAGAGCATTTTTAGGATTTCATGCCACATTGGATTCGGGCTGGGGAGAATTTCGCGCTCCTTCAGGGGCGGATCTAGGGAGAGCGGGAAGTTTGGGGGCTCTGCCCCCCCCCCCCCCTCGCAAATAGAAATATTCTTTGCTATATCAAAGTCCCTTTTAGGAGTTTTAATCCCCCGTTCCCATCCTCTCCCCCCCCCCCCCCAACTTCCCCGTCATTTTTTTCCGGCCACTGGAAAGCAAAGTCTGGCGTCGGGAAGCCTGTTTTGTCCGGTTCAGTGAAGGTCCACAACATGTTAAACAATAATATGTAAGCATCTTGGCAGGACTGACTTAACAGTGTAGCAAACTGAATAGCTGAATCAGAATGAAACCTAATTTTGCAATCAAAATGAGTGTAATTTTCTCCTGACACTGAGTGTAGTTGAAATTAATGGCTCAGCTTCAAGTTTATGTTGCTATGGCCGGAAAAAAGTTAATTAGAAATTCTATGATGCATATTTTTCATAACAAAAGAAATTGTAGTTTTCACAAAAGCACAAAACATGCACTACATTCTACTTAATATGAAAATCTGATGACAACAGGTATGATTAGCCCTTTGGCTGTCTGTATTGCACTATAAGTCACAATGATTCCTGCAGGAATCATCACAATGCCAGGCAGTACTGATAGCCAGAGGGTTAAGCAGCGTGCAGAGAAACTAAAACTGTACTAATCACTGTCAGTCTGTGTGTGTGCTCGCTTTGCCGCCTCCCTCCTCTGCTTATTCCCATCGCGATCGATTGATCCAGTAAGCCAATTAGGTAAAACGTGGTCTGTGTCTGTGTTTGTTGCACTGGAGTGCCATGGCGCCTTTTCACACCATCTGAAAATAAAATGCATGTCTGATTATTGAATCCCGTGGAGTTGACCTTTAAGACTGAGAGGTCACTGAAATTGGTGTTTATATAGGTCTTAGAAAGTACCCGTGGGCCACATCATCTGACCTTTCAGAAGACTGTGGCTTGCTAAGTTTCATGACAGGCAATGGATAAAAACCATAGGACAGATACTACTACTACTAATAGTACATGGTATTTATATGGCGCATTTTTCTTTATAATATAACTCAATGCGCAGGTGAAAACGACACACGCACGCACACACAGAGTCTGCAGGGGGTGTGTACAGAAAACCGGAGAGATTACACGAAAGTCTGCGAGAAAAAGTAAGTTTTTTTTTTTATTTTTCTTTGAACTGCGTAAGGAGGGAGGCATTTCTCAGCTCAGGCGGTAATGAATTTTAAATTAAAGGAGCAGTACATCTGAAAGAGCGTTCACCGGCAGATTTGAGATGGAACTTTGAGTTTGAGAAGTTTTTCTCCCGATGTACGCTTGAAGGTGATATAATTAAAGTTTGCCTTCGGGTTGGTGTTTAGCAGGCTTTGTGTATTAGACACTCAGCCTACTTCGTGCCCAAGGGTACTCCGCGTTCGTTCTCTCTCTCTCTCTCTTTCTCTCTCTCCATCGCTGTCTCTCTCTCCCTCTCGCTGTCTCTCTCTCTCTCTCTGGCCTCACATACACTCATTTACTTTTGCTCGCTCCAGCGCGTGCTTACTCACACTCTTGTCTCTCGTGTTCAATTTCTCTCCGACCGAGTCTCTCTCTTATGATGATTTTTTCGTTGACGTCATTTTTACTTTTTGCGCACTTTTGTTCTTCCTTTTCTTTTCTTTTATTTTACGTCACCTCCTTCAGTTGCCACATTCCTTCTGCGAATGAAGATAAGTAGCGGCTAATCTCTCTGTTTGTTTGTCTATTTTGACAAAGGGTATTTACCCGAAATATTAATAAATTGTGTTGTACCCGTCTATTCTAAGCGTGTTTTTTTCTCCGTTGGGTGCTTCTTTGCATTTTACACGCTTGGCAGTCACCTTTTTGGTCTGGATTTCATTACACAACAATGTAACGATACAAATTTGCCTCGAGTTATAGATACTCACAAACCAGATAGGTGAGGCTAGCACTGGCAGAATTGTACACAAACCAAGGGGAATTACTCAGCGCTGGACAGACAAACAGTTAGATCCCCTGCCCCCGCCTATCAGGCACCCAATCTCCAGCCCACAGAGAAATACGCAGGTATAGACCAAGACGATCATCTGCATCCTCAAAAAGAATGCATCAGGTCTCTTATATAACCCATGTCGGTCTTTCTCCGGAACTCTTGGTCTATACCTGCGTATTTCTCTGCGTATTTAGTCTTGAGCTTAGTATAGGCGCTTGCTCGCACGCGGTGGCGCAGTGGATTTGCATTAGTCCCAAAGCTACTATCCACGGACCCCTATGGTTATAAGCGAGACGTGATGCATCCTTTTTTAGGGATGTAGATGATCGTCTTGTTCTATACCTGCGTATTTCTCTGTGGGCTGGCGAATGGGTGCCTGATAGGCGGGGGCAGGGGATCTAACTGTTTGTCTGTCCAGCGCTGAGTAATTCCCCTTGGTTTGTATACATATATATAACCAGTGCCTAAAATAAGCCTATTTTAAAGACATCTCTGTTGGTTAATTGTTACTTTGGGCATTTCTCAGTGTTGGTTTTTACTTTTGGTACAAACGACCTTTTGTCACAGGCTCATATCAGACGAGAGTTGTAGTAATGCATAATTACTGCTACGATTGTATATAGTTGCCAACTGAATTTGCATTTGCTTCTGACAGACCGCCAGTGTTGCAGGGTGCAAATAATGGATAGACCATCGAAAACCGATGATGTCGTCATTGAGCATGACTTCTATTTGTGGGTGCGGGTGTGGGCAGGCCAAGCCAATCCTGGAGCCACACCTGCGAGGGCAATAGGGGCACTGGAACGTTGTGGGGAGAGTCGACGCTGTCTTTCTGCGAGCTCTGGCACTGGTGATCCGTTCGCGCCGATTGTGTTCAAAGATATTGTCAAGAATTTTTTTTTTAAAATTAAATCCTTCCAAAGCTCAAGGTCCAACTGCATCCCTCCCAGAGTTTTACAAGAGTTGTGTAATGAGTTGGCAGAACCACTTTGCACATTATTTACATTTTCCCTTAAATCAGGTATTGTACCGCAAGACTGGCAAACCACAGAGGTAAGTGCTATTTTTAAAAAGGGTTCTAAGTCAGATGCAGGAAACTACAGACCAGTAAGTTTAACGTGTATAGTATGTAAAGTTTTAAGAGTCTATGAGTCCGAGACGAGATCGTTAATCATTTTACTGTGAATAATATGTACACTGAATGCCAACATGGTTTTAGAAAGAAACAATCATGTGTTACTCAATTACTACAGGTTATGGATGATATAACTTCCTTACTTGACATTAAAAAACGGTTGACATCATATACTTAGACTTTAGAAAAACATTTGACACTGTTCCTCATGAAAGACTTCTTCAGAAGCTAGAGGCCTTTGGTGTATGTGGAAACATTTCCAACTGGATAAGAAGTTTTTTACATGAAAGAGAACAAGTGGTAAAGGTTGGAAACGCAAAATCAGACAAAATAAAGGTGCTGAGAGGTATACCTCAAGGAAGCATCTTAGGACCTATATTATTTACAATATTTATAAATGACTTGTGACAGACTGTGTTAATAGCATGTGCAAAATATTCGCAGACGATACTAAAATCTATAATGAATCGAGCAATAAAGACGTGTTGCAGCATGATCTGGATCACTTGTAAGAGTGGTCCGACACATGGGACTTGCATTTTAATGTAGAGAAATGCAATGTCTTGCATGCTGGAAGGAACAAGCCTGAACATGATTACTTGATGAAAGTTAACAGCGACATTAAAAAGGTGGTATCTTGTGAGGAGGAAAGAGACTTAGGTGTTGTTTTCGACAAAATTCTATCTTTTGACCCCCATATTCAGAACTTTATCAATAAGGCCAACAAATTGGTTGTAGTAGTTAAGAGAGCTTTTAATTATTTGGACAAGGACATTTTTAGTAAACTGTATAAATCACTAGTCAGACCACATTTCAGAATATGCAAACACTGTATGGTACCCAGGTTTAAAGAGACAATAAGTTGCACTAGAAAGGGTACAGAGACGAGCAACAAAGCTGGTCAAAAAATGTAGAAATATGACTTATTTAGACAGACTCAAATACTTTGGACTACACTCTTTACGTGGACGTAGAATACGTGGAGACTTAATCCAAGTTTTTAAAATTTATAATGGCATCGACGACCTAAATTGGAACGACTTTTTTGCAGCACCATTTTGTGACAGAACCCGAAACTCTGAAGGAAAAATATTTGTACAGCACTGCAACGCTAACCTGCGAAAGTTTTTGTCTTTTTAACAGAGTTGCCATTGTTTGGAATGAGTGACCAGTTTCATTAAAAAAGCACCTAATATAAATTCTTTTAAAAACCAGCTGGACGATTTACCAAAATTTACTGAGAGATTTCTTTTCCGCCTATGATGAATGATTTCAGGAAAATTTGCATGCATAGCAGACCCATAAAGTAATTAAAAAAAGAAAGGACATTTGCAAAGGCCTCACGGCCTATTTTGTCCTCACAATACTACTACTTCTACTACTACTACTACTACTACTACTACTAATTAAGAGCGTGCAGGCTTCAAGTTCCTGGTGGCGGCACGCGGCCAGCCCGCAGATCTGTCTTGTGCTTGTGCTTCAAGTTCCTTTCCCTAGAAGACGCAGTACTTGAAGCTGTCTCAGTAGTATGCAGTCTTTGAAGCGTTTCTTTGGCCGTTCTTGCTTCCTGTGGCCTTTTGAGAGTGCACCATTCAGGAATTGGCGTGGCATGCGACGTGAGAATCATCCATGCGTATGACATGACCTATCCAGCGAAGTTGTGTCTTTAAGATCAAGGCTTCAACACTCACTAAGCCAGCATTGTCCAGGACTTCCAGGTTTATCATGGTGCAAATACAAGTCGTGTAAATACGACACAACTAGAGCACCTTGCATAGTGACTGTTACAGGATTTACTTGAGCTCGCTCATGCAACTGGCCCCTGTGCTGAACCTGAACCCCGTCTGGCTTACAAATGAATTTAATAATAATAATAATAATAATAATAATAATACCGTTATTATATAGGCGCTTTTTCTCAATTTTGGGGAAATCGACTCAAAGCGCCGCGCCTGAAACCCAACACACACACACTCACGAAACAGACACGGATTTACGCCATTTAAGACAAGCACAGTACAAACCCAGTACAAGACAAACGAAGGGCCAGTCAGCTACTGAAGTTACAGAGATTTTTGATCACTTGTATTTGAAATTTGTAAAGTGGCCTGAGACCGGTACCAAAGCGTGGGGAGTGGGGTGGGGGTGGGGGTGGGGGGGGGGGTGGAAGAACCGGAGTACCCGGAGAAAGAACCCCCGACGGTCCGCCCGAATTAAAGGAGAAAAGTCCAACGCCGGAACCCGGTATCGAACCTCGCACCCTTGGCATTGGTGGCAGGCGCCTTAACCACTGCGCCACGGACCGCCCACAGCAATTCAGTGTCTAAATTTTAAATCTAATTGGACAAAGATTTTTTTTGCACCTGCATGATGTGCAGCATGGCATGCAAGATGCATGTTAACTGGATATTTTTTTTTTTTAATGAAACATCAGTTTTCCCGCATGGGACAGTTCTTTTCTTGGCTTGACTTCGCGAACGAAGATTTTATAGGAGTTGACCACGACGTCTGCAGGCTTGTTCGTGGCTGCGGAGGCCAATCCGAGACAGGCAGGTTCGACCGCAGTGGCTGCAGGGGAAGGTATGGCCAGGGTTCTGAGCTGCGGCATCTCTGTTTTTTTCTCCTGAGCGCTTGTCCTTAAGGCTAGCTCTGTGAGAGTCCTCAAAGGAGACAGCTGCCTTGTAAATGGTGGAGCGCCAGGTGTCACGGTCCGCAGCAAGCAAAGACCACTGGTGGTGGTCGATTTGGCAGGCACTAAGTGACATCTTGAGACAGTCTTTGTATCTCTTCTTTGGTGCGCCTCTGTCACGGTGTCCAGTACCAAGCTCGCCGAACAGTGTGATCTTTGGTAGGCGATGATCCTCCATCCTGGAGACATGCCCCGCCCAGCGGAGCTGTGTCCGCAGCAGCAAAGCCTCGATGCTCACAGTTTCAGCCTGTTCAAGGACCTCGACGTTGGTGACATAGTCATTCCAGTGAATGCCCAGGATGGTACGCAGGCAGCGCTGGTGGAAGCGTTCGAGGAGTCGTAGTTGGCTGCGGTAGAGGGCCCAGGACTCGGAACCATACAGCTCTGTACACGCTGATCTTGGTGCCTGTTTTCAGCTGTTGATTGTGCCACACCCGCTTGAAAAGTCGCCCGAAAGCGCTGTTCGCTTTTGCCAGCCTGCTGTCAAGCTCCTTGTCCAGCTTGGCGTCCGACGTGATAATGCAGCCAAGCAAGGTAGGTAAACTGGTGCACTGACTTTAGTTCAGACTCGCCAATGGTGATGTGAGGAGGATGATACACTGTCTCGGGTGCCGGCCTATGGAGGACCTCTATCTTTTTCAGACTGACCTCGAGTCCAAAGAGCTGGGCAGCATCTGCGAAGCAAGACGTGATGCGCTGCAGGGCTCTCTCTGTGTGTGCAACGAGGGCAGCATCATCAGCAAAGAGCAGCTCACGAATCAGTTGGTCTAGGGTTTTCGTGTGGGCCTGCAGTCGTCTGAGGTTGAACAGGCTGCCATCGAGACGATACCTGATGTACACTGCATCGTCATCATCGAGGTCCACTGTGGCCTGCTTCAACATCATGCTAAAAAAGATGGTGAAGAGGGTCGGTGCCAGCATGCAGCCCTGCTTTACGCCGTTGAGAATAGGGAATGGTTCTGAGAGGTCATTGTTGAGTCTGACCTGGCCTTGCTGGTCCTCGTGTAGCTGGACAATCATGTTGAGGAACTTTGGGGGACAGCCAAGTCGCTCCAGGATCTGCCACATGCCTTGCCTGCTCACAGTGTCGAACGCTTTTGTTAGGTCGACAATGTTACGTACAGCCCTTTGTTCTGCTCGCGGCACTTCTCCTGTAGCTGTCTCAGCACAAAGACCATATCGGTGGTGCTCCTGTTTGCTCTGAAGCCACACTGGCCCTCTGGGAGTTGGTCTTCAGCGATGGCAGGTACCAGCCGATTCAGGAGCAGCCTTGCAAGGATTTTCCCAGCAATGGACAGCAGGGTAATTCCCCGATAGTTGGAACAGTCAGACTTCTCGCCTTTGTTCTTGTACAGGGTGATAACGACTGCATCACGGAGATCTTTTGGTAGTGTTCCTTCCTCCCAGCAGCAGAGAAAGAGGTCATGGAGCTTGTTGTGCAGTGCTGTGCCTCCATGTTTCCAGATCTCTGGCGGTATTCCATCAATGCCTGCTGCTTTGCCACTCTTGAGCTGGTGGATGGCTGTGAGGGTCTCTTCAGCGGTGGGCGGTTCGTCCAATTCAACCTTTACTGGGAGGTGTGGGATTTGTAGGATGACTGCTTCTTGAACAGTGCGCTCAGCGCTGAAGAGGCTCTGAAAGTATTCCGACCAGCGGTTCAAGATGGAGGTATTATCTGTGAGGAGTGCCTGGCCATTCGCGCTTCGCAGAGGACTTGTACCAGGTGCCTGGGGCCATACACTGCTTTCAGTGCTTCGTAGACCATTGTCAGCGCAAAGCTGGGTCCTCTGTGCAAGTCTGGTCCACCACTCATTCTGGAGATCTCTGAGCTTGCGCTGGAGACTGCTGCAGACGAGGCGGAAGGCAGACTTCTTCACAGGGCAGGAAGGCTGGGCTAGGTGGGCCTGATGGGCGGCTCTTTTTTTTCGCTAGGTGTTCCTGGATCTCTACATCGTTTTCGTCAAACCAGTCTTTGTTCTTCTTTCTGGCGAAACCCAAGACTTCTGCAGAGGATTTTGCAATAGCAGTTTTCAGTTGTTCCCAAAGTGTTTCAGGGGAGGAGTCTACTGGGTCCGCTGTGTCTTTGAGCCTGCGCTGTAAATCTGTCTGAAAGGCAGCTTTCACATCGTCACGCTGAAGGCTGGCAACATCAAGCTTTTTCTTGGGGGGCCCCCATTTCTTGGGTTTTGGCTTGAAGTGGAGCCTGAGTTTGCAGCGGACAAGGCGGTGGTCAGTGTGGCACTCTGCGCTGGGCATCACTCTGGTGAGGAGGACCTCACTGCGGTCCCTCTGACGCACTAGGACATAGTCGATAAGGTGCCAGTGTTTGGAGCGAGGATGCATCCAGGTGGTCTTTCGACTGTCCTTTTGCTGAAAAGTAGTGTTGGTGATGACCAGTTGCTGCTCCGCACAGAACTCCAACAGTAGGCGGCCATTGTCATTGCAGTTCCCCACGCCATGCTTGCCGAGGACTCCTTTCCAGGCTTCAGAGTCCTGGCCCACTGGCGTTGAAGTCGCCAAGGATGATGACTTTGTCGTCTGCAGGGGTACTCTGTTGAGGCTGCGCAGGTCAGTGTAAAACTTGTCCTTTTCAGCAGGCTCTGCCAGGAGGGTTGGGGAGTACACACTGAGAAGGGTGACGTGTTGCTGGTGTCTCAGTGGGAGGCGCATGGACATGATGCGGTCTGAGTGGCCCGTTGGTAGGTTTTCCAGCTTAGTCGCAATGGATGTCTTGACCATGAAACCCACGCCTGAGAGCCGTCTTTCTGATGCAGGCCTGCCTGACCAGTAGAGGGTACCCAGCACCAAGTTCTTGGAGGCTGCCTTCGTCCGGAAGGCGTACTTCGCTGAGCGCGGCGATGTCGATGTTTAACCTCCGCAATTCATGGGCAATGAGGGCGGAGCGACGTTCAGGGCGTCCGCTGTCTGCTTTGTCGAGCATGGTTCGGACGTTCCAGCATGCTACGTTGAGTCCGGTCGTGGTCGTCATGAGAGTGGATCCGTTATTCTTTCTTGTTTTTTGACCGCAGGAGAAGATGCCCGTTGACCGCGGCTAGCCAACTGGGGTTGCGAGGGGACGAGCTTTGGTTAGGCCACCTTTTCTAGGCCCCTCTCCGTGTGGAGCAAGCAGTGCTGTCCCTAGAGAAGGCTGCTTGGTCGTTCAGGGTGTGCCGAGTGATGTTGTCATCCCCAGGTCAACATCAGGCGACCAATATCCTGAACCGCCTGTATGCAGGTTTGAGACTGCGGCTTCCAGTGACATCTTTCACCTGCCGTTTCGCCCCTCGCCCGTCGCTACAGGACTTGGAATGGTCAGTGTCATGGTCCGTGGACGTTTCCTAAAGCCTGCGCGGTGGAGCTTTTTGGTGGAGTGCAGTGTGCGCAGTACTGGCCCCACCCTTTAAACCCTTGGTTCATCTGCCATGGCCTAGCAAGCTGGGACGATGGCATCGAGGTCCTCGGGTCGTAGGTTTTATATCAGACTGTCCTTGTCCTAGTCTCTGGCTCAAAAGCCTTCCCCGGAGACACGGGGGCTTTGATGTCAGGGGTTTCCTCCCTTAGCCTTTCCGCAGCCAAGCGGCCAGGCCTGCAAGGCAGCAGGCGACGTGGAGGGCGGGGTCGTCTATGTCCCGTGCAGATGTGAACATATGCCCACTGCCCAATGGGACGGTACCGATACACAAAAATCCCTCCCCCCCCCCCCCCCCCACCCACCCACCCATCACGATCCCCTGAACCTGATACTCTTAACTGCATGCAGAAACGAGCTTAGATATGTATGACAATTGTACGATCCAAAACAAAGCAAGTCTCATGCATGGTATAAAATGTTCTTCAGTACTGGTTGTCTTTGTGGATTCATTTAACTTCCACATTTGGGTAAAAAGACAACTTACAAAAATGGACACCGACGGGAGAATGGGCGGAAAGTCCGACTTTTTTCGGGCTTATGACGCAGCAGGAGGTCTGGTACGTGCCTATTTTATTACGTGCTTATATATACGCTTTTGTCCTTGCAACTTAATATGAAAACTTGTGTTATCATTGTACATTAATTGCTTGTACTTGACATCGAGAAAACTACGCGAATCTGCCTGCGTAGACCTTTCCATCAAGGCGGAAAAAAAGCTGTCATCAAGAGTGGAGTTGGTTGATTGATTGATTGTACATTGCTTAACGTCCCGACAGCAAGAGTGGAGTTGGGCTCATGCGAGCGTTTAAATACTATAATAAGGTCTCCGCGGTGATTTCCACCGGTGCAAATTAACATGAACACTTTATGCACACGGAAGTGAGGGTTTCAGGGAGGGACTATAGACTGCAGCTAGTTGAAGAGGGGCGGGTGTCAAACTCCGTCTTGCTCGAACGACATATTGTCCTCGAAAAGACATTTCCTCAAAGTACGCTCCAAATCCAATTGACACATTCTGTAAAGACACTTGCTCGAATGGACTTGAGGTCGAAAGATGCTGGAAAGACGTTTGATCGCATATCGCTTGAGTTAAGTACTATCATTACAGGCAATGATGAGCTCTACCAAAAAGTTATTCCCAGAGAAATCCAGACAGATGAGACCAGACGTGACTACTGTCGATACATTGGAGCCCTGTTCGAGGTCCAGTAGGAAGACACTGACCACAAGCCCAGCCAAAATCGCTTCTGGATGTACAGGAAGTATCAGTGCTTCATGTTGGGCATCCCAGCCCTCAAGGCACATGGCCACCTGAATACCGATCCCAAACTGAAAACAGAGACTTGCTCTGTCAGTTCCAACAAGCCTACAGTGAAGGGAAAACTTACACTGCAGATGAAAGTCAAATCAAATGTTCCATGCCAGAAAGCAGCAACAATTTCAAGCGTATAGCGGAAATCTGCATCACAGCGAATGGCGTTGAAAAACTACTACTAGTGCTAGGCTTGAGCTTGACCCCACCAAAGCGGCTCTATGTTTTTATGTACTTGGAACCAACGTGACTAATGCTGGTTTATAAATGCTATTATTATTATTATTATTATTTATATTATGAACAGTTGGATTCAGGGCCTCCGTTCTAGAGCCCCCCAAATAACTGAGGCCCCAGCTGGGATTAGCTGTCCCCTGATATTTTGAGGAAATCTCCATACAAGTAAGTGTTTGAGCAAGTGTCCCTTCGAGCATTATATGTCTGTTCAAGCGGTTGTCATTCGAGGATGTGTCATTTGAACAAGTGTCGTTTGAACAACTGCCATGCACCTGAAGGTGTGGATCATTTGGGACAGCATTGGGTGAATTGAAGGTTCCACCTTCACTCCCTTTGTTAATGCACAAGATGAAGGAATAACATTGCAAATTATTAAAACTCTACATGTTTGTACGCAGCATCACGTCCTGTGTCAACAGGAAGTGATGCTGCGTACAAATCTGTGGGGTTTTAATGATTTGCAATCTGTCGAGACCCTTCTTTAAACTGTGTGATTGTAGACTCTCATTGTCCTTAATTTAGTTTTGCGTTAACCCATTCAGCCCTGATGCACTACAGCAGGAGATGGGTCGACCATAATTCAAGGGTAGTGCCAGATTAGCTTGGCACCTGTTGGCGCCAAGCTAATCCGGCACTGCCCTTGAATTATCATAATCGATCCATCTCCTGCAGCAAGTGCATAGTCGTTAGATGACGCCTCCAAAATTTGGGAAATACCTGCGCTGGGCTGAATGAGTTAAACTTTATGGTGTCCTTTGATCAAAGAGGACACCAATTAAGTGTTCAATATATAATAGTATCAATAGCTCAGAAGTTCTAGCGCACTGTGTCTTTTTAAATTTGTTGCTAGTATTGGATTGGGTGTGTTGCACAGGGACGCTGGGATTTGCACTGAAATGCTGACCTTGACCTGAAATTATGGAAGCAACTGCGGAGCAAGAAGAAAGCAGGGCCTTTGACGAAGCATCAAAGGTAAACATTAGCCCATTCAGCCCCGATACACTACAGCAGGAGATGACTCGACCATGATAATGCCAGGGTAGTGCCAGATTAGCTTGGCGCCTGGCAGCGCCACGCTAATCTGGCACTAATAATAATAATAATAATTACGTTATTTATAATGCGCTTATCTTATAATAATTATAACTCTAAGGGCGCACTCACAACTCGCCCACGCATGCGCACGCTTTAGACAATGACATGTATAACAAATACATTATGACAGTCAGCTCGGGGTGGGGAGTGTGGTGGCGTTATAGTGCTAGAACTGTTGAAAGAGGTGAGTTTTGAGGGCCATGAATTATGGTCAATCATCTCTTGCAATGCTCGGGTTGCAGCTTCCCCCAAACTAGACCACTACATAGTGTGAGAGGCAAGAAGGTGCAGTGGGATGTGCGCAAAGAGCATGGTACTATGGATGATTGACAGTGTAAACAAGAAAACTGTAGAGAAACAAATTATTTCTGTGAAATCTCCCAATATTAGCAGCGTTTACATGAATAAAATGCATAGCAAAGTTTAACCCATTCAGCCCTGACGCACTACAGCAGGAGATGGGTCGACAATGATAATTCAAGGGTAGTGCCAAATTAGCTTGGCGCCTGTCAGTGCCAAGCTAATCTGGCACTACCCTTGAATTATCATGGTCAATTCATCTCCTGCAACAGGCGCATAGTCGTTAGATGACGCCTCCAAAATTTGGGGAAATATGTGCATCGGGCTGAAGGATTTAATATTTTTACTAGCTAGGGAAACGACATGGTAGACCATGTAGGGCTCCCGTTTTAGTGCGTCTAGCTGTGTGTCTCTGATGCACTGAAACTCAAAATCAGGTACAGAAAATGTTGCGAAGGGTTAGGCAGATGCACTATAATTCGGTGAATCTGTGTCCGAGACATACTACTCTTGCGCCACCATGTGTACCTTAACAGTGTCAGTTCTGTTTTTAGTGATGAATTGGCTGCGTTCAAATTCGACAATCCGGAGTGGTGTCAGTATTTTATCACAAAGTGCACACTGCTTGTTGAACGCATTATTTGCTGTGACATCAGCCATTCATACTAATTAAATTTACTAATGAGGGATATGGCGCCGTTTTGCATTGACTTTAGATGTGCTCAACATCGCACACCAGAAAACACTTCGGGTTCTGGATCGGCCGAATACACAAAGTTTCATGACACAGGTCTAGATTTGGTTTTCGTCACTCATTTCTTTGTGTATTTTGAGCAAGTTTCCACTTTGGTAAGCCAGTCATGTACTGCTCTCGTCAATGGGCCAAACTTGACCACACGCCCTCACTTTGGTTGGGGGTTCTGTGGCTTTACTTTTTTTATTGGTATTTATTTTTGTTGATATTTACTGCGTTTCTGGGTGTCATTTGATATATCCTTATTTTCCAGTGTGTATGCTATTTCACGTCCTGTTGTTTGTTAGATGTTAGACCGCTTTGTGTTGTTATCAGTTATTTAGGCACTGTTTTGCCGTTCATAGCGGGTTTTTCTCTTCTTTATTGTAGATTATTCCGGCATTGTTTTGCCGTTCACTGCAAATTTTTGGTTGGTTCTTGATGATAGATTATTCTGGCATTGTTTTGCCGTTCATTGCGTTGATGGGAGAGGGTGGGATGTGTAGTTTTCTTTCCCCTACGGCTTAGATTGGTTCATCCTGTGAAAGGACTGCGTGTCTTTGAAGACCTTGTGTGAACACATTATGGCGTCTCTAGGAAATGGGTTGCAAGTATAGATAAACATTCCGTTCCTTATGTTGCAATGGTAAATTATTCTAGCATTTTGTTGCCGTTCATTGCGTTTGTTGGCAGGGGGTTTAGATGTGTAGTTTTGATCTGTCCCCTGGGTAGTGCCAGATTAGCTCGGCGCCATTTGGTTTGTCACGTTAACCCCTTTTAGCCCCAAATTTCTCAAATTTTGGAGGTGTTGCCTAACGACTATGTACCAGTTGCACCACGACAGGGTCCGTACCGTCTGTGAACATTTGTGAAAGTTGTTAAAAAAAAAATGACAAGGCTTTTTCAGGGCCCTGGGGTTGTAGAGTGTTCATGGAGAAGTAGTACCTTTGACTTTTCAGCCAGCAGCGCCTCTTGGGGCAGGTGGGAGCACTGGTCTTCACATGGCACTCAACTCTCACAGCTGGCTCCAGGTCCTTTACCTAGCCACACCCCGGTAACCGCTTCTGCTGGCGGGCGAAACGTTGTGAGGGGCTGACGCGTCTCTCAGTCAGTTGAAATACTTGGAGAGGAGACGGGCGCCGCCAAGTTCGCCTAAGCCCATTGAAAGGACTGATGGACAAGCAACAGAATAAGAATAACATGCCGGATCGGTCGGGGCCCGGATCACCAACGACCGCGCACCCCATTGGAGGTCTCCAGGGTGGGGGCGACAAGTGTGTTACTGGAACCAAACCCACCATCAAGCTGCCCACGCAAGGAATAACTATCGGAACTTGGAACGTTCGCACACTCTACCAGTGCGGCAAAGTGAAGGAACTCACCCACGAGTTGAAGCGCTATCGCTGGGACATTGTAGGACTTGCAGAAGTTCGATGGACAGGCTTCGGAGAAACAACAACAGATGAAGGCCATAAAATCTGGTTCAGCGGAAAAGAAACCAAGCACGAACATGGCGTAGCTTTTATCGTAAGGAAAGAGGTGGCTGGAACTGTCATCAGCTGCACCCCCGTGTCAAGCAGACTAATCTCCATCCGCATCTCCACCCGACCGCACAACATCACTATCATTCAAGTATACGCTTCAACAGCAGATCATGATGATGAAGAATTAGAAGAATTTTACAAACAACTGGACAACATCATCAAGAAAACACCTAAGAAAGACATTCTGACTGTCCTCGGTGACTGGAATGCAAAGATCGGCCCTGACGCCTACCAACAATGGGCAGGAACAGCTGGCAAGTTTGGCCTTGGAGAAACAAACGACAGAGGCCTGCGACTTTTAGAGTTCGCACAGAGTCACCGTCTCACCGTTGCTAATACCCTCCACCCACACAAAAAGTCAAGAACAGTGACATGGCAATCGCCAGGAGGCCTGGTCCATAACCAGATTGACTTCATCTTGCTGCCTCGACGATTCAAATCCAGCGTTAACAAAGCACAAACGAGGTCCTTTCCTGGCGCTGATATTGGCAGCGACCACAACCTCGTCCTTACTAGCCTCAAGTTGAAGCTGGCATTGAAACGAGATAGCAAGAGCCCTCGCATCAGATTCGACCTCCAGAAGCTAAAAGACCCGGAAGTAGAAGAGCTCTTCCAAGCCCAGGTGGGAGGCAGATTTGCAGCCTTGGCTACTTTGGACTGTGACGTAGACACCCTTGCTGGAAATATAAAAGAGGTGTTACTTTCTACAGCAGAAGAAGTGCTGGGGAAGCAGAGGAAGCGCAAACAGCCCTGTGTCACCGATGACATCCTTGATCTCTGTGATGAGAGGAGAGCCTGGAAGAAAAAGAGAGGCCAAGACCTCACATCAGCAAACAAGTACAGACTTGTCAACAAGAAGATCAGGAAGAGGATGAAAGAAGCCAAAGAAGATTGGATTGAAGACCAGTGTTGTAGCGTGGAAGAGGGCATGGCAAACGGCAACAGCAAGAAGGCTTATGAAACGCTAAGGACCCTCACCAAGACTCAACAGCGAACAGCCACAGTCATCGAAGACAGCAGCGGCCAACTCCTTACGGAAAACACTGCTGTACTAAACAGATGGACTGAGTACTGCCGAGACTTGTATAACTACAAGGCTGAGCCAGACACCAGCATCCTCCAAAACAACCAGGCTGGGGCCAGGAAGGCTGAAGACCTGCCAGTGTTAGCTGAAGAGGTGGAAGCAGCCGTACGCGGCCTGAAGGGAGGAAAGTCTCCAGGTGTAGACAACGTACCTGCTGAACTGTTGAAACATGGAGGAGAAGTAACAACGAAGGTCCTCACTACACTCTGTCAAAAGATCTGGGAGCAAAAGAAATGGCCAGTAGAATGGACACAGTCTCTAGTGATCCCGCTCCCCAAGAAAGGAAACCTGAAACAGTGCCAGAACTACAGAACTATCAGTCTGATAAGTCACCCTAGCAAAGTAATGCTTAGAATCATTCTCAACCGCCTCAAAACTTTCGCCGAGGAACTGCTGGCAGAAGAACAGGCTGGCTTCAGAGTTGGAAGAAGCACTGTAGAGCAGATTTTCAACTGCCGCGTCCTGATCGAGAAACATCTGCAGCATCAGCGCGAACTCTACCACAACTTCATTGATTTCAGGAAAGCATTTGATCGCGTCTGGCACGACGGACTCTGGCAAGTCATGAGATCGTTCATCATAGAGGAGGGACTGATCCAAATGATAGAAGCGCTTTACAAGAACGCCTGCAGCGCGGTTCTACTTAACAATCAGTCAGGCGAGTTCTTCAGGACGACGATCGGTGTCCGTCAAGGATGCCTGCTCTCTCCTGTCCTTTTCAACATATTCCTGGAGAAGATCATGCAGGAAACCCTCCACGACCACCATACTTCAATCTCTATTGGTGGCAGATCCCTGTGCAATCTTCGATTCGCAGACGACATTGACCTCATGGCAGGCAGCAATAGTGAGCTCCAAAACCTGACAGACAAACTTTCAAGTAGCGCAGGGTCTTATGGCATGGAGATCAGTACGGATAAAAGCAAAGTGATGATCAACACCACAAGCGACAGCAGCAGCAACATTCACATGAACGGCCAGAAGCTAGAAGAGGTCAATAGCTTCAAGTACTTGGGAGCCACCCTGTCCAAAGACGGTAGTTGCATAGCAGAGATCCGTATCAGGATAGGTACAGCAACATCCGCAATGGCCAGGCTGGACAGGATATGGCGAAGTAACTCCATCAGCTTCACCATCAAGTACAGGCTTTACAAGTCCCTCGTAGTGTCTATTCTACTCTACAGCTGTGAGACTTGGACACTGCTTGCAGACTCAGAAAAGAAAATCCAGGCCTTTGAGAACAAGTGCCTGAGGAAGTTGCTCCGCATCTCGTACCGCGAGCACAAGACCAACGAATATGTACGGAGCATCGTCACTTCCCTGGTGGGCCCACATGAACCCCTTCTGGCAACCGTGAAACGGAGCAAGCTTGCTTGGTTTGGCCACGTGACCCGACACAACACCTTGTCCAAGACTATCCTCCAAGGCACTCTCGAAGGAAGTCGTCGGCGAGGTCGTCAGAGAAAGAGTTGGGTCGCAAACATAAAAGAATGGACCGAACTCGAGATGCCAGACTTGCTTGCCACCGCCCAAAATAGAACTCAGTGGAGAGCACTGTCTGTTGCTGCTGCCTTTCAGTCCCCCCAACGCCCAGTTCGGGCAAGGGACTGATGATGATGATGATTTCAGGGCCCTGGAAAGTCTGTCATTTTCAGTCCTTTTCCTTAACTCATTCTACCCCGAGACCGAAATCCCCAAATTTTGAAGTCGTCCTCTGAAGACTGCGTTGCAGTGCAGGACACAGATCGACCATGATAGTTCAAGGGTGATGCCAGAATGGCTTGGCGCCCATAGGTGCCAAGCTATTCTGGCATCACCCTTGAACTATCATGGTTGATCTTTATCTTGCTGTGGTGTGTCTGGGGTAGAATGAGTTAAAGTCTGAGAAAGTTTGTAAAAAAAAAAATGACAAAGTGCTGGCAAACTTTTGTCTACTTCTTTTTTTTTTCTTTCTCCCCCAATTTGTGACTATTCCATTGTGAACGATCATGCTGACATTTGTTGCAAGTGATCTATATTTAGCTCTGATCATAAAGTGTCTGCATGGCCTTTCTGCCGAACATTCTGATTGGTTGTTTATGCTTTTACCGAGCTCCGCCATTCGCTACGCCATTCGCTAAGCGTTCTTTTATTTTGGTATCTCTTCATGCATTAGGCATGAAAGCTTCAAATGAGCTGCTGATACAGAGTGATTTAATTAAAGTGTGTAAGCCTTCAGGCATCAGTTTGGGTTTGTGAAACGTTTATGAAAAGTTTGTGAACTTCGTCCCTGCTTTTATGTACGGACCCTGCATGATAAGGCGCCAAGTTAATCTGGCACTACCCTTGAATTATCATGGTCAAGCCATCACTTGCTGTAGGGATCCAGGGCTACAAGGGTTAAACAACTGTGTGCCTTTTGGAGACGTTCTGTAAAAACTTATAAAGAAGAGAGACAGAAATGAGATAATTAAAAACCCAACAAGAACAACAACAGCAACGTACAAATGATGCATTTTTCTTAAATGTGACCCTCTCTCACGAAACCAGTCTTAACTCGCAGGGAGCCGATCAACACTACACACAATAATATGTGGTGGGGGTCAAACTGGGACATTTTCACTTTTTTGCATAAATGTATTCTACATACACCAAAGTATCGTATGGTTAAAATATTTATCATGAAAAATGCCATTAAATAGGTTTAAAATGATTTTAAAAGTCTGAGCTTGGCCCCAATTATGCTGCACACAGAAACTTCACAGGCTGTTTTCTCAAAATGGCTGCCAGAGGCTTTAACAACTTTAAACACTAACAACTTCTACAATTTTTACACTACAGCATACAGTCAAATATCAGAATAATCAGCAAACATTGTAGTTTTCAGAAATGTATATATGTCAAAACATCCAAAATGCGAGTTAAGACTGATTTTGTGAGAGAGGGTCACAAATTAGATTTTTTACCCATTATTATGCTGAGATGGGGGTCTGCTACCCTCTAAAACTGACCTGTGGGGAGGTCTACAGACCCTTTAGGCTGTTGTGAAAACAGGAGTCCTGCCATGTTTGCAAACCATGGTAACTGGCTTCATCACCATACACAGTTTCTATGTATGTTGAGAGATCATGTTGCTTAGTATTGTTTCCTCTAAATGTAAAAAAAGGTTGTATTGTAACAACTATCTAGCAAAAACACAGCCAAGGCAAGCGGGGAAAGAAGACCCTGTTGAGCTTGACTCTAGCAGGCTGTTACGATTGTGGTTGTGTTGTCCTGTGAGAGCATACATGTGTTATTCGTAGGAAACGATCTGATATTTTATTTGAGCTATCATGATTATGATTCACGTATCTTTTTAGTAAAATTTTCTTTCAGTTGCACAGAGCGGATTTCATTTAATTCATTTGTTAGTTTAGTCTAGAAAGGTCGCACTGTCTAGTTACCTCGGTTTGTATGACGTCTGTAAATACAGAACAGTTCATAACAGTTCGCTACATTTTGTTTTTCAGTGCGCGTGAATTGAGCAGCCTTTATTTTGTTTTGGGAATGTTCTCATACCTTCTAGAGCTATCATAGAACGTGGTGATAGGGCTACCATACTTTTATGTGTCTTCATTATACATTAGGATTTAGAGCTGAAGTGAGCAGCCGAGTTTTTGTAGCCTATTTTAGTGATTCCAGAAAATTCTTATTTATGAGTTTCAGTTGCGTATTTCGTTCCGATTGGTTGCATTGTATTATTTCCGTAGATGATTCTAGAATTTAGTAGTATATATGACTAAGTGCCAAAAGGTGAGCAAAAAGTGAGTGATCTCTTTTGCGTGAAACTAAAATCTGTTTAAAAAGACACGTGTTGACTTTAACAAGTGCAATGTGTGTGTGAATGATTGAAGATATACTGGCAATAATTTCTGCACCTAAGGTAAAGCCGTTTGGTGAGTATACTGTAAAACGCCAGAATTCACCAATAAAAATCGGCCCGGGAAAGCGGACAATGACATGCCGTCGGTCTGTTTTGATCTCGCGTGTAAAAGCAACAATAACAAACCTGGTGCCAACCATGCCCATATGTTCAGGGAAGATTGACCTTATAATCCGTGTATTTCCCAGATTTGAAGGCAAGCCATGCTTTTGTTTATTGCTCTTGAAAGTAGCCACTGTCGGACGTCAGATTTGTCGCAACAGCAGCATCTTAATTTCCGCAAACTTGTGCTAGCGAAAGGCACGCTGACCCAAACCGGAAATGGCGTCATTGCGTTGTTTCGCTTTCGTTGAATATTTTATATGCTTTAAATTTACTTTTCCGTCACAGTTTTCTAAGCTGGCAAAAAAATTGTGAGCGGCCAGTTTTTGTCGCAAGATCTGACGTTCAACTATTTGACAAGTTTAACAAAGTTGTTTTGGGTTTTTTGGTCTACGATCGTCCGGTTATGATAGATGCATTATGGGCCACATTCCAGCGTGGTTGTTTTGAATGTCCGGTTTGTCAATGGAGAGCTACAACTCGTGACATTTTGTCGCAACTGTTTTCATAAATCTGACGTTCGATCACTTCTGACGTTCGAGTGTAATCATAGACAAAATAAAGAGCCAAATGTTTATTGTAAGGGACCATTTTCAAGAGTTTGAATCGCCCGAGACTCCAGCACCGATTTTAGGCAGTAGGTTGGAGAATGAAGATGATTTCTTGTGATAACAAATTTTATGGCTGTAGCAACCTGACGTTCGATCGCGAACACGTG
Source organism: Semisulcospira habei (assembly GCA_036245525.1). Classification (NCBI taxonomy): domain Eukaryota; kingdom Metazoa; phylum Mollusca; class Gastropoda; family Semisulcospiridae; genus Semisulcospira; species Semisulcospira habei. The sequence goes on from BTPG01000004.1 coordinate 177,318,664, forward strand.
TCGCAAATCTGACCTCCAATCGATGCAAGTTGGTAAATGAGTTATTTGAATGAACACGGGTCACCGATGTATTTTTGTCGTTTATGGAGACGTGCAGTTGTTGTGACGCAAACGTAAGATAATGAGATCAAGAAACAGGTGAATTTCATAACATAATAATGCAATGATAAAAAATGTATCGGACGTCAGGCTTGTGCCAACATTTGTTGCTGCAATCCTGACGTTCAACACATATGGATTGTAGAACTTTTGGGGGCAAAGGCACTGTTAAAATGAGCCATGTTGGACAACCAGTTGCATAGCCATTAGGACCTTCTAAATCTGAGGGTCAGAGTTAAAATAGTGCATCAGCCTGTACACAGATAAAACTTATTTGAATATTTGTTTTATTTTTTCGGGCGCAGACTGTTTAGCACGTCATGTTTCATCATGTATATTACATCAGAAAGCTGTATCTTAGTGTATGCAGTTTGTTCTTTATATCTGTTTTGTTTGTTAAATATTGTAGCTTGAAACTGGGGGAAAGGCTTTGTGTTTGTGGCTTCTGATAACTATTCTGGGGATATCTGCTGCAATCCTGATGTTCGACATAAGTTACAAATTCTGGCCCTGACTGCCAATAAATATATTTGGGCAGCAAAGATAGACTCCCATTGTGCTCTAATGTGTGCATGTATTCCTGTGAGTGGTATATAACATGACAAAGTGTGTTTTTCTTGGTTGTAGGATGTTTTAAAAATGTTTTAAAAATTGAATATGGTCGGATGTCAGGTATTGCAACACAAATCATGTTCGGGGATTAGAACATTCTAAGCCAAAAAGCAGTAATTGTTTGGATAGGTCAATTGTGACCACTACTTATTATTTTAACTGTTTAGAAACTGATTTGTGTTTTTTTATCCCACTAATTTAAAGGCACTATGTCGCAATACCTGATGTCCGACATATCCAGACTTACAAATCTTAACAGCCATTTTCTCAAAAACCATTTGAGATATTATCTTTTTCTTTTACAAACACATTGCCAATACAGTGTACATCACTTAATACATTTTCTGGTACTTTATGTCACACTTTGATTTTCAACCCAGTTGTCCTCTTTGTGAGAGCACCTTTTGGCACTTAGTCATATAAGGAGGGCGCTGGGAAAGCCCGTTCGTACATTGTCTTGCTTTGTCAGTTGTAGAGACACGCAGTTTATTGCGAGAGACGCTGTGTATGAGAAACTTTGTGTCGCAGTGTGGACATTGCAGAAGAGACTTTGTATCAGTATTTGTGCATTTGGAATTGCACTGTGTGGATATCGCATCGCTGAATTAAATATTGTTGGAACTGTTACTCCAGTATTGTCTACATCCTTAAGCCACGTGTGACAGATTGCAGCTGAACGAGGTTTATTTTAAAGAACCTTACGTGCGTGCGTCTGGTGTGTTTATCATACTACGACTACAACTCCACCACGTAACACAGGCAATTTTTTACAGTTCCTTGATAATCTGAGCTTAAAGGCTCCATTACGCATAAATCTGAAGGCACGTTTCTGCACCATTTGCGTTTGTTATGTCTTGTCGACACACCTAATGAACTTTAACAGCAGTTTGGACAGGCAGCCGGCAACGGCACACGCGTAATTGCACTATTCTGTGCAGCCTGGTTAGCGTTTCAAACTATTTTTAGCCGTTTCTCGTACTGATACCACCTTATTTATAGAATGGAGTGGAGTCATTGTCAGGTTACTTGATATTAAGACGATGTGTGCTGCGGAACTGCCCCCTGTGTCTAAATGAACCATAATTAGACCTGTGTGTAGTGTTTCGTAACCATCTGTTACAGAAGTGTGTCTTTGAACAGTTACGGCGGTAGTGGGCCTTTAAGCTTTGCCGCATGCTGCTTGTGATTCACAGCAATACAGTGTGGGCTAAACTTAACAGCTAGCCAAGTTGCCCACATTTCAAAGTCATGCAATCAAGCAAGTGTTGTGCAGGCTACTCAGGAACTGGCAACCAGCCAACTGGAATATAGTTGTTAGGTGACATGTCCAAACTCCGGGGTTAAATGGGTTAAGCCCTATTTCACATGGCAGTCAAGGTGTTAACAAATAGTACCAATCGTTGCATGCTCATGAGGGCAAAGCATGCGAGACACGCTTAACCCATTCAGCCCTGATGCACTACAGCAGGAGTTGGATCAGCCATAATAATTAAAGGGTAGTGCCAGATTAGCTTGGCGCCTGAAGGCGCCAAGCTAATCTGGCACTACCCTTGAATTGTGGTGGATCCATCTCTTGCAAATGATAGTTGTATTGTGACACCTCCAATGTTGGGCAATGGGGCCTTAGCGTTATATAGTTAATACATATGAACATCCATGTACATTGGAGATGTGCTGCAGAATACCGGTATGAACATTATTTCCTGTTTACTATTTGACTTTATTATTACATTTTTAATAATGTATAATTCATTAGCTATTTTTCACACTAACAAAGATGGCACAAAACTAAATTTCAGCAGCCGTCTTTCATGGGTTTCAGATTTGCTATTTTCAAAATAGATCAAATAATCTGTCTAGCTTTACAGTCGTATTATTTATTATTAATCACTTTGTACATGCAGCCACCTGTACTGTTTACTGGCTGCAAGCAGAAGGGGGCTCAAAATTGGTTGCCAAAAAATGTAACTCCTGCTTCTCTTTTTGAACAGGAAGAAGATGAGAAAGACACGAAAGATTCTGGTGTACTTAAGAATGCCATGGCTTCTGAATCTGAATATCGGCGGAGCGAACGCAAGAGACGCAGCTGTAAGCCAGTGTACAGCCCTGATGAATTTGTCTCAGGAAAACATGGGCAGGTGTCCACTTCAGGGTCATTGGTGCCGCCGAAAAAGAAGCGGAAAGTAGGAAGGTGCAGTGTGCCGGCTGCATCTGCTGCTGACCGGCCTTTTGATCTTTTGCCTGATGGTGAGTCTCGGTTAGTATCTCATGGCCATGGGCAGTGGAGTGAAGGCTGCTTGTTTTGCAAGTTCAGTTTTCATTTGAACCCATTTAAGTTAACCCCACGGTGGCATTTCCCAAATTTAGAGGTGTCATCTAAAGACTATGTACCGGTCTGTGGAGATGGATCGACCATGATAATTCAAGGGCAGTGCCAGATTAGCTTGGTGCCTGACATATTTATACACTGCCATATGCAAGCTACATTATAGTACTTACAGATAAGGATATAGACCAGTGGCTTTAGTTCAAGGGTGGCGCCAGAATAGCTTGGCGCCTAGAGGCGTCAAGCTATTCTGGCACTACCCTTGAAACATATTATTAGTCAAACTTATTTCACACACTGGTGTATTCCGAATGTTAAGGGTTAACAACTGTATCTGTTGGGGTCTTCAGAAGCAGACTAGACCAGTCAGTAAACACATTTCAATCCCCTGATGGCCTACACACAGAATCTAATTGGGGTACCCAATGTTTCTCTTTGGATGATTTTTGGCACATTTTTCATGAGGTGCACATACCACAAGAGTCAAATTTGTAATGTACCTGCTGCTTCTCTTTCTGTACCCGTCAGCTGGAAATAAATTCAACCTTAACAATTGAGACTGGGTCAAAGTCCGTGACGCTACCTAGTAAAAAAAGGGTCCTCAGGCCCACGACGGCTGCAGTGGGCCTGTGCATGGCTGTGTGCGGGGCCTGTAGATGTTTTGCTACTGGGGTAGCTAGGTCCAAACACGTTTACCCTGAATCAACTCGGGAACGAAAAGCTGCAAACCTCCTTGCAAAATGGTGGGACCCTTTGAAAAGTGCTAGACATATTTGGTAGGAGGTTTCAGAGCACGGTTCTGTCTGCAGTTGGGATCAGAGCACTGTTCTGTCAGCAGTTGGGGCCCTCTGTTTTTTCAGCTGTAAATAACTCTGAAGTGTGCTTGGAATGCACCCTGTTTTGTAAATATTTTGTAATGTTAACATTTTATTTTTCACAGGGTCACCTTTCAGCTGTGACCTCTGCCAATCACCATATGTGTGCAACCCTCTGCTGTCAAAGGCAGGGTCAAGGGTCAAGCGTAGTCGGCACATGCCCAGTCCACAGCAGAAGCTGAACCCTCTGACTGGCAAACTTCTTACGCTATGTAATGCCTGTGGTGAGTGCAGAAAATCACAAAGAGTTAGTTATTTGGGTTTAACACCGAGCAGGCAACTAAGGACATCTCACTAAAAGAGATATTTGCATGCATTAGACACACACAGACAGACAGAGACGGACACAGACAGTGTTTTCACTACAAGTGTGTAAGCTCTAGCATGGCATTCAGTGTTTTGAAGTTTTGATTTGCTTTTGGGGGGTTTACTGTTTGGTCTATTTGTCGTGTTATGTTTTACACTGGCTGGTTTTTGGGCACTGCAGATCTTTACAACTAGAGTGTGCGTACATAAATCCATTAGAATGTCGTTTACAGTAAAATAATAATGGGAGTTATTCCTAAATCAGAATCAGAGGCAGTATGTTGCGATCCTTTGTAACAAGGACAGACAAGTAGGATGGGCCCCTTTCCTGGGACGGAAGGGGTGGTTTTGCTTTATCACCCTGATGCCTGTGACATACATATTTGATCAGATAAGTACCTAGAACTGTGAGCAAGAGGCATATATTCTCATGAGCCCCTGCATGTGCAGGGGCTCATGAGAATATATGCCTCTTGGAGATAAGTGGGTTGGATGAATCCACAGCATGTTTGACAAAGTCTGCACAGTGTCTCACTAAGTGAAAACTCTGTCTGCACACTTCATGACGAGGTGTACACATTCTATTTCTGTAAGCTGCATTCCTCGTTACGCACTTGTTGATATGTTTTTGTCAATTTTTACAGGTCGTTCGCTGGATAAACCTCGGCCATCCAGGCAGAAAATTCAGCCATCACAGGAAGAGAAAGAAAAGTTCCTTGCGGAGTGCAAAGTTTTTGCCAGCAGTCTTGCCGCTCGGCTTCAAGATTCGGATGGTATGTGATAACAGAGCCTATTGCATGCTTGTGCATTTTGTTTTCTTGACTGAGAACTCCAGAGAGAGTGCCACAAGTCCACTTCTGTTCAAAGAAGATACTTAGCATCTGGAGAGTACTCTCGCAGACGGTGTTGGGGTGGGGGGAGGGGGGGGGGGGGATGAATGAAATGTACACAATATTCTGGTTATTTTCTCGTTGTATAAATTGTGTATGTCTCACGGGTTACATAGTGTGCAGTGTTTTCTTTCTGTGATTGATTTGAAAATCAAATCAAGATTTAACCCCTTGTGTGTTGGTAGCAGTTTTAGTGGCGATGATTCCTGTAGGATGTCGGGGTGTTATCCCTGTAGGAATCATCGCGACTAAAAACACTACCGACACACAGAGGGTTAACTCATTACATCCTGAGAGTGAAATTAGCTATCAATTGTTTAAACATCCTTTGAGATCTGTGTCAGTTCTAGAGACAGGTCCATCATAATAGTTGAAGATTAGTGTCGGAGTAGCTTAGCACCTACATGTGCCAAGCTATGCTGACATCACCCTTGCACGATCGTAGTCGATCCACATTCTGTGGTAGCACGTCAGAGGCTTATGGGTTAAATTGTCTCATGACTGCTATGGTCTGGAGCCTTTCGATGAACGAAAGTACAAACCAGCCCACAAATCTATGCTGTGCAGGTAAAAAGACAGTCCATTTTTGGCGAAAAGTGTGATTTTTGTTGCAATGAGCACCTTGCTTTTGACAGGAATGTCCAGACTTGCTGACATGTTGCCTTCGCAGGACAGGCCTGTTTCAGACAGCATTCATTACTTTTTTTTATCATTACACGCACTACTCCCTAGTTGGTGCTGTTAACTCATTCAGCCCAACGGCCGTATTTCCCAAATTTTGGAGGCGTCATCTAATGACTGTGCACCAGTTGCGGGAGGTGGATCAACCATGATCATTCAAGGGCTGTGCCAGATTAGCTTGGCGCTGATGAGCAATTCAAGGGCAGTGCCAGATTAGCTTGGCGCCTGTCCGCGCCAAGCTGCCCTTGAATTATCATGGTCGACCCATCTCCTGCTGGAGTACGTCAGGGCTGAATGGGTTAACCCCTTTGCAGATTAAGAAAACGTGAACACCATCCAACTGCAAGAGGCATAAATCCTCGTGAGCCCCTACACCTACGGGGGCCCATGAGGATCTATGCCTCTTGCTGAGACCAATTTGCATCCATGTTCCTTGGACGGTTGCGGCTTTTGGTCGTTAAATGGACAAATATTGCAGAAACAGACTATGCGTCCAGTGACAGTGAAGGGGTTAATAACAACCAAGAACAACAGAAATTAGTTCCATGCGAACTTTTTTATGGTCCGAAATTTCCAATTTTGGACGCGTGAGTGCTGTTGTATGGTATTGTATGCAACTTTTCAAGACCGCGTTTACATAGGAAACACCCCCACACCAAATGTCCTAGTCTCACCGCGCTTTGCTTTCTGGCATCGCACGGTGGACCTGTAGGCAGTTCGCAAGCTAAAGTGTGTGACTGTGAAAAAATACATTCCACATTTGAATGGCTAAAGCTCACTTCCTACACCTCGACAGGCCACGACAATCAGAAAATATATTAATTTTCTCATTATTTATTTTTAAATAAGTTTAGATCGTGCAGAGTATGTAAAAGGTCTACATACTGAAATACCACAAAAATGCGATCGGTTAGTAACAAGGGAAACAAATTCACCTTTTCAATTTAATGTAGATTTCATTTTATCGATTCGGAGTTCATATTACACCTTATTATTTCATATGTTGCAAGTTAGACTTCTTATTTATTTTTTTGTCATGAATTGTATTTGTTGATGAAACTGTTGATGTTGGAGTTACTGTTACGCGTTGCTCCTGTTCAACAAAGATGACTTTGACCTGCATCGCTATTCTGTGGTTGTGAAAGTTCCTAAGAAACATAGCAGTGGAGTGTTTGTATACTATCATTTCTAGACAGACCTCACGGATGACACTTCCACAGCTGTTTGATGCCCAGTCACCTAGCTCGATACTATAATTTCTGGACAGACCTCGCGGCTGACATGTCAGCAACTGTTAGATCCATAGTCACCAAGCGCAGAACGGTGACTATGGATCAAACAGTTGCAGAAGTGTCAGCCGCGAGATCTGTCTAGAAATTATAGTATACGAACACTCCTCTTCTCTGCTATAATGGTGTGGGTTTCTATCCTAGGTTGTGCATGGTGTTTCTGTTTGCAGGAGAGAGGTTGTTCTGCCCCACTTTCCAGGCCTCGGCTTGTGGATGCCTGCAGAGTTACATTAGGGCTGATGGTAGGTTTAGACTGTTCTGCATGGTGACTGACAAATTCAACATGAACAGGAAAGTCTGCTTTGCCTTTTGTACAGGGGAACCTGTTTTGAGCGATGCCTTTTTCTTTGCAAGGGAACCGGGGTTTTAACAGGCTAGTGTGCACTCAAAGAAAGTCTGAAAGGCATAAAGTGTCACGTGTCGTTAACCCATTACATCCTGAGCCCATTTAAAAAAAATGTTTATTATCTTACGAAGGCTACATTATAGGAGCTAGATCAACCATTTTAGTTCAAGGGTGGTGCCAGAATCACTTGGCCACCTCAGGCACCAGGCTATTCTGTCTCCACCCTTGAAGTATCAGTCAAATTTATTTCAAGGAACAGCGTATTAGGATGAAGAGGGTTAAAGACCATTGTAGGTTGCTACAGCCGCCTAAATGATGGTCTTTAATGATGCCTGATCTCTCGCAAGGGTGGTCGCTCGTAATGGATATTGCTGTATGCTGGAATTAACCCGTTGCGTGTCAGTAGCTGCTTTAGCCGTGCTGCTTCTTGTAGGAATCATTGCTACTAAAACTGCTACCAACACGCAAAGTATTAAAGGGCGTGTGTTGTGTGTCCAGGTTGCTTTCTTCAGGGAATGTCTCTGAAGCCTTTTCACCAATACAACCCTATGACCACCTTTCTCAAATTTTGGGGTCGTTATCTAAAGACTTTGTGCCAGTTGTAGGAGATGGATTGATCATGATAATTCAAGGGTAGTGCCAGGCGAGCTTGGTGCCTGAAGGCGCCAAGCTTGCCTGGCACCACCCTTGAATTATCCTGATTGATCCACGTGTTGCAGGGTGTTGGGGCTAAATGGGTTAAACAAAGTGCTGACAAGCAAGAGGCGCAGGTTGTCACGAACCCATGCAGCTGGGGCGTGATAGAGGAAAGGGGCAGGTTGAGTAGGTGGTCGCTACCCTTTGTGTGTAGGAAAGCTTCCAGGGCTCGTGAGAATCTATGCCTCTTGCGCCGGGGAGAGACTGAATTCAGGGTTCATTTTAGGCACACGCCCTGCGCCAATGGCGCATCATTTCCCGAAATGACCCATAACATTTTGAGCTGAGGGGACAATGACCCATCAATTTCCCAAGGCTGCGGGCCCTCAATACTTGTTTCTAAAAGCCTACCGCTCTTTTGCGTTCTTTCTTCTTTCGAATGGTCTTAGCTTTATTTAGGCCCCATGTGTTAGGTTTATTTAACGTATTTGACCGGCTGGCGACATACATTCAATGTTCTGTTTTTTTTTTTTTTTCACAAGCAGTGCAGGCACGTCCTGAGAAAGCCTTGTTGCTGTCGGGACGTTAAGCAATGTACAATCAATGAATCAATCTTTCTTCTTTCGATGCTTTCGTTTTCACGCATTTTCTTTATTTGTTTTTTTCCGCAATCACATCAAGCTTGAACACGATTGATATCGATCGAAGCGGTGCGTTTGTTGTCTGCTCGACGATGTGAAGTAACTCTACATGCCTCTTGAACTGTAACACGTAATACAATTGGCTACAGACAATTGTTTGATGGTAAACGAAAGTAGACTGGACCGAACACCCATTCTCAGCATCTCCATCGTGTCCGATGAAAGCTCGAAATGGCGCCTAAACGACAAGCGAAGCTTATTCTTGGACAGCGGAAACTGACATTTGGTACCGCTGTGTCCGCCGAGGGACCATCCAGCGCACGTGCAACAGTAACGTGCTGCTACCTGCGGAAGTACAGACAATGCTGGTAAAAGAAAATTCCAGGCCACTTGGCTTCGTTTGTTTCTGTTGCTGCTCTATGAGAACAATCTTATGTTTCGTAAATTGTGCCATGAGCACGGGAAGAGGAACAATCTACCAACTGGAACTAAAACTTCCAAACAAGCACGTTGACCAGACATACAGATGGGCCGGATCTTCAACAGCTGATAACTGCCACCAAAACAAGAAGAACGCATACAAAACGCAGCTGCGAACACTCTGTCAAGAGACGTGACGGACATTACGATTGCCTATAATTATGGCGTTATTTTTTATGTGTTCAGAGGGATTTTTTTTGGGGGGCAAATTTCCACCCCTGTTAGATTTGCTTAGTTACTCGAAGTACCCAACATTGAGCCCTTGAAGATTAGTAAAACTACTGCCTACTCGAGTGGCACATCACTGAATGAATATCTGAAAGTGCTGTCAAATTTGAGAGATGAGAATATCACTCAAAAAGTCCGGAGCTCGCCTTTTGTGAAAGGGTTTGATGATGAAAGCGCAGATATTGTATGCCACCACAAACTGGCTTTAAATGTGAGGGTTGTCCACCCTGTGACACGCCAGCCATCTACCTTATTCCTCAGGATGTGCGCATCCAAGCAGTAACCTCCCCCCCCCCCACCCCCCCACCCACACCCTCTCTCTCTCTCTCTCTCTCTATATATATATATATATGTATATATATATATATATATATATATATATATATATATATATATATATATATATATATATATATATATATATATATTTAATTATAAATGTTTGCTTTGTCGACACTGCTTGGGCCTACCTAGTTTAAAGAATGACCCATAGAATTTTGACTCTGTGGGCCAATGTCCCATGTGCTTGAATTCTGAAAATAAACACTGCTGAATGGACAGACATGCTAAATACTTGCCTTTTTGGCTTTTTAAGGGAACGAAGAGGAAATGCTTGTGCGAGGGAGAAAGCTGCTGGCTTTGCACAAAGAGGCCAAGAGACTGTCGTCAGAAAAAGTCTATGCTCAGGATAAAGCGGAGAGTAGTTTGTCAGCAAAAACAAGAATGAAAAGGTGTTCTATTTTTCTTGTTCATTTCATCGTTGTGACGTGCGTATGTGTGCTGGGGTGTTTGAGATTTTACACAACCCTTCGGCTTGCGGTAGCAATCTTGCTTGAGGTGATTTCCGCTCTGCGCAAGGGTCAATTAAAAAATTATGTATTTCTGTGCTGGTCTGATTTTTAACCTTGCGGCTTAAAGCTGTAGTCCAAAATCACAGCCCACCACACATTAGTGTCTGTCTTGTTTGTATTTAATTTTTTTCTCAGGTTTTCACTCGTGCTTTAGTAAATTATTTTTGAGTGCAGCTATGTGATTGCCTCTGGATTAACTCATTCAGCCCGGCGCACATATTTCCCAAATTTTGGAGGTGTCATCTAACGACTATGCACCTGTTGCAGGAGATGGATCGACCATGATAATTCAAGGGCAGTGCCAGATTAGCTTGGCGCCGACAGGCACCAAGCTAATCTAGCACTACTCTTGAATGATCATGGTTGACCCATCTCCTGCTGTAGGGCGTCAGGGCTGAAGGGGTTAATAAAAATGTGTTGTTTTCTTCTCTTCCTCACTCAGTGGCTCCATAGGTTTGGGAAATGGCATGAAACGTTCTCGTCGCTTTGAGGAGTTTATTTTAGAAAAGCGAGTTGCACTGAAATGTGACCTTCAGCTGTGTGAGCGAGCAACCCAACGCATTCTGTGCTATTCCAACAACTTTCTGCACAAAAAACTCAAGACCGAGGAGGTGAGATGTGTAAGGTGTGGGTTGTTTATTGTGGGTTGTTTTTTCTGCATTTACCGTTTACTCGGTAGATCTTGTGAGCTATTAACTCTTTTGGCCCCAAGGTCCCATTTCTCAAATTTTGGAGGTGTTGCCTAACGACTACATACCAGTTGTAGGAGATGGATTGATCATGATAATTGAAGGGTTGTGCCAGATGAGCTTGGCGCCTAAAGGCGCCAAGCTCATCTGGCACTACCCTTGAATTATCATAATTAATTCATCTTATACTGCAGGGCCACAGGGCTAAAAAGTTAAACCTTTACTGCCTGTAGCAGGTCGCTTGAAATATTTCCTTATTTGACAGTTCCATTAACCCATATCATACTGAGGCTAAAAGCTTTTTCAAATGTGTACACTGCCATATGCAAGCTACATTAGAGTACTTACAGGTAAGGTTATATACCAATGGCTTTAGTTCAAGGGTGGTTCCAGAATAGCTTGGCGCCTAGAGACGCCAAGCTATTCTGGCACTGTCCTTGAACTATTTTACTTTTTAGTCAAACTTATTTCATGCATTGGTGTATTCTGAATGATAAGGGTTAATGTATTGGGACAAACAGAGAAAAAAAAAAAAAACGACAAATAAGGAAGTGTTCAAAATAATTGTGATGCTTGTTGAAAGTGTTGCAAACTGAGTGGCCATTCTGGCTCTACTCTCCGCCTCCTGTTTGAGTGTATCAGGATGGAATGCCCTATGTTTCAGCGAGGTAGCCGTGTGGTGCGTCAGAAAGGCAAGGCTGCCCTGGGACTGTTGGAACCGTTGGATGAGGTGGCCAGGCGCCATTGCTGTGTCGACAAGTGCATCAGGGTAAGTAGACCGCACCGATTCATTCGTTTGGTGCGTGATCAGAAAAAGTGCACATCACCTTGATCACAGTGGCATGTCTCCTCTTAGCAGTCATACTGTTACCACCAGAGAAATGGTTTGAACTGTAGAGGTAACTCCTTGTATACAAGAGGCATAGATTCTAGAGATTCTCAGGAGCCCTCGTGACTGCCCCTACCTGAGTCTGCCCTGGGGGACTTGGGTGGGGTTAACTGCTTTTTAGTTCCCAGGGTCACCCTGGTCAGCCCCACAGGGTGAGTTTTCCCTTCTATTCTGGGGCAAGTGTTTCTGTCTACTCTTGGTCCATTCACCTGTATTTTCCTTTTTTAACCCCCACCCAGGTCTGCCCTGGGGGACTTGGGTGGGGTTAACTGCTTTTTAGTTCCCAGGGTCACCCTGGTCAGCCCCACAGGGTGAGTTTTCCCTTCTATTCTGGGGCATGTGTTTCTGTCCATCCTTGGTCCATTCACCTGTATTTTCCTTTTTTAAACTCTCCCTACTGTCTGCGCTGCCTGTAGCTCTTGATATTGGATGTGTGTTGCTAAATGCAAAGGTCTGAATTGTTCCGCCGTTTCGAGGATTTCCTCGGTAATCTTGCCGACATTTACACGTTTCTCCTGCTTGCGGTAAGCTTTGTCTTCCGCAAACCCTTAATTTCCTCTTTTTTTTTCAAAGTCAATTCAGACCTTTGTAAATGGTCTTAGGTTCATTTAGCGTATTTGACCGGCTGGCGACATACATTCAATAATCTGTTTAGTTTATTTTTTTTCATAAGCAGTGCAGGCACATCCTGAGAAAGTCTTGTTGCTGTCGGGACGTTAACAACCAACCAGCCAACCAACCTTGTGACTGCAGGTGCTCATGTGAATATGCATCTCTTGCAGATGAGGGAGGCTGGATGAATCCACAGCATAAGTCCATGCAATATTTGACCTAGTTCTGATTTAGGGATTACTTCAGTTGGTGGGAATCCATTATTTTTGAAGGTCCTTGGGGGTCATGAGACTTTATCTCATTCTGCCCCAGACACACCACAGCAAGATATGGATCGACCATGATAGTTCAAGGGTGATGCCAAAATACTTGGCGCCCAAGCTATTCTGGCATCACCCTTGAACTACCATGGTCGATCTGTACCCTGCCACTGCAACGCAGTCTTCAGAGGACAACGGCAACATTTGGGGGTTTTGGTCTTTGGAGTACAATGAGTTAACTCATTCACTGCTGAGAAAAAGTGAACACACTGCAACTACAAGACAGATCCTCATGAACCACCCCTCTCCTCCCCCCCCCCACCCCCCCTCCCTCACTCCTGCAGCTGCATTTATTAACCCCTTGACTGCACTGATTGACTGCAACTGACGGTACCATTTGGAAAGGATGCACAACGTTTAACCTGTTGACTGCTCTGTATGGTACTGCTTAGTGGAAAGACATGGCTGCACGTCTTTTCCATCAAGCGGCATCCTCACTGGCACTCAAGGGGTTAATCCAGAAATGTTTTGTTTTGCTTGCAGATGGTGTACTCTCACAGGAACTTGCTGCAGCAGTGGCGTAAGAGGGCCAAGTCCAGTCAGTCGGAAGCGCGCCGAGTCTTGGCCGAAATGCTCACACCCTCAGGTCCGCAGTGTTTTGTCATTTTGCTCGTCTGTGGTGAAAGAAGACTAAAATGTGTGCTGGTCCGTGATTTTGGACCTTATTGCCTATGACTAAAATGTGTGCGGGTCTGTGATTTTGGACCTTATGGTGCAATATCACAGACAAGCACACAGTTGGTTGCGGGGTCCACAATCACAGACCAGGACATGAGTATGATACACCAGTCACACTTTTCAGAATTCAGCCCACCCACAAGTCATTTTCAGTTCATTGAGATTTCTGACGCAAAATCATCCACACGATGGAGAGATGGGAATTTCAGTTCAGCTTGTGGCGCTTTTAGCAGATTTAACCCAAAACACTTTTTGTCGACAGGTGGTGTGCGGTCCAACTGCTACAGATTCATCACGTGGGTCACCGGCTGCAGCAACAGCACTATCGGCAAAGTGCGGGACCAGATGCGACGGACGAAGGGTGACCGCGAACCCCCACCCCACGGCCTGTACAGCTACTGGCAGCAGAAAGGCCACAACCAGGCCAAAGGGTCAAGGCCGTCCGCTACTGCCACGCATGGTATTGAAGAAATTAATTATCCTATTTGGAAATTGTGTATGTTGTGGATCCCATTCTCCTAGCCAACAGTCCCCAACAGGGAGCAAAAGGTACTCGCGACTGTCAGCCTGAATTTGGCGTGCTCGGCAATCATCAAAGTGCTGATATCTGACCAAGGACCTTTCGCTTACTGGGTAGTGCTTTAACCCATGTATTCTCAAAGACACATCTCCCAAATTTCGGAGGTGTCACCTAATGACTGTACCAGTTGCAGGAGATGGGCCGCCCATGATAATTCAAGGGTAGTGCCTGATTAGCTTGGCGCCATCAGGTGCCAAGCTAATCTGGCACTGCCCTTGAATTATCAGGGTTAATCCACCTCCTGCTGTAGTTCATCTAGGCTGAATGGGTTAGGATCATCGTCCCCTCCTTTTTCACAGATGATGGGGACAGCGTGAACAATCCAACGGGTCCCCTCTGTACAGCATCACAGCAGCTGGGGTTGTTGCCATCTTCTTCAGAAGCGACTTTCGGTGAAGGGTCAGTCTCTTTGCCGCAAAGCACACAGCCCGGCAGTCTGAACTCCGGGGTAAGTTGGAGATTTTATTCTGTCCAGTGTAGGCCAGCCTCAGTATATGCAGACCTGCCAACCACTACGCTTTCGCCGTATTTTCCTACGCCAACGTTTCCAATACTACGCTACTACGGTCATTGATGAAATTCTACGCTTAAGAAAAAAATTAACCCAAAAAATATTTTTTGTGTTGTTTTCGGTTTGTAGTCGGTAAGAACATGCGGTTAGGGCCAATGAGAATGAGCGGAGCAAACTTCCGGGTTTCCCAGCGTGCATCATTTTTATTCAGAAAATGCGTCAGATAAACGATGATCTGAACCATGCTGAAAAGAAAGGAGCCGGAATCGATGTGTAAAGATGTGTTTGACATCGCACACTATATGATGCAAGTCAGTGAATTTTTATGTCTAGTCATGTGTGTTTCGAGGATGTGGTTTTGCTTTCGAATTGCGTCAGCGGACCAAACCGTGGAGATTAAAATTTAGTGTAGCGTTCCGCTGCACGTTTCTCGATCACCGATTAAGCCCCCCTCCCCCCCCCCCCCACCACTGATTTTTTGGCGCTCAGAAGTGTAAGGAAGGTTTGCCGCCAACACCCCCCCCCCCTCCCCCCCCCCCCCCCCCTTCCACTGTTTGATTTTTCGGCCCTCGTGAAAACTACTCTTGACTCTCCAAAACTACTCCCACTTGTCCCAAATACTACTCCCATAGCCGTGTAGGGGTTGGCAGGTCTGTATATGGGATATTTTGTTTTGTTGCACTACAGTATGACCTTTTTTTAACCCTTAACATTTGGAATACACCAGTGTGTGAAATAAGTTTACTAATATAGTTTAAGGGTAGTGCCAGAATAGCTTGGCGCCTCCAAGCTATGCTGGCACCACCCTTGAACTAAAATCATTGGTCTATATTTTTATCTGTAAGTACTGTAATGTAGCTTGTGTATGGCAGTGTACAAATTTGAAGCATTTAGCCTCCCCCCCCCCCCACCCCCCCCCCACACCCCACCCTCTACCCCCACCCCCCCCCCCCCCCCCCCCCCCCTCCCCCGTTTGATTTTTCGGCCCCTGGATAGCAAGGTCTAGCGTCGTGGAGGCCTTTTGTATCAGGTGGAAGGTCCCGGACCCCCCTAGTTTCAGCTGATTTTTGCTTGGGCAATTAATTCCCATGCCTGTGTAAGTAGGAAGGAGACAGAAGCAAACAGATGGGAGTGGGCACTTATTTCACAACGCAGATTCATTAGACTCGGCACAAACACTTGCTGGCAACCACATGCAGTCGCTTGCATGAAATTCCTTTGCCAGCATTATTGCTTCTCGCAGACAGTAACTGGATAATTATTTGGGTTTGTTATGCACAGACCAACCAGCAGTTGATGGCTCTGCAACATCAGCTGGTGCAGCAACAGGCGGCCATCAGTCAGCAACAGCAACAGGTGCAACAACAGATGTTGACTCACACCAACATGCAGCAGTTATCCTGGTCGCACAATGCGTCGGTGAGTTGAGATGGACATTGAGGTGTGACCCATATA
Organism: Semisulcospira habei; assembly: GCA_036245525.1. Taxonomy (NCBI): domain Eukaryota; kingdom Metazoa; phylum Mollusca; class Gastropoda; family Semisulcospiridae; genus Semisulcospira; species Semisulcospira habei. The sequence goes on from BTPG01000004.1 coordinate 177,334,658, forward strand.
GACCCACGGCCGCATTTCCCAATTTTTAACAACTAGTTGCAGGAGATGGATTGACCATGATAATTCAAGGGTAGTGCCAAATTAGTTTGGCGCCATTAAGCACCAAGCTAATTTGGCACTACTCTTGAATTATCATGGTCAGTCTATGTCCTGTGGTGTGTTGGGACTAAATGGTTTACACCCCCCCCCCCCCCCCCCCCCCCTCTTTGTGCGTGCTGCCACTGGTTCTGTTTACTGGACCAGTGACAGTATGCACAAGGAGGCTAACGCTAAGTGGGGCGCTCAGGGCATCTCTTGGTATCCAGTGACTTTATGTTGTAATGCTTTCTTGTAGAATCAAATGATGGCTCCCTTCCAATATTTGTAACTCATTCAGCCCGACGCGCGTATATTTCCCAAATTTTGGAGGCGTCATGTAACGACTAAGCACTTGTTGCAGGAGATGGATCGACCATGATAATTCAAGGGTAGTGCCAGATTAGCTTGGCTCCGACAGGCGCCAAGCTAATCTGGCACTGCCCTTGAATGATCATGGTTGACCCATCTCCTGCTGTAGTGTGTCAGGGCTGAATGGGTTAAAAAAAGTGTCAGGTAGCTCTTTCTTTGAGCAGAAGGCGCTCAGGTCGACATCAGCTTTAGCGCTTCATGACCAAAAGGTCCTTGGGCTGGCACTAAACTTTGTTGGTTCGCGCAAGTCTTTGTGCAGGCATACGTAGGCCCAAGGACCTGTGGTGCAGTCTGTCGTGTTTTCACAAGCATCTAAAATTCAGCACAGCCGTAATGTGGCCGAACTTCATGGCTGTATGATCATGGTCATCCTTACGCTGCCAGCAGACACAGAGTTGGTCTTTGAAACTACCAGATTCACCGGGTGGTCGTGCCATCTGCCAACAAGAGATATAGATCCTCATGAGCCCCTGCACGGGTTCAAATACTTTTCAAAAGTAGGGGGCCCCACAGAAAAGTAAGGGGCTCATGAACCATTACTGAGAGTGAACGTATCGCGCTAGACCGCTATGCAGCAAAGAGAGGTTGATGCAATGCGTGCCATGCTGAAAATAGCCAGGACGTGTGTTTGGTGAAAAGTTCACAACCTGTGTCTGGACCGCGCTGATGCGCTGAGTACCGCCTACCGCTGCTTTGAGACAATGCAGGTCTGAAAATAAGGGGGCATGTCGGGCCCCGTGGATGATGATAAAACGTTTTTTTATTCAGGATAAAGTTTTAGGCATGCGAATGCCTCTCTTACAAACTGTCCTGCTACTCTACACACACAAATATACATCGAGAAACACAGTAAAATATTTAAAAAACAAACAAACAAACATAGTGTCAAGAACATTCAAGAGTACAAAAAAGCATAAAAAGCAGGGGGAAAAAAGAAAAAACAACATATATATACATAAACAGCGACATAAGCTGAAGGTCATCTTGTAATTAGAACATGTCTCTGAGAGTACAGCATCAATAGCACAGAATTGAATCGTGGTATTAGTTTAGAAGTAAAAAGTGATTAAGGCGATCCTTAAAAATGCTAAATTTAGAAATAGACTGGAGATGCCAATGTCTCTAGAGAGAGAGACAGATTGGTTGTATGTTGCTTAACGTCCCGACAGCAACAAGACTTTCTCAGGACGTGCCTGCATCGCTTGTGTGTGTGTGTGTATGAATTGCGAAACTGGACATGAAAGTAGAGGGCCTGAGGCCAAAGTAAGGGGCTTTTTGCCTCTGGGAGGCCCCCCGGTTATTTCGAACCCTCTGCCCCGCCACTGCAGGGACCCATGTGGATCCGTGTCTCTTGGAATCAGATGTTGCTTGTCGTGTCCCCCACAGCAACATTTGTCCTTGAAACTACCAGATTCACCGGGGGATCGTGTCATCTGCCAACAAGAGACATAGATCTTCATGAGCCCCCGCAAACTGCGGGGGCTCATGAGGGTCTGGGTCTCTTGGATTCTGGTGTTGTGTTGCGACAGGGAAGGGGGCTAGGGCTGACCTGTAGTTTTGTTGTAACTGCGGGGGCTCATGAATGACTGTGTCCGTTGGATTTGGGTGGTGCCGGTGTTCTGACAATGAGGAGGTTAACCCATTCAGCCCTGACGCACTACAGCAGGAGATGGATCGACCATGATAATTCAACAGCCCCACAGGGTGGGTTTTTCTCTCTATTCTGGGGCATGTGTTTCTGTCTACCCTTTGTCCATTCACCTGTATTTTTCTTTTAAAACTCTCCCTACTGTCTGCACTGCCTGTAGCTCTTGATATTGGATGTGTGTTGCTAAATGGTCTTGGCTTTATTTGGGCCCCATGTGTTAGGTTTGTTTAATGTGTTTGACCGGCTGGCGACATACATTCAATGTTCTGTTTAGTTTGTTTTTTTCACAAGCAGTGCAGGCACGTCCTGAGAAAGCCTTGTTGCTGTCGGGACGTTAAGCAATGTACAATCAATCAATCAATCATGATAATTCAAGGGTAGAGCCAGATTAGCTTGGCGCCTGTCAGTACCAAGCTAATCTGGCACTACCCTTGAATTAATAATAATAATAATAATACATGGTATTTATATGGCGCATTTCTCATATTTATAATATAACTCAATGCGCAGGCGAAAATCGCACACACACACACATGCACATGCACACACATACACAGAGTCTGCAAGGGGCGGAGGGGTGTATAGAAAACCGTAGAGGTTACACGAAAGTCTGCGAGAAAAGGTACGTTTTTAGCTTTGCTTTGAATTATCATGGTTGATCCATCTCCCCCACCCGGGTCTGCCCTGGGGGACTTGGGTGGAGTTAACTACTTTTTAGTTCCCAGGGTCACCCTGGTCAGCCCCACAGGGTGGGTTTTCCCTTCTATTCTGGGGCATGTGTTTCTGTCTACCCTTGGTCCATTCACCTGTATTTTCCTTTTTTAAACTCTCCCTACTGTCTGCGCTGCCTGTAGCTCTTGATGTTGGATACGTGTTGCTAAATGGTCCTAGCTTTATTTAGGCCCCATGTTGTAGGTTTATTTAACGTATTGGACTGGCTGGCGACATACATTCAATATTCTTTTTATTTTTTTTTTCACAAGCAGTGCAGGCACGTCCTGAGAAAGTCTTGTTGCTGTCGGGATCTTAAGCAATGTACAATCAATTGATCCATCTCCTGCATCAGGTGCATAGTCGTTTGATGATGCCTCCAAAATTTGGGAAATACGTGCGCCGGGCTAAATGAGTTAAGGTTGACATGTAGTTTTGTTGGGTTTCAGAGTTTGGCCAGCATTCAGCAACAGCTGTTGATGCAGATGTCCCAGCTACAGACAGCGCAGCAGCAACTGGCGCAGACCATACACACGCTGCAGCAGCAGCTGGCTATTGCACAAACGTCCCAGCCACAGATGGCTATTGCACAGACCTTGCATTCGCAATTTGCACTGCCCTCACATCCACAGTTTGTCCTGGCACAAAGTTCACAGCAGCAGGATGTGATGATCCCCTATTTTATGCAACAGCAGCAGCAAAATCTGGGACAAAATTCAATGCAGCAGCAAAGTCTGGAACAACATTTGATGCAGCAGCAAAATATGGTGCAGAATTCTTTGCTTCAGAATTTGACACCGGGCTTAGTGCAACAGCCAGCTTTCTTCCAGAGTTCCCTGCAGCAGCAGAATTTTGGACAGAGTTCTTTGCAGCAGCAGAGCTTTGGACAGAATACAGTGCAACAGAACTTTGGACAGAATACAGTGCAGCAGAACTTTGGACAGAATTCAGTACAGCCATATTTTGGACAAAATACTGTGCAACAAACTTTGGCACAGAACGCAGTGCAGCAGCAGCATTTGGCACAGAGCTCACTGCAGCAGCAAACGTTTGTGCAGCATTCCATGCATCAGCAGCAGACGACGGCTCAGAATTTGCAACAGCAGCAGAATTTGGGACAGAGTACACAACAGTTCATCATTCCACATTCACAGCAGCAGTTTGCTCAGCTGCCACAGTTTCTGCCATCACAAAGCAGGTCTCAGCAGCAGCAGCAGCATTTGTTTAACCCCCTTGTGCAAACAACCTCTGGTACTGTGAGCAGCACTGGTGGATGTATGCACAAGGAGGTGAGTGAACAGACTTCACAGCAGCAGTTTGTAAATGGACAGTCCTCGCAACAGCAGTTTGTGACCTTTCAGCCTTCACAACAGTTTGCACCTGTCCCACCTGCACAGCAGCAGCAACTGCAACCTTCACCATTGTCACATCAACAGTTTCCACCTGTCCCACCTGCACAGGAGCAGCAACTGCAATCCTCACCATCGTCACATCAACTGTTTGCACCTTTCACACAACAGCAATTTGCAATGACGCAGCCTTCACAGCAACCATTTTTACCTGTGTCTTCGCAGCAGCCGTATATAATGGCACCCATGCAACAGCTTTTCACAACTGCGTCTTCCTCTCAGCACCAGTTTGCAGGAGCACCTGGGCAGACATTGTTGGGAGCATCAGCTGTACACGAGCAGATGACTGCGCATGTAGAACAGTCAGATGTGAATGGTCAGCCACTGCAGGCGACCATGAATGATCAACATCATTCAGCCATGACTGGTCAGCAGCACTCAACTGTGACCGGTCAGACGCAGCAGTTGGCTGTCATGGGTCATCCACAATATTCAGTTTTGACTGGTCAACCGCTTCCTTCAACCATAACTAGTCAGCAACTTGCAGCTGTTGCAGGGCAGCCACAGCATTCAACCATGACTAATCAGCCACAGCAGTCAATCATGACTGGTCAGCAGCATTCAGCCATGATTGGTCAGACACAGCATTCTGTTATGAATGGGCAGCCGCAGCTGTCACCAGTTGCTGGTCATCCGCAGCACGCAACTGTGACTCCACAGTCTGGTCATCTACAGCATTCATCTGAGACTGGTCAGCCACAACAGCAGTTCACTGTTACCAGGCAGTCCCAGCATTCAGCCATGACTGCTCAGCCCCAACATTTAACGGGGAGTGGTCCGCATGCAGCCTTTACTAGACCACCACAGCAGTTGACAGTAGCAGTTCATCCGCAGCAAGAACAGCAGATGTGGGCCATGGCTGATCCAACTGTCAACCATCAGCCGCCAACTTCAGCGTGTGCACCAGTGTTTGCCTCACAGTCACAGCCAGCGTTGGCAGCCAACACTCAGCTTGCGGCTAATGCAGTGAACAGACCTGTTGCGCCAGTGGAACCCTTTTCTCTCCTACCACAGCAAACTGGGGGTTTCCAAACACAAGGGCAACATAGAGCTGGCAGTGCGCCACAATCTACAGACCACTCATTTCTTCAAAGATTGAACAGCCAATCGGAGCAAGTCACTTACACCCAGTCGGAAGATGTGACACAAAGTGACCAGTCAGAAGATGTGACACAAAGTGACCAGTCGGAAGATGTGACACAAAGTGACCAGTCGGAAGATGTGGCACAAAGTGGCCATGTGGAACATGTGACACAAGGTGGCCAGTCTGAAAATGAAACACAAAACAGCCAGTCAGATAATGTGACGCAGAGTGGCCAGTCAGAGCAAGTGACACAAAACAGTCAACACCAAGAAATGGTGGCACCCACAAAGGAAATACAGTTGGTGGAGATCGCTGGCAATATAGCTGTGTCTACTATTCCCCCCTCAGAGGTTGTTGGAAGTCAGCATGTTGGTGTGACAGGCGTCCGTGCAACATCACAGTTTGTGAAAGTCACTATGTACAATGCTACAGCACAACAGAGCAGAGTGCAGCCATCGGGACCGATGACTGTGAAGAGGTTGTTACAACAAAGAGCTGCCAAGGAGGCTTCTCAAGCTCACACTCAGAAAACCCACGGGAAACCGTCGCATCAGATTGTGACACCATCGACTGTTGTGAATGTGTCACAACTGCCTGCATTGCCATCACAGCAGTTTGCTGCAAACACAACGCAGCAAGTTGTCACATCATCACAACAATTTCCAACGCCATCTCAGCAGTTACTTTCGCAGTCTGTCACACCAAGCATTACCATGTTATCATCTGCTGTATCTCCTAGTGATCTTTCCATCACCAGTAGTTACAATGCTGAGCAGTCACAGTCCTGTGCTAATGAGGAAGGCTCCCCATCACCACAAAGACAGCAAACCTCTGGCATGGTTGCTTTGCAATCGCACAACCATGCAGAGATGTCTTCATTAGAACCAAGCAATGAACAGTCCAAAGCGAAGACAAGGAAACGAGCAAACAGGAAGCAGGGCCAGAGGGTGTCGCACGTAACACCCATAAATACTACAGCCGCACCGGTCTTGACCGTGTCTTCTCCTGTGAAGGTCCTGACTTCCTTAGGAAAAGTGGTTACTACTGCAGGACTGCCTCTTGTGACCTCAGCTCCATCAGGCTCTAGTGTTGTCAGTCCGGCTATCAGCACGCTGGTGCCCGTTTCCGTGGCAACCATCTCTGTGGTCCCTAGTCCCATTGTGAGTTCTAACATAGAGGTTCGTCCTCGACCTCCAAAACAAATCGTTATTACCCTGCCTCTGGTTTTGTCAGCTCCAAGACAGACTTTGGCTGGCGGAGGACATGTGCAGACACTGGGTGCCATGTTTCCTGTGAGTCAGATGCGGCCACCCTTGACTGCTTCTATCCTGCAACAGCAAAACTTGGGGAGAGCTGCCGCACAGGTGCCTGGCACAGGAGCACAAGCAGTGGCTGCACAGACCCACTCGGCGTTGAGGTGTGGTCAGCCAGCAGTAGCCCAACCACAACCAGTCACACCCCAAACGAAGGCAGCATCAGGTCAGTTCAAATTGACAAAAGCCAAACTTCAGCCAACAACAGTCCAACTGCAGCAGGCAACACAGCCAACAGCTGGTCAACTTCAGTCACATGCAGCCTGTTCACAGATGAGAATGGCTGAACAGAAACAGGCCAAGAGTTCTGCATCTTCACGAGCTGCGATCCCTACTGTTGTTGCTGAAACAGCTGGTGATAGTGATGACTCATCGGTTACTTCTGATGTACAGACCATGTCAGCGTCTGTCAGTTGTGTTGGAGTGTCAATTTCGCAGCCAGTTAGCTCTTTTGTGACAGTTCAAGGGTGGTGCCAGAATAGCTTGGCGCCTGAGGCGCCAAGCTATTCTGGCACCACCCTTGAACAGTCTGCCAGCACTGGTACTGTTGACAGTGCCGCTGGCCGCATGAACAAGGGGGTTAGAGGAACAGGGACTGCATCCTCAACTTCTAGTAGCTCCACTCTTCTGCTGCAGTCAACTTCCACAGCATCTTCGTTCTCCGGCGTATCCACTCAGAAATCTACAGCTGGAGGTATGGGCACCATATCCTCTCCCACGTCTCTGGCTAGCAGGACACGAGGGACAGGATCTGTTGCCCTTGCTGAGAGTCACAGCAGGCATGTTGCCAGAGTCAAGCAGTCGGTCACGCAGAACCTTCTCATGACGACCCACGCATCGTCACCAACAAAGGACGTTGTCAGTGTAGCAGCCCTCAAAACAGCACCAACTCTGCTCATGTCATCAGTGAGTACTCGGAAACTAAACACAGGAGTGAAGGAAATTGTGGAAAGCTCGCTTTCTGCAGAAAATGCCAAGAGTGACAGGAACATTGACTTGGGTACAGGAGTTTCTTCAGCAACAGCAAACTCAGGGGTCGCGCGAGCTTCAGGTGGCAGTACATGTGTAGGTGGCAGTACACATGTAGGTGATAGTGGCAGTACACATGTAGGTGATAGTGGCAGTACACGTGTAGGTGGCAGTACACATGTAGGTGATAGTGGCAGTACACGTGTAGGTGGCAGTACACATGTAGGTGATAGTGGCAGTACATGTGTAGGTGGCAGTACACATGTAGGTGATAGTGGCAGTGCATGTGTAGGTGATAGTGACAGTACACATGTAGGTGATAGTGGCAGTACACATGTTGGTGATAGTGACAGTACACATGTAGGTGATAGTGGCAGTACACGTGTAGGTGATGTTATAGCTGCGTCACTTTTGTGCAAGATGAAAAAAGGCAAAGCCAAGAAGGCAGTGAAACCCAGCCAGAAGAAACGGACACCAGTAATGACCGTCAATGCTACTGTACAGACTGTGCCTCCGAATACAACTTTCTTGTCCACAGCTACTTTGATCCCCAGTTCTTGTCAGATGGTGCCAGCTTTGGATTCAGTACCACAGACGTCAAGATGCCCATCTGCTGTCGCAGGGACATCCGTGTTGGATTCAACGCCATTCGTGTCAGCTCACATCTCACGAGCAGAATCATCAAATGAAGTCGGAAAAAGTGTACCATTGGTTTTTACTGATGTTTCAGGTGTGCTTAACAAGGATGTTGCAAATACGATGGCTCAGTCTTTTGCTGCTGGCTCACCAGTTCACTCTGATCAAAGATGCTGTATGCAGCGTCTTTCAACAGAGGGTGCTGGTGTGCCAAATCTGCAACTTGCTCTGTCGCAATTCACAGCTGTGCCAAATATACAGTTGTATTCTTCACAACCTAATGCAGTGACTGTGGGTCTTGGTACTAGTTTGTCAACTCGGTCTCACAGCCAGGCACAAAGTGAGAAAGTCTTGGTGCCACAGTTTCGGTCTCATTCTCAAAGAAGGACAAGTTGCAGAAGTGGGGGGCTATTGTCAGCACCCACAGCCTCCTCCTCGCTTGCTCCAGATGACATTGAGGCTTCTGCAGCTGACGTTTACATGCAGAGTGTAACGGCCAACAGTCATCATGGGGCCAGTCAAGGTGCGAAGCAGACTTCATCCGCAGTTTCTGATCATCATTCAGCGACACCATCATCTGTTGTTTTTAAACATGCAGATGTTCATTTATCTGTTGCCTCCCCCAGACAGCAAATTAACCCACATGTGTACGGATCCACTGGTACTGTTAACCCCCTTGTGCATACAGCCACTGGAACTGTAAACAGTGCTGGTGGCGGCATTCACATGGGTGTTAAGGGAAGGAAGGCAGCAGAAAAAAGACATTCAGCCAACAAGTCTTCAGCATGTAGCAGGGTACTTGTACCTGAAAGCAACACTGTTTTTGAGAAAGCCAGAAGTATTGCAGCTGCTAGGCCAGTTCCCAATGCGCAAAAGGCCATTGAGCCAACGTCGGCCGCCGCTAGTCCACACACAGCTGTGCGCGGGACAACAGCAGCCATCGTCGGCCCGATGGCCGATGGTCTCGGATCTGGCAATATGAAGACTGTTTTCAGTGTAGCAAGTGAAGCCAGTGGGTCTACTACTTTGCCTGCGAGTCCGTCATCTGAGACGTCCACCTTGAAAACTGCTGCCACTTTGTTTCTCAGTAATGATGACAGAACTGACAGTACCACCGCCACCTCTAACACTTCCTTTGTACGTCCTTTGCCTTACAGTACCACCACCATAGCCACTAACACTGCTCCAGTTGTGTTTCCTAGAACTGATAACGCGACCACTGTTGCTTCAGGTGTGCTTCCTAATCCTATTGACGATGGAAACAACTTCAGCACTGCCGCTAATGTTTCCCCAGTATTCCTGCCTCCAGCTGACAAAATGTCCACAGCCAACACTGCCCAACCTCATTCTTCAGTGGTATCAGCAAGTCCTGCACAGATGCATAGGAAGGATGCCATAAATGTGATGCCTTTGATCGCCAGCACACAGCATCTGTCACTAGAGCACACTTGTGTGCTGAATACAAGGACCACTACCACCAGTGTTAACCCTCTTGTGCAAGCAGCTACTCATACTGTCACCAGTACCCATGGCAACATGCACTCGGGGGTTAACCCCACAACATCTGTGGCCTGCACCCCAGATTTGGGTTTCCCTGTGTCTTTTACGCCTGCCGTGGATGCCAACAAGCAGGTGGTTTGTATCACTAGTCCCATGAGCCTTCCGCAGCTGCAGGCGTTGCTAGCACACCTGCAGGTTCCACCTGGTGCAGGTGTGGTGCAGATTTCATCATCTGCATGTGCACGAGTTGGTAAAATGTCTGGCCCGAATGTGACGCCCATTGGAGTGTCACAAGTTAGTGAAATGTCTGACACAAGTGTGACACCTGTTGGAGTAACGGTCACGGCAGACACGCAACTTGGTGGAAGTTTGGAAAGAGCAGTGAGGTCTGTGGGTACTGCAAGTAATGCTTTACAACCTGCAGTCCTTCCCGTGTCCGGTGATGTTTCACATGTGGCGTGGAAGCCCACTGTTACTCCCATGTCCTTGAATGTTGCTTCACAATCCACAGGTATGCAACATGCTTGTCAGTCTCCCAAGGCCTGCAGAAACGTTGCCCAGTTAGCAACTCTGTCTTCCCCTACCAATGTCACATTCATGACGACCGTGCCACCTAAATGCCGTGGTTCTTTGGCCATTTCTGCTAATACTACACCCTCTCTTATGTCCATTGGAACTGGCAACCAGACATCACTGCCAGTCATTACCAGCGCTCCTTCTCACACTGGCGGCCAGGCATTGCAGTCGGCTTCCACTCTTGGTCCAAACCCAGAGTTCACCCACACGGCAACTTCCACAGCTTTCACAACAGTGCCTCAGCGAACTGTGTCTGCAGCCACAACAGTTCAGCAGCGAGCAGTATCAACAGCTGTATCTACATCAGTTCCACAGAGAACAATATCAAGAGCTGTATCTACATCAGTTCCGCAGAGAACAATATCAACAGCTGTATCTACATCAGTTCCGCAGAGAACAATATCAACAGCTGTATCTACATCAGTTCCGCAGAGAACAATATCAACAGCTGCAGCTACTGATGTTGTTCGCTGTGGAACTGTCGTAAAAAGTGTCATGACTTCAAAGACAACTCAAGCTTTAACTGAGAGTTGTGCAAGTCATTTAAGGCAAACACCATCGTGGACTGTCTCAGACTCTGCTTCGCAGGAACCTCACAAAATTCTAACATCTAATAGTGCAAGTGCGACAAATAGGAATAATAAAGACCTCAGTGAACATAAGGTTTACATCCATCCGAAAAAGAAGACGAGCAGAATTGAGTCAAACGCCATGACACAGAAAGTCGCTATGCCATCGTTCACATCGTCGTCAATATCAGCGGTGTCGTTCCCTTCAGCTGCTTTGTTTTCAGAAGCAGCATCATCACATTCCTCATCATTTGGGTCGTTCATCGGCAGAGAGAGCAGAAAGACATCTCACATTGAACAGCTTTTGACATCCACGGGAATCATTTCTAGTACAACTCGCACCAGTTCTGCTCACCACAATTTACTTTCTTTGCATCAAACCCGGTTCCATTCTGATGACACTGAGAGAGAAATGGCGACAGACACTGTGGAAAATGATCATTCGAATCATGAGACATTTTATACTCCAGCAGCGACTACTGTGGCAGAGCAGAATGCTTGCTTATCTGACTGTCATATGAATTTGGTGTTGGGAAGTCGGCCAATGGCCGATTTTAATGCACCAAGTTTGTGCGATGGTTCATCAGTTCAGATCACTCGACAGTCATCTGTTCAGCCAAGTGTGCAGCCCACAACACGACAGCAAGTTGTGACTTCAGCAGCATTTCAGGACTCTATGGTTTCAGGACCGGTTGTGTCAAAACCAGTTGTACATTCAGTGGTATCGACACCAGTTCAATACTCGGCGGTATCATCACCAGCAGGAGTGACACCAGTGCAACAAGCAGTGGTTTCAGCTCCAGTTCAGCATTCAGTGACTTCCCCTCTTCACAGGTCAGTGGCTCCAGCAACTAGTCATCACATGGTTACAATGCCAGCGCAACAGACGATATTTTCAACTTCCGTTCATCAGCCAATCTCAGCTGCCAACTCCTTGCCGCTAGTACCCAATACAAACTTGTTCCTTTGCAGTCATCGCCCATCCCCTGTTTTTGACACCTACCCCACACACACCCATATTGATGGAATGTTTGCGCCTTCCCCCCACCGCATGCTAGAATTTGACACGGATGATGGTGACCTTCTCTCTGTTCCGGGGCTTCATCACTTCATTTCATCATCTTCTTCTCGAAGTCGGAACAGTTCGGGTGCATCTAGCATAGAGCCATCCATAAGCATCGACCCAGCATCCTTGCCCTTTGACCTCTTGCAGATGATGCCTGGGAATATGGCGCTGACGATGACAGAGGTGGTGCCCTCTGCTGCCAAAGAAGACGGAGACAGTGGGTGACCTCACTATGGTGAATTTTTGTTCTTTCACAGTTGTATTGCGTGAGATTGCTTGTATGTGTCATGTTTTGCCCTTTGATTTGAATTTTTTCTGCAGAGGTGATGTGTGTGATGTATTGAAACGTTGATTGTATCATTTGGAATGGCTGAGAATGTCTCACTTTCAGAGCAAGGTGTGAGGGATGGATCGGCCATGACAGCTCAAAAGTAGAGCCTGGAAAGCTGGAGGGGTCAAGCTTACCAGACTCTACACTTGAGCTTTCATGATCCGTCTTCTAAGCAGACTTAAAAATTGTGAGACTTATGGCTGTGGCTGTGTTAGGTTTTCCAGCAAGTTCAGAGCCATGTGCGGTGAAAATAAGTGTTGATAAATGAGAAGCATGGGTATGCAAGAGGCAACACATCTTTTGATTCATACGGTGGATTAACCCTCTATGTGTCAGTAGCGGTTTTTGTCGCGATGATTCCTACAGGAATTACGGCGACAAAAACCACCACTGACACACAAAGAGTTAAGAGCGCAGGCAAGCGTGCAACGTCACGCATGTTCATTGGAAACGTTCTGACGTGCGTCTGATTTCTGAACGTCTGTTGCTCTTGTCATACATTAATACAGTTTGATTTAATTTGGTGTTGAAATCTCTCAGCACTTAGATCTCGTCAAAGGGTTAACCTGTTTAACCCCAGGGCCACACTTCTCAAATTTCTGAGGTGTCACCTGATAACTATGTACCAGTTGCAGGAGATGGATTGACCAGGATAATTCAAGAGTAGTGCCAGATTAGCTTGGTGCCTGATGGTATCCATCTCCTGCCGTAATGTGTCGGCTAAATGCTTAACCCATTCAGCCCTGAGGCACTACCGCAGGAGATGGGTCGACCATGATCATTCAAGGGTAGTGCCAGATTAGCTTGGCGCCTGATGGTATCCATCTCCTGCCGTAATGTGTCGGGCTAAATGCTTAACCCATTCAGCCCTTAGGCACTACCGCAGGAGATGCCGCCTGTTGGTGCCAAGCTAATCTGGCACTACCTTTGAATTATCATGGTCGATCCATCTCCTGCAACAGGTGCATAGTCGTTAGATGACATCTCCAAAATTTGGAAAATATGTGTGTCGGGCTGAATGAGTTAAAGTGACCATCTGAGAGGTCGCCTGTTGTTACAGACCATGGATGATGCTTTTGGCCATTCCAGACTTCTCCTGAGGGAGCGCCTGTCGCTGAAAACCACTTCTTCTGTAGATAGGACTGTTTAGAAGTGGCTGTGAGAGGAGATTTGTTTAGTCACGTTACTAGTCTTAGTATCTGTATATTTGTGTCTGGTAGGTTCTATGTTTGATTTCATGAACCAGTTCGCTCACACTTTTTATCACTCACCGAGCTCTGTTTGGAAGGTCCAGGAGATAGATCAGCCATAGTGTAGCTCAGGGGTAGGTGATAAGCTAAACAGGGATGAAACGGTTAAATTTGTCTCCTGCAGCACTTGGATTGAAGGGGTATTAGCCTTTTGCATGTCGGTAGCATTTTAGTTGCGACGATTCCTGTAGGAATCATTGTGACTAAACCGCTACTGACACGCAAAGGGTTAACGCGTGCATACAAGACCACTAGCATGTTCATGTCGATATGAATAATAATAATACGTAACTCTTGTATAGCGCTGTTCTTCAGGAAAACGCTGGACTCACTGCGCATGCACAACAGCACTCTCTCTCTCTCTCTCTCTCTCTCTCTCTCTCTCTCTCTCTCTCTCTCTCTCTCTCTCTCTCTCTCTCAGACACACGCACAATTATAGACTACTTTACCCCCACCCCATCCCTTGCCAGTGCCACATTACATCCACTGCCCTATCACAATAGATCCAGAATCAGAATAAAAGGCAGTTAACAGTTCGCTAGGAGAAAACAGTGAGTTATATATGTTAAAAGTCTTTAACCCATATCATACTAAAGCTAAAAGCTGTTGTTGTTTGTTCCTGTTTACTGTCCCACTGGCACTAATAGTGATCGGGGACTAGCAGAGTTGTCATAGTTTGCAACAGTTTTGGCGTAGTTTTTCCTTGTAGGTTTGGCGTAGTTGTTTCCCTCCTCCTTTCTCATCCGGGCTTGGGACCAGCTAAAAGCTTTAAGGATATAGACCAATGGCTTTAGTTCAAGGGTGGTGCCAGAATAGCTTGGCGCCTAGAGGCGCCAAGATATTCTGGCACTACCCTTGAACTATTTTAGTCAAACTTATTTCACACACTGGTGTATTCCGAATGATAAGGGTTAATTGAACTGTATACTGTGTTTCGCAAGAAAATCTTCTCTAATAGTGAGATGCCTCTCCACAATGTTTTAAAAAGCAACATGCCAGCCACAGTGTCCAGGATAATAATCCCTGAATTCACTTGTCCAGTTTTACCTAGTTAGGTATAAACAGTGGGTATGAAAGTTGGTTTCTTGGTCATGTGTCCCTTGTTACTTTTGGCACGTTTGCGACTCTGCCTGTGCTTGCAAGTACGTATATGTGCTGTTGTTTTCCAATCTATATGGCCCCCACCTGGGTCTGCCCTGGGGGACTTGGGTGGGGTTAACTACTTTTTAGTTCCCAGGGTCACCCTTGTCAGCCCCACAGGGTGGGTTTTCCCCTCTATTCTGGGGCATGTGTTTCTGTCTACCCTTGTCCATTCACCTGTATTTTCCTTTTTTAAACTCTCCCTACTGTCTGCACTGTCTGCAGGTCTTGATATTGAATGTGTGTTGCTAAATGGTCTTAGGTTTATTTAGCGTATTAGACCGGCTGGCGACATACATTCAATATTCTGTTTAGTTTTGTTTTTTTCACAAGCAGTGCAGGCACATCCTGAGAAAGTCTTGTTGCTGTCGGGACGTTAAGCAATGTACGGCCAATGTACAACCGATCTATATGACTTGGGATGTATGCATAAAACGCTGTTCTTAGTGATTGAAACCCACCTCTGTTAAAACAAGTTGTACCATAATTAAATGCCACTAACAGTCATATGTTTTTCCTGAAGAACCGAAGAAGATGCACATAATTATAATGTCATACAAGATTGACAACCCAGCTGTCACACGTTTTGTGTTTAGCAGTGAAAACAGAATTCTGTCTTGAACTTCGTCCTCACATTCTTTTAACCTTTTCAGCCCCAACACCCTACAGCAGGAGATGATTGACCATGATAATTCAAGGGTAGTGCCAGATTAGCTTGGTGCCTGAAGGCGCCAAGCTGATCTGGCACTACCCTTGAATTATCATGGTCAATCCACCTCCTGCAACTCGAACATAGTCGTTCAGTAACGCTTCCCAAATTTGGGAAATGCACTCGTGAGGCTAAAAGGGTTAAGATGCAGCCATGAATTCCTCGGGTTGCATTATTTAACCCTTATCATTCGGAATACAGCAGTGTGTGAAATACGTTTGACTAAAATAGTTCAAAGGTAGTGCCAGAATAAGCTATTCTGGCACCACCTTGAACTAAAGCCATGAGTCTATATCCTTATCTGTAAGTACTATAATGTAGCTTGCGTATGGCAGTGTACAAATTTGAAGCTTTTAGCCTCAGCATGATATGGGTTAAAATAGTTTGTATTGGTGACAGTCTTCCGTCCTGTAAACTGATCCAGCTTTTTCAAGACTCCAGAATGTAATTTTCAGCTTTTGGGTTTAGACAGAACAACCCGTATAATTAAAATCCGTTCCATCTGCAAGAGACAAATTCTCATAAGCCCCTGCATCTGCAATTGCTGATGGGAATTGCCCTCTCTCGCTGGACATGGATTATAGTTAGAACATAGCCCATGAGTTTGTCATGGGATAGTTAGTTGACCCTTTGGGTTTCAGTAGTGGTTTTAGTCACGATGATTCCTGTAGGAATCATCGTGACTAAAACCGCTACCGACACCCAATGGGTTAACATTCTTCACTTGATTTGCATGTTGTAATGTGTGGTTCCAAGGAGGTAGAAATACATTTTTATGTGAAAAACGAGGAACTCCGCTCCAAGTCAAGTGGTGAGTGTAATCATGTTGGCATCTGTGCGAAAGCTGTATCACGCAAGTGTATCTGTGTCCAGGTGATAACAGCTGCAATGTCCACGTGACAGTGGAATGTGTAAATATGTTAAAAGAATTGCACATATTGTACAATCATGCTAGGTATGCGCGTACACAAGCTTCATTGTACACACTGATGTGAGTTGCCTACTTGGTGTTGAGCCCTAATAACTAACTTCATTCTACGTTGAGAAAGACACTGTATCTTTGTATTGTAACCGGACTGGGTGTAGGCAACTTAATAGTTATTAGATAGCAAGAACTGCCCATTTAAGTACCCATTTTAGTCCGCATCCCTTTTGTGGTCTAGGGAAGGGCTGGAGAATTCTGTGGAGAGTAAACTATTTAGATAAGTCTTATGGTCTACCCTAGTCTCGCATGCGGCGCACAAAATCCGTATTTATTTGCCTCGCGTTGTGTTCAAAAGTCAAGTTACCTGCGCAATGGACTAACCACAGTATCCAGAAAAAAAACCTATTTTGACTAGATTTGGTGTTTGTTGCTGTTGGCGTGTGGGTTTCTACTGAGTTACCAACGTGCGCTCGCATGATCAGTCACACATGCACAGTCATACCGGATGGATGTACACACAAACAAACAACTCGCACGGACACATGTACAGTCTCACTCTCACTCGAGCTGAGCATCATAAGATGGAAGTAAGATTCCAAGATTTATTTACACCAGCAAAAGCATTCATGATGAAACAACATGGTTAGTCAAACCAAAGCAAGTCCTAATAATCTTAAACACCTAAGCCTAACACCTATTCCTTCGAATACGATAACTAGCAAACCTAGCTCCTATGTCTTGACACTTATAACGTTAAATATGATTCCTAGCAAACCTAGCTCCTAGGCTCCGCATACCGGACGGATGTACACACGCACGCACAAAGCTAGGACACTCGGACTACAGAACAGTTTCATCTCCAAATCCATCACTCTAAGCAATCTGTAGGTACATCCACGCATACCCAAACCTAACTCCTCCCCCTAACCCCCTTTACCTGTGCAATCAGTAGGAATGTAGCTTGTTGATTTTAGAGAAGCGATTATATTGTGTCTTATTTGGTGGTGAACATGGACATATTGGGATTTTTGGTACTGTTTGTTTACCCACAAATTATTTTTCTAAGGTAGATTTTAATTGTGCAGATTATATAATAATGTGTAATAATGTATTGAGACGTTTGTATAATAAGCAGCAAGGGTTAGGATTAGGTTGAAATACACGTATTATGTATGCATGTGTAGAGGTGCGTGTGAATGTGTAAGTGCTGCTCAGTTCAGTTCATAAAAGATGTTTATGTGCGAGATGTGTAAGTACTGTAAGAGTTATGTGTAAAGATTTTGTAGTGTTTGCTTATGTCCATTTGGAATTTGTAGCTGTGTAAGTGCAGGGGAAAAATGTTCATAGTTATGTTATAATGTTTTCATGTCTTGTTTGTACTATTTGTTATAAATGTACCACAAACGAACAAATTTCTCTTTTCGAGATAATAAGGTACTCTTATTCTTATTTTTCTTAGGCCTAACACCTATATGCACTTACCAATAAAACACTTACCAATAAAACATACGCGCTGTCCTAACACATCCTAAATCCTATTTAGGTGAGTAAACAAATGCTACTGTACCTATGTGGTATGGCCAGGGTGGTTCGAGAAAATCATTGTCCACAATCGCCTCATGGCGTAGGGCCAGGAAATGTAGGAGATCATTGTTCGCAATCGCCCACCAGGGTAAGGGAGGGGAGTGTGAGAAATCACTGTTTGCAATCGCTCGCGGGGGAAGAGGGGTGGTGATCATTGTTCACAATCACCCAGTCACTGAGGATCGGCCACTTTATATAGGCTCCCAGCCTCTGGAACAGGAAACTACGTCACTGAGCTTTCGGTCGTGTAGTCCGCTACACTACTAGCTAAGTCAGTAAAAATACTCGCACACGGTGCGCCCACTCGACACCGGCCTCCACGTGGCGCGGGTTGGTAGTCTCCTCAGTCACTGACTGAGTGGGCTAGCGAAGGGGTGCCATCTTTGTCCTGGATAGGACTTGATGTCAGCAGATATGTTCAGTGTTTTCACTGGTCCGGTTTTTAAGGAGCTGTGCTAACCCAGGTCTTACCATATTATCAGGCATGGGAATTGTCCGCAAAATCCGTGAATTCCGCGAAAAAGAAGAGATTGTCCGCAAAAATAAAAAGACTTTTCCGCAAAAAAAATCATTGTGGGTAGCAAAACGAGCAGAGCACCGGTTTAATTAACATCGCGGGCAGGATATGACACGGCAGGCTGTGTCCGCGACCCCCACCCGCACTGGTGGCTGAGTGCGCCGCGCCGCGCAGTAAACCTAGGTGGGCAGACGTGCATTGTTGATTTGCCTAGTTTTCATCAGTTTCGGCCCCTGAAATGAAGGCGCCGCGACAACCCCCCACCCCGCCCCACGTCGTTTGATTTTTCGGCCGCAGGAAAGAAGGTGTCGGCCTTCCCCCCCCCTCCGTCGTTCGTTTTTTCGGCCGCGCAGGAAAAAAGGTGTCTAGTGCCTACCCCTCCCCACCCCACCCCCCGTCGTTTGATTTTTCGGCCCCTGGAAAGGAAAGCAAGGTGTAGGTTCCTGGAGGCCTGAGATTGAAGGCCTAGTTTCAGATGATTTTTGCTTGGGCAATTCCCATGCCTGATCATATTGGATTGGTCCTTAAAAATACTCATTACAGGTTTCGTAGCCAAAAGGCATGACAAAATTTTCACAAACTTTCAAGACCATTTTTACATTTTTCACTGTGGCCCAGAAAGGTACACTAAAGCAGAATTCACTTCTAATAATGATCTATATTACACATCTATATATATGAAGTTCGGTCTATTCATATGCACCAATTAATAGATGAAGTCTCTTCACCTCTAGTCTGGTAACACTAAAGCAGCATACACGCATAACACAGTTATATTTTAAACATATATACATGTTCAACTGTTCGGTCAATTCATCCCCGAGGTACAGTTTCACTGAATCATTGGGTGAAACGGAATTTAGGTTTTATTTTTTTCTGCAATAAGCTTTTCTAGCTCGTCAACAGCAGCACGTTTTTCCTGGGATCTTTTCCTTAGAGCGTTGGACTCGGCAAGGAGAGGTAGTCTGCCCTTGTTTTCTGCTTCCTCAGATTTCTTCAGCTTCTGCATCAGCTAACATACGACTTCGTTTTTTCTTCAAGTCTCCAATTTCAACTGCCTCTGCTTTCCTTTTCTGTGCAGCCTGTTCCTGCGCCTGATCTTACTTCTGTTCCAAATGTGCCTGGAATTTGCTGTATACACTAGATGCATACGACAGCAGCTCCTTGGTGATAGGGACAGATGTAACACTAACAGCTTGCTGTACTGCTTGGAGAACATGTCATCTTGCTTTTAGGCCCTCTTTGCGAAGATTTCCGACAGTTGTTTCTTTGTTGACACTGAAACCACGTTCCAAAGTTGCCTGTTCTTGTGAAAGCAGCAAGAATTTTTTAATCACCTTCCACAGAAGTTGGGAGTCTGACAGGCTGCTGAGGTGCTGGTGGAAGAGACGATCAAGCCGGTGGGTTTCCAGCTTGTGGTTGAATGTTCTGAAGGTTTTGTCATCTTCACTGACCAGTTGCTCGCAGAACTTGGAGTACTGTTTCTTGATCTGGTCACAGTTTTCAGGCTTGACTCTGCCAGCTTCACAAAGGATGTTAAGTGCCTGGTCCAACTCGCAGTACGCTCTGCTCTCTCTTTGGTTTTGCCTTTTGTAGACATCATTGTCTTTGGCTGCAACCAGGACAAGTTCTTGACAAGTGCGTATTTAACTGGGGCCTTGTCAAAGAGTTTGAGCACCATAGCTATCAGAAAGCCCTGGCATTCCATCCTGAATGCATATCGATCTCCGTCTGATGCTTTTGTTGACAGACTTCTGCGTGTGGCACAAAAGCCAATGTCGACTTTTTCTGGCTCCTTCAGGTTCTCAACATCTTTTAGGTTGATATGCAACACAGACTTGATAGTCGCTGTGTCACCAAGGACATCACTTTTGACAATCTTCATCATCAGATTCTTTAACAGGCTCCCAAGATCTTCAAAGAGAAATGGAATCATTGGTCGGTCGATCTGATACAGAGAGAGAAAAGGCTCCATCTCCCTTGCAATGCTAACGAAGAATTCAAGCTTGGACCTGAGCAGCGAATCTCCAAGGTACTTCAGAAGAACATCAAAGGATTTGCAGGTTGGCTGGGTGACACTCTTGTTTTTAGCAGCTGAGCAGAATGTCGCAAGATTTGGCAGGATGTCAATCACCCTCTGGGCTGGCCGTACATTCTCCAACCATCTGTCAACAAACAAGGAGTACAGTCATACATAAGTAATTGATAGAGAGAGAGATATATTAATCTGAAATATTACATATGCAACAACAAACAAAAACACACAAAAATGCATTTCCTTTCCATAACATGTACACGTGCATCTACCACACATTGTTGTTTTTTTTTTTTTTTCCGTTTTCACTCTAGTGTGAAAAGTAAACTAGTGTAGTCTAGTCCTCTTGTTTTCACACAACCAAATGTTTCATTAGTATTTCTTAAAATATGAATATCATACCTGTGTTTGCAGAATTTCATAGGGAACTGTGCAGCACCAGACACTGCAAGGAAATCCTCCCGTCTTGCTGGCAAATCATGAAACAGATAACATGATGAAAGGAATCCTTCGAGATCCAAAGGAGTTGCGAGCACATCCTGCTCTGAATGCATTATGCAGTATGTGTAATCCACATGTGCCAATGTCTAACATCCTCATGATAGAACTTTATTGCCATATGTAGTAAAACATTAGGAAATCATTGCGGTGCTGCGCAACATAAAAAGAAGAACATTAAACACATCAAAATATAATTAAACTACTCACGTGCGCGCGCGCGCACACACACACACACACATGCACATGCACACACCGTATGCCTTAGTAACTATTGTGGTCTAAGCATAAAAGCAATAAACACGATTTCACAGTAACACAAATCACATGGGACATATCGTAATATAAAACTGAACACATCACTTGCATCATAGACACAACAGTGCAGTTAGCCTATTTTCTACACATTAGTTTGGCCAGCCACCTGCTGCTGTGGTATGCAGTCGCTCCCCGCTGTGAGCAGGCTATCTAGGTCACTGTCTGGTATCAACTCTTCCTTCTGTAATCTCTGTTGCGGGACTACTGATGTGTGTGTTTCTACATACCCTGCGGGATGTTTGACAGCAGATACACTGTAGGATATTGGAAGAGCATCATGAACAGATCTCCCAGGCAGTATGACTAGGCGCGCGCTAATGATTAATTGCCACCAATGGCTTATCTTGCACTCAGTTTCACCTGACCGCTCCGTAACTAAAAGTGTGTTCTGCACAGCCGTGTAGATGAAGTATTATGCTGATAGCTGGACAATACTGTTTATACATACATTACATTAAACAGTGGGACGGATGGGTCAGGTTTGGCGTTTGTTTGCATCATTAAAAGTCTGGACAGCAGTTGGGTAAAAATTGTTTTTAAAACGACTTGTGCGTGTTCCAATCGCTCTATAACGGCACCCTGATGGCAACATCTCAAACAACTCATGGGCTGGGTGGGAATCATCTCGGAGGATGGATCTAGCCTTTTTTAGCATTCTTTCGTGGAAGAGGGACTGTAACGAGGGCAAATCGATACCTATGATTTTCGATGCAGTTTTTACTACTCTGTTTAATTTGGATCGCTCTTTCTGTGTGGTGCTGCCAAACCAAATGGTCAGGGAGAAGGTCAAAAGACTTCCAATAACTGCCCGGTAGAAGTTGGTCAAAATTTGTCTGCAGACGCCAAACATTTTAAGACGTCTGAGAAAATACATTTGTAGCTGTGATTTTTTTCACTAAAGAATCAACGTTTTTCTCCCATTTAAGATCGTTTGAGATGTGGGTGCCGAGAAACCTGAAACAATCAACAATTTCAACATGGCTACCATGAATAGTGAGGGGAACAATGTCACTTTTGATTTTCCTGAAATCCATGACCATTTCTTTCGTTTTAGGCACATTCAGGTCAAGGTTATTGTCAGAACACCAGCCAACAAGTTCATCTACTCTCTCTCTGTACGCTGTTTCATTGTTGTTTAAAATAAAACCTTCAACAGTGGTGTCGTCAGCAAATTTAACTGTAAGGGAGTTATCATCTGTTGATGTACAATCATTGGTAAAAAGAGAGTACAACATAGGGGACAAAACACAACCTTGGGGTGCACCCGTGTTCAGTGTGACGGGCTTAGAAACGCGACAACATGAACCAGACACGTGGTTACATTCACCTGACTGTCGACTCCCTGGGTCTGAATGCTGACTGCGCGGACCAACTCTGACTACCTGAGGTCTACCTGACAAAAATCGTTGATCCACTGACATAGTGAACTGTCAAAACCTAGCTTGATTAGTTTCTCATAGAGCTTGGGTGACACAATAGTATTGAATGCGGAGCTGTAGTCCACAAATAATACCCTAACATACGTGTTGGCCTTCTCAAGATGTTCCAGTGCACGATGCAGACCCAGGGATACGGCATCCTCCACTGATCGATTCGCCCGATAGGCAAACTGGTAGGGATCTAAATTGGGTGGGTGGGATAACAGTTTTAATGTGTTGCAGACGCTCAAACGTTTTCATAATGACAGACGTGTGGGCAACAGGCCTGTAATCGTTAAGGGAGGAGACTGGACTTTTTCGGGACCGGAATGATAACAGATTTTTTGAAGCATAGTGGAACTTTACAGATTCTGAGGGACCAGTTAAAGATGTCTGTGAAAACGTTTGAGAGCTGGCTAGCACAGTGACAGAGCAGGCTGGGCGAAATTTCATCCGGGCCTGCAGCTTTGCGAACATTCAACCTCGCAAGCATTTGCTTGACATCGTGTAGAGATAAACAATGAGAGAGCCGATCGACACCTAAATCAATAATGCCGTATCGATAGTTCTGAATCAGGGTAAATTACGTACGTAATTACGTTACGGTCCAGAATTTCCAATCTCCCGTTATCACAGTTGGCGTTCCTGAGAAATTGCGACTACACAATTTTCAGTGCAAAGAATGTAGCTGATTCACTCCAGGTAATATTATATGTCGGCTAAATGCGCAAAAGCTTCCTTGTTTAACTGCGTCATTGACTTGAAACGGTTAGGTAACACACACTCCACACCCCCCACATCCTATACACACCACCCCACCACCCACCCCTTACCCTATACACCCCCCCCCCCCCACACACACACACACACACACCCATCCCCCCCACACACACCCCACACCCTATACACCCCCCCCCACCCAACACCCCACTCACCCTACAAAGCCCCACACACCCACACCCCACCCAGCCACCCACCCCACCCCCCCACAAAGCCACCAACCTCGCACACACAAGCACACACAAACATATCAGGCCAAATTATTTCGTTCTGTGTCAACGCTTCAAACGTGTGTTATTAGAGCACTAGGACAAACCTTGAATATAGGTCTTTCACCAAATATGGAACAAACCTTGAATATAGGTTTTTCTCCAAATATAGAGCACTAGGTCATTCTCTAATAATTAGGACTCGCCCAGTGTTGAGGAGTGTGGAGAAAAAGAATTTTGTTTTCTGTTTTGACGTCTTACAAAGTGTGGAGAAAAATTTGTTCACATTTCCACTCCAAGCACACGAACACATCAACACATTGTGAGTGCTATTTAATAGGGGTAGACCAACCTGTGACGCATTTAAAATGAAATACAAAACCCATTACTCTACCCCCAGTGAGAGACCTGATTCAAAAGCCAATATACACGCGTCCTGTTTCACGAGTGTTTTAAATCAACAACGCGAGGAGAAAATTGGGTGTGAGTGAGTGGTTTCGTATTTCAGTGTAATGCGCCTTTCGGTTTTCTAATTACAGGCACACGATAACACACTTACAAAAAGTTTGGAAAGGATACTTTTTTCAGTGAACAGTATTGTGATGAAATCGGGTACCTGTATTCATTTATGCTGTCTGATCATAGCAGGTGGGAGAATCAAGCCAGACAAGCTTTTGCGTAGTCATTATATAACACCTGCCGTGGGGTGAGTTTATTAGATTGCGCCCCTTTCATGACCAGATAGGCTTGCTTGAAATCGGTGGTGAAATTGGATGCGTGTTTATACTCAGTGGGGATGACGCTGTACTATGCGCCTTTCATGCCCAGTTTAGTCTGAGTTTACCGCACAAGCGTGACGTGTCTGCTAACACGTTCGGATTTTATCGTGATTTGGTGCATTTCTTATTCAAAATGGGCTACCAAAGATTAAAAAGAAAACAACTCAAAAGCTAAGTGATTTTTTTTAATACACGTGAGCGCTTAGCCTGCTCTCAGCAATGTCGACAGTACGGCCTGACCCGTGAAGAAAGTCGTCATCAGTACAACGCAGGTCTAGCCACATTGCATACTTGTTTGTCAGGTATTCACTGATTCTTACGTCATACAGATGCAGATCCTTGCATGCTATGTTTGCTGGTTTATCTCTAAGTCTCCCCCCTGCAAAATACTTTGTGATCTCATCGTAGTGCTGATAAGGCAACATTCCAGAAGCGTACACTTGATTTGGTCGACCTTCAATAGTGCAGGATAAATGTGTAATCTTTGGATTATATAATTTTTCTGAATCTCGTTGGTATGGACTTCCTGGTTCAACAAACAACATAAGAATGCCTTTCAGTGACCTAGCAGGCGTGTTTAGGTTGATGTTCCAAATCTGGTCGCTTTTGTTTTTATTAATTAAACTGTGTCTAATAACACGGTCATAATAAATCGGCAGTCTTGACTGGTACTGATTTTGTATGAGAGTAGCTAGATGAGCATGCGTGACAATTTCATATTCCAAGGAAATATTAGAGATCTTGTATGATGCATTGAGATCCGTCGATTTGATAACTTTGGAGTAGTCATTGAAAATTAGTTCAAAACTGAGACGGTCATTTAGTGCTCCTTGGTAATAAGGCAAATGCGCTGTTAGGATTTCAAATTGAAGTGGAATGCAAAACCTATTTCCATATGTTTCAGCCACAATAGCGTCTTTGACTTCTGTTGTTGATTTATCTATTGCATTGATTATGATTTTGGCAACATTACCAGACTGTATACCTTGATAAAAACAGTCTTCTCTTTCTTCTCAAGTTAGCCACAGATCTTTGTAACAGTAGAACACATCAGCATCGTCAAGACTAAACACTTCCTGACCTTCAAGTTTAACTTTAATAGTCTTAATAATTGCTCTGCCTAGGTTGTCAACTAGTGTCCTTTTGTCATCTGTGTCTGATGAAAGTTCAATATTAAAAGCAAGGCATGCAGTACCAGGAACAATAACGTCACTGGGACCTAGGTTTGGAAACTTGACAGTAAGGGTTTGGTTCTGGTCTATAGTACTTGGATTGTTTGTGATAACAATTGATTGCCTAATGCCCTTAACACCAAGAGGTTCACGTAGTTTTCTATATGGGTCTAACTTCGATCCGTAGGATGATGTCATTTTATTATATACAAATCAAAAAAATTAAATTAATAAAAACAATGGCAGCGGGAGGATTTGGTCATGAAGATTTTGAAATGGATGACATGAATGACTATGATACTGGTGCAACAGATATGACTGGAATGGTAAATACTTCTAGTGTGTATCACGAACTGTTAAAAGACAAAGTGAACTCGTTTTATGATAGTGTTGATGATCACCCAGATGAAATAGATCCTAATCAGTTTGAATATGAAAAAGGTCATTTATATTTAAACACTGTTGACAAAGGAAAAGTACAATTGACTAACAAAAGAGACCCTGGTAAGTTTAGAGCTTTAAGTACAATCAAAAGTGAAGGTGGTGTTGGCGTCTTGCGTCAACTTGGTATTGGAGATAAAAAGTTACCACCTCAAATTGCTAGTGCTCTTCATGATGTGCAAACAAGTTTGCCAACAGGACAAGAAATTGAAATGACAGAAGTAAAAAAACTGCCAGAAATAGCAGACAAGGTAATACAGGAAACTTCATTTACAGAAGGGCAAATAAATGAGGCAATAAATACAATAGGTGATTCTCCTTTGACAATGCGGGAAATTATGGGGTTGGATAAATCACTGCAGTCAATCAGAGGTGAGCTGGTGAATAATGTAGCCAAACTAGGTGAGCTTGATAAACACATAGAAAGAGAAAAAGAAAAATTAGGTAAAGCTGATGATGAGAATGATGACATTGAAATAAAAAAAAGAATACAACACAGGTTAAATGATTTGCAGATAGAAAGATCCGCACGGCTAGAAGTGATTGAAATTGGAAAAGAAAAACTGAAAACACAGGTCAACAGGATTAGAGAAACTATTCAAAAAATACTTCACAAAGACACAACATTGGCTGAGAGATTGAAAACACTTTTCAGAGAGCAGGGTATCACTATTGCAAGTTTAATTACTGCTCTTGGATTTATTATCAGTACTGTTGTGTTAGCTGTAGCCGGAGGCGGTGGTAGTCCAGCTCCACCGGCACCTCCAGCCCCGGCTCCGACTGACCCAAAAGATCTACAGGCGTGGGTAAAGAAACAACTGTCACATATTTCAGACTTGCTTCAGAAATTGGCTGTAAAAGCAATGGATGCTTTGCCTGGCATAATAGGGAGTGTTGTCAGTTGGTTGATAAGTACAGCAGCAAAGGTAGTAGGGTTTATGGCAGAGCATGTATGGGTCTTTTTGGTGACAGTAGGAGGGTTAATTATAGGATATTTAATGAAACAGGTAAAGAAGAAGTATCCCTATTCCAGTGGCAGTCCGATTGGGACAAAGAGGAAGGGAACAAGCTTCATGAAGCTCTTCCTAAGTTGTCTGACAGTCTACCTTTCCGCTGCGGCAGCCGCCGTGAGGAGACTGTCCTTGCTCGGCTCCACATCGGGCACACGTATGTTACGCACTCTTACTTACTTAAACAGGATGAGCATCCATGGTGTTTTGCCTGTGATGAGCAGTTTTCTGTTCGACACTTTTTGCTGTATTGTGCTGACCTAATTGACACCAGATATAAACACTTCACAGCAGACTCCTTGAAGGTTTTGTTCGGGATGTTCCCCCGGACAAAATCTTCAATTTTTTTGAGAGAATGCAATAGTTTTAACAAGATCTGAGCATTCATAGACTATGTGAATTTTTTTATTTGCCCTTTTTGAGAGTCTGTAGACGTTTCTTTTAAAGACGTGCGACATTTTAGCCTGAGATTTTTAATCTATATTTACATCTTGTCTTAAGACCTTGCTTTTAGTCTGGCTGACCAGATTTTTACCCATCCCGCCGTGAGATGGCCTTAGTCGCCTGCTCGGCGTTAAACCCAAATAACTAAACTAAACTTAAGATCTACAGGCATGTACTCTACAAATGGTAACTCCTCAAATATTTCTAAAGTCATTTGATATGACACATAAATCATTGCCGGTGTTGATACAGGTGTTTTGTCCGGCTGTTTGAAATCTGTTCTTAACTGATCAAAGTGCTGGATATATCTGAAGCAGTCTGTAACGTCAATTGTTTTGCCCGTCATTTTTATTTGACCGACAAAATAATAATAGAAAAATATTACTGCTTGCGCTGTAGGTGTAATACCACTTTATTGACTGTAACTTCTTCAATATAATCATGTAGTTTACATAGTTGTCTGAATATGTGTTCACACAGTGCCGCAAACCAGTCGCAGTTAGCATCATTAACTCTAAAGGTATGTGTCCTAAGATTAACAGTCTCGTACTCGTAACATGGAAAACATTCAGAATACCCCAAAGTCACATTATATACCATGCTTATCAGTGTTGGTGTTGAGAGTTTTATACCGAGCTCAAACGGTTTTTTAACATGCGTTTTAAAGTCATAAATGCACTCAACATCTTTGAAGCAGTCTGTGATGTCAATGGTTTGTCCGACCATCATTTTTTATTGACAAACCAAATGTATAAATTAATTCACTAATCCATACCCTGTGGGCTGATCTGTCTTTAAAATAAGCTTTAGATGCTTAGTTGATTTCAGTTTGTTTTTCACAATGTCTCGTTCATGTTTGTTGGGGTTGACATCGTTTTCTCTGAGACAGTCTTCAAAGCTGTCACAATCTTTGCAGTAAAACAAACAGATAAACTTTAACTGTTCTCGAAAATCTTTCAATACAGCATTATATTTTTGAGTGAGAATCCATACACTGATGTTTGCGTGTCTGCCACTAAAAGCAAGCTCTGCTAATGTGTTTCTCTTCTTAACAATATCCTTCTCTGCTGAGCAGTCATCAACTATGAACAGGGTTGGCTGTCCTTCAAATTGCTTGTAAAAATACTGCAGGTAGTCGTTCAGTTTTTTCTCAGGGTCGACTAAATAGATGATGTTGTCAGTCCAAATGAATGAACGGTTGTGATAAGCTTTGTTGTGTTTGATAGTAGGACAAAATATCACAATGTTTTCGAAATGGTGGATGTATCTTGTTTGTAAGAGACTAAGAACAAATTCATTTTTCCCAGACCCTGTTGCACCACAAAATAAGCCACAATGAGGGTTGAGTGTCAGTAGGTTCATTTTAAAACACAATATATAAACTGCATATACAAGCATTCCTATCTGGTCATGAAAGAGGCGCAATGTAATAAACTCACTCACACGTCAGCAGGTGTTAATCCCTGCTATGATCGGGTTGCAAAATCAGACGGCGCAAATGAATACAGGCACCCGATTTCACCACCATACTGTTCACTGGGAAACAGTATCATATCCAGCCTTTTTGTAAGTGTGTTATCATGTGCCTGTAACTGTAATATTGTGACCGAGCCTCGGAAGAAATAGGAAACCCACTCACACCTACCCAATTTTCTCCTCGCGTGAGTTGTTGATTTAAAACACTCGTAAATCAGAGCAGGTGTACATTGGCTTTTGAATCAGGTCTCTCACTGGGGGTAGAGTAATGGGTTTTGTCTTTCAATTTCAAATGCGTCACAGGTTGGTCTACCCCTATTAAATAACACTCACGATGTGCTGATGTGTTCGTGTGCTTGGATTGAAAACAACAAATTTTTCTCCACACTTTGTCAGACGCCCAAACAGAAAACAAAATTCTTTTTCTACACACTACTCATCACTTGGTGAGTCCTAATTATTCAGGAATGACCTGGTGCTCTATATTTGGAGAAAAACCTATATTCAAGGTTTGTTCCATATTTGGTGAACGCTCCATATTAAAAGTTTGTCCTAGTGCCCTAATAACACACTTTTGAAGCATTGACACAGAATGAAATAATTTGGCCTGATATGTTTGTGTGTGCGAGGTGGGTGGCTTTGTGGGGGGTGGGGTGGGTGGCTGGGTGGGGTGTGGGTTTGTGGGGTGGGGTTGGGGGGGGGGGGTGTGGGGGTAGGTGGCTGGGTGTGAGGTGTGTGTGTATGTGTGTGGAGGAGGGGGGGTGGAGTGGGGGGGGGGGTGTATAGGGTAAGGGGTGGGTGGTGGGGTGGTGTGTATAGGATGTGGGGGGGGGGGGGGGGGGAGTGTATAGGGTAAGGGGTGGGTGGTGGGGCGGCGTGTATAGGATGTGGGGGGATGTGTGTGGGGTGTGTGTTACCTAACCGTTTTAAGTCAATGACGCAGTTTGTTTTGCGCATTTAGCCGACATATAATATTACCTGGAGTGAATCAGCTACATTCTTTGCACTGAAAATTGTCTAGTCACAATTTCTCAGGAACGCCAACTGTAAAAACGGGAGATTGTAAATTCTGGACCGTAACGTAATTACGTACGTAATTTACCCTGATTTAGAACTATCGATACGGCATTATTGATTTAGGGGTCTATCAAATGTCTATATGTCATCTCTCTCGTGTTCATAGACAACAAAAGGCTGAGTGTCCTCATCACTGGGTGTATGCAGCACAGGGGGGGGGGGGGGGGGGGGGGTGTCATTTTGCTTGTCAAATCTGCTGTAAAACACGTTCAGTTTGTCTGGTAGTGTGGGGTCTTGTGTGTCTGCTAGTTTAGATGCTTTCTTGTAGTTGGTAATTTTCTGTGAGCCTTGCCATAAGTCACGTGAGTTGTTTGTGGACAGATTATTTTCAAGCTTACTACGGTGGCTCAGCTTAGCAGCTTTAATGCTTCACTGTAAATCATATTTTGCCTTTTTGTATTGTTGTTTGTCACATGATAAAAATGCATCGTCTTTAGCTTTCACTTTTTGTTTGATGGCACCATGAAACCAGGGCTTGTCATTCGGGTATTGCACTATAGTTTTGGTTGGAATACATTGGTTCTCACAAAATTTGATGTAATCTGTTACGGTCTCTGTGCATAAGTCAATGTCCGAAGCTGCATCTCTGAACACGCCCCAGTCCGTAGCCGCAAAACAGCCGCGAAGTGTCTCCGCAGCAGCATCTGTCCATTTGCGCACTGTGCGCTTGACAGGCTTTTCACGCTTGATTTTTTGCTTGTAGGATGGGAATAGGTACATCATGTTATGATCAGAGTTGCCAAGAGGTGCGCGTGCGACTGAATGGAAAGCGTTCTTGATAGGGGTCTGTTTGGCAATGTCAGCTTTCAACAGCCTCTCCAATTTTATGTTGACATTTGGGCCATCCATTGATAGTTGCAAGAGTTTTGAATGACCAAGGGAGGTAACAGAAGGGCTTAGTTCCTCAAGCATAGTCTCAGCAGTAGCATGGCCCATGAACACATCTAACTTTTTCCTGGAGGTCAGGATTCAGTGTTTCATCAAAGAGAAGCACATAGTTGGACGCAGCTTTCACTTTCCTTGCAAGTTCATCAGCAAAATATGGAGCGAGTCCAAAAGTGCACAAGTACCTAGCCTTTGTTTCTCCGCAGTTAAATCCTGCCGCTATGTTGATATCAGGAAACATGGACTGGAAAAGCTGTTTAATACCTTCACATGACTTCATGCTGTAATGGGACTTCACACATTTCATTGCCCACAATACTTCTGCTTTCAACATATCAGTGCCAGATACGAAAGATGTTAAACTGCCAGACTGTTTCTCTTTGTATAATACAGCATATGGAACAGTGGATGTAGAAGCAGTAGAAGCTGATGCTACAGATGAAGAACTGCTTGCTGGGGACGACTTCTGGGTTTTGATTCCCAAGAAGTCGCCGATGGGTGCAACCATTTTATCACTAGATGCCTCATTCTTCTTGTGCTTTGCACCAGAAATACAAAAATACACACACAATTAACATTTGGTAACTTCATTTTAAGCATTTGGAGGTTTGCAATTTTTAGGATATAATCCACAGCCTATAACATCATGAAAAACAAACTAACAACTAATTAAGCAACAACTGATTTAGATTAGAATGTCTGATCTGACAATTCAAATGAAATTTTACAAATTGTAGGCTTAACTTATAGGTAGATAAAAAGGTCAAAAGGGTTTGGTTCTTCCATTCTTTCTCATCTGCATCTTTTGTTCATAATTCGTATCACGTGACTCAAAAGCTCGCTCATAAGTGGCTGATTAACAAGTTCCTCATTAATATTCATAAGCAGTCTTTGACGCAACCTGCATCAAATTAGGCAGGACCTATTATTTCCCTTTGCTATTTGCAGTAGACACGTTTGTATGTTTTTAATTATATTAAATTATTATTTAAACACAATCATTAATAAACACTGACTATTTATTGCCAGTATCCTAAACTTTCCATAGATATCCATTTCACTAAAATTGGTGCACATTTTCAGAAGTTATAACTGTTGAAGAGTGAAAAAATAGCAAAAGTGGCTTCAATTTTCCATAATAATGTCGTTAAAAATAGCATCAATATTTATTCAGAAAAAAATCATACTTTTTTTATTTTTAGACCTATTGCATTAAGTTTGATATCATTGTGTTTGTCTTTTTATTATCTTTCTATTGATATAATTTTGATATTTTTTTAAATAATTAAAAAAAATAAATGTCACGTACCTACTATAGACCATAAGATATAGTGACCGAAATATAGACTAGGCCTACTGTTCAACAGACTGCTTACCTTTGTTATGACTCGTGATCGCACCTTCACCCATGCTTGCCACATCAAAAGAGTTAAGACAAGCGGCACAAAAAGCCGACCGCTTGTTTGATTCTACTTAGCAAGAGCAAGAGCAAATTTTGACAGGGACCGGGACTTCCAGCTATCGCTGATTTCGTCCGAGGGGGGGTGGGCCAGGGGGGGAGGGGGGGGTTGTCTTGCTGTCTGTCGCGCAGCGGCTGGTGGTATCGCCGGGGCCGGGTGGTTGGTGGCGGAGGAGGCGGGTGGTGTGGCGGGTGGACCGTCGCTTTCAGTGCCAGGTTGGGGGGTGTTGATGAGCCAGCCACTCTAGCAATTCTTGTACGAGTGGTGGTGGTGGTGGCCGGTGAAACCGTGGCTGGGTGTGGAATGCCCGGGGGAGATGTGGTGGTGGTGGTGGGTATCCGTGGCGGGGTGGCAGGTGTAGGTGGGGTGGCGGCGTGGGGAGAAGTGCCGGGCGCTGCTCTCTGAAGCGCTTGGGTGGTCGGTGACGTCGGTGTTGCCGTTGGGTGGTGGCTGGTTTGTTGACTGGCGGTGGTAGAGGCAGATGCGTTGGGGTGGTGTTGGTCTCTTGCGGTATCGGGTCGGTGCTCGTGTTCTTGGTCTCGGTGGTCTGGGTTTCGGTTGGCTCCGTTTCGGTGCTTGCTTCTTGCATTGTGGGTGAGGTATTGCCACAGCTTTTGTGCTTGGTGGTGGTGGGCGTGGTGCCGGTTTCCTTCGTAGCTGTTTGGGGGGGGGCGGCGGTTGTTGCCTGACATTCCCCGTTGGCTGTCGCTTGGCTAGCTGCGTCTTCTGTCTTGGGGGGGGGGGGGGGGGGGGGTGGGTTCTAAATCGTGGAGCGCACCTGTGTACACCAGCCACCGGGAGGTGACCAGTGCCCGATGGTAGGTGTCTCCGTCAATTGATAGGATTGCCGGTATGGCATCCTGAAGTAGGAGCACCAGATCGTCAAAATTCATTTCCTGGAGCCGAGTCCCCTCCTCCTCTGACGATGCTGGCCGTTCCCGAGTAAGTGGTTCGGGAATGGTGACTGGCGGTGGGGAGGGTGGGAAGTCCGGCTCCGAAGTTGGCTCTGTCGAAATCTCGGGCTCCTCTTCTTGTGGGGTGGTGACGGGGGGCTGGCAGGTGCCGTTTCTTCATCTTGGTAATGGTTCTGCACTGTAGCAGAGCTTGGAGGGTTAAATGCTCTTGTTAGAAGGGTGTCCAGGTCCGGGAACATTCCCCTTGGTGGTGTTAGTATGGGGAACTTCCGTAGAGTTTCCTGCAGATCATAATAATAATCTGTTGCTGGCGCTCGAGGTGTTGCCGGCTGTGCCGTTGGAGTGGGGATGGTCGGTGGCGACATCTGTCGATATGAGTGAATCGTTTGTTGTGGGGGCGGCGGCCCCCATGTTGATTGTTCTTGTCGCCGTATCGGTGGGGACATGGGGGGGCCGGTAGCTCCTTGTCTCTCTGGTGGCCGTAGGCTGTTTGGAGGCGCCTGGGGGAGGCTAGAGGTGTAATCCTCCACCGGTTTTTTGTTTGTCTGTCGCCTGTTCGCCCTAACAAGGGCGGGTGGTTGGTTTTTTTCCTGTGGCCATCTGTGCTGTATCTGTGGCTTGTGGCTTGGGGCGAGGCTTGCGTCTTGCGTGGCTTCACAAGGAGCGGTGTCTGTTCTTCCTGGGGCTTGGTGTGACGCTGGTACTTTTCTGATGCTACTTTTCGGAGCCAGCTTTTTTATAGCGGATTTTCCAGCCATAGATCATTGAAAACACACGAACACGGCATTTTGATTTTTTGCGCGGAGACCCCGGATGTCTTCAAAGGGAGGTAATTCGCAGATCTCATTTCCGGTTAGAAATCGAAAGTCGTTGATCGGAATGCCTGCTTATTCAATCGCTTTTGTATTTATTTATTTTCATTTTTATGTTGAATAAACATGGCTGTGAGTGATGTACAATGTGAATTCCATGTAGCTGTAGCAATCATTCAAAATTCCCAACAACTTTCACAAACCATACACACATTTTTCATTTTTCAAAGACTTTCCAGGGCCTGCAAAATGAAATCCATTTTCCCCAAACTTTCCCAAATCTTCCCAAACGCTACGAACCCTGTCATTAGTTTTTGGTCCATTGGATCTGAGTGTTTGCTGAGCTTGGAGACCCATGTCAGGGGAGAAGAGGATCCTGGTGGCTGAAACACTCCACTTTGGCCTTGACTTCTACTTAAATGGGAGGCTAGGAGTACCGGCCTAGTCAATCGGCTCTTGTCACGTTGAGCCCTATCCCTCTGTTGACAACAGGTTGATATACGGAGCACCATGCTATAGCCTCTGCTGCTGATTAGGTGCTTTACGTCAAATGTCAAAAATATAAAAAACGGTTTAAATTTCCAAAATTTCAGTAGCTCGCTTGAGCTTACCCTTAGCACCACGTAAATGTTCTGTGTTTATGTACAGTGTGTGAGGGATTGTGCGTGATTCACGTGAGCGTGCTTGTTGGGTTCAGTTTGCGGCTATGTCCTGCGCATTGAGTTATATTATAAATATGAGAAATGCACCATATAAATACTATGTATTATTATTATTATTATTCCCCTGCATTCAACCGTGTGATAGAAGGCAGTGGCTCAGACGGTTCAATCGGGCTTAACCTCCTGAGTATATCTTTCGGGCAGTCTCCATTGTGCATCGGCTGGAGACCCGCCAACAGCTGCACTTTGGCTCGGTGGTGGGCGGCGACCCCCAGGGGATGAATATCTGTCATACTGTAATATGGAAACCACAAAAAAACAAAACTAACACCAAATCGGCACACAGCCGCCGACATTGTCCTTGATAGCGACTCTTGACTGTGAGGAAGCAATGCCTTAGATGTCGGCCGTCTGGCCTCGCTTCCTCATTGTCCATAGCACAGTGAAAGAGAAGCCTGTTACCAAGCTGCATCCTTTCCTGGTGGGGGAGACCCTCAGGAGCCGTGTTGGCAGGCCTGATGCTCAGCGCCTCAGGTCTGGTGACTTGCTGGTAGAGTGCCGCACCCGGGCACACTCCAGCGGGCTACTGAGGCTCTCTTCCATCAGAGACACTCCTGTGGAGGTCACACCCCACACAACCATGAATTCTTCTAGAGTCGTGATTAAAGATCAAGCATTGGCAGAACTGTCAGAAGATGAACTTGTACGAAACCTTAAGTCACAGGGGGTGACTTACGTCAGGCGCTTCGCTTCCAAGCGAGGTGGAAGGGAGATCCGTCTCCCTACCATCATCCGGACATTTGGCACTCCACGTCTCCTAATACCATCTGGGGAGGTTACTACTCCTTTAAAGTCAAGAAGTACGTCCCTCTCCCCCTCCGGTGTTTTAAGTGCCAAAAGTACGGCCATGGGCAGAAGACATGCCGCCAGGCAGAGGCTTCATGCGCCCGTTGCACTAAGCCTGGACACTGCTGAGTCCTGCACAGCCACCCACTTCAGCGCCAGCACTTCAGCACCAGAACTTCAGCACCATACACTTCAGCGCGAGGATACTTCAGCGCCGTACACTTCAGCGCTGGGACTTTTCAGCACCGTACATTTCAGCGTGGCGAAATTTTAGCGCCGTACATTGTAGCGCCGTACATTATAGCGCTAGAGGAAGACAGAGGGAGAGAGAGAGAGTGAGAGAGAGAGAGAGTGTGTGTTTGTGTGTGTGTGTGTGTGTGTGTGTGTGTGTGTGTGTGTGTGTGTGTGTGTGTGTGTGGGTGTAAAAGTGTCTGCGAAACTGCAAAACTGAGTGACTAATAGGCTTGATTGAGTTTATCCCACAAAAATCTATTCTTTACACACACAGAGTTAAGTTCATTTTTCTAACAATTCGATTTTTATTGATATGTCATATAACATCCGTTGTATGAATTAAAACCTGAATGCATCATCCCACGTTCTTCCACAAAACCCGTAATGTCCATTTAAATCACTAAAATCAGTAAAATGTCATTAAATGAATTCGATTGCAATGTGCCCATAATGAATAGCTGGAGGTGCCAGTTCAAGATCACGCCGCGTCTCCTGACATACTGGTCACACAGGACGTGTAAGCGCAGTTGCTAAGGAACTGAATAGCTTGTCTCTGAAGACATCAACACTAGAACATGAAAGCAAAGGCGAGTCCTTCCATTGTTTCAAGCAGCCCCCGACCTCCGTCATTGTATTGTGTAACGATCGTCTTTATCCGTTTCTGTAAGTCTTTGTACTTGCGCCTTTTGGGCGCTGGAGCCTGGCCTCCCAGTAGACGTGTGACGTCCGCCTGGACTAGTGCCTGTTCTTTCTTGAGGGCCTCTATCAGCCTCCAAAGATTGGGGTAGCACGCCCCGACCACGTTCTGAAAGGTGTGATGCCACCCTTCACAGCTGTTGTTGGACTTGGCAGCATCAGTGAGGACGCGGTCGTGCACGTTCCACATGTCAATGGAGAACATCGGCGGATGACGAGGACAACGACGGCGAGGTCTGCCAATATACGTGTCCTCAAAATAGTCGAAGATTGGTTGCCCACGTGCATCATACACCGGAGATGCAGGATCGAACACAGTTTCGAAGGCCTGTTCAACGTGCAAGGGAGGAAGGTATTCCAAGCCTGGCAGCATGCGCATCAGTTTTGCGAAGTTTTCGTCGTGTATGTAGTCACGTGAGAGACCACTGTCCTGGATGTGGCGCCACACGTTTTGAGCCAAATGAAAATGACAGCCGGTGACTTCTAAACCCTGATAAGCTTCCCTGAATGCCGAGATGGCAGCACTTTCAAAAAAATCTGTCATCAATGTTGTGGGTGCAAGTCCTGGTCGGAGTGTCTCCAAAGCTTGGAGAAGACGGTTGTACGTGGCACGCGACTTGCTTGGGAGCAGGGCAAAAGCTACAGGAATTGTCTGTTCCAAGTAAAGAACACAAATTGTGTAGATTTGGCTGAAGATCCCAGGGGCAGTCTTAAAGGTGCCATCAGCAAACCAGTCTCCTTGTTGACACAGCAGCTGCAGACCACCGGGTGTGGCAAAAAGGAGGATCCTGTCAGCCCCGGGGCCTGAGTCGTATGCCAAAAACGGCGTTCCATCAGATAGAACCTGTGACACACAAATAAAATGTTTTCATTCTCTGCCTTTCTTGCTCTTTTTACGCGTACGTGCGTGCGCAGACATCATCATCATCATCATCATCATCTCTGAATATAACTCAAACCACTCCTTCAGACCTGATCTGTAACTCACGAAGTGATCTCTCTCTCTCTCTCTCTCGCTCTCTCTCTCTCTCGGACGCCAATAGTTTTACCCCCTCCCCTGACCTGATCTGTAACTCTCTCTCTCTCTGACGCCAATAGTTTTACCCCCTCCCTCATGGCGCTGAGATGTACGGCGCTGAAGTCTCCCGGCGCTAAAGTGTACGGCGCTGACATCCCCCCGTGCTGAAATGTACGGCGCTAAAAAGTACGGTGCTGAAAAGACGCCGCGCTGAAATGGTGGCGCTGAAAGGTATGGCGCTGTAGTGCTGGCGCTAAAGTGACGTGTCACCTGCAGCCGAGGCTGCCTCAAACAGTAGTACCTGTGTCTTTACTTTCAGTGCTGCGATGGCAGGCAAGCGCCCCACCAAAGATTTTTCATGTCAGACCCCAACTTCTTGGTTGTGGGCGGAGCCTCGGCTCCTCTGGCCCCTGGAGAGTAACCCTCCTCCAGTGGTGACGAGGAGCCAGGAAACGCAGAAGGCGGACACTGCCAGTCCGGTTGCACCGCCTTCTGTTGCCCCAAGCCTATCAGTTTGTCTACTCCAAAGGCTTCTGCCCCCACCCGGGTCTGCCCTGGGGAACTCGGGTGGGGTTAACAATTTTTTTTTGTTCCCAGGGTCACCCTGGTCAGCCCCACAGAGTGGGTTTTCCCCTCTATTCTGGGGCATGTGTTTCTGTCTATCCTTGGTCCATTCACCTGTATTTTCCATTTTTAAACTCTCCCTACTGTCTCCGCTGCCTGTAGCTCTTGATATTGGATGTGTGTTGCTAAATGGTCTTAGGTTTATTTAGCGTATTAGACCGGCTGGCGACATACATTCAATATTCTGTTTGGTATTTTTTTTTTCACAAGCAGTGCAGGCACGTCCTGAGAAAGTCTTGTTACTGTCGGGATGTTAAGCAATGTACAACCAACCAACCAAAGGCTTCTGGCTCAGCCTTGAGACCTCTGTGTGCACGGGCCCAGAAGGGGAACACTGGTGTCCCCTTTCAAACAAATATGCTGTATTGGAGGAGCAGATGGAGGGAGTGGAAGTTGTTATTGCTGGTGCTGCGTCAGCTCCAATTCCCTCATCTCTGAAGAACCACAGGAGGCCCGGGAGCCGGCTCCCCCTCTGTTTCTTCAACTCCTTCCAAAGCAAAGGAAAAGGAGGGAAGGAACTCTTCACCCCCACATAAGAGATAATCATGTACTCTCTGCTTCAGTGGAATTGTCGTGGTTTTCACGCTAACTTTGAGGAATTACGTCTTTTAGTCAAGTCCTATAACCCCTCAGTAATCTCTCTTCAGGAGACTTACCTGAAGACTTCTGACTCTGTGTCTTTTAATGGTTTTAATGCTATCCATAAAGGCTATGATTTGGAGAGGCGCTCGGGTGGAGTGGCTCTTCTCATTAGTAGCCAAATTTTATGTAGCCCCGTTAACATCAACACCTGTCTTCAGTCTGTTGCAGCTCTGGTTACCTTAAAGAAGACCATAACCATATGCAGTATTTACCTGCCACCATCCCTGCGGGTCTGTAGTAATGATATTTTTAACTTAGTAGATCAGCTGCCCCCTCCCTTCATTCTCATGGGAGATTTTAAGGGTCACTCTCACCTGTGGGGTAGTGACCACTATGATGGCAGAGGTCAGATGCTAGAAGTCTGAAGATGTTTTTTCTCAACTTAACTTATGTGTCTTTAACAATGGCTCACCTACCTACTCTAACCCAGGTTCAGGATCTAGTTCTGTTCTAGACCTCACTGTGTGTGACCCTTCTCTCATGCTGGACTTTGACTGGAAGGTTCACGACAACCTGTGTGGTAGTGACCACTTCCCAGTAGTCCTGACATCGGTCAGCTGTGAGGAGGATCCACCAGTGGGGCACTGGAATCTCAAGAAAGCTAACTGGCCTTTGTTCGCCTCCCTCAGTCAATCTCGTATTACAGTGGAAGTGGTCATGTCAGCTGATGAACCTGTTTCTTGTTTTACTTCTAAAGAAGTACCCAACGGAGAAAGAAACACGCTTAGAAATGATGGGTACAACACAACCGTCATTTCTAAGCGTGTTTCTTTCTCCGTTGGGTACTTCTTTGCATATTACATGCTTGGCAGTCACCTTTTTGGTCTGGATTGTTTAACTTCTGTTTTGTTGGACGTGGCAGGTGAAACCATCCCTAAAACTTCTACATCAGTTCCTCGGAAGCTGAGAGTACTGTGGTTCAATGAAGAGTGCCGCAAGGCCCCAAAACGCGCAAATCTGCTCAGCGACGTGCTTTTCATAATCTGTCGCAAGCGAATATTTTAACCTTTAAAAGACAAAAGACAGAGGGCGAAAGCCCGTTATATTTTTAAACGTGAACGCCGTGCTTCCTGGAGATGTTTCGTCTCATCTTTATCTTCTACTTCCCCACCCGGGTCTGCCCTGGGGGACTTGGGTGGGGTTAGGTATTTTTTAGTTCCCAGGGTCACCCTGGTCAGCCCCACAGGGTGGGTTTTTCTCTCTATTCTGGGGCATGTGTTTCTGTCTACCCTTTGTCCATTCACCTGTTTTTACCTTTTAAAAACTCTCCCTACTGTCTGCACTGACTGTAGCTCTTGATATTGGATGTGCGTTGCTAAATGGTCTTAGCTTTATTTAGGCCCCATGTTGTAGGTTTAGTTAACGTATTTGACCGG
Organism: Semisulcospira habei; assembly: GCA_036245525.1. Lineage (NCBI taxonomy): Eukaryota > Metazoa > Mollusca > Gastropoda > Semisulcospiridae > Semisulcospira > Semisulcospira habei. The sequence goes on from BTPG01000004.1 coordinate 177,374,868, forward strand.
CTGGCGACTTACATTCAATTTTCTGTTTATTTTTTTTTCACAAGCAGTGCAGGCACGTCCTGAGAAAGCCTTGTTGCTGTCAGGACGTTAAGCAATGTACAATCAATCAATCAATTTATCTTCTACTCACACTAGCCTAAGTGGAGCAAACTCTTTCATGAATGTGCTGTATGCAGTGACCTGCTCACAGCCCAGTCTGACTTCAGCCTCATCCAGTTCCTTTTGAAGACCTGAAAAACGCAGAGTGGTATATGCATGGAATCCCAGCAGGATGTGGGCCATGCAAAAAAACTCACAAACAGACTAATGACTGGCACTTGGATCTGTTTTCTGCAGCTGCTGTTCCCGCCATTCCATCAAAAGTCTGTTCGCCTTTTTCTCATTTGCTGCTCTGTTGCCCATCAGAGCAGAAAGTTTTAAGAGAAGCTCCAATTGAAAATTGGTACCTGCTGCTTTGTTGTCAACTTGGTTGATTTAATTTCTTTCTCTTTGGATGTGCTCCGCAATCCTTTCACCTGTTTCTGAAGCACACAGTCGATGTCCAAGTGGCAAATCTTCACCAGTGTTCAATGTAATGGTCGCTGTCAGAATTTTTTGCTTCTGTCTAGAAGTGCCATCTTTGTTGATACATACACTGTCTGATCTTATCAACATATACCTGCTTCATGATGAAGTGGGCTTCATCAACAATGCGCTGTACTGTCTGTCAACTAGGCATATCCTTCAGCTCTGAGTTGATGCCCTTCATCCTAAGCACAGACTGAATGATGGCATTAACCTTCTCTTTAGATACCTTTAAGCCTATCAGACTGGCCACGCACTCTTGAACGTTTTCTTTCACTGTTTTTCCTTCTGACTCTGGCTTCAAACGTGCCAGCTCTTTTCATATCCTGCTGGAAATTTTTGTTTTCTTCTTCCACAATCTGCAGTTTCTTCTGGGTTTGTGTAAGTTTTCTTCGTATGGACCTAGCTCCCTTCGCTTTTTCCTTTTTTAAACTCTCCCTACTGTCTGCGCTGCCTGTAGCTCTTGATATTGGATGTGTGTTGCTAAATGGTCTAGCTAATCAATGAACCTTTATTTTACAACGGTTAAGGCATTGACATCGTCATCGACACAGCCATTTTACAAACCTGCCGTTGCTAACAACTACAAGACTAACTACAAATATACATACATATATAAGTAAAACATGATACATGCAAACAATTGACAACACTGTTTACATTCAGACATACTCAGAGACTCACAGACCCCCCCCCCCTCCCCACCCTGCCCTGCCCCGCCCCCCCCCTCCCCCCCCCCCAAACATGGACAGAGCTAAGTAGTCCAAATAATAAATGAAAAGGATACCGGGCTTAATTGGGAATGAATTGGGCCCAGCATAGAAAGAGACATATAATACAAGTGGTTAAGGCATCCCTACAAGTGATCTACGAAATATTTGCTGAGACCCTTTTTAAAACAGGCTAGCGAGGAGGCGGATTTTACATGTTTCGGCAGCGCATTCCAGATAAGTGTCCCTGATACGGATAAGCTAGTTTTATATAGATTGATCCATGGTTTTGGGACTATGAAAAGCTTTCTGATGTTTCCAAGCTTAGACTTAGACTTACGGAACATTGTATGGGAGAGACAGCTTAAGTATTTTCGGGCTGATGTCATCAGGCCCCGAGGACGTTTTATTTGGAAGGTTACTTATGAGTAAACCCACCTCATGAACAGCTAGCATGGGGATGTTGAAGGGAGCTGTTCCCATTGTTCTTTGTTGACAGCAGATTAGAACGGTAATAAGTGTTATCCTGGCCTGACGAAATTAGAGATTTGGCAATCGAAAGAAAATGGTCATTGAATGTATCAGCAGTAAGATTAGTGGGAATGGTAGTTGCGGTACTTGGAGACCCCCTAGTAAGTGTGTTTAGAAGGCACCATATTTCGAGGGTTTCCAGCCAGAAGGTGCTATCTGATGAAAGAGTAGTTTTGAGTAAATCGCATTTGAAAGTTTGAGGTCTCATAATGTTGTGTACAAGCAGTACCAAAGAAAATTAAAATCTTCTGTGTTATTCAGTGGCATGTCACGTTCTCTGTACTGGACAACATAAAATTAATAGCTCAGTGATTTAGTTTGCTGTCAGTGTAACCCGATTTGACATGGGTGTTTGATAGCTTGTTTATGCACGCCGTGATTTGAAACTCCCTGCGCGAGTACTGCAAGCCTAAATGTGCTTGGCTACGATAACATCTTTTGGCAGGCCGCATTAGCGCCAGAGCGCAGTGAAACAGAGATGGCAGCTGGTGGTATGTAGCTTTAGCACAGATATGCTGGCAGTGCTGAAGTTTCCCTCTATGTCTTACAGCGAGCCAGAGGATGCTAGCAGCTGATAGCATTTTCTTGCTTGCTATTTTTTGACTGGTAGGTTGACGGACTGCTGCTGTAACAGTTCTCAGTGGCGCTAGCACTTTCAGGCATGCCGTGTATACATATTTCCTAAGTAAGTGGAATGTTGAATGCATTGCGAGTCACAGGTAGCTGAGGCACATAATGACACGCACACACATCTGTACACACACGAACGCATGGAGAGATAGAAATAAAATTTGATTAATCATGGATAAATGATTAAGTATAAAGACCTTTTCTCAATCATGTCCTCACTACACTCTTGCGTGCCAGTGCTCACACACACACACACACACACACACATAGACGCGCGCATGCACACACACACACATGAGACAGACAGTCCGCGAGAGCAACGTGCACCGAGACAGACACGCCCTGGGGTTTCTCATTCTTCATTGTTTAACACCGAGCAGACAGTAAAATGTTATACATTTGAACTCACCCGAAACAATTTCTTTAGTCTTCAGATGACTCGTACTCCATAAATGTACATGTAAACACATCTATGCCACTATAAATCCATGCATTAATTGTTCAGTACTAATAAAGTATACTGTGTTAGGACGAGCACAGGTCTGTTTGTATTGTAACTTATAGCACACCTCTTAAGGGACAGAACTAAAACGTGAGTCAAAGGACTACATTGAACATTTTTCACAGTTCTGAAATAAGATGCATTTCTTGCAAAGTCCCGTAGCAAACTGAACACGCAGGCACACATCTAGATGACAGTTATTACACTGGTTCTGATCTATAGTTATCATGTGCATCTCATTGTTCAACTTCAAGTAAACAAAATGAATAATTATTTCTGCAGGATTTATTATTTTAAGTGTTGTTAACTGGATCGCAGCGGCACCGTCTATTCCGAGTCGGAGTCAATGTCATTGACATCAGGTTCGTCCAACTTGTCAGTCGCAGCTGTGGACACTGCAAGGTTTCTGTAAAATGGATGATGTTCCTCTGGGATTACCCCAGATGAGCAAAGAGACAACAGATCGATCTTTTTAGCCTGAGATATTGGAAGCTTGTCATTGTACAGTCGATGAAGTTTCTTGGGTGGTTCTGCTGATCGACTCCTGCTGCTGGACCCACTCAGACGGAGAACTCTGAACATTTCGTCAATCAGATCACACTTGAACTGCATGGTGCCTTCATCTGCTTTGGAGAGTTTAATGCAGCGGATCTGGAGCCAGTTGACTTTCCGTCCTTCACTGTCAGTCCTTGTGTTGCGGATTGATGATCTAGCGGTCTGTTTGAAATCAAAGACCTGTCTGTGCTTCATTGGGATCACAATGTAGCGTTTACCACGTAGTGCCATGCGCAAAACAATGTCCCAACCGGGCGTACATAGCCCGTGAGTGGCAGTCCGAGTGGGACAAAGAGGAAGCTAACAAGCTGCATGAAGCCCTTCCTAAGTTGTCCGACGGTCTACCTTATCGCTGCGGCAGCCGCCGTGAGGAGACGGTCCTGGCTCGGCTCCACATCGGCCACACGTATGTTAAGCACTCTTATTTACTTAAACAGGAGCAGCGTCCATGGTGTTATGCCTGCGACGAGCAGTACTCTGTTCAACACTTTTTGTTGTCTTGTGCTGATCTAATCGACACAAGGTATAGACATTTCACGGCAGACTCCTTGAAGGTTTTGTTCCGGGATGTGCCCCCGGACAAGATCTTCAGTTTTCTGAGAGAGTGCCATATTTTTAATAAGATTTGATCGTTTGTAGATTATGATGTCTCTATTGTTTTGACCTTTTTGAGAGTCTTTCGACGTTTTCTTTAAAGACCTGTGCGACATTTTAGCCTGACATATTTTTAAGGTATATTTACATCATGTCTTAAGACCTTTCTTTTAGTCTGGCTGACCAGATTTTTACCCTTCCCGCCGTGAGATGGCCTTAGTTGCCTGCTCGGCGTTAAACCCAAATAACTAACTAACTAACTCCCAACCGGACGGTGTATAGATTGGATTGTGCTTTTTTGCATATGATATGGCAGAGTGCATGGAATCGCATTCCATCTGTGTGTGTCCGGACTCCAAAAATTTCTGTATCACAGTCTGTATATTTGGAATTGTATGAACAACGTAATGCAGGGCTGCTGTGACGAACTGATTGCGGTTCTGACCGCCGCAGCAATCAGAATATATAATGACAGTCTGAACACTGACAGGGAGATACTTAAGATAGCATAATAGGCAGGATGCAATTTCACATGAACCTCTTTTGCCCTCAGTCTCATCCCATGTGTAGCAGGTTGCTCTTCCGTCGGATAATGAATAGATGGTAAAGTTGAAAACAGACAGTTTTCGCTTGTAATACATTTGACTGACAAGTCCACAAGGAGCTTGCAGCACAGCCTGCATATCGACTGTGATAACATGCACTGATGGATCTTTCTTTGCAAGTTCCTTGTCAGCCTCTTTTTCTTCTCTGGCAGTTTTTCGTCTTTCCAGATGTTTCTGAAATGCAGCTTCTTCAGTTTCTGTCAGAGTAGCCTGCTGTTTTTTAATAGTGTGTGCAGTGCACGTTGAACACTGGTCTTTTTTAGGGACATGAAATGAAAGATTATACTCTTTATTAAAAGTTTTCCTGTACTGTCTTGAAGAGACAGGCTCAGTTTCTTCTTGTGCGCACTGCTCTTTGTAGAGTTCGTACATTCTTTTTATGTTAAGGTTGGATGCAAGGTATTTCCGCTGAGTGTCCTTTCATGTGTAATGAGACTCAACATACGGAAAAGACTATGTGTTTCCTTACGTTCTGCATTGATGTCTCAGATGTTTTGTTGTGTGGTTTATGTCTGCCTCGGTGATCGCGTCCAACGAAGGTACCGTGTTGGCTGTGTTTGAGTGCGTGGTTGAGGTAGCTTCTTCCTATTGCCAGGGTGGATAGAAAAAAGTTTTACACTCTTACTCGCTCTCCTTCCACTGTAAAGTAGAACTCCCGCACACCATGCGTCGCTTGTTACATGGTTCCTCTTTCTCAATGATATGGGTCCTTGATTTTCCCTCAAGGACACTGGAGCAGACAAAATGTTTTTGACTTTCATAAGACCTCAGTGAGTAAAATGACTGAAAAATTTCCTGTCGTTTCTCCTCAGAAATTTTGTTACAGTGGAATCTGCATTTAGAGCAATCTGTAGGCTTCATTCCTTTTGATGGTATCTGTTTTCCCGTCTGTGAGGTATATTCTTGTCCATAGAGCCGAAGAGTCTTTCTCACATTCTTCTTCCAGGTTTCAGGTCTTGCTTCTCTTTTCCGTGTAAGTTTCAGTTTGGGAGGGGTGTTGAAACTCCCTTGCTTTCTTGGTGTTTGAATTTGACCATCTGGCTGTCCTGGAGGAGCTTCGGGTGTTGAAGGTGAATGGTCAGCAACAGAGACATTGGGAGTAACAGGAGTACTGGTAGCAGGTGATGATATGTCTTGTGAAATATCTATGTCTCCAGTGCTGATGCTGTTATTCGGGCTACCAGGCTGCCTAGCTGTTTGTTCTAGACCCTGGGTTGCAGGCTGTTTTGATAATGGTACTGAACAACCGTCTCTGTCCACAGGCAAACATGCATCATAGTGTGGCGAACGCAATGCCAACAATGCAACCGATATGGCCTCACTTTCTTGCAGACCATCACGACACATGGGATACGTGTCGAGAACTCCATTCAGATCACTGCAGAAGATCCTAACAATCCTCCGTGACCAGTTGGCGAGTGCCAGTGGCAGCAAATTGGCAGCATCGTTGCTCCACCTCCCCGGTCTTCTTAACTCTGCTACGTTGTAGAAATATCGGAGATATCTTTCATTCTCATCTGTTGTCTCTGCCAGGAAGTTTATGAAAAAAGTAAACTGTTCTTCCAGATAACTGCTCAGGCATTCGCACAGGTCTATGGCACTGAGGCCTTCAAAATGCTTCGCGCAAGCTTCAAAGAAGCAGTTGCCATCAGATGCTACTTCAAGTCTTTGTAAGCCATTTGCTGCAAGGAGATTGTCAAGAGTGCTTTCATGAACTCGCTTTTCTTGAGCTAAAGATTGTATTTCAGTCAGGCTTTTAGCTTTAGCGTTTTGAACGTCTGTGTGCGCATATTGTGTTTGTTTGCGACGCTTTTTGAGAGGGCATCGAAGTCTTTTAATGGAGGCCATTGGCATTAATTCATCTTCAGTGCTGTCTGTGGAAGGGCCAACAACATCTTCTGTGACATCCCTTGGAGGACGATACGACGGATCACGGTCACTGTCGTCTTTATCACTGTCTTCGTATTCACTCTGAACAGTTATGAGTCTTTTGCCGTCCATTTTGTTCTGGCAAGCTAGCGTAATAAGGGCTTCATCGCTTGATTCACCGTCGCCAGGAGCAGCTGATTCAGTGACTGTCTCAGTCTGGTCAGCTAGACTGGCTTCGACTTCACCCGTCAGTGATGCTGCCATGGTTAGATAAACGCTGTCCGCAAAGGAGTCAGACCAGGGATCACTTTCGGAATTCGTGAGCAACCTGGGCAGTTGAAATCAAAATCGTAAGAAAATGTACTCGATAGCATGATTTCTTTAAACAGACAAAAAAAAGTACATTATTTTATTGTCCTCAAGCAAAAATGTGTTGTTTTGAAAAATAAAAATCAGTGAGCTACGAAATGAAGCATCGATAGGCAATTCGGTGCTAACTTAAATGATCTCATATTGATAAAAAAAAATTAAAAATATAAAACTAACGCTTTTTGGGAGAATCAGAAATGGTTGGAACGACTACGCTTGTATACGCTGAGACAGCTCTTTTTTGGGGACAAACTTTAACAACTATAATAATAATAATTATTATAATGAAATAATAATAACAAAAATAATGATAATAATATAACATCCTTGATAAATATTGTGAAATAGCATACGCAAGGTAAAAGATAATACTAAAACATCTTACCTCTGTTGGCAGTAGCTTGGCTCTGTATGATTCGTCCTGCTTCTTTAAAGTTTTCTGTGAAAGTGCCATTTTCTGATACACGTACCATAAAAGTCATTTTATGTTAGTATAAAGTGGTCACAAAACAGTATGTTTCAGTCATTGCATGTTTACAAAATACGACAGTATAGGCCCCGCCACACGAGCCGGTTGTGCCCCGATTTTGAAGCCAATTCCGATCCGATTGTGATCGGATGACGTCAATTATCCGATCCGGTCCCAATCGGCTGGGAATCGGGTGTCTAGAACCTGCTCTATTTTTTCCGATCCGATTCTGCCCCGGTTGTAAGCTTCAACCAATCAGAGCGCGTCTCGCGAAAAGTGTGTAATGGCGGAAGATACAAAGATGAATAAATTGAGCAGAGAGAACACACAATATTTGATAAATCAGATCCACAGCCAGGCAGTTTTGTGGAATTGCAGCCAAAAAGACTATAAAGACGAAAGAAGAAAACTGGCCGCCTGGCTCACAATTCAAGCGCAGATGAAAGCCCAGTTTGATATTGACTTGACCGGTGAGTGACTGTGTTTCTCAGCCTTTTTGTTTCTTCTGCCTCTGTGGTGTGGATTCTCCTATAAATGTTCAAACGGAATGTGCTGTTTCCTGTGTCATATCAGATGGAATGGTTCTGTTCATAATGACACAGTATAACTGTCATCTGATAATGATAGACTCATCACGATAGGCAAATTCTTCAGACAACTGATGCCTGAAAGTTTTCAGTGGGGAAGGTTAACGAGTGTTTTCTGAAATGCACAAAAATCAGAGGGCAAAGGGTGACAGCCTACTATACTGAATACTATATTATACACCGACATCTGTATAAATTATAATATATTGAAAGTTTTTATTTTCCAAACCCAGTTTGTGAAAATGCTTGTCAATTGATTGTCCTTTATATAGTGTGATAAATGTGTAAGTAAATTTTATAGTGTGATATAATAATAATAATGATAATTTATTGAATTGAAATTGTCTGTGTGCCAATTGCAGTGCAAGAGCTCAAAACTAAATATGCGAGCTATCGTACTGCGTACATGAAAGAGCTGACCAAAGAACTGCTGTCAAAACGGAGTGGGGCTGGCGCGTCTGATGTATTCACGCCCAAATATGAATATTTTACACAGTTGGACTTCTTACGACACGTAAGCAAGAAGAGACAATCACATACAAATATGGTAAGTTTACTGATTTGAAACAAAAATAGTTTTGTCTTCATTCTGCATGGCATTTGTGTTTGAATTAATGTTTTATTGAAGATTCCATGGTGCTGAATCTGAGTCACCTAGAAGACAGGGGGTGAGCGCTAATGACTACATGACAAAATAGGCACCCAAGTTGGACAGAATGGTGTACGTACTGAAATATTTCTTTAATGCCTCTCGTATTTTAGATTACAGCCAGTCATTGTGTGTGAGGGTGTGGGCCGCGGGATAAAGAAAGGTACCGTATTTGTGTGTGACTGAACAGTCAGTTGAGCATCACAGTACTAAGTAGGTCTGAACAGTCATTCTGTATTCTTGAATACTGTTGTGTATTGTGTAATCCCTGTGCGTTATGTTCTGCTTATAGCCTCCAGAATTCTCTGTGATACTGTGCAGTAATACTGAGTATCAGGTACTAACTCTTGTCTGCTCATTCATATTATCCCGGTTCCTTTGTTCCAAATGGTGTAGTCTAGGAAAAAGACAGTAAAGTTATGGCAGGAATAAGACATACAAGAAACTGTTACACACACAGAAGCCTTTCATTTTAAAAGGTTAAAATCTATTAGAGTATGTGGAGGTAGGTTGAAACGAAGACTTGATGAAAAACCAATCAGACTGTGTGAAATGTATGTAACTGAACTGCGGGAAATACATGGAATCACTGTAAATAAAACTAGTGGACTGTTGTACTCACATTCGTTTTGTGTGAAATGTTACCAAAGACTAATGAAACTGACAAAAAAGAAATCATCTGTTCGCACTCTCGAGTCTGCAAACAATGCAGTTGAACAAGCTAGCAAGATAACGACAACTTATGATCCATCACTCAACAGCTCTGACTGCACAGTGTGTAGTAAATTCGCACAGGTAGGGAAGGGTGGCCGAACAGTAAAACCTGACGCGCTAGGCATAAATGTGATGCAAATGACAGTAATATTACAGTTGGCAGTTCCCAACCTCCCAGCACCTCCACACCTAGTAAGCCGACAAAGTCACAATCTGAATTTCACACGCCTAATTAAGCTAATGAAAGCAGTCTGTTGCCTTCCACACTAGTCAAAACCATAAAAACTGTATTTAAAAAAACTGTTAATATAAAGAAACTACTAGTGTCATATGCTTAGGGCCCGTTACGTGTGTTGGTGTTGATATAAAGGCCCGGTGTGATGTGCTTCAGACCTGTTAGTGTTTATATGTTAATATAAAGGAACCAGTGTGATGTGCGTAAGACCTGTTACTTGTGTTAGTGGTTAGGAATTTTTTGTGTAACGCAAGTGTACGGGATAAACACAGTGCACAAATGCTGGTATCAGCATGTTTGTGTTCATCGTCTTGATGTACCCAATGGACTACCAGCTTCTCAGCAGTGGAGTACTTTCTGACGCTAGTGTTGCTCTAGCAGGAAAGGAACCCAAATTCTAGTAAGTGATAACAGTAGCAGCTAGAATGCTGCGTATATACATCAAATTTTCATCCCACAGAAAAATGGCATGCACATCAGATTGTGCTTAAAAGTTAACGCTTTATTTTGTCAGTGCATGTTTATTGTATTGCAAATATGAAATGTAACTGCTCATGAATGTGTGCTGGTAGTAAGCAGCATGGACATGTTTAGTATGACAAAAAAGCCAGTTTTATCAGCTACCAATTTACACTCACGTTATGATGACATCCTTGAGAGAAAAAAAAAAACCAAACATTTTGTGACTGTTTAGTTACTAACACTTTCCTCTGCAATGTGCCGGCACTGACAGCATTGAGCCATCAGCAGGTACGCACAGCACTAGGGTAATGACAGAACACTCCTTTCTAGCACCATGAACAGCTCTTCCAGTCTATGTGACCAGGCGCGCGCTAACGATTAATTGCCCCCACGCCCGCCGGGCTACAGCCACAGATGGCTTATCTTGCACTCAGCGGCACCCGCCCGCTCCTAAAGTTGTAAAAGTGTGGTTCTGCACAGCCGTGTGTAAAATATATTATTGCTGTTTTATCCCATCTATCACTGTATCAGAAATGTGATTGTATACAAGCATGCACATCGGCACTGTGGCCCACACCCCCCCCCCCCCCCCACACACACACACACACACACACACTGAAACTGGCACACACGCACGCATGCAAGCAAGATGCAAAAGCGTACAAACACAAAGTTTCCTTACAACAGTATCTTCATCACAACACTTTTAAAACCTTTAAAATATATCAGAACCTTTGGTGTTACAACCACTGCATGACTTCAAAATGTCACTTCAGAAATCTACTTTTACCACACTCAATGTAAGAAAGTACAGTTTAAGATTCAACTACAGGTGCTGTTTCCTTCCGTAGTGGCTCAGCATCATCTATCCCACTGCCAGTCAACTGCTCCGTCTGTAGTAAAATAGTCCTGAAAACTGTTTCTCACATCTCTAGCGTCCAACGCATTCCTGTTTCCTCCTTGGTTGCTCATTTCTCTGTTCCACTGACACACCCTGGTCCTTCTAGTTTCTTGTGCATATCGCACATCACATTCAGTTCGCAAGAAGTTGTGAAGTGCCAAACATGCACACACGACAGACTCTGCAGCAGCTGGCTGCAAGCACATCCTGGTGGCAAGGACTGCAAAGCGGTTCACGATGATGCCGAAGGCATTTTCCGATACTCGTCTGGCATCGCTGAGTCGAAAGTTGAACACTCTTTGGTCCATGGTGAGGCCTCTGCTGGGAAACGGCTTCATGAGATGTGGTTTCAGCGGAAAGGCCTCATGTCCTACAATCACGTGTGGCAGTGCAGTATGCCAACCTGGTAGCTGTTTTGGTGGCGGTATGTTGTTCTCAATGGCAGCTGCGATTTCTGATGAGGCAAATATTCCTGCATCACTGTGGCGGCCATTCACTCCTACATCATACAGGATGAAGCGATAGTGAGCATCTACCACAGCTAAAAGAACAATGCTGTGAAATCCCTTGTAATTATAGAACAAGGAGCCACTGTTGTTTGGTGCCTTCAGAGCAATGTGCTTGCCATCCATGGCACCGATACAATTTGGAAAGGCCCACTTCGTTCTGAAGTCATTGCTGATTGTCTGCCATTCCTCCTCTGTGTTTGGAACCTGCACACAAAAAAATGTGTAGAAAGTTAGTATATCACATTCACATATATGTTTACTATGTAGTATTTTTGTAAAAATTATGTTTAAATATGTTTCAGCAGCAATATCCAGAAGCACAGGAACAAAGCCCAGAGCAGCAAAGCCCAGAATCACAGCTGTTGGATTCACAGGATGCAGTGGAGGGGATAAGCACCCAGGTTGACACTCATAACACTCAAAACAGAAAAATGCAAGGGTCTCAGCAGAACCAGAGAAGTCCAAGTCCAACAACTACAGCAAATAGAAAAAGACGTAACATTACCACTGCCAATCATAGTCCCCCAGATACAGTGTTGGACGGTGTAAACCAATACTTTGCAAAAAGGTCTGCAATGATGGATAAGAGCAGCACGCTGGTTGAGAGCAGGACCATGGTTTGGGCAAGAGCATTAGCTGCTGACTTTGACAGCCTCCAGAGCTAGAGAACTAGAAAACTTTTTTAAATGGACGTGATCGATCTTCTGCATGCAGCAAAGAGGCATGAACTTTGCGACAACTGATTAGTCAAATGTCAGTTGTCAATCTTAATAATGATGCAACTAAGTAAAGCAAACAGTCTTCTTTTTCTTATTTATTGTTTACATTTTTGTTTGTTCACCAAGTAGACGTTTTACTTACTTTTAGGTACTTTTCAGACAGTGCCTTGTAGATAGCCTCACAGGTCTCAGGAATGATTTGTCCCAATGCCTGCCGACTTATTCGGTGGAGGTAGCTTAAGGAGGTAAAACTGTCACCTGTAAAATAATACATGAGTCATTCCACACTGATGATGAACTTTTAGGGGGTTCTCACTTAACAGCATTTCTCATCCAAAAGAAACAACCAACTGCACTCAGAACCATTGCTGGGATTATACAGATGTTGATTTAGCAGGTCAAGCAAAGAAACTGTTAAAAGTTAAGTCTACTATTAACTATAAACGAAAAAAGAGCAAAATTCAACTCAAAATGGCTGCGCAAAACGGGAACGCCGAAAGGAGGCACCTTTGGAGGCTACTTGAGGTTTCTGTTACGTAAATTAACCTTTCAACAGCACAGTGTTATGAAACTGTTGTTGTTTTTCTTTGATATTTCTGAAATCTTTTATTTCAGTAAAGGGATTTTGTAAAATTTTTCGTTTTCAAAGAGCGTAACTGCGTAACAAGCGGCGTCACACGTCTCCGGACATACAAAATAACCTACAAGTCATTCTTGCTGGTCACAGAACAAACAAAGCCACGAAAATCACTAACATATTAAAAAACTAAAGTTGTACAACTACACACATTGAATGTATATGCACAGAATAAAGAAATGACCAGCTTCTAAGTTATGGTGTTGCAGATGTTACACAGTTACGCTGTATTTTTCAAAACGAAACAATGACAAAACCGTCGTCTGCTGAGCGGGAAGCCTTCACCCACAACAAGGGTACATATTAGCACATGATTTGATGACGTTTTGCCCAAGGTTTCCATATATGGAAGTGTGCACACAACAATAAAGTGTGACGTGTCACACATGCAACATGCGGTTACACAGTTACGCATGAAGTGAGACTTGAGGTGGTGAATGTGAAATGGTCCCAAATTCTAGGATATACGACATCATTGGAAGAAAAGGTAAGCTGAACTGATCATATTAGTCTCCTATCTACTATTTTACATGGTTATCTGCATATTTTATTTCGTGATTGTAGAGAAATACCTAGTTTGAATGATGCGATGCATTGACTATGCTGGTGTCGCATGTTACGCAGTGCACAGAACTGCTTGTTTTCACAAAGAATAATGCTTTAGATATCTTTTGGGGGGCATTTACCAGAGAAACCTTATCGTTTAAGCTGTTTTCAAGTTGCAAAATCTGGGTAAAAGCATGTTACTTCATAAAAATCGAACATGCGTAACTGCATTACACTTTTCACGAGTCCCGTGTAATGCAGTTACGTTGTTACTCTGTAAATGAGTGATAGTCTGGCATTTTGGCAGACACAGAGGAATGGGCCGTCGTTGTGAAAACCCCACACTGCATGCATTTGGTTACCAGGACAACAAAATGTTAGTGCAAAGAGGATTAGCACTTCGTGTGACCCCAAATGGCAACGTTGAGGGCGACTGTGCGGGCGCTGTGCCCATCAGCTGTAGTCCATTGAAAAAGATAAAGAGAGGCTGATTCTTCCTGGATTTGAATCCACCTGCAGAACTGCAAATGAGTGTTTTCTTTGCCTGTCCGGCCTTAGATTACTTGAACATCCACATAACAAACTGTGAATAATTACATGAACAAATTTGCAGATTTGTAGGTTAGAAAGATTTTTGACCAACTGCTGGTTTTAATTTTAGCTTTTTTCCTAAGTTATTAATGACCAAGTCAACGCTAACATAATTGCGAAAAAGACGGGCAGTGTATCAAACGTAGAGTTTGTCATACATGCATCAACCAAAGATAGTGAACTGCAAGATGTTGTGTGCGTTTTTATTGCCTGTTGTCAGGGTTTTACTTTGGGAATAAATAAATTTGCTAATCCGCAATCCTATGTCAAATCTTTGGGTGCTTGAGTAATACCTATTATAAGATGAGCACATCATAACTATGAGCCAATGTTATATATCCACGATTATAAATTCATGTTGCAAAATGAGCATATGGTAATTGTAATAAGAGAGTTTCTTTAGATAAGCACGTTAGTAACTTTGGTAAATCTTTGATTGAGATATGTATAAATCAGAATTTACTGCTACTGAATGGGAGGACGGGGGCTGATAGACGTGTAGGCAGGCTTACATGTAAAGATACTAGTGTTGTGAACTACTTTATTACTTCGCCCTGTTTTTCCCTTTATTTCTCAATTCTCTGTGTGTGATTTTGATGAGTCAAGTTCTGACGTTCACTGCCCAGTGTTTTTAAACAATAAATGTATTATTCACTCCCACTGCAGCCAATATCCGTACCTATAACAGTGTACATGTAAATGTTAATCTGGATAGTGAGCCTGAGTTTTCCCACTTTGTGGAAATTTAGTGCTTGATAATGATATTCTCACTGTTCCTATCATTCTCAACTGTTCTTTCTCTTTCCTAATCTGTTCTTTCATTCTACTATCTCTCTTCTTCACTAGACCAGTCAGCTGCCTTATTTCTTGAAAAAAAAAAAAAAACTCCTCAACGGTAAAACTGTAGGCACTCCACCAGCCGGTCACTTTACAATAAAGGCATCCTACGCAGGGGACGCTGAGGCGCACTTTAATTTATCAAATCCCCGGTTACAAAAACTAAATAGAAAATAAACATCCTTACAAAATAGTAACAAAATGCATACATATAAAATGATTACATAGCTTAAAAAAAGCACCAATTCATAGAAAGCACTAGTGACCATTTGGCAGGTGTCCAATACTACCAAACTGACCCAACATACAAATGAGGAGTTTTGGGGAGAGTTTTCAAGAAAAAAGGTTGCTGACTGGTCTAGTGAAGAAGAGAGATAGTAGAATGAAAGAATAGATTAAGAAAGAGAAAGAACAGATGAGAATGATAGGAACAGTGGGAATATCAAGCACTAAATTTCCACAAAGTGGGAAAACTCAGGCTCACTATCCAGATCAACATTTACATGTACATGTGTACTGTTATGTACGGATATTGGCTGCAGTTGGAGTGAATAATACATTTATAGGAACAGTGGGAATTTCAAGCATTAATTTTCCACAAAGTAGGAATACTATTTATACAGAAACCCCCCGGCATCCCCACGGGGGACTGCTTTTGGCTGAAAGCCCCCCAGAGGCTACAGCCTTGAATAAAACTTGAAAAGCAATTTGAATGTACTGCTATTAGTATTACATTTTTAGTATTAACTTGATTGCTTCTACAAAGCCATGGACTTGTGGTGATATTGTTCATCAACTGATTGTGTCTTAATGATTTTGTGCGACATGTGGTGTAAAGACATTGTTTGTCAATTATTGTGACTAAAGGTGATTTTGTTTAATCACTGGTATATAATGTCTGAAATTAGCCATCATAAACTGTTGACTTTGAATTTTTCTAGGCCACTCATTCTCGTTTCAGAAATTCGTTAGTGTTTTGTTATAATCACTCAATCAGCGCTACGGAAGTAGATACAGCTGATATGCATACCAGCCCAGACTCGCTTTTGTGCATTGGCTGGCACTTCCGTATTACTCTGCAATATTGAAAATGAGAATCTTGTACAGCATTTTATCTTGATTCATGTTTTGTTGTATTTGACCTGTTCTCTTCGAACACGCAGATGATCCAATAAAATAAAATATTGCAGAACATTATACCTTGATTCATGTTTTGTTGTATTTTACCCGTTTCCTCTGGTCGACAATTATTTGCAGAGAAAGAGAACAAAAAGATAAAAACGATATATACACATGTAAAACTTTTATTTTTTCTATATTGTCAGTCTTGGATGAAATGAGTAACAAGCACAGAAGACCACAATGAAAACACTGAAAACAAAAAAGTGATCAATTCCCCTCACGTATGTGTGAAGACATCACATTACCACATGACTAATGGCAGCAGACTAGACCAAAACAATAACTATGCTGCAGCTGGGTGGATCAGGCCATGACAAAATCACTGACTTAGTTTCATCTTCAAGGTTTTTCTCAACCCTTTTTCTTTCTTTGCAGTGTTCTCATCCAGATGGATTTTATCCATCAGGCACTTCATCTTGTGATGTATTCTGATCTTAAAATATAGTTCAAGTACTTTCACCAAGAGGGCCTCCTTCACAGAACTCTCATGTTCAGATAAACACTGATCTAGACAGGAGGTAAGAGATCTGTTACCCAGAGCTGTGGAAACAAATTGTGAAGCGTTTATTTTTCTGAACTGAGAGCCTGATCCACCCAGCTGCAAAAATAAGGACTCTGCCATATAAAACATCTCTGCAATGTCAGGTCTGACATGAATTAAGCCCCCTCTTGTCAGCAGGGTGGTCATGCCAGCTTCTGGCTCTGACTGGCATGTCATGGCATCCAAACAATCTAACATTGCATCTCTGCTCTCTGTTTTTTCAGCCCAAAAGTTCTTTCCTTTAGTTTTTTTACCACAGCACCAGCAATGTACCTAACTGTGCTCTTTTCATGATCACTTATTTCTTCAGCTGCACATTCAACATTCTCATTTGCTTTGCCTTTAGTATAGGCTTCTGACACCAGTCTTTGAAACACCTTCATGGAGATCCAGGCAGCTGCACCAGAATGTTTCGTCACCTGTGTTACCTCTGATTTATGATCAAGGTACGCAGCATTGTATTTCCCCCACGCCTTCTCCATGGCAGCATTGATGAAGCGCCCTGGAACCAAGCAGTGTTCTTGGAAGGACAACGCATTTTGTAACGCATTTTGTAAGTCCACATCTGAAAGAAAGAAAAAAATCACAACAGACCTACAAATGAATAATTACCTTTGACAAAAAAGAAAAGAATGACAATCACACACACAGTTCATTACAGATGCGCAACAACAGGTCATCTGTCACCATACTGCTTATTTGTACACCATGCTTCCATTTTGTTAATGCAAAAGAAAATGCACAAGTACGAAGACTACAAACTCACAGTTTAGCTTCTCCGCAGCCTCACGTACTACTTTAGGTAGCAACACATCTTTGGCCAAGGTTTTGCAGACATCCTCCACAGTCGCTCTTGTCACCTGATTAAAAAAATAACACATACACAAAGACATAAGACTACTAAGCATATTGAGCTGCATGTTCGGAACAAACCATGTTTGAAAAGGAAGATTAAATTAAGTATCAGTATTATTTTCAATCAAATGTATGCACACATCTAACATGACAATACAAAGTAAAAAGTGAATGTTCTTATTTTTAAGCACAATTACTGACCATTGGAAAAGACCCCTCCTCCTGAACACAATTAGACTCCAATTCCAACTCCCAAGAAAATGCTTCACTCTGTTCCTGCAAAAGAAAAAAAAAACCGCTAAACACACCTGTGTTAATACTGTATTAAATTATACACAAAATATAACAAAACTGAAACATAATGATATTGGTACTAATTGTTACAACACGTGAAAATAAGCCCTCAATATATTTGATCATTCATCAGTAAAATCACAGCTGCTGCTGGCTTTCGTTTTGTTTTCTTTTTTTTCTCCAAAAGTTGCGGATCACAAAATCAACAAAAATATGCGAAAAATCAAAACTAAACTTTAAAGAACTCAGGCCATGGAAGATTGTTTATCATCTGCACTTTTGCCAAGTCTATTTTAGCATTTTCAAAACATACCTCGGCGACTTCCAACGCAGCTTCCATGTTTGGAACCAAAGACCGGAAGTGGCGACCCCCTCATGTCTGAGAGGCCGGCTGTGTCGCTACTTGGCAAGTGATGGATAAAGCGTCGTCTGCTACAGCTGGCGGTCCAGTATAATTGGTCTATGAATGCACTAAGTACCCCATGACAAAACTGTCGTCTGCAAGCCTGCACACAACCGTGCACATGCCCCAATTAGGCTCCCATGAACACTCAATCCAGACCAAAAAGGTGACTGCCAAGCGTGTGAAATGCAAAGAAGTACCCAACGGAGAAAGAAACACGCTTAGAAAAAACGGTATTGTACCGTTTTTTCTAAGCGTGTTTCTTTCTCCGTTGGGTACTTCTTCCCATGAACACACTAGGTCGACTAAAATTACCCAGATTTTGCTCTTTTTCACACCACCTGTCATGCCTTTTGTTGCTCAAAACGCCAAAAAAGGCACACAAATGAAGTTTTACACCCTAAAAAAATGGCAAAAAGGGAGGACATTTTTTGAACTATTTCTGGCGGAAAAGTTACTACATGCACCGGAAGCAATTGCCCTGTGTGGCCTGTGAGGCCTAGTGATAAAAATAGGAATGAGGGTCATTGTACGAAAACAGAGCTGCAGAACTAGGCAGGTTAGTTTCGTATTCCGTAATCCCCAGTTCTTGTAGAAGGCGGCCAACGTCACAACCCGCGATTGCGGTGATCAGAGTGCAAGCGTTGTGCAGGCCATCACCGGGATCGCGGTGATCAGGGTGGAGTGAGGTAATACAGGTTCAACTTGCAGCAGGTATTATCAAGAAAACCAAATAGTGATTATACACAGGCCACGCTAACCACCTTATGCATACACCCGTTAGAAACTGTAAACACTACCTTCGATAGTATGCACAAAGAGATTAATAAGAAATTATCACTGATTACCTGTTCTGTCTCCTCCTCTCAATTCATCCATCCACCCAACACATGTAAATGTACGACAAAATTATTGATCATACACAAAATAGCAGGTCAACATGAATATACGCATTAGGCTGAATTATCATAAGACGTACAACAGACAATACCATCAGTCACATGCCCACCGCCTTTAGATCTAAAAGTCATTACCAGGTAAACAGATAAACATGTCATCACCGATCAGAATTATGTTCTCCAACAACTCCCTCCTCCCCCACCAGACCTTCGGCTGCTTCCAGTGGGAAACTAAACCCCTTACAACAAAGACAGTCACATGGTTTGCCACAAGCTTTGTCCTCTCATCCACCCCACCCGGGTCTGCCCTGGGGGACTTGGGTGGGGTTAGGTATTTTTTAGTTCCCAGGGTCACCCTGGTCAGCCCCACAGGGTGGGTTTTTCTCTCTATTCTGGGGCATGTGTTTCTGTCTACCCGAGGTCCATTCACCTGTATTTGCCTTTTTAAAACTCTCCCTACTGTCTGCACTGCCTGTAGCTCTTGATATTGGATGTGTGTTGCTAAATGGTCTTAGCTTTATTTAGGCCCCATGTGTTAGGTTTATTTAATGTATTTGACCGGCTGGCGACATACATTCAATGTTCTGTTTATTTATTTTTTTTTTCACAAGCAGTGCAGGCACGTCCTGAGAAAGCCTTGTTGCTGTCGGGACGTTAAGCAATGTACAATCAATCAATCAATCAATTGTCCTCTCATCCTCCACAAAATTCTCTGCCCCTTCTATTTGATCATGTTTTTTTGTTGTAGGTGACTTGTTCTTTTATTGTCATTTCGTCTAGTACTATTGCACACAGATCTGACTTTGGCGGCAGTACAGACACTTTAATCTGAAGTGCTTTCAGAATCTTGGCATTAAAGCCGGGGCAGACTGAAACCTTTCGCATAGTTTTCCGTAAGGTTGAAACTGACGGGAGGACAAAGAATTTTGCAAGCATATGATATGCCTTGGGGCTTGCATGAAACAAAGATAAAGCTGTTGTTTTTTTTTGTCTCCGTCCATCTCAGGCCTTGTTTTTTTGTGTGTATTTCACGCAACTGTGCTGAAATAAACTTAACAACGAATCAGGCAAACTGAAATGGGCCAAGCGGCTCTTCGCTGCTGCATCCTTCTTCTCTTTGAGTGTTAATGTCTTTTCTTTCCTTCTTTGCCATCTTTCTGTCGTAACTTACATTTCTTCTGCAGGCAGTACAGTCTGTTGCGCACAGTTTTGAGACTTTTCTTCAAAGCCTGCTTTCTTGGTGAATCGCTGTCCTGACCACCTGTTGCTGCGGCAGTTCCCCCCACACCAGTTTCTCCACTGGACTCATCTGCACACACACAAGCAACCATGCATTAAATCATTAATGATATCATGATAATCCACAGCATATTTACTCAGATCAAAAAAATCAATTCACATTTCATATGACTGACAAAAAATGTTTTTTCACACACACATGCAGGCGCGAACACACACAAAAAGGCCATCAAAAATTCATCCAAATTTAAAATCTGTTTGTCTGATTTTAATAGTCAACAGATTTTACGACCCCAGTTGTGAAAACTACCAAACAATGACCGCACAAAAGATCAGTTGTGCGAGTTGTTTTCACAATTATAAATTAAAAATTTCAGCTTGCAAATTATAAATCAAATTATATTTATTCATTGAAAGTACCTGGTTGCAGTGACATGCATGCCTGCTTGTGAGGCATGGCGCTTCTGAATCTGTAGCAGTATCCCTCGTCTCTGTTAGTTGTGGGGGTGGGTTGGGCACCGAAAACAAAGTCGGCACACATGAACTGACTGTTTTCAAAATGGGCACTGCACAGCCTGCAGGAACGTGAACGCAGCTCAGCAGGTAAAAGTCCCAACAGATCTTCCCTGCGCGAATTCTGCACCCGGACATCTGTTGGGAGAATAACAAAGACTGAAATACAAGTACTAAAACACCACCAGCTAAATACTGTAGTCTGTAGGCGTAGTTCGTGAGAACAGTACAGTGGACAGAGTTCTGCATGACCTTTTATACTTTTGTATTTTAAGTCTTGATAGACAATGAAAGCGAAGTAACTTTGCAACGAATGAATTTTATCAACGACCTTACAACTCAAGGTTTCTTTGCTTAATTTCTCACCAGTACTTTCCTCTTTTTGATCGGAACATCGGTCGTTTTAACTCGATTAATAACATGAAACTTACACAGGATTCTCCCTATCAGTCGTATTGCCTTAACGAAAGGGAAAGGTCCCTGTAGCCTAAAGAATACTTTTTCTCGCCCAAGTTAAGCACATGTAGCACAAATGACTAGATCTAACTTGAGTTAGTCCACCATAAAGTGGATACAATGGGACAGGAAAACTGGTCTATGTACATTTCGCCCTCTTCTACATTTGAAAACAAAATTACTAGAATTTAGAAACGTATAATTACTTTGGATCTAAATGGTCGTTAGACCACTTTTCCACTGACATTTCTCGGAATTCACAGCGTGGAAACCCGGCTAGGGTCTGTTTGCAGTTGGATCAGTTTTCCACTCTCCCAGATTTAAGCCCAAAGATACATATCACACGAGGGACCTATGCCTGAGTATCGCCCTGGCAACTCTAATTCAGAATCGAAAATTTGCGAGATAGACATCCTTTGCGCCATGAAATTATTATACGGTCGTAAATTTATGCATTTATGCAAAGATAAGACCACAGAGTAATCAGCTTACCAATTGTTTCTTCATTGGGGAAAAAGGAAAACTGACATGCCGGTGAAACTTGGCTTGTAGCGGGCTTTCGAACAAGAAATTGCGCTGCAAAAGTCAGGCCTTGCCTCGTTCGGTCAGCCATGATTCAACACGATTACAAGGGAGAAAACTCTCAAAGCAGGTCCTCGCACTCTCGGGGCGTGTGATTTGTCTTATAATGTATTGACTTTGGTCTGGCTGACCAGATTTTTACCCACCCCGCCGTGAGATGGCCTTAGTTGCCTGCTCGGCGTTAAACCCAAATAACTAACTAACTAATTAATTCATGGAATTCATCACTGAAGAAAAGAAATTGTCCATATAGATGACGTGGCTCTTCCCGTAGAGAGGCTCAGCAACTCTGTGTGACAACTCTGTGTGACAACTCTGTGTGCCACTCCAATTCCCTGTTGAAGAGGGTTGCTTTCTTTCCCAAGATATTACTCCCAGTTCCACATATACCGTACCCAGTTTTTGCATCAGCTAACCCCCAAGCCCACTTCGTTGGTTTGGATGGCATGTACTGCATTATGTTTGATCTGACTTTGAAGGGGATCATGGAAAGTTCTTTGGCTGGCACAAAATGTCTTTGCCACAGCTGCAATAGTGTGCGGACTTTGAAACCCTTGTCATGTTGTGGATGATCTCGTGGCAAGGCAGTAGTGTTGTCAATAAGATGAAAGAATGCTGAGAAATCTGTCTTTTGATATTATACACCTGAAGCCTGGCATCTCAATGTATTCATCAGTTGACCAGTACAGTGCAAAAGATGACTTTTTTGTGAGACCTATCAGCAGTAAAATGGCGATAAACGCTGTCATTTCATCCATAGTGACAGGAGACCACAGGGCAATTCGAGAGCTGGGTCCCACCCTATCCCCTCTCACCTCTCTCACCTGACTAGCGTAACGATTAGTCTCCGTAACGAACAGATCAACAACTTCATCTGTGATGAATTTTTTAAACAGACCTGCTTCGGTAATGTCCTCATCAATATGCCTCGGGCCCTCATTCTCAGCAAAATCAATCAGCCATTGATGACTGTATCCATCAGGCACCGTTTCCCTGTTTTCTGCTTCACTAGCACTCGATTCAGAATCACTCCCCTGTCCATCACCACCATCTTCCATCCCCCCTGGTCTCAAGGTTCTGGCAAAAAGCCAAGCAAGTCTTCATCGGAATCTGAGTCCATAAAGTATTCCTGGATGAACGCTTCTAACTCTTCGTCGGCCATCTTTTGTCAAAATGAAGTCGTCAAAACAAACTCTCGCTTAGAAAATTCGAATCGCTCAGACACATTCAAAGTTAGCAAGATGGCTGATAGACAACAGAAGCCAGCCTCATTTACAATCACCAACAATCCTTTGCAAAGGCTGTCATAGCAACCCTGTGTGTTTACCATAGCCAATTACGAGCAGACTATGCGGTGGCGACATGTCACCATCCGTAAATCAAGCAAGATAGTGGCTGGTGACAAATGTCGTCAATAGCGCGCTAAAGGTTAAAGTCTGAAAACACTCGCATGCATGCAACCACCAAAGCTGCTCACCCCATGCTGGCCGCATATCCCATAAACAGGGTTGTGCCCTAGATCTCGGCGAGCACTATACGAGTCCTGGCCTACAGCGCCACCCCTCAGTACTTCTCAAGTGCTGATGGGTGGCCCTACATGCCCAGAGACGTATAGGTTATTTCAACAAATCGGACCATACTTGGACCAGTACGACAGTGAAAATTTGGATGCATGTACATTGTATTGTCAGGAAATGACGGTTTCTGAGTAGGTCCGCAGCCGTCGTGCGTGTGCACCTGTGCCTTAAAACGGGCAAGCGTTGCCACTGCTGCCAGTTTGCACAATGTGTTTTAATATTCAAATGGCTGTGAAAGCACATAAACGAAAAAAGTACCTCGGATCCTGGCATGCAGTTTGCGGTCCACAATAATCTGAAAGTCTTTTTGTCACATCACAACCATGCGCTTCCCGGTAGGCGACAGCGCATGTGCATGTCCAGAAAACAGCTGATTTCCGGGTTGAAGTTAGTTGAGGGGTTGTCTCAAAATGTTCAATGTGGACAATGTATAAGTTCTAGCAATGAGAAAGAAAGAAAAAACTGTTGTTTTTGTCAGAGATAATGGACATGTGTGCTGGCTGTTGGTAGTGCCAAAAAGCGCTTGCATGCATGACGCATCTCAAAGTGTAGGGTGACTGGAAGAGAGAATAGGAGAAGCCATTTCAAGGAGGCGAAAGAAAAAGGGAAAACATAAATTCACTTCTCCATTTCTCAGTCCCAACCCCTGTATTTTATGCACAAAGGCACTTATAAGAATCACCAATCATCAGAACAAGGGCAGTGTATTAGCATGTCTAGCTGGCACTGTTAATAGCACTTGTCAGTATATTGATCCATCCCCTACCTCAGTCACTGCTTATCAGTTTGTCCTCCATGTTCCCTTCGCCTCCAGTGCTGTGATTCTGGGATTGTATCGAATTGCCAGCCTTGTTAACCCATTGGGAGGAAACGGAGGCACTGACTCCTACACCCACCTGGGTACTGGTGGCGATTCCATCAAAGCTTCTGTCGGCCAAAGCCTGCAGTCGGTTCTGTATGTCGTTTACTGCCCCACCCTGAGGTCGAGACCATTGCTGATCAGGAGCAGAGGCAGAGGCTGCAGGAGGCGCATGTAGTGTAGCCTCAGTGGAGGTTGTAGACTGTAAGGGGCGGGGTAGGCTCCAGTTGTGATGCGCTGCGGTCTGTGGGGTGCAGTAGTCTTTCAGACTGAAGTGTCGCGTCCTCGGGTCGTTGTTCCACTCTCTTCTGGTGTAACGCACGCAGACTTTCCCCCAGTCGCACGTACGGACTCTTGCACAACAGACGCATACACCGTAGATATTTATAACGGATAAACGATGAAAACACTATCTAAATTATGTACAACACCCCTTCTCACTATAAACACATCAACACTTCATACATACGCACAATGTAAATGCCAGGCTAGGTAATTGTCTTTTACAATCCAACCTGTTTGGTGTTTTTGCCTGGTTACGTTCTGTCCTTCACGTCTAGGCGTGCAAGTCTTTCGTCGTACGCTTCCGAGTCGTCCCGTTTCTCGTACCGTGGACGTCCTCGTAACTCGCTATGTAGCACAGTCCTTGCTGACCCGGGTGTCTCGGCACCGGTCGCTCACTCCCTGAGTGAAGAGATGACCCCACAATAGGTCCCTCGGCGGTAGCCTCTGGTGACTGACGTCTCGGCGTCACGTCGCTCCGCTTGCAAGCTGTCAACAACAGAAAAATATATGAATTACAGTAAATGGTATGAATAGAGTGATGCATGGAAGTTAAGATGGAACACCATTGGAGATGGGAGAATTCTTCATGAAATGGTTACCCAATGAGTGCTGCATGGATACCTATGTGAACCTCCCTCTCTGTTAGAAGATCTATGGTAATGGTGTGCGCTTGCATATATTTAGAACACCATCCACATTCATACTGAAAATGTCCTTTTGAAGACCCACCCCCTGCATGCATAACTGTTGATGTGGGCTAAAGTTTAAAAAAAAAAGAGCAGAAACCACACCTTGCACACACCATATACACAACACAAGAGCACTGTACATACTGAGTCATCTGTATGAACAGCCCTGCTTTCCTCACTGTCAAAAACATGCTGCATGGTGCAGCCTACCCGTTCTCTGCAGGTGAAAAAATGGGGCTGTGTTTAAAGGCGTATATCTACAAGTGGTGACAATGACTACTCCTCAGATGTACTGCCCTAAACAAATTTGAAACTAAAAAATACCTGTACAATTTTCTTCCCCAGGGTTTTCCTTGCATGCCATATGTAGTGCGAATGAAAAATGTCTTTAAATCTGTGTCTCTGCAATCACAAGCAATGGTAAAAAGAATTTTTTTAGTGCCTGATATGAATGAAATCGTGCATAGAAGAAACAAATAAGCATGTTATTTATCATTCTCTTCTGTAATGTTCTACTATTCTGAAAGAAAATTGCATTCATCCACAGATAAAGAAATTAGTGTTATACTTATTTTTAAATCATGCAATGCTTTCTT
This sequence comes from Semisulcospira habei, assembly GCA_036245525.1. Classification (NCBI taxonomy): domain Eukaryota; kingdom Metazoa; phylum Mollusca; class Gastropoda; family Semisulcospiridae; genus Semisulcospira; species Semisulcospira habei. The sequence continues at coordinate 177,400,623 of BTPG01000004.1, forward strand.
TTATGAATACAAAGACTGTCATGGTCATTTAAAATTTAGAAAACAGAATGTAACCAGAAAGATTTGATGTCCCACTGTAATGTACCTATTACACTCACTCATAACAGCTCCAATGCCCTTGTGGGCATCTGTGACAACGTCCGTCACATTCAGTTGATGTTTTTGAAGGAGGTCATCCATTGATCGCAAGAAGCGCTCCTTTTCCATATTGGTCGATTTCAGGGCAGTCTCTCTCTTATCGATGCTGTTCAGGGTGATGATTTTTCCTGAGTCATTCAACATCACTGTGTATGTGAGGTATTGCGCTGAGTGGCCCGGGCTGTTGTTGCGGCCATCCCCTGAAAGTCAGTAGGCTTCCTGTATATTTCTTTGCAAAACTGCCTGAGTGAATGCCTGTGTAAGCTACACCATGACTTCCTCATACACACATACACACAAATTCTGGTCAGCTGATATGAAAAGATACATGTCACTTATAATAAACTTGCATAATTTAAGACTGCATAGGAAAGACAACCATACCCAACAATATTTAACCCTTTGCCTTCAGCAGTTATGGTAGCGATGATTCCTGTTTTAATCTTTGCAACTAAAATCACTACTGACAGCCAAAGGGGTTAAATGCAAGATTGAAGCATGTGTAATAAATATTCTTTACCCAAAACAACCAGCTCTCTGTCCGTTGCCATTCTTTTGTCAAAACTTCAAGCATATCTCTGCAATGCAGGTGCTGTCTCATTGTTTACTTCATATTTAAGCGGAAGGAAGCAAAGAATACTGTTAATTGGATCCACTCCTCGTATGGTCTCGTCAAAAGCGGAGTGCCTCAGGGCTCTGTCCTTGGGCCATTGCTGTTCTGCATATTTATCAATGACCTTCCACTGCATATTAGTTGCCGCAATATTTCTTGTGACATGTTTGCTGACGACTGCACACTACATACTCCTCACAAAGATGTAGCTTCAATTAGCACGCGTTTGCAGGAAAGCCTGCATGAGGTCACCGACTGGTGTCATTCCAAATCCATGTCCCTGAATCCGTCCAAAACAGAATGTATGGTTATAACCACACGTCAAAAGCACCAGCTATGCCCGCTCTCTCTTAGTCTGTGTATAAATGGCAGCCCAATTGAGCAAGTATCACACCACCGCCTCTTGGGGGTCACTATAGATGATCAACTTAAATGGCAACTGCATATTAATAATGTGTGCAAAAGGGTTTCCAGCGGCCTGTATATGTTGTCAAAATTGAAAACAATTACTGACACAGATGCGCGTCTTCTTTTCTTCAATGCTCATGTCAAATCACACATAGACTATGCATCAACAGTGTGGGATGGTTCTAGTGATGTACATTTGAAGAGGCTGAACTCCCTACATAGGAGAGCTGCTAAGCTTATATTTCCCGAACCCGAACTCTCAACTGACGAAAAGCTTAAAACTTTAAAAATGCTTCCTCTATCCCATCACTTTCAGTTCAATAAAGGTGTATTGATGTACAAGCTGTACAAGCAATCATGTCCACTGTACTTGAGTTCTTTTTTCTCAGAACGGATATCTGTAGCTTCTAGACATGGACACCATTTCAAAGTACCCCTGCCGCGTATTGATTTATTCAAAACCAGTTTGTCATTCTCGGGAAGTTCATTCTGGAATTCTATTCCTGCAGAAATCAGAAACGCAAAGACGCTCACCTCATTTAGGGTCAGCCTCTTCAAACACCTAGAATCTCTGACGTAATCTAATCATTACAGTACAGGGATAACTTGCGCGTGTGTTCAGATGTGTGAATGTGCGTGTGTGTGAGAATGTTTGTGTGTGTGTGTGTGTGTGTGTGTGTGTGTGTGTGTGAGAGAGAGAGAGAGAGAGAGAGCGTCTCTTTTTTATATATATATATAATATACAGTGGACCATAATATCTGAGTGTCAAGAGTACATTGAATACTGCATGTACTATGTATAATGTTTTTGCCTTCATATGTGTGTACGCGATATTTTTGGGCGCGCGTTCACGTGTGTGTGTGTGTGTGTGTGCGTGCGTGCATGCTGTGTGTGTGTGTGTGTGAGACACAGAGAGAGAGAGAGAAAGAGAGATATATATATACATATATTTATATACATATTTGCCTTTGATGTATGAATTCTAATGTACTTAATGATTTTCTGTGTATTGCTTTACTTTGCATTTTTACTCATTTTATATTTTTGTGCGTACGCGTTATGCGCGTACGTATGTCTGGAGTGCGTGTCCGAGAGCGTGTGTGTGTATGTGTCTAAGTGCGTGCGTGTGCAAGTTTGTGTGTGTGTGAGCGTGCGTGCGTGTGCGTGCATATGTGTGGGCGTGAGCGAGTGCATACATGCGTCAGTGTGTGGTATGTGTATGTTTACACGTCTATGTCATTTATGTAGTAGATGTAGCAACGGCAAGTTTGAAAACTGGTCCTGTTACCAATAACTTCTACCGTTGGAAAATAAAGGTTCATTGTTCATTGTTCATTGCCTCCTCAATGACATCTTGCTGATGCCGCGGTCCATGCAGCATCAACTGCTGGGATGACATAGTTCCTCTGAATGAGGAAGAAGGTTGTCTTGGAAACAATTTTAAGATTCAGCATTTGCGCAAACAGCCAAACCTTGGAAAAATTATTCACCGAACAGATGATAGCAGAGGTCGTCATAACATCGCCAGCATGGAACCTGTACTTCATGACAGGCGGTGAACACCACACATGGGTCACATGCTTTTTGCTGCAAACCTGAGACAAAAAAGGATGATATTCCTGTGCCCTGGTAGCATTAGCACGGGGGGGGGTGAATGTAGACCACAGAGAAAACCAACTGAGGAAATTCCTGTGGAAGATAGAATGGATGTAGTGACACACATAGTAGCGCTATGACTGGCGTACATATTGCAGTTATTGCAGTCATAGCTACGTGCTTTCCCATCAATCAGCTAGCTGTGCAGTGATGATTATTGCACAGAAATGTGCGTATCTGACCCTCTAAAGCCACCTCTGATGCACTAGTGTTCCGAGCTATGCGTCAGACTGACGTAAAAATATTTACTCTGACGCACTAAGCTTTATCTTTACACACTGAAAAACGCACCAGTGCGTCATCATGAACACGTTTTACAGCTGCGTGTACTGAGCAGAACAAAGCTTTTGTGAGAACGCCAACACAGCAACTGTACCGCCTGCGCAGCAACAAAACTTTGTGTGTGTGTGTGTGTTATAAAGTATGTGATCATCTAAGACTTCATCATTTCTGTGACCCCCTGGGAAATACTGCTGACCCTCTGGCAACTGTGAACTTAATCTGCCACGCTAGATCTGACCCCCTATATTTAAGAAAAGAATCAACACTGCTGTGTTTTGGAAAAGAAAACTTGTTCCGGTCCCAGCTTGTCATGCAAGACGGATAGAAAACTTGTTCCGAAAACTTGTTCCGGTCCCAGCTTGTCCTGCAAGACGGATGTTATGTCTGTCTTCAATCAATTTCAGCACTTCTCTTTCTCAGCTGTCAACATCTTTGCCCTTCAGTTGGAATAATCACATCAGAATACAAGGGATGTCATATGGAGCAGGGTGGCCTCCTTCACAACACTCTGCTAAAGGGTTTAGTGTTGAACTTTAGTTGTTGAGAAAGAGGTCACTGCATGCTGGGATATTTCCGGGCGTAACATATCTTTCTTCCCTTGGGTATTGTGCTGAGTGAGCGGTGGCTGTGCGCATACAGCTTTGCGCTGCATAGTCGCGTGTGACTTGCCTGGAGTATGTTAACCCATTTAACCCCACAGCCTCATTTTGGAGGTCTCATCTAATGACTGTACCAGTTGCAGGAGATGAATCCACCATGATAATTCAAGGGTAGTGCCAAATTTGCTTGGTGCCTTTAGGCGCCAAGCTAATCTGGCACTACCCTTGAATTGTCATGGTCGATCCATCTGCTGCTGTAGGGTGTTGGGGCTAAATGGCTTAAAAACCTGTACCTTCTTGTATGCACATTGAAGAATCGCATGCATGAATGTGCGAGTGCATGCACACATACACACACACACACATATGCACACACACACACAAACACATGTGCCTTCATTACTGGCAGTCTCTCTAGAAATCGTCCACAATAGATCTTCAGTCATGTCCTTACCCGGTTTCAGTCTCTCAAGAACTTTGGACAGAAAGGTTAGGTTTGAAACGGGGCGGTTGGGGTCAAGATTCGACTTTTTCAGGAGAGGTTTGACAACGGCTGATTTGAATTCTGACGGAAAGACGCCTGACTCAAGGGACTGATTTATGATTTTGGTGATGGTGGGCAGAAGAATTCCGATGTTTTCAAAAACCAGTGAAGTTTGCATGGGGTCGAGCTCACACGTTTTAGGCCGGCATTTCTTAAGAATGTCAAAAACAGCCTGTTCAGAGACGGGAGTGAACTCGACAAAGGGGTGATCAATATGGGGAGGGTGGTGTCAATATGGGCGCACGGCACAACATCAAGGCTGTCTCGAATGGACGTCACCCTGGTGAAATAGCTACAAAAGGCGTTGGCTAAGTGAGCAGCTGGGATGTTGGTGGGAAGGGGAGAGTCACGAGATCTACCAAGCAAGCTATCAGTATGGGCAAACAATTTTTTACAAGTGTCACTTTCAAGCATCTTGGAACAGTAAAAATCAGTTTTCACTTTCAACACAGTCTGATTGACAAAAAGTTTCTTCATGTCATAAATCTGTTTATGCACAGCGAGTCCAGATTACGCCAGGCATGCTCAGCACGCCGACGTTCTTGCTTGGCTATAGTCACTTACGGAGTAAACCACGGGTCAGACTTATCGGTGCGGATTTGACGCATGGTGGCAGGGGCATAGGTGTCTACGAGGCGGCGAACTTCACTATTGTAGGTGATGGCGTCAGTGTCTGGATGGTCGGTCAGCACCTGTGTAATGTCAGTCTGTAATGCATTACGATCAATGCCGCGAATAAACACACAGGCTTAATTGCAGCCTTCAGCTCACAACTGTGAAATGATCAGATGTGAGGTCCAAGGACACAGACGTGGAGTGTAGTAGTCCGTCAGTCTCACGATGGAGGAACCAGTCCAAGATGTGGCCAGATTTATGAGTAGGAACTGTGACACACTGATGGAAGTCATACTGGTCGATCAGGTCCTTGACTCTGTTGGCACTGTGAGATGAATCAAAATGGAAATTGAAATCTCCCAAGATGATATGTTTTCCTCTCTGACAGTTGCAGATTTCAAACAGGTCTTGGATTTCTTCCAGGAAAAGAGAATCTGAGAGATGGTTGCTTTTGTTGGGGGGGTGGCCTGTAGAACAGGTAAAAATGAATGTCCATGTGCTGAAGAATCAGGAAATGTTTTGAAATGCACATCACGTCCCGGAGTGGCATACACACTAAACTCTCGTTCTTTATCTTTGGCAGCAATTTCAACAATGTGGCTATTGCGACCTGCAAAAGATCATTTGGAATCAGGAAATGTTTTGAATTGCACATTACGTCCCGGAGTGACGTACACGCTGAACTCTCGTTCTTTATCTTTAGCAGCAATTTCATTAATGAGGCTATTGCGACCTGCAAAAGATAATTTGGAATCAGGAAATGTTTTGAAATGTACATCATGTATACATATATGCGTTTTCAAGCATTTTACAAACGTACATGGGTGATATGACGGCAGTCATAGTCCGTAGAATAAGAAGACATTGAAGACAAAATGACCACAATGGGTGTATACATTTCTAGCATCAGCATCACAGTGTAACTTGCAGACAATGTTTCAGACTGGACATTTGACGCATTAACCCACATCATACTGAGGCTAAAAGCTTCAAATTTGTACACTGCCATATGCAAGCTACATTATAGTATTTACAGATAATGATATAGTCCAATGGCTTTAGTTCAAGGGTGATGCCAGAGGCCTAGAGGCGCCAAGCTATTCTGGCAGTACCCTTGAACTATTTTAGTCAAACCTATTTCACACACTGGTGTATTCCGAATGATAAGGGTTAACATATTCTGCAGTTTAGCAATGTAGCACACATTGGACAAAAAGGGTAATATTCAGTTTTTTCTAGTCCTGTGTGCACCAAGTGCGGACTAAAGAAAACGGCTTGTAGATGTAGCAGAGGAGCTCTGCTATCGCTATTTACTACCTGTGAGTCAGAGTTTAGTGGTTCAGTGCACGCTTGGGGCACTGTGTGCGAGTATTTTTGCTGACCTAGCTAGTCGGTATGTAGCGGACTACACGTGCGAAGCTCAGTGAGGTAGTTTCCGGTTCCAGAGGCTGGGAGCCTATTTATTCATTTAGTGTGTAACATATACACACACCCACAAAGAAATATTTCAACAGAATGAAACACGGGCACCTGTTAATCATTATTGCACTGAGAGTGAAACAGAACCGACTAAAACTTGCCACTACACCAGAACCTGTCCTAAGTGACATTTGGGCGACTGTAGCCATCATTTAGGGGACTACCTCCTAACCATAACTGTAGCCACCTGAATGACGAGCCTTAATGACGGGCGACACTTGGCATTTTGGTAGCGGTTTTTGTCGCAATGATTCCTACAGTAATCATGGCGACAAAAGTTGCTAATGACACGCAAAGGGTGAAAGCGCACCAAGCATGCTATGGTTTTTACCTGGGTAAATTGACCTCAACATGACCCCAACTCTTGTTTCGATGGAACAAACTCATTGTGAACAAGTACATTATTTAGTTGCTACGGCTGCTCTCATTCCACAAGCAAAAACTGAACAATGTGCTGTCTATGATTGTTGATCCTATGACTTTGCTGTAGGGTGCAAAATCCTAATTCTGGTCACGGACTGACAAAGGAGCAGCTATCTGCAAGCCAGGAAATGAGCTGACCAAACACACACACCTGCAAGTGTTTGCCTGTAATCCACCATACAGCATGTTTGTCCTGGCTTTGAAGTCTCAACGTTTCCATTCAAGACCGTGCAATTTTGACCTACTTCTGATTTCCGAACACTATTTATTGTGGACCGCAAGATTCCGAGCAATAGGTCCAAAACCACAAGCAAGCACCCACATGCACATAATGCTGCTAACTACTTAATACCGTCAGGGATCACGAGTATAGTCTTCTGCGTAAATCATGTTTTTTTCCAGAAGGGATTGTGCATTTTAGCGAGTTGCCAAAGAACATGCAAGTAGCATCTTTCAAAAGACCTGTCTGCGACAATGGCTAATGATTTGTTAGGTTAGCTACACACCACATGGTCAGTCCGGAGACTCGGTGGTGGGTGGGTCGGTCAACTTAGGGACGGGGGTGACAGATTGGGAACAGTTCATCGCAAGAGCTGACAGGAATGCTGATCTGTTTCTTTTGACATTTTTAAACAGGCTAGTTTTGTAACCTTTCACCAGTCATTCTAGTGTCTGGTGGGTTTATACCTGCGTTTGTTGAAGGAAAGCTAGTGCTGTTTGTTGATGTCATGCGCATTCTTTATGCCTAAACATGTTCCAAATGTCAACCACCAGCATGACCCCTGCACTAACTACAAAGCTGTAGATTACTTCACACCACCTGCACATTCACACAGATCTCTTACAACACAACAGTTCTCTATCAAATAAGTAGTACTCAAGTGATGAGCAGAAATGATGGCAAGCAGGTGTTCAACACACCGACAGACAAGACAAAGAAATACGCCTGAAATGCCTCCGCTTGTTAAATCAAAACCACGCATCAACTTTATCATAACCCAAACTAAAATTCTCTGTGTATCCATTATAACAATGTTCATCTATTTTCACAAAAAATAAGCCATGAGGTGATTGTGGACAATGATTTCCTCAAACCACCCCAGCCCTACCCCATAGGGACAGCAGCGTTTCAGTTTACTCACCTAAATAGGATTTAGGATGTGTTAGCACAGCGCGTAGGTTTTATCGGTAAGTGCATATAGGTTTGTGTGTACGTCCGTCCGGTACTGACTGTGCATGTGTGACTGATCGTGCATGCGCATGTTCAGTGGTAGTAGTAGAAACCAACATGCTAACAGATGCAGACACAAACATAGACTAGAACGCTCATACATAGCAAGCAACAAACACCAAATCCAGTCAAAATAGGGTTTTTCTGGATACTGTGGTTAGTCCATTGCACAGGTAACTCGACTTTTGAACACGCGAGGCAAATAAACATGGATTTTGTGTGCATGCAAGACTAGGGTAGACTTATCTAAATAATTTTCTCTCCACAGAAATCTCCAGACCTTCCCTAGACCACAAAAGGGATGCAGACTAAACTGGGCACTTGAGTACTGTATTAGATGGGCAGTTCTTGACTATCTGATAACTATTAAGTCGCCTACACCCAGTCCGGTGACATAGACATGCCCTAGCCTCATTTCCAAGTCAAACGCAATAAGGCGGTGCTTGTCGACAGCAAGTGACGATGTTCATTTGTAGATCGCATTTCTCCATCCAGTGCTGAATGCTCAAAGTGCTGTGTAGGGAGAGGTTTGAAGAGAAGAGACGACAAAGCACACCAATTTTGAGAGCGAAAGAGAAATAAAAAAGGAAGAGTAAAAACCGCAGTAAGTTTGTCCGTTCAGGACAGAGTGATGAGCCTAGAGGGGAGCCTTCAGATGTCTGCGGAAAGACTTGAACTTGTTGTAGACGCACCATATACGGATACCCTGCGATTCGCCATGTATCTCTATGCGGCACGTCTCCAAAGAGTTAAGAGATTTTGCGGTCTTCAAATATGCAGGCTGCGGTACATTTCATAACGTCCCAACCGCAACAAAGCTTTCACAAAACGTGCCTGTGCTGCTTGTGAAAAAAAAAAAAAAAACACCGTGGTAAACTTTAAAGTTGGCATTTTCTCGGAGACTATTTAAGCCACAGTCTTCAAACTTGGCCCAAGGATACTTTGTGGCAAGACCTTTCTAAACATACTAATTTCAGTGACCTCTGACAAAGGTCAATGTCACAGGGGATCAGGAAATATGTCAAAAATAGCTATATTTTGACATAATTTATTTTTTCGCAAATACTATTCACAACTTCAAACCCAAACTTGGTACAAAGGTATCTGATGGTAAGACCTTTCTGTGCATACTAATTTGGTTGATCCCTCGGACTGGTCAAGGGTCACAAGGCCTCAGGAAATAGGTGAAAAATAGCCATATTTTGACAAAAGATGTTGTTTTTTTTTCTAAATACTGTTCACAACTTCAAACCCAAACTTGCTACAGAGATACCTGATGGTAAGACCTATCTATGCATACTAATTTGGATTGCCCCTCAGAAAGGTCAAGGGTCACAAGGGCTCAGGAAATGGGTCTGAAATAGCCAAATTTTGACTAAAAAGATGTGTTTTCTCAAATACTATTACAACTTTAAACCCAAACATGCTACAGAGATGCTTGATGGGAAGACCTTTCTATGCACACTAATTTGGTTGATCTATCGGAAAGGTCAAGCATCACGAGAGCTCAGGAAATAGGTCAAAAATAGCCATTTTTGGACAAAAGATGTTTTTTTTCTCAAATACTATTCACAACTTTAAACCCAAATTTGGTACAGAGATACCTGATGGTAAGACCTAACTATTCATACCAATTTGGATGACCCCTCAGAAAGGTCAAGGGTCACAAGAGGCTGGCAAATGTGTAAAATGCCAATTTAAAAAAAATAAAATTGTAGGTATTAACATTTTTGCAAATTTTTCAACCAAATTTGGCACAAAGATAGCTGATTTAGTCGACTCATCACAAAGGTCAAGGGGGGGGGGGGGGGGGGGGGGGGGAGGTGACAGATGTGTGAAAAATCTTTACATTTTCAGAAAAGATGGATTTTGCTGGTGCAAAAGCCAGCCCTTGTCACAAAAGTCACACATGTAAATCAGTCATACACGTGAGCCATAATGGCTTTGCCTTTCTTGTTCTCATTTAGTTTACCTTCTTGCTGCGGATGTCTGATGAGATTTTGTTGTTTTCATTTGTTGCCATGGAGACTGCTTCCTGTCTGGTCCGTTCATTTTTTTTCTTCAGAAATGATGTTTTTGTTTTGTGTCATCTTACTTCTTGCTTACGGGTGGCTGGATATCCGGAAGTGCGTTACAGTGTTGTCGCAGCGTTTGTTAAATTATCTTATTTGTGAGGGAACATAACATTTGATGAAATGAAACGGTTGGCCAAACATCATTTTCAGACAGTATCTTTTTTGTCAACTATCGATAAATTAAGCTTGTTTGCAAATGCGACCTGCTGGCAGCAACACAGTGCGACACTTTTGCAGCTATTGATGCAAGGCACCTCCTTGAATCTGTCGCATATCGGCACGCACAGCCATCAGGCCCCTACAGTCAGCGCTGCCCTGAGAAGATAGACGACAGTACATGCATGTCCATTTTAGTGAACGGCGCGATTTGTATACAGTAAAAATCTCTCTTCTTACAAAAGTGGACTTGTCGTGCTGTCTTGTGCCTTCACAGGCCACAGCATCCCTCGCTGTCTTTAGCTGTAACTTCTGCAGGCAGCCAGGTAGTTTAGCTCCACCCTTAAACTCCATCTCTCTCCTAAGCTGTTATATCTTACAGAGGCGTACTGGCAACTTTGGTAGTTTTAACTGTTGGGTTTGGTGGGTTTTACTTGCAAAAATTTTGTGCTGCTACAAGGTTTTCTAAGGTGCTTTATTACCCATAAACGCACAGACTGTTTATAGTGATTTTAAACCTGTGATTAGTGCGTACATAGCCCATGAGTGGCAGTCCGAGTGGGAGAAAGAGGAAGCTAACAAGCTGCATGAAGCTCTTCCTATGGTGTCCGACAGTCTACCTTACCTCTGCGGCAGCCGCTTTGAGGAAACTGTCCTTGCTCGGCCCCACATCGGGCACACGTATGTTACGCACTCTTATTTACTAAAACAGGAGGAGCGTCCATGGTGTTATGCCTGCGACGAGCAGTATTCTGTTAAGCACATTTTGCTGTCTTGTGCCGATTTAATTGACACAAGATATAAACACTTCACAGCAGACTCCTTGAAGGTTTTGTTCCGGGATGTACCCCTGGACAAAATCTTCAGTTTTCTGAGAGAGTGCAATATTTTTAATAAGATTTGAGCATGCTTAGACTATGACAGTTCTATTATTTGAACCTTTTTGTGAGGCTGTAGACATTTCCTTTAAAGACCTGTGCGACATTTTAGCATGAAATATTTTTAAGATATATTTATGTCTTGTCTTGAGACCTTTCTTTTAGTCTGGCTGGCCAGATTTTTACCCATCCCGCCATGAGATGGCCTTAGTTGCCTGCTCGGCGTTAAACCCAAATAACTAACGACAGTAATAACGATGATAATAAAACACAAGCGCACATGAAAACGTAATCTAATATGGTGAATGTACTATGTATGTTTACCAGCCCGTGGGGTTTTCGCTGCGCACTGGCCTCTCCGGCGTGGCTGGTCTTTCCATACGCTCTTTTCTATTTGTCTGTGCAAGAGGCTCAAATATATAAGGTTTGAGGCCTCACGGTGCACTTGCTTCAAAACATTCATTTTCTGACGAATCCGGTGAATCCACGTAAGAGTCCGAATCAGAACTTTCAGCTGATGAGCTCATTTCCTTTGTCATATTTTCTCTTTAGATAATACAAAAATCATACAAATAATTCTGCAGTTGAGAAGCCAGGCATGAATCTTGCATGTTCTTCTCCTAATATATGGTTGCGCACCAGCTCAGGCAGTAAATTGCAGGCTTCTGCTACCTTGTGAGGGATGTGACTGTCAAAAACCTTGACATTGTGGCCTGCCTGGTGGATTAACATCGAAGGAACAGCACATCCTTTGTAAAACATCTGCCCTTCCACACAGGACAATCTGTTCACTTCTTGTGCCTTCTTGTTGACTGGTCATCCCGGAGTGACATACACGCTGAACTCTTTCTTTATCTTTGGCAGCAATTTCAACAAAGTGGCTATTGCAATCTGCAAAAGATAATTTGGAATCAGGAAATGTTTTGATATGCACATCACGTCCCAGAGATAAAGAGGCTATTGCAACCTGCAAAAGATAATTTGGAATCAGGAAATGTTTTGAAATGTACATCATGTATACATATATGCGTTTGCAAGCATTTTACAAACGTACATGGGTGATATAACCGTAGTTGTAGTCGGTAAAATGAGAAGACATTGAAGACAAAATGACCACAATGGGTGTATCAGCGTCACAGTGCAACTTGCAGACAATGTTTCAAACTGGAAATTTGATGTATTAGCCCACATCATAATGAGGCTAAAAGCTTCAAATTCGTACACTGCCATATGCAAGCTACATTATAGTACTTACAGATAAGGATATAGACCAATGGCTTTAGTTCAAGGGTGGTGCCAGAATAGCTTGGTGCCTAGAGGCGCCAAGCTATGCTGGCACTACCCTTGAACTATTTTAGTCAAACTTATTTCACACACTGGTGTATTACGAATGATAAGGATTAACATTAACTGCTGTTTAGCAACAGCACACACTGGACAAAAAGGGTAATATTCAGTGTTTTCTAGTCCTTCTGTGTGCACCATGCGCGGACTAAAGAAAACGGCTTGTAGACTTGCCCAAGCCTCTCGTTTCCAAGTCAAATACATTAAGACGGTGCTCATTGACAGCAAGTGATGATGATGTTCATTTGTAGATCGCATTTCTCCATCCAGTGCTGAATGCTCGAAGCGCTGTGTAGGGAGAGATTTGAAGAGAAGAGATGGCAAAGCACCAATTTTGAGAGCGAGAGAGAAAAAAAAGAAAGAAGGAAGAGTAAAAAAGGAAAGAGGAGTAAAAACCACAGTCAGTTCGTCGGTTCAGGACAGACTGGAAAGGTGAGCCTTCAGCTGTCTGCGGAGAGACTTATAATAACTCATTGGAGACGTGCCGTATACGGATACGTGGCGATTCGCCGCGTATCCGTATGCAGCACTGCACGTCTCCAGAGAGTGAAGAGATTACACAGTCTTCAGAGATGCAGGCTACGGTACATTTGACAACGTCCCGACAGCAACAAAACTTTCTCAGAACATGCCTGCGCTGCTTGTGGCAAAAACAACACTACACGGAATATAGACCATTTTCAACTAATTCACCATCAAGTGCACTGATTCTATGCTGACGCACACACACTGACTGGTCCCGCCATCTCTTGCTGTGTTCAGTTGTCACTGGGCCTTTCTCATGTGAGCAGGGAGATTCTTCCATGTTTTTCTGTTCTGTCGGTGTTTGGTGATGTATTATCACACAAATACGCAATTTCTTTGTAACGACTGCAAAGAGCATGTTTAAAACTGGTTTTCTTGCTCAATAAAAATTTAACGTCAAGATCGAGTAAATCGGCAACAGCGATTATCCCTAGAACAAAAATAGGTCATAATATATATAGGATACTGTGGTCCAGTCAGCGCATTACATCCCAGTAGGCATATATTCTCATGAGCCCTTGCAGTCGTCGGGACTTATGAGAATCATGCCTCGTGCTAGCAATGAGAGGTGTGAGGTGCTCATTCAATGACTCCTGGCAGTGTCTGTTTTTTCACTATAATTCGGGAAGCAAAATCCAGCATTATGCAAATTTGGAGCATTAGATAAGATGATAGTTTATTGCCATATGTTTCCATGTACAAAAACAATAAAAACATTGGAATTTGTCTTTATGTCAGTTACTAAAACTGAAGTAATACACAAACACACGCAAGAGCAGATTATACTCTAAAATATGATTTTCATGCTAAATGCTAAGGAAGTACTGGTTTTAAACACAGCGAACGGGCACACAATCGTAGTCGCAGTGGGCAAGCAATTTGCTGTGAAGCAGTAAACCAGTGATAGCTTGCTAGTGCCCAGCACATGTTTGGCCTCTGTACGCACTATTGATGAATTCCCTATGAAGTATCAAGACTGAAGAAGATACCACAGCTTTGGAGCTGCATTTTTAACCCTGTTCTTCCTGATGCACCCATTTTTTAAAACTCATTCTACCCCAGACACACCACAGCAAGATAAGGATCGACCATGATAGTTCAAGGGTGATGCCAGAATAGCTTGGCGCCTATGGGCGCCAAGCTATTCTGACATCATCCTTGAACTATCAGGGTCTGTCCTGCACTGCAACGCAGTCTTCAGAGGACAACGGCAACATTGGGGGATTTCGGTGTTGAGGTACAATGAGTTAAAATAAATTTGACTGATAGTTCAAGGGTGGTGCTAGCACAGATGGCCTTAACCCATTACATTCTGAGGCTGATTTCAAACACACGCTAATTGTCCTATGAAGGCTACATTACAGAGTAGGAGATAGATCAACTGTTTCAGTTCAAGGGTGGTGCCAGAATAGCTTGGCGCCTCAGGCCTGCAGTTTCCTTTTTTAATTTAAACTCTCCCCACTGTCTACGCTGCCTGTAGATCTTGATATTAGATGTGTGTTGCTAAATGGTCTTAGGTGTATTTAACATGTGCTAATTGTCCTATGAAGGCTACATTACAGATTAGGAGATAGATCAACTGTTTCAGTTCAAGGGTGGTGCCAGAATAGCTTGGCGCCTCAGGCACCAAGCTATGCTGGCACCACCCTTGAACTAAAACAGTTTATCTGTATCCTAAGCTGTAATACCCCACCTGGGTCTGCCCTGGGGGACTTGGGTGGGGTTAACTACTTTTTAGTTCCCAGGGTCACCCTGGTCAGCCCCACAGTGTGGGATTTCCCCTCTATTCTGGGGCATGTGTTTCTGTCTACCCTTGGTCCATTCACCCGCAGTTTCCTTTTTTAATTTAAACTCTCCCTACTGTCTGCGCTGCCTGTGGCTCTTGATATTGGATGTGTGTTGCTAAATGGTCTTAGGTGTATTTAGCGTATTAGACCGGCTGGCAACGTACATTCAATATTCTGTTTAGGTTTTTTTTCACAAGCAGTACAGGCACGTCCTGAGAAAGTCTTGTTGCTGTGGGGATGTTGAGCAATGTACAACCAACCAACCTAATCTGTAATATAGCCTTTGTAGGACAATAAGGAAATTTTTACAAAATCAGCCTCAGGACATGCGAGAGACCTGGAGCTGTGCTTCTTGCTGTGTTGCATCTCCTGGTCGCGTGGCTCCAGTGAGTGGGGGATGGTGCGTCGAGGATGCACTGGAACTGTCGTAGAGGCTACATGAATGAAGGCTACGGGAGCTGTTGTTCATCGCGATGCGGGGTGACTGAAGCCGCTGCCGGTCGCGCTCCGCCATGGAGCGGACGGATAAAGTGCCAGTGGTAACGTCCGAGAAAGTTTTGTCATTCACCGCAGTGCGGGGCGACCGAAGCCGCTGCTGGCCGCGCTCCTGCCTGGAGCGGGCGGACAAAGTCCTAACAGATGCGTCGGGGCCCAAAGAGGGTTCAACCGCGTAGCGGGGCGACCGAGACCGCTGTCGGCCATGCTCCGCCATGGAGCAGGCGGACAAGTTCTGAGAGGGCAAGACTGGACCTGAGGGCAGGGTCCGGGGACCTGAAGGTAGTAAATGGGTTCAACGAGAAGTCAACTTGCCAACATCCGAGCATCCAACGGTTGAGAGAATAGTGTATATCAGTATTAGCCTAGTCTTATGATATATATTGTATCTCTTTCTCTCTCTTGGCTTGACTTCGCGAACGAAGATTTTATAGGAGTTGCCCACGACGTCTGCAGGCTTGTTCGTGGCTGCGGAGGCCAATCCGAGACAGGCAGGTTCGACCGCAGTGGCTGCAGGGGAAGGTATGGCCAGGGTTCTGAGCTGCGGCATCTCTGTTTTTTCTCCTGAGCCGCTTGTCCTTAAGGCTAGCTCTGCGAGAGTCCTCAAAGGAGACAGCTGCCTTGTAAATGGTGGAGCGCCAGGTGTCACGGTCCGCAGCAAGCGAAGACCACTGGTGGTGGTCGATTTGGCAGGCACTAAGTGACTTCTTGAGACAGTCTTTGTATCTCTTCTTTGGTGCCCCTCTGTCACGGTGTCCAGTAGCAAGCTCGCCGAACAGGGTGATCTTTGGTAGGCGATGATCCTCCATCCTGGAGACATGCCCCGCCCAGCGGAGCTGTGTCCGCAGCAGCAAAGCCTCGATGCTCACAGTTTCAGCCTGTTCAAGGACCTCGACGTTGGTGACATAGTCACTCCAGTGAATGCCCAGGATGGTTCGCAGGCAGCGCTGGTGGAAGCGTTCGAGGAGTCGTAGTTGGCTGCGGTAGAGGGCCCAGGACTCGGAACCATACAGCAGGGTGGTGAGGACCACAGCTCTGTACACGCTGATCTTGGTGCCTGTTTTCAGCTGTTGATTGTGCCACACCCGCTTGAAAAGTCGCCCGAAAGCGCTGTTCGCTTTTGCCAGCCTGCTGTCAAGCTCCTTGTCCAGCTTGGCGTCCGACGTGATAATGCAGCCAAGGTAAGTAAACTGGTGCACTGACTTTAGTTCAGACTCGCCGATGGTGATGTGAGGAGGGCGGTACACTGTCTTGGGTGCCGGCTGATGGAGGACCTCTGTCTTTTTAAGACTGACCTCGAGTCCAAAGAGCTGGGCAGCATCTGCGAAGCAAGACGTGATGCGCTGCAGGGCTCTCTCTGTGTGTGCAACGAGGGCAGCATCATCAGCAAAAAGCAGCTCACGAATCAGTTGGTCTAGGGTTTTCGTGTGGGCTTGCAGTCGTCTGAGGTTGAACAGGCTGCCATCGAGACGATACCTGATGTACACTGCATCGTCATCATCGAGGTCCACTGTGGCCTGCTTCAACATCATGCTAAAAAAGATGGTGAAGAGGGTCGGTGCCAGCACGCAGCCCTGCTTTACACCGTTGAGAATAGGGAATGGTTCTGAGAGGTCATTGTTGAGTCTGACCTGGCCTTGCTGGTCCTCGTGTAGCTGGACAATCATGTTGAGGAACTTTGGGGGACAGCCAAGTCGCTCCAGGATCTGCCACATGCCTTGCCTGCTCACAGTGTCGAACGCTTTTGTTAAGTCGACAAATGTTACATACAGCCCTTTGTTCTGCTCGCGGCACTTCTCCTGTAGCTGTCTCAGCACAAAGACCATATCGGTGGTGCTCCTGTTTGCTCTGAAGCCACACTGGCCCTCTGGGAGTTGGTCTTCAGCGATGGCAGGTACCAGCCGATTCAGGAGCAGCCTTGCAAGGATTTTCCCAGCAATGGACAGCAGGGTAATTCCCCGATAGTTGGAACAGTCAGACTTCTCGCCTTTGTTCTTGTACAGGGTGATAACGACTGCATCACGGAGATCTTTTGGTAGTGTTCCTTCCTCCCAGCAGCAGAGAAAGAGGTCATGGAGCTTGTTGTGCAGTGATGTGCCTCCATGTTTCCAGATCTCTGGCGGTATTCCATCAATGCCTGCTGCTTTGCCACTCTTGAGCTGGTGGATGGCTGTGAGGGTCTCTTCAGCGGTGGGCGGTTCGTCCAATTCAACCTTTACTGGGAGGTGTGGGATTTGTAGGACGACTGCTTCTTGAACAGTGCGCTCAGCGCTGAAGAGGCTCTGAAAGTATTCCGACCAGCGGTTCAAGATGGAGGTATTATCTGTGAGGAGTGCCTGGCCGTTCGCGCTTCGCAGGGGACTTTGTACCAGGTGCCTGGGGCCATACACTGCTTTCAGTGCTTCGTAGAAACCCCTGTAGTCACCATTGTCAGCGCAAAGCTGGGTCCTCTGTGCAAGTCTGGTCCACCACTCATTCTGGAGATCTCTGAGCTTGCGCTGGAGACTGCTGCAGACGAGGCGGAAGGTAGACTTCTTCACAGGGCAGGAAGGCTGGGCTAGGTGAGCCTGATGGGCGGCTCTTTTTTTTGCTAGGTGTTCCTGGATCTCTACATCGTTTTCGTCAAACCAGTCTTTGTTCTTCTTTCTGGCGAAACCCAAGACTTCTGCAGAGGATTTTGCAATAGCAGTTTTCAGTTGTTCCCAAAGTGTTTCAGGGGAGGAGTCTACTGGGTCTGCTGTGTCTTTGAGCCTGCGCTGTAAATCTGTCTGAAAGGCAGCTTTCACATCGTCACGCTGAAGTCTGGCAACATCAAGCTTTTTCTTGGGGGGCCCCCATTTCTTGGGTTTTGGCTTGAAGTGGAGCCTGAGTTTGCAGCGGACAAGGCGGTGGTCAGTGTGGCACTCTGCGCTGGGCATCACTCTGGTGAGGAGGACGTCACTGCGGTCCCTCTGCCGCACTAGGACATAGTCGATAAGGTGCCAGTGTTTGGAGCGAGGATGCATCCAGGTGGTCTTTCGACTGTCCTTTTGCTGAAAAGTAGTGTTGGTGATGACCAGTTGCTGCTCCGCACAGAACTCCAACAGTAGGCGGCCATTGTCATTGCAGTTTCCCACGCCATGCTTGCCGAGGACTCCTTTCCAGGCTTCAGAGTCCTGGCCCACTCTGGCGTTGAAGTCGCCAAGGATGATGACTTTGTCGTCTGCTGGGGTACTCTGTAGGAGGCTGCGCAGGTCAGTGTAAAACTTGTCCTTTTCAGCAGGCTCTGCCAGGAGGGTTGGGGAGTACACACTGAGAAGGGTGACGTGTTGCTGGTGTCTCAGTGGGAGGCGCATGGACATGATGCGGTCTGAGTGGCCCGTTGGTAGGTTTTCCAGCTTAGTCGCAATGGATGTCTTGACCATGAAACCCACGCCTGAGAGCCGTCTTTCTGATGCAGGCCTGCCTGACCAGTAGAGGGTGTACCCAGCACCAAGTTCTTGGAGGCTGCCTTCGTCCGGAAGGCGTACTTCGCTGAGTACCTGAACCAGTTTTACACCCAACTGTGATCACTAAATTAGTGGCATTTAGATATTCTGTTTTCTTTTTAGACGATATACGTTTAATTAATTTCGATTTCCTAGATTAATAGGCGTGTGTGTGGAAGATGAGCGTGGGTGTGTTTGGTATGCATTGGTTTGTGATATTAGTTGTTTAGTTTTAAAGTTTTTACAGTGTGTGTAGGGCATTGGATTTGTGTGATGGAGTATTAATAGTTTTTTTTTTTTTTCTATTGTTGACTGTGATGTTTGTAATTGTAACAACACCAACACACATTCCTATGCTTTATGTTCTTAAGGCAAATGGCAATAAGCAGTATCTATTAAAGCTGCAGTAGCCAAAGCGGTTTTTTTTTTTGCGTTTCAAAGTGATTTATTTTTCACCCTTGTCATCCTGATACACCCATTAGCTTCAAATAAATTTGACTGATGGTTCAAGGATGGTGCCAGAATAGCTTGGCGCCTCAGGCTCCAAGCTATTCTTGCACCACCCTTGAACTAAAATGGTTGATCTATCTCCTATTCTGTAATGTAGCCTTCATAGGACAATAAGCATGTTTTTGAAATCAGCCTCAGGCTGAATGGGTTAATCCCATCTGCCGGCGGTGCATAAAAGGGTTGGAAAACCAGTGGCTGGGTGATCTGCCCCTTTCATTCGGCATTCCTGCCTTCAGTCACTTGCCAACCGCCACCCATATTTTCTCATATAGTTTACCTTCTTGCTGCAGATGTCTGATGCGATTTTGTTGTTTTCATTTGTTGCCACATACTCCTGGCTGCCATCTAGACTGCTTTCTGTCTGGTCTGTTCATTTTTTTTTTTCAGAAATGATATTTTGTTTCGTGTCATCTTTCTTCCTGCCTATGGGCGGCTGGGTATCCGGAAGTGCGTTACACTCGATGATTGTCGCAGCGTTTGTTAAATTTTCTTATTTGTGAGGAAACATAATATTTGATGAACTGAAACGGTTGGCCAAACATCTTTTCAGACAGTATCTCTTTTGTCAGCTATCGATAAATTAAGCTTGTTTGCAAGTGCAACCTGCTGTATTATTCATGGTGAACTCCATCACCGTGTCCCGCCACAAGATTGCGTTATCTAAATGCTCGGAAAAGATGCGTGAAACAGATGCCTCCTCCTACCTTAACTACCAAATATGTAATATTCAGCTGGATAGTGTAACACCTTAGTTTTTTTTTTTACAGTGATCCTATCCCAAAGCGCAAAAGACCATCGGGCCGATGATGTCGGCCCAATGGCCTTTTGTGCATTGGGATTAGACTAGAAAATTTAGTTTCATCACTCTTTTGCTGGGAAACATGGCATTCTAGTAGCAAGCAAGATTTGAGAAGTCTTTGACACTGTAACCCAGGACAGTGTGCATGATGTACACAGGGCGCAGTGTCCTAAGAAGTAAACTATAGTGACCACTTTTGCCTTGTTTTGCTTTGTCTGATTTGCCTTGATGACTGGTCATGAATGATCTGTGAGCCTTGTACTTTTGGTGGGTTTATCATATATATATCTCAATTGTCGCTTTTACACCTACAATTTTCTCTTACTGTTGCCGTGTCCTACTTCCATTTCCTTCAACCCCCACCCAGGTCTGCCCTGGGGAACTTGGGTGGGGTTAACTACTTTTTAGTTCCCAGGGTCACCCTGGTCAGCCCCACAGGGTGGGGTTTTCCCTCTATTCTGGGGCATGTGTTTCTGTCTACCCTTGGTCCATTCACCTGTCTTTGTCTTTTTAAAACTCTCCCTACTGTCTGCGCTGCCTGTAGCTCTTGATATTGGATGTGTGTTGCTAAATGGTCTTAGCTTTATTTAGGCCCCATGACGTAGGTTTATTTAACGTATTGGACTGGCTGGGGACATACATTCAATATTCTGTTTATTTTTTTTTTCACAAGCAGTGCAGGCACGTCCTGAGAAAGCCTTGTTGCTCTCGGGACGTTAAGCAATGTTCAATCAATCCATTTCCTTCAGTATTGCCTTGTTAGCTCCCTTCTGCATGCAGCGATTGGTCCGGTTAACACTACAGTTCGGGTCGCTGCATGCATAAGCAGGGGCGGATCTGGGAGGGTCTTCTTTCGTATTGGGTTAAAGGCCCCAAACAAAAAGTTGGACCCCCCCCCCCCCCCCCCCCCCCTCGAGGTAACAAGGTTCCATTCATCAGTAGCTTGGAAAGTGTGGCATAGCAATGCTGGCAGCAACACAGTGCGACACTTTCACAGCTATTAATGCATGGTACCTTGAATCTGTGTCGCGGATCAGCATGCACAGCTGTCGGGGCCCCTACAGTCAGCGCTGCCCTCGGAAGATAAACGACCGTACATGCATGCCCATTTTTGTGAACGGCGCGATTTGTATACAGTGAAAATCTCTCTTCTCACAAAAGTGGACTTGTCATGCTGTCTTGTGCCTTCACAGGCCACAGCATCCCTCGCTGTCTTTAGCTGTGCTTAGGTGTAACTTCTGCAGGCAGCCAGGTAGTTTAGCTCCACCCTTAAACTCCGTCTCTCTCCTAAGCTGTTATGTCAGATACTGGTTGTCTCCCTTGGTTGCGTAGTAAATCATGCACACAACTTTGGTAGTTTTAACCGTAGAGCGTGGTGGGTTTTACTTGCAAAAGTCTTGTGGTGCTACTAGGTTTTCTAAGCTGCTTTATACCCATAAAGCCCTGAAAGACAAGGACAGGTTGGGGATCAACCACGATATTTCAAGGTTGGTGTCAGAATAGCTTGGTGCCTCAACAACTGAATGTCTGCTATTTAATAATAATAATAATAATGAGTATTTATATAGCGCTTAATCTTACTCAAAAGCTCTAAGCGCTTTACAATCTGTACACAAAACTAAAAATACAATGACATATGCACATAACAAACAAAACACAATGCCCGAACACACCACTTTTACAATAAATTAAACAACAATACATACATAATAATTTATATTCTAATTAACATTCAGTCTAAACAAGGAGGATTGCAGAACTACAACTAAGGCATCAAACACTGGCAGTTGTTCAAAGTAAAGCTTGAAGAGGTGAGTTTTCAACGACCTCCTGAAGTCGGAGACGGACTCGCTGTTTCTGACCTCAGTGGGAGAACTGAATTGCTACGGTTCCAATAACGGTAGCATTCCAATAACTGCATGCACTGGGAAAGTGGGAAAATTAAAATGAATGAAAATGAATAGACTGCATGTCAACAAAAGCTGGAGTAACGAATAGACACAATAATGAACACTGATTCTGAACTAAATGCAGCAGTTGTCTTCAATCTTCCGCAATGCATTCCTGATCATTCAAATGCAACAAATGTTTAACATTTTATTACTCATTTTGCATCGTCATCAAAAAGAAAACGAATAAAGTTTATTTGTGCTTATTTATATATCATTCATATATAATAATGGTATAATCTTTTAATATATAGATATGTCTTATCTATGACTTATTGTGAATCATTTTCATAATGGAAACAAAAATGATAAAATAAAATAATACCTTGCGAGATTTTTGAGTCGGGGAAATGACTTCTTGAAGAATTGCACCATTGCATTAGCAGTGGACAGTGGCAGGTTTAAATCGTCATTTCAATTTCAGCCTTCATAACGTTGTCCGCTTGCTTAACACTATCACATTGATATGTTTGTGCAAAAAGTGCTGCAATCGTCTTGCAAGGCGTCACATCTTTTGCATTTGTTTTGTGCACGGCCGTTGCAATGTGCCGCTCGCAATCATGGGCACCGCTGTGTTTGATTGAAATATCGTGGTCACATTTTTTTACAGTAAACCATGCCATCTCCTTTCGTAGAAGGCTTTAAACAAGGCCAATTTTGAAAATATTTATCATGGCACTTTTGAAAGACCGGCTTCTTCTTAATCTTGGCTCTCTTTTCATCACCAGTAACACGAACTTCACTATCTTTGTCGGTTTCATCACTTTCATGATCACGATCAGTCACACGTGGCCTCTTCGATGTTGACGCCATGTTTGAAACGGAAAAAGTGTGACCGAAAACCGTGCTGAGCAATGATGTCGTTTCGCCATTGTCGCAAAAGGATTTATGATTTTTTTAAAGATGGTCACGAAAAGCGTAATTTGGAGGCGGAGTAATGTAATGAAGCGTGAAATAGCGTAATAAATTACGCGAAAAGCGTAAGGGTAGGCAGGTCTGTCAATAGCACTGCCTCTAGGCGCCAAGCTATTCTGACCCCAACCTTGAAATATCATGGTCGATCTGTCTCCAGAACTGTGATATAGACCTCACAGGTTATCTACAAAAATTTGATAATTTCATCCTCGGGCCGTAATGAGTGAAGGGGTCTGGTTCCAAAGGTGTACCTTTAATTTAGCCGCAGAGCAGGTGTCACTGTGCTTTTGCGTCGATGGCTAGGATTCAAATGACTCATTGGGACTGTGCAGTTAGTAGACAGTTTAATACTTTCCATCCTGATATGCTATTGCGTGCAATTAATTTGACTATGAATATGATGGTTCAAGGGCACTGCCAGAATAGCTTGGCACCCAGAGGCACCATCCTGTTCTGGAACTCAAAATGGTTGATCTGTCTCCTGATCTGTATTGTAGTCTTTGTAGGACAGTACATAAATTAGAACAATTTCAGCCTCGGCATTGAACTCCTTGGGTGTCGATAGCGGTTTAGTCACGATGATTCCTTGCAGGAATCATCGCAACTAAAACCGCTATCGACACCCAAAGGGTTAACTCTTTCGAGATGTGCCACATCCGGATTCGCGGCTTTACGCTGCGAATCCGGATGCGGCACGTCTCGAAAGAGTCAATGGTGTAAAAATTAATATTGTACATGACAACCCCCTTGTGCATGCATCAGCCGGTATTGTATGCAGTATCTGTGGGTGATGACCAAGCAGGTTAATTTTGTTTTGGTACATCATTGATCTTTGTTGTTTGTGTGTGTGTCGTCTTGATGAAATTATTGCAAGTTGAAATTGTGTTTGTGAAGGCCAGGATGATGCACGTGTCTGTGAGAGAGAGAAAACAAGATTCTGTATGCTTGTCAGTTCAATGTTAAATGAGACTTTGACAAAATGTGAAATGATTGCAGCATATATTGAAATAAACTGATATTGACAATTCACATCTTTTGTTTTCTTACCTTATGTGATATGGAAGTGAGTGTGCATGTGTGTGTGTGTGTGTGTGTGTCATGTTGCACATTTATCGATAGTGGGATGTGTCCAGCCGATGGTGTTTACAGTTAGTCACATTCAGCAAAACTCACATGAACCCTTTTGCTGGCAGTGCTTTTGGTCATAATAGCTCCTGCAAAACTCGCCGTGACAAAACCACTACAGACGGTCAAAGGAATAACCTTCACTGTGGGTCCTGGTCCTGGAGGACCCAGCAGGGAGTTTCATTGCAAATATTTCATTGACTATTGGGAATATTTCAGTGAAATTTTAAAATTGTTCCAAGCTCATAAAATACTACATTTTGGCCAAAATATGTTAATAATTGATGAAAAAAATAATGTCTGAATTTTTCCTACACACAAACGATGGTGTGGGTCGTGCAGGACCCATACTTTTTAAAGAGTGAGTAAGGTGTATATTCCTGTCTGGATGATGCTGGTCCTCAGTTTGTGAAGAGTCAAAGATGAGAATTGCATTTCACCCAAATTTTCCTTTGTTTTTTTTAATTCTTTTTATTTTAATTTTATTATTGTTTTAATTTTGAAGGGTGTCAAATTCCATGCAAAATCGACCAGTATGGTGAACTTTTACCTGTAGTTCCTGGGGGAACCAGAAAAGTTTCAGACCCTTTTGTCTCCACCATGATGACTAAAAGTACAAGGATGCTTCTGGTGATGTGTACTATAGTGTAAAAAGTATGGGTCCTATAGGACCCACATCATCGGGACAGGGATAACCAGTTAAATCGCTCTTTGAAAAATATGGGCCCTGTTGGCCCCACGCCATGAGGACAGGGATAATCAGTTTAGCTTGGCACCTTCCTAGGTGCAGAGCTAATCTGGTACTACCCTAAACTGTCATGGCTGATTTATGTCTTTTTGTGGTGTCTGGCCCCGCTGGAGGCTGAATATGTTTACCCTTTGGGTGTAGGTAGCACTTTTTGTTGTGACCATGACTACCATTACAACCGCTACCGACACCCAAAGGGTTAAAAGACAGATTCCATGCACAAAAGAACACAGCAGACAGTAACACAGCAGACAGCACACTGATTCAGCCCTATGGACAAGTTTCCCAAGTTCTGCGTTCTGCAATGGCAAGCTGTGAGAGACAGATTGACCATATTCATGGGTGGGAAGAAAAAAAAGTTGAATCCTGAAGTGGGGGTTTGGGGGCAGCAGAAGGCCCCCCCAAAAAAATAAAATGGGGAGAAAAAAAAGCAATTTTTAAAAATCTGGAATTCCAGCTGTAGCCGGAAAAGTCCCACCCATGCACATCAGTTCAAGGACAGTGCCAGATTAGCTTGGCACCTTCACAGGTGCCAAGCTAATCTGGCACAATCCTTGAACTAATATGCAGCACTGCACCTGAACTGTCGTGATCAATACATCTGCTGCTGTAGGGTGCTGGGCTGAATGAGACTACATCTACACAACAGCAGCAAGGAAATCCACAGTTGCACCATTACAAAATATGTGTGTAAGCAGTTTACTAAAAGTGAAAAGAACAAACAATCTCATATAAACCGGTTAAACACCATCACCACTACTTTCCAGCTTCATGGAAGAATAATAATATTCATGAAGCCATGCGGTGAATCGCAGACACTTGAAAGCCCTATTGATACGTATGTGATGCATATCACATAGCGAATCACATACATCTAGACAAAATATAACAAAAGTCTCTTTTTGTAAGACACTGGAACAAGAGCAGAGTGTAACTGTCATGTAAATCAAACAGTAATGCCAGAACACCAATGCAAATAAAACATACAGTAGAACCTTACATTCAACCCATATCATACTGAGGCTAAAAGCTTCCATTTGTACACTGCCATATGCAAGCTACATTATAGTACTTATAGATAAGGATATAGACCAATGGCTTTTGTTCAAGGGTGGTGCCAGAATAGCTTGGCGCCTAGAGGCGCCAAGCTATTCTGGCACTACCCTTGAACTATTTTAGTCAAACTTATTTTACACACTGGTGTATTCCGAATGATAAGGGTTAAGTAAATACAGTTGTTTTCTGATTGAGTGATCCGAAGTCAATTTCAGCTGCATACAAAAGCTCTGGTGTCAAACAGGAAAAAGACACTGACCGACAACAAAACATCGTCTGCAAGACATTGGGACATGCAGAGTACAAATGAAAAGAAGTCGCATAATATTGCGGACACAATGTACCTCTTTTGTCTTTCTCTCCACTCGAGTAAGGTCTTTAACCCATTCAGCCCTGATGCACTACAGCAGGAGATGTAATGCGCCAAGCTAATCTGGCACTACCCTTGAATTATCATGGTCGATCCATCTCCTGCAATAGGTGCATAGTCGTTAGATGACGCCTCCAACATCTGGGAAATATGTGCGTCGGGCTGAATGAGTCATCACAAAAAGCCCCGACATGCTACAAGACAAAACCATGACCGTTCAAGGGTGGTGTCAGAATAGCTTGGCGCCTGTCGGCGCCAAGCTATTCCGACACCACCCTTGAACTATCATGGTCGATCTAAACTGTGGGGCAGACCTCAAGGTATCTAAAATACATGATAATTTCACCTGTAACGAGCCAAGGCAGCCCTCCACCTCATTAAATAGAACAAAATGGAAGCATGCACACACTGAACACACGAATGCAGAGTACCGAGTATATTAAATCCACGAGTAAAATCTAAATGCCGTAAGAAGATGAGATCGTCATTTGTTAAAACGCTCCACGCACCAAACGCGCTTTGTCTTGACCATTCCATTAACCCCTTCACTGGCAAGGAAATCTGAACACCACCCCCTATCTATACCTCCTCCTGAGACCACTTTTAGTATCTACTTATCTTCGATGGCTTGGGATCTTTGATCTGAATTAACAACCATTTTAGAAAGACAATGTGTCCACTGTCAGTGAAGGGGTTAACAGCCCATGTGCATGCGGCCACCTGCATTGTTTACAGTACCAGTGGCTGAATGCACAAGGTAGGTTTACAATTAACAGCAAAGCCCCAAGGATGACATTCCCAAACTCGACTACGCAGGTCAGGCGATGGTTTGGGAGCTGCAGTGCAAGAGGAACTTGCTAGCACCCTTCATAATAATAATACATAGTATTTATATGGCGCATTTCTCATATTTATAATATAACTCGATGCGCAGGACATGGACAGACCTTCTGTGACCACAGATGTGGCTGCCAACAATGCCACAAATAACCCTTTCCGTGTCGGCAGCGGTTTCAGCCGCAATGATTCCTACAGGAATCATCGCGACTGAAACCGCTACCAAACAGCAAAGGAATAAGATGGTCAATATATCTGTGACGTACTGCAGTCAAAACTGTCCAGGCAACCACCTGCATGATTTCGATCACATGATTCCAATAATTGGACCTTATCCGTCATGTCTAATCCACCTCCTCCCATGGTGTTTTTATGGACAATGTGCTAAAATACTACTTTCACAGCAAATTACACTCTGCATACGGAATAAAATGTAAGTAAACGAGCAAAATTCACACAAACGCTCACGTCTAGGCCTTCACGCACCGGTACTTGACTATTGCTGCTAAAAAAGCACTCCAGCATGAGTTGGCTGAAAATAATGTGAACGGTGCAAAAAGTGTAATGATCACCGCATAGTGATGCATAGTTTCGCCAATACATACCATTCTCTGGGCAAGGTGCAAGGAATGGCATCTGGAAAACCCTGCAGAGGACGAGAAAGAGAATGACACTTTGGAAACCTGAGGTCCGAGGTTTGAGTATCGCAGTATCTGTGAGCCATAAAGTACGCCCACATCATTTGCATTAATGTGGTGCTGAGCTCATACAGGCTTGTGGAAAAGAAAAAAAAACACACCAGAAAATGCGCCTGGCAAGTCGAGATGTCCACAGGCTGACTGACATCAGCCCAGCCAATCATCTCTTCGAGCTTCTGCCCTCTGGCCGGCGGTTTCGTGCTTTGAAAGCCAGAACCTCTCGATTCAGATGCAGTTTCTTTCCAGAAGCTGTCCTCAGTTCATCACTATCCGTGCAGCAACGTGATTCCATGATTGCGACATAGGATTCATTGTGTGTCATATTGTGTTTATCTATCTTTAGTGCTATATACAGGATGATCGCCAACTGAGTGTATGACATGATGAATGCATGTGCAGCCCTACAAAAATCCTTGTAACGTTTTACTTGGTGAATAAATGTCTTATGTCCATATGTCTTAGTTCGCCTGCACGCAACTGTGTGCACGCCAAATAAAGCTGACATCAGCATGAGGACCTTGGGCCAGCTGCATGAGTGAGCTTAGTCCTGCGCCAGCCGCAAAGCAAGGCGCTCCATTATCGCGGAGCGCCTTGCTTTGCGGCAGGCGCAGGACTAAGCTCGCTCACGCAACTCATGTAGTGACCCCTTTTGCTCATGCCGGTAAGGTCTCCACTTAAGTCGCAGGTTCACATCATATCTGACTTTGCAATATTTATGCAAGCAGCACTGAGGCTGACCTGCATTTCACTGGGTATGGAAGAATGCAGGCCAGGCCCAGCAAAACAATTTTCAGGTGAAATCCAGACCCAGTGTTCAGGTGGGCGCTACAATGAACAAAATGCAAAAGACTGGTAAACAAACAACACAGACCTGCGATAAATCAGCTACCATCCACCTTTGACGTGTTCCTAAATGATTGTCAGGATTACAGGTTGCATTATACAACATCATTCTCGTTATACTGACCTATGATACCATGATGACGTTTGTAAAAAATAAAAGAATCATGACGAGGCGCACAGCAGGCCCAAATCGTTACACAGGTGACCTATAATACCATGCTTCAGACTCGGAGTTTAACTCTTTTCATGACAGCGTCTCAAAATGTCTCCGAGACCATTGCACATTCACTGCTGCCTGCCTCAGGTACCGGAACATCTGATAAATGTTCCAAGGAAGAGGCATAGATTCTCAGCCCTCTCAGGTGCAGGGGCTCATGAAGATCTATGCCTCTTACACTCTGGCTGTCTTTGCTTTTTTTAATTTGCTGGACAATGAGAGGGTTAACATGTTTCAGCACACACAAAAATGCATCAGCTAACCCTTTTAGCTCCGGATCCCTACAGCAGGAGATGGCTTGACCATGATAATTGAAGGGTAGTGCCAGATTAGCTTGGCGCCTGAAGGCACCAAGCTAATCTGGTACTACCCTTCAATTATCATGGTCAAGCCATCTCCTGCAACTGTACATAGTCATAAGGCAACACCTCTAAAATTTGAGAAATGGGACCTTGGGGCTAAAAGGGTTAACAAGTTTTGACAATTAACCCCCTTGTGCCTGGAGACACCGGTACTAAACTGTACTAAATTGTACCTATGGTACCGTTTCAGGCCACTTTATAAAATTTCAAATACAAGCGATCAAAATTTCCGAAAACCTCAGTAGCTGAGCTGACCCTTCACACCAAGTGAATGTGCTGTGTTTGTCTTGTACTGTGTTTGTCTTCAGTGTGTATGTGTGTGTGTCACCTGAGCGTGCATGTTGGGTTCAGTTTGCTGCGCTTTGAGTGATTTGCAGAATTGGGAAAAGCACCTATATAATAACCGGTATTATTATTATTACCAGTGGCTCAATGCACAAGAGGGTTAAGATCACAAGCGATGGTGACCTCTGTCATCAAGATGACACATCACCACGGTAACGCATAAAAGGCTTGATTGCGGACACAAACTCCAGAGCACTGCGTGTCACAAACTTGCTGTCCAGAAAACTATTGTTCACGCCCTTCGTCTCCAGCAAATACGCATGCAACCCAGCGTTGCGAGCACCGATGAAGTCTTTCTCAATGTTGTCTCCAAAATGCACAGCTTCTGAGGCGGACACCCCCGCATCCTCCAAAGCTCGATGGAAAATCAGTGGGTCAGGCTTCTCGGCTCCGACCACATATGAAGGCAACACAAAATCGAAATACTGCCGGAGCTTCATGTCTGTCAGCACTTTGTACAGTCGGTGGTCAAAGTTTGAAATAACGCCAAGCTTGATGTCGAAATTCTGAAGCTCTTCTAAAGCTTCCACAGAGCCAGGGAGAATCTCCCAGGCAGTGCCAGTAGCATAGTAGTGGTACAATTCATTAGCAACGTCAGACAAAAGAGCATTGTCCTTGAAGCCAACGGAATTGAAGGTATCGACCACCAGATTGGACCACCACTTATAGGCAGCCATGTCTACGCTCGCTCCGAAGTTAGGGAACCTGCAAATACAAGTCAATCAAAATCCAGACCAAAAAGGTGACTGCCAAGTGTGTAAAATGCAGAGAAGAACCAAACGGAGAAGGAAACACGCTTAGAAATGACAGCTGCCACATTCATTCTTCGCTGACAAGGTAATTAGCGACCGATCTCTATACTTGTTTGTCCATTTAAATGTTTTTTTAATAACTCTTTCAGCCCGGCGCACATATTTCCCAAAATTTGGAGGCATCATCTAACGACTATGCACCTGTTGCAGTTGATGGATCGACCATGATAATTCAAGGGCAGTGCCAGAATAGCATGGCACTGACAGGCGCCAAGCTAATCTGGCACTACCCTTGAATTATCATGGGTGACCCATCTTCTGCTGTAGTGCATCAGGGCTGAATGAGTTAAATTGTGTTTTCACTGACTTTTCTAAGCATGTTTCTTTCTCTGTACCATACAGCTCAAACGTTCCTTCAAGATCAACTACTTTCGTGTTTTCCTTTGTCTTCTTAATCAACACATTCCTTGCAATATTATCAACATTTTGTCATGTAGGTTATCAAGTATTACCGTGTCAATTGGGAAATTTTGCCAAATATTGATAAAAGTGTGCCTCAGTGTTGTTTTCAGGGTTACAAGATGATGATTTAAGATAGTATAACTTAACTCAGTTGTGAAACACATCGATAAAAGTGCCCCACAATGTTGTTTTAAGGTTCTAGTGCATCATGTGAGTTTGTGACTTGTCGACAAAGTTTCAGATGCCTGCTGTTTGCACTTGCAAAGGGGTTCAACCCGAGTAGAGGTCAACCCAGGTTAAGCCTGGTTTGGTGTGTTTACACTTGCATTTAAAACCAGGCTTCTTAGGAATGCATCATGGCGCCCCCTCCAGGAAACAACATCTTGCAGTTACCTGGTGACCATTTTTAACAAATTTGTGTATATAATTTGTATGATATACTATTCCTTGAAGCACAGAAAGAGATGATCTTGAGATCTCTAAACATGAAATCAAAGCAGGGGCAGATGTGCTGTGTGTGGGTGGCTTAGGGGAGGGGGGGGGGTTTGGGGGGATGAGGGGGGATTGTTACCAAGTGTTCTGCCCCGCCCCCCCCCCCCCTTTCCCCCTGGCCAACAATTCTTTAAAATGAATTTTTCTTTAAAATAAATTTTTTCGAAAAATACTTACCAATGGTATTACTAATAGGAATTCTTAGTCTAATTTTAGCCCAAAATTGTTGTGTACGAGTATGGCCATGATGGCAGGTGAGGGGCGCCATAGCCTAGGCGGTAACCCGAGTAGCCTCCCTTCCAATCCAACCGCGCATGCACCCAGCGCTTAGTTCACCAGTCAGTTTCTTAGCAGACCAGCGGCAAGCGGGGCAGGTGGGAGGGACCTTTGAGTAATACCATTGGTAAGTATTTTTCCCAAAAAATTATTTTAAAGAAAAATTCATTTGTTTCCTCAAAACACATTACCGATGGTATTACTAATAGGGAAAATCCCGAAAAGGAGGCAGGTGCCGCTATAACGCCCCTAACCCACGCCATAGAGGCTACTAGAGCCGCCCTCCCTAAGCAACCTCCCTCTAATTTTAGCAAAGATACTTATGGCGCCAAGGGTGCCGGGAGGGAGTGTTGCGCCGCCACGAAGTCTCCCACCAGCGAGAGGTTCTGGCGCTGGCTGGATAGGTCCCGCAGGTAGAAGCGGGCAAAGGTTGTCTCCACTCGCCATCCTACGGTTGCCACAATGTCTTGACAGCAGAGTTGCGGTTGACAGCAAGGCTTGCGGCCATGGCTCTGACCTCATGTGCCCTGATGATCATTCGTTTGGTTTTATCAGGGGCGAGGTCCTGGTTGGTGGAGGGTAACACCCAACGGAGCCAGGAGGATAGCGTTAGGGCTGAGTTGTCATTCTACCTGGGGACAGAGGGAGGGGTGGGTGGGTGTGTCCCCTGCGTAGCGGCTTGGTCCGCCGCAGGTATACGCGTACGGCCCCCACTGGGTCCTGTTGCCTGGACTCCCGGGTGGCCTGGGTCTCTCCATGGTTGAATGGTGACCAACTGCGGGGCAGCCAAGGCGCTAGGTTCTTAGCGAGAACGCCGCGTCCGGTAGCAGTAGTGCCGAGCCGTCCATCCGGAACTGCAAGAAGCGGGGCGTGCTGATTGGGTGTGCAGCTCGCTGACCTTGGACGCCAATGTGAGGGCCAGTAGAAGCAGGTCTCCAGCGTCACGTCTGGTAGTCTTGCCAACTGGATCAGTTTGAAGCGGGCCGAGATGAACCAAGCAAGGACAGGCCAAGACAGGTCCCATTGCAGCAACAGGGAGCGAAGGGCGGGACGTTGTAGACCAAGTGGGCCATCAGGTCGGCGAGGTCTTGCAGTTATCCAGGTCGAGACATCCCAAGAGCCGGTACGTGTCAGCGACCATGACCTGTAGCCGCGAATGGTGATCGGCGCTAATGCTGGCAGGTGAACCACTAGGAAGGTGTCCGCCAGCCGAGCTTGTCAACGCGGGGGAGAGGCGCAAGCCGTCAAACAGTTGCACAGGACTCGCCCCTTCCCTTCGTAGAATCGTCTGGTCGAGATTCCGTGGGCTGTAGCGATGCTGTCACTGTCGCACCTGAGAAGCCTCTGGAGCGAGGGCTTGCTGCACCATCTCCGGGTGTGAAGGAGGAGCTGTTTGGGACACGGGTGGAACAGTGCCTGTCGGGAATGCTGAACATCGCGCGCGGGGTGGGAACCCGCAGCGGTAGAGTCGTGGCGAGGTCCAGGCGGGTGGTGGTCCACGACTTGGTCCAGCAGAACAGGCCACCTGGAACGGAGTCGCGTTGTACCCGCTGAGCTTAAGTAGAACTTAGGGACGCGCACCGTCAGCGTAGGCGACCAGTCCGTCGCACGGGATGGAGGAAGCGTCGACTGGCCAGGCAAGCGGGTCTGGAATCGGTGAGATGAAGCGGGGAAGCTGTCGATCTCATCTCGGCACGATCAGGGGAAGTGTCCGCTGCGCAGATCACCCGAAAGATGTCTGGACAGCCCGTCCACTCTGTTCGGAGAAGTAGTCCGCGACC
Organism: Semisulcospira habei; assembly: GCA_036245525.1. Taxonomy (NCBI): domain Eukaryota; kingdom Metazoa; phylum Mollusca; class Gastropoda; family Semisulcospiridae; genus Semisulcospira; species Semisulcospira habei. Next base: position 177,433,876 of record BTPG01000004.1, read on the forward strand.
CGCGAGGAGTCGGCAGGTCATGCGGAAGCCCTGGGAAGTCTCTTGCTCAGAAGTGATGTCACGATCTTCGCACCAACGGAGATGCAGAGGAGGAAGTACAGGGAGAGGAGGCGTGCCCCGCCTGCTTCTGAAGTAGTCGACCACTGTGGCGCCGTCGGAGGGGCCGAGAAGCTCCTGGCCTCGGGGACGTGGCACCCAAAGCTGGACAAGTAAGACTGGAGGTCATCCGGCGGAGGCAGGGAAGGGTCCTCATAACTTCTTTTTCTTCTGGTAACAGCGGAGCGGTCCTGGTGGCGGGACTTGTGTCGATGCCAGGGACATCTCAGCAGGAAGGGAGGAGGTGAGAACTCCTGTTGCGCGCCGGTCGGGATCTGTCCCGTGAAGAAGGTGAGGGCGTAGCATCGGTCGCACAGGAACCTGAGACTCGAGGTCGCCTGCCGAGGGTCGTCCGGGGGGAAGCAGGAGTCGCTAAGGTGGGGGCAGTAGAGACATCAAGGGGGGAGAAGGTCCGCCGTGGAACTTACCCATCCTCGACGCCGAAGTCCCCGTCTGGCAAAGTACATCTGTTCTTGAGACAGCCGCTGTGATAGATTCGCGAAGAGCTGCGTTCGCTGCTTCAGAAGCTGCCCTTCGGTGCGAGGTCCCATCCCCGGTAGAGAAGCGGCACTAAGGCGAGAGGTTGAACTTGCCCACGTAGACCAGGAACCATGTCAGCCAAGGGGATCCCCAGTGCGTCTCGATCCATCTCAAGGAGGGCTCCAACCGATTCCGCGAGGGGATCGTCTAGGGATGTCAATGTGGAGCACGAAGACGTCCGACTGGTCCTGTCTGCAATGGAGTACAGCCACGGTAGAATCCCCAGAGGCTGCGAGAGCCACCGGAGGGAGAACCCGACCCCGGCAGGTCCCGCCGTCAGGGGTAAGCGGAGGGAACGGCTGTAGACGGTGTCCTCTTCTCCTTCCTGGGGAAGACCAGAACGCAATGCCATCCGAGGAGGACTCCAACCAGCTCTGTATCATCTAGGAAGTCACAGAGTCCGGGCTGAAGGCCCAGTCCAAGTCTGCACTGAGGCGAAGTCTCGGGCGGGCTCCCCGCCGAAGGATGGGGCGGTGACGAACTGGCACACATGGTGCGCACGTCGACTGTTGTAGCCGCTACCCAGTTGGGAAGTCGAAGCGCAGGGAGCAACTGAAGTCCCTGTTCACACGAAGTGGAAGCCGACAAGGCGTCAACCCAGGAGTGGTAAGCAGCGGGGTAGGAGAAGACTGGAAAGCCAGGAAGCTCATAACCGTGGCTAGAGGAGGGAGTGTCTCCGATACTTGAAGCTCCGAATGATAGAGGCTCAGTCCTGTACTTCTTCTCGAACGCCGTCATGGAGTTTGGTTCTCGAGAAACTGTGGTCTTCTGTATCGCCTCCACAGGTCAGTACAGTTGCTCAATCATGCATAGTCAAGTGCCGTCTTCGCAGGCAGATGTGCCAAGACCCGGGCTGGAGAAACACGTGCTAATGTCCTGGGGTGCCGGCAGGCACCCTGTGTCATCGCCGAAGCTACTAAGGAATAAGGGCTCGTTAGCTGACAGCGCTTAACTTACCTTCCAGCTGTCAGCGCTTGCAAGTGTACATGTCACCAGACTAGTAGTGGCTGGAAGCCGCCCCGGAGGCAGGGTGGCGAGTCGAGGACAAGGCTGCGCTCGCAGTATCTGTGCGTCGCGCGGGCCGCCCACGGCCTGCAGTCTCAACCTGTCCAGTGTAAAAGCACCATCCCTGGGATGGATGACGTATCTCTGTGCTGGGCTGGCAGGCGTACGGCGCAACCAGTGTAGGCCTAGACGACCTGCCCGGAAGCGACAGGCGAGAGGCCGCCGCTGCTCCTGTAGTCTCGCCCGGGGCAACAGTACATGTAACGGGCTTGAGGCGGAACACTGCTGTTAGCTTCAAGTAATCTGATCGCAATCCCAATCATCACTACTCAATCCCCAACAAGTGGTAGCACACTAATCCAGCCGTCTTGTCCGCTCATGGTCCCCTGTCACTGCCTATGAACGGGGCGCCGAACGTCTGTGCCGGACTAGCGTCGAGGAATGGGGGGCCCGCACAACGCGGGCCAAACTCATACTGGGCCTTCTCTGAACTTACAAGTTGGTTGGCACCGGCCGATGTTCTAGGTATAGTGCCCGTCCTGCTGCCTAAGTCCTGCAAGTGCCGCATGGCCCAGCATTCTCGTCCCGTCGAAGGTATAGGCACTTACCACGGCCGGGACATCTTATCTTGTCTGTGCTGGCGTATACCCCAGGTTGCAGCGGACGTGTGGCCCGGTGTGAGGTCTCGTCGCGATGTTGCGCCGTGTCGACTGCTTTCAGCCCGGGAACAGGAGCGCGTCCAGTTGAGTCCCCGAACGCTAACTCTGGAGAGCTGACTCTGCGCTGGGCTCTAGGCATGGGCGAGAAGGTGGCAGTGACTGGACCATCCTGTTGTGTGCGAGTCCCCACAACCTGGTAGACCGCCCTCGTCGGGTCTGTGACGACTACCGGTGCTGAAGCTCACCCTCGTGTCTGAACTCGTGCCGAAAGGTGTCACTACCAAATAAAGGCCACTCCACGGGACCGTGATGGCTGCCGGTGCTTTGCCTCGAGGCCTAGCGCAGTGCTCGAGGATCCATTTCTCTCTTCTTCTTCTTTCTTCTTTTCCTTGTTTTGACCGAACAGAGACCACTCGACGGGACTGTGGTGGCTGCCGGAACTAGAGCTCGGGCTCGCGGCCTAAGTCGGGGTGTTGACAGCTCACTCACTCGGTAAGGGCCACTCGTCGGGTCTGTGGCGCATACCGGTGTTGGATCTTTCCCCCGTGCTGGTGTCGGCCATTCGCGGCAGTAGAAGCTCCATAGCTGGGTCCGCTGCTCTTCCAGTCAGGGGCATCACCGCCGGGAAGCGACCACTTGTCGGGACTGTGGTGGATACGGGTGATTGTCTCAAGGCCTAGCCCCTGGTGCTCGAGGATCCTTGACCGCACAGCGACCACTCAACTGGACTGTGGTGGATGCCGGTACTAGAGCTCAGGCTCGCGGCCTAAGTCGCGGCGTTGACAGCTCACTCACTCGGTAATGGCCACTCGACGGGTCTGTGGTGCGTACCGGTGTTGGATCTTTCCCCCGTGTTGGCGTCGGGTCCACTGTTCTTCCAGCCATGGGGCGCAGACCAGGCACGGGTGGGTGGAGGAACATCCGGAACAGGGCAGGCAAATGGCACGCTTGTCACTCGGCCACTGGAACTGCCCACATCATGTACAGGTGCGGATTTGCCAACTGCAAAACATATTGCACAAAGACATGCGAGCGAGCGTGCCCCCGCAGGCCCGCAATATGAATCCGTGCGTAAGAATGAAGTTTAAGTGCACAGCGTATGCCGACACCCAGTGCTCTATTCCCCCCTTGAGCGCCCGACGTAGGCAATACTGAGGTTTTACCTTGCCATCCGAAGAAGCAGGGCACCAACACAGGTCGAAGACCAACCAGAACACCGCGGAGTCCAGGACCCACAGCTGAAGGCAGGCTCGATGCAATCCCTGTCCGTGACAGGCGTCCACGCAGGCGCCACTGGCACACCCGGTCCCCGATGCTAGGAACACTGCTGACGAAATTCAGGAAGTGTCCACCTACACCAGACACCCTGAAGATAGTCCTGGCGCTAAGCAGAAAGTTCAGGACACATGACATGCGAATCGCCACGAACAGTCCGGCACCGAGGTGCGTGAGCACAGTTCACAAGACGCCATGGTCACGTCAGGTCTAAGGCACAAAGACCGACGAGGAAAATTCCCACAGGAAAGCATCCAAGTCTAACACCGGGCACTACGGCCAGACCGGCCTCAAGGCGCGTGAGCACAGTTCACAGGGCGCCACTGACTCGTCAGGTCTAAGGCACAAACGCCGACGAAGAAAGTCCCACAAGAAAGCGTCCAAGCCTAACATAATGCACAGCGTAGGGTAACACCTCCACGAAAACCCCATGACCGGTTTCCACAACTTTACACAGTCCGAAGCTAGAGTCATAGACGTACACAACCTTCCGCTGTCTAGCAAAGAAACTGACTGGTGAACTAAGCGCTGGGCACATGCGCGGTTGGATTGGAAGGGAGGCTACTTGGGTTACCGCCTAGGCTATGGCGCCCCTCACCTGCCATCATGGCCATACTCATACACAACAATTTTGGGCTAAAATTAGACTAGCTAAGAAACCATTCCTATTAGTAATACCATCGGTAATGTGTTTTGAGGAAACAAATGCTATAACAAATTAGTCCCTTTTCTTTTGGAGTTTGGAACCCCTCTCCTTCAACTGTTTGCTACTTTGGCTCATGACCACAAGGTGGAGGATGCTTTAAGTTTTCAGCTACTGGAGGCATGGTCTGTCATTGGGAAGCTTTTGTGTCAGGCTGAAAGTCCCAAACAAACGTTGGACTCCGCACCCCCCCCCCCCCCCCCCACCAAGGTAACTGATCCGCCCCTGCTGAATACACAAAGGTTTGAAATTTTTTTTGTTACAGATCATGACCTTTATGATAACGCTATTCATTAACAGCATTCTTCCACTGTCAGTTCAGCAGTCACATATTTGTGTTTGGTCTCTGTCACGGTCTCACATCTGCTGGTGGCAAAATGTTCTGCAAACTTACAATAAGAAGCCATGTAAACAACTCATGTTTCACTGTCAATGTGCACAATGGACTTCAGGGCTATGAAATCTGTTGTGTACTGAAATTCGCGATAGTGACATCACATCAGATTTCTTGGCAACACGCACAATGATGACACAAAATTGAATGCGGTTTAGATCCAGCCCCTGGTCGGACCAAGTGTAAACGCACCAACCCAATGTTGAACTCCGCTTCAATCTGGGCTGAAGCACAAATGTAAACAGCCTCTCAGGGTCGCTGTTTATTTTTCCATTCACAGGCACAGAATTTCTTAACTCATTCAGCCCGGCGCATGTATTTCCCAAATTTTGGAGCCATCATCTAACGACTATGGACATTTTGCAGGAGATGGATCGACCATGATAATTCAAGGCGCCAAGCTAATCTGGCACTACCCTTGAAGTATCATGGTCGATCCATCTCCTGCTGTAGTGCGTCAGGGCTGAATGGGTTAAACATACTCTAAATATAAAAAAAAGTATCATAATAATGTGAAACTGCTCATTTTAATCACTGATAATCAAGAGAAAAACATGCATTTTAAAGAAAATCGGCAAAGCGTGGCTTGCAAAAGTTGACTGCTTTCTTTCGTTTCAGGTGAAATTTTAGTGTGGCACGTCACATTCTGGGGGACACAAGGAAGCCTGGTTTCAGGATGTGCGGGTAAATTGTCATCAGTTGCTGTGCTTGAGGCTCGATTTCTCACCTCTGAATTGAAAAATGACTGGTGATTGTTTTCGTTTGGGGATAATCGATGTTCACGTTTGCGGGTTTCTGTCGTTTGATGTGTGACAAAGTGGACCAAAATTGAACTGATTAGCAAGGAAATGGACGGATTGACTGCAAATAGGCCTTTTCAGTGTGCACGTTTGATTTGTATTAACGTCATTTACCGTAAGAGGCTTGCCGACAATCTTTTTGTTGACATCGGATATGTGACACTGCTTGAGACGTTAGAAACCCAGAATTCACACACAAAATCCACGGAGATATAAAGCAGACTTACCAGCTTTCAGCATATGTTTTGTTTATGTTTTATTTACTGGAAACACAAAATACAATACACCGAAGCTCATTCAATGCGCACAGCACATATTCCACAGTAAGGTAACATTTCCTCTTTAAAGACGCCGTTTTTTAACCAATTTTAATTCTTGTCCCCTAATTTCACCACTTTATCCAGCTCTATCGGTATGATCTATGGAACTGTAGATTGTTTGATGTCTTCTTTGTAGTGTACATCCACGTTCAAGATTTTCATAATAAATTACAAATTGTGTAACGTCTTTTTCATGACACCCCTGCATTGTAGTAGTAGTAGTAGTAGTAGTAGTAGTAGTATTGTGAGGACAAAATAGGCCATGAGGCCTTTGCAAATGTCCTTTCTTTCTTTAATTACTTTATAGGTCTGCTATGCATGCAAATTTTCCTATAAATCATTCATCATAGGAATAGAAAATCTCTTTAAACTTTGGCAATTCGACCAGCTGGTTTTTAAAAGAATTTATTTTAGGTGCTTTTTTTATGAAACTGGTAACTCATTCCAAACAATGGCAACTCTGTTAGAAAAACAAAACTTCCGCAGGTTAGTGTTGCAGTGCTGTACAAAAAAAAATTCCTTTCAGACCAGTACCAAACAGAGATGTTTACCCCCCCAAAAAAATGTAGTAATGGGCTATGCCAGAAAGAGTAATCTTGGGTAAAAAGAGTAATGCTTTCTGTCAGCACATTTGATCGTTCTCAAACGCAATATCACTCAACAAGTTCTTACAAAGCCTTGCAATTTTTATTTGCACTCGAAATGAGATACAAGTGAAAAGAAAAGAAAAAATCACTGTGTTAATTCAGGCATGCCTAAACTCAATTTGAAGTTTCAGTATTAGCTATTTGAAATTTCAGTAATACTATTAAAATTTCAGTAATACTATTACTATTGTTACCTATTATTTCTGCACTGTTTTTTATATTGTGCCTTTTATATTAGCACGAGCGCAAAAATAAAAATGACACACACACACATCACTGACCTGACATATAGTTTGCACATCTCTGTAATGGGTTAAATAATGGTTGGGCGCCCCCCCCCCCCCTTTCCTCCACTTAATTTTTTTAATTTTTTTAAAAACTTGCACATTGCAAAATTTTCTGATCATTGCACTTAGGTCCAAACAAGGGAAAGCAGACACTGACAGGTTGGTTTAAATAAAGGGACGTAATCGAGCAAATTGTCCTAGTGTGCTTACTCCCCTTGTTATTGTTTTAATTTGACTAACTCCAACATTTACTTTATTTCTAGATTTAAAAGGCAACTAATATTAATCATAAATTAGGAAATCATATAAATTATTATTTTATGTACTAATGTTGGATCTGGTCATGGACCCGGTTATGTTTTGAAGTAGGATTTTGTTTGATCACTTTCTAAGAAAAATGTGGATTGGAATAATTATGATTTCAAAAATCGTAGTTTTTGTTTTAAATAATCGTAATAGTGTGAAAAAAATCGTAGTGGCGTAATCTATGCCAAAAATCGTAAGCAATTACTCCAAAATCGTAAGGATAAACATCTCTGACCAAATCATGACTCCTGTGTGTTCTTTTTATGCTAGTGTGTCTTATATCCATATTCATTTAAACGAACATGATATTATTGATATACTCCCATCCAATCTAAACTGCCCCAATGTGGGATAAATAATGTATTCTGACTTGACTTTTCAAATTCTGCGCTTCTCAGCTGGCTGGTTAATATAAACAGACAAAAGAATTGTTTGTGGTACACACAGACCAAAACTCCCAATACCAATGCACTGTAAAAGGGTGACTGATCATCTGAACCCTAATGATCTGACCTGCCGCAGTACTCTTTGTAGTGTCTGAGGAAAGCACTGGTGAGTGCTGCCTCGTCCGCGTGGATACCATGTCGTGACGCCACCAAAGCGTAGTGGCGACCTGGTGACCCAATGATTCGGATCATGGTGTTGGTGATGTCCACCGTCACCAGCCGGATCAACAGACCCTGAATATTTGACAAAAATTTACCCATATCATTCGGAATACACAAGTGTGTGAAATAAGTTTGACTCAAATAGTTCAAGGGTAGTGCCAGAATAGCTTGGCGCCTGTAGGCGCCAAGCTAATCTGGCACCACCCTTGAACTAAAGCCATTGGTATGCATCTTTATCTGTAAGTACTATAATGTATCTTGCATATGGCAGTGTACACATTTGAAGCTTTTAGCCTCAGTATGATATGGGTTAAGTGTACATGAGAAGTGAACAAGTACATCCTGTGTGATCCTGAAAGGGGAAGAGGGGAGAGGTGGCATGTGGGGGAATTTGTGGATGACACTGGTTAACCCCTCCCACCCTCTACACATCATGCAAAGCAGATCAAGGGAGGTAACTATGGTGGAGAGGGTGAAGGTTAGAGGTGCTTAAGTGGTCACTATAGTGTACTTTTTAGGACACGGTACCCCAAGTACACTGTCTGATGCTAAACTGTACCTGATGTAAACTGTCTTGTGTTAAACCGTACACAGTGTAAACTGTTTTAATTTATATTTCAAGCTTTTAAAATCTCGCCTACTACAAGAGAGCCCGCTCAACATGCCGCGGACCCGCCGATTGTGTGGAGAGTTGTCATAGATCCAATTCATCCCACACAGGGCTTAAGGGCTCATGATATTCTTTGAAACATCAAAAGTGCTTGAGGGTGTATTCTTACACTTATATGGTGCTTGCTGATTTCGATTAATAATAAAGGAGATTTGTAAAGTGCTTCTTCTAAAAGTAAGTGCCGATACAATGATTGATTGATTGTACATTGCTTAACGTCCCGACAGCAACAAGGCTTTCTCAGGACGTGCCTGCACTGCTTGTGAAGAAAAACTAAACAGAACATTGAATGTATGTCGCCAGCCGGTCAAATACGTTAAATAAACCTAACACATGGGGCCTAAATAAAGCTAAGACCATTTAGCAACACACATCCAATATCAAGAGCTACAGGCAGTGCAGACAGTGGGGAGATTTTTAAAAAGGCAAATACAGGTGAATGGACAAAGGGTAGACAGAAACACATGCCCCAGAATAGAGAGAAAAACCCACCCTGTGGGGCTGATCAGGGTGACCCTGGGAACTAAAAAATACCTAACCCCACCCAAGTCCCCCAGGGCAGACCCGGGTGGGGGCCGATACAATGAAAAGGCTAACAGCTAACACGCGCACACACAACACATGCACACACACACACACACACGCACACACACGTGACAGTGGTGATGAATTGTACATAGCTGGGGAAATGAACTAGTGAAAGGCAGCGTTGTAGAGGTGGGTTTTGAGAAGTGATTTGAGTGAGCAGAGCGTTTGACAGTTACGGACTGGGGTGGGGAGGCTGTTCCAAGCGGCGGGGCCAAGATGGGAGAAGGCACGACCACCACGTGTTTTACATTTGAAATTGGGAAGGCAAAATTTACATGTGTCAGAGGAAGAGCGGAAGGTGCGAGATGGAGTATACAGATGGAGTAAGTTAGAGACATAGGCAGCAGAAGTCAAGTTGATAGAGTTGAAGCACACGCAGGACAGTTTATACAAAATGCGTTCTTGTATGGGCAGCCAGTGCAGTTTTTTTAAGGGCGGGGTGGATATGGTCATGCTTACGCACGCGCAGAACTAAACAGGCAGCACTGTTTTGCACTCTCTGCAGTTTATCTAGCTGGGTTTTAGGCAGGCCGGAAAGGAGGGAGTTACAGTAATCTAACCGTGATAAAACAAAGGAGGAGATAAGGGTGGCAGTTGCTTCGGGTGTTAGATACTGTCTAACACTGCTAATGCGCTGAAGTTCAATAAAAGCTGATCTGCACATATGACTAACATACTTATCCATTTTGATAACACCAAGGTTTTTGACACTGTCAGAGAAAGTGATTTGATTTTGACAGACAGAGATGTGAATGGGAAGACAGGACAACTGCGAAGACGCACACCAGCTGTAATAAGCAGGACTCTGTCAGACAGTTTACATGTTGGAAATTAAACGAACAGCTTCAGGAATGGGACCCTAATGATCTTAACCTCTATCATTCAGAATAGACCAGTGTGTGAAATAAGTTTCACTAAAATAGTTCAAGGGTAGTGCCAGAATAGATTGGTGCCTAGAGGTGCCAAGCTATTCTGGCACCACCCTTGAACTAAAGCCATTGGTCTATATCTTATCTGTAAGTACTATAATGTAGCTTGCATATGGCAGTGTACAATTTTGAAGCTTTTAGCCTCAGTATGATACAGGCTAATGATTGCAAACAGACAAACACAGCTACCCATTAGTGTTTTTCAGCAGGGTTCATGCAGGGCATTCTGGCTGCAAATGCTTATGGTAATCTGTTACCTCCTACACTGGTGAATGTCGCTGGCTGAATGATCATAATTATATTAAGAATGAAAGTCAAGCTATCACATGAGGAATAGATGGTCATAGGCTAGCGTTGCTGTGGAGATCTGGAGTATCTTTCATGGGTGTCCATATAATACGTAAATCTATGCTCTTTGCAACATTGCACCAGCACAACTTTGCGTGTGAAACGAAACTTCTCAATCTCAATGGGACACACAGATCCTCGTGATCTTACTTGGGTGGCCGGGGCTCATGAGATTTGCTAAGGCTGTAAGAAATTTTAATATATATGGACCTGGGGCCAGTTGCATGTGCGAGCTTAGTCCTGCACCAGCCACTAAGCAAGGTGCGCCGCTAGCTTAGCTTAGTCCTGCACCAGCCACTAAGCAAGGTGCGCCGCTAGCTTAGCTTAGTCCTGCACCAGCCACTAAGCAAGGTGCGCCGCTAGCTTAGCTTAGTCCTGCACCAGCCACTAAGCAAGGTGCGCCGCTAGCTTAGCTTACTCCTGCACCAGCCACTAAGCAAGGTGCGCCACTAGCTTAGCTTAGTCCTGCACCAGCCACTAAGCAAGGTGCGCCACTAGCTTAGCTTAGTCCTGCACCAACCACTAAGCAAGGTGCGCCGCTAGCCTAGCTTAGTCCTGCACCAGCCACTATAATAATAATAATATAATAATAATACCGTTATTATATAGGCGCTTTTTCTCAATTTTGGGCAAATCGACTCAAAGCGCCGCGAACTGAAACCCAACACGCACACTCACGTACCAAACACGGATTTACGCCATTTAAGACAATCACAGTACAAGATGCATGAAGGGCCAGTTCAGCTACTGAAGTTACAGAGATTTTTGATTGCTTGTATTTGAAATTTGTAAAGTGGCCTGAAACCAGTACCAAAGTGTGGGGGGTGGGGGGTGGAAGAACCGGAGTACCAGAAGAAAGAACCCCTGACAGTCTGCCCGAATTAACGGTGACACTTACCAGAGGAGAAAAGTCCGACGCCGGAACCCGTTTTTGAACCTCGCACCTTTGGTATTGGTGGCAGGCGCCTTAACCACTGCGCCACGGACTGCGCCGCTAGCTCAGCTTATCCTGCACCAACCACTAAGCAAGGTGCGCCACTAGCTTAGCTTAGTCCTGCACCAGCCACTAAGCAAGGTGCACCGCTAGCTTAGCTTAGTCCTGCACCAGCCACTAAGCAAGGTGCACCACTAGCTTAACTTAGTTCTGCACCAACCACTAAGCAAGGTGCGCCGCTAGCTTAGTCCTGCACCAGCCACTAAGCAAGGTGCGCCGCTATAGCGGCGCACCTTGCTTAGTGGATGGTGCAGGACTAAGCTCGCTCATGCAACTGGTCCCTGTGCTTTGTGGCGTCTGGGATTCAACGCAGACAAAGCAGAGCACTAAGAGAAGTCATGCCTCAGATGTTTCCACGGGATGCCCCTCGCCCGGCTCGCTTTGTTTGCTCAGACTCAGTCTGATCTCAGACCGGCTGGCTATGTTTTACTTAGACTGACTAATGCAAATTACCTCAATAACTCTATTGGCCTGTGGGAACAGATCTTCATATGCATGGTGCGATTCAGTGATACTCAGTTACTGTTGCCCACATCATGAGTTATAAGTTGGGACATGAGAATCTGTGTTTCACTGCGAGTAGTTTTGTGCTCAGAATAATTGTGCTTACGCCATACATTTCCCCAGGCATAGATTATAATGGGTCTGTACTAACTAGAGACCAGCATGGGGCTCGTAAAGTTTAAATAGTCGAAGGAGGACGGTCTATGCCTCTAGCTGACATATGCATGTTGCTATCACACGAGATCCTCATGAGCCTTCTAAAATATAACTTAGCGAAGCACTATACAAATGTATTAATGCACCATCAAGTCTCAAAAATTGTCATGAGCCATTAGGCCCTGTGTGGGATAATGTGGAACCGTACCAGGGCTAGAAATTAACTTTTTTCTTTGGGGGCCACCGGGCCCCTTGATTGAAAAATTTGAGGGCCCACAAGCAACTTTCGGGGCCCAACTTTGAAAAATAATGCAAACAAAAAACAAAAGAATTATTGACAATATAATAAGTAGAAAGTACAATTTGTCTGATAATCTAAAATAAAAACAATTGAATTTCCAATTTTGCTGAGTGATGTCATTTTTATTTGCCTTTTCTTTCACTTTCAAACATTACCAACAAAAAAGGGGAAAAAACACACACACACACATTCAGTGACACACATATTCCAGTGACTAGTGAGCCTGAAATGGCCATTAAACAAAATAGAAAAAAATCAAGTGAGTCTCTTGTATAATACTTTTCAGTTTTGTGACTGAGTATTGCACAATACACATCATTAAATTTTTAATATGAGTAACCTAACAAAAAATCTGACCTCAATGCACAAAAGTTCAAAACAAAACCATGAAAGGGAACTAAACTTAACAGTACTCTTCCTGATAAACTAAAGTTAAACAAACAGATTTTGCCTTTTCCAAATTTAGGGCACCGGTGTGGGTTGCTTCCCTTGGCCCAAATACGAAACTGCCGAGTAGAGCTAGCTGTAGCAGACGAATTATTTTGCGGGCCAAGCGGGCCCTTCGTTTTTCAACTTTCCGAGCCCGAAATCAACTTTGCGGGTTTTTGGCCCCGGGCCCCCGCTAATTTCGAGCCCTGCGTACCAACTCTCTACACAACCGGTGGGTCCACAGGATGTGCGGGGTCTGTCGTAGGAAGCAAGATTTGAAAAGCCTGACATAAATTGGCACCAGACAGTGGACACCATGTACAGTTTAACACAAGACAGTGTACCTTCAGGTACAGTTTAACATCGGACAGTCTACACAGGGTATAGGGTCCTTAAAAGTATACTATAGTGACCACTTCAGTGTTAGTGGTGGAATGTGTGTGTGTGTGTGTGTGTGTAGGGGGGGGGGGGGGGGCAACACTTACAAATAGTATTTCTTATACTATGATAGCTTAACTCATTCAGTGATGAGAAAATCTGAACACCACCCAACTGCATGTTATCATCATAGTTGGTAAAAACATTGACAGCTGTGCTTTAACTCATTCGCGGCCAGCCGCATCTGGATGCGCGGCGGCCAGCCGCATCTGGATGCGCGGCTTATGCTAGGTGCAAGTAGATGAAGAAATATTATTTTTAGCTGGCACAGCTCCATCACTACCGTGTACATAAGAGTGCTGAGATCGATCTGGTTGCCTCAGTGGCGCTGCTAACCCCCAAACCCCCGAGTATACGCTGCCACGTACAGAACTAAACAGTACCAGTGGCGAAAGGGGGTTAACTACGAGCCAAAACAGAAAGTTAAAAAAAAATATCACGCAAGATACGATTTAACGCGAGCCACAGCATTTCAACTGGGGATTACCATATGAAATGATAAACTCTGGGCGATATGCTTCAATGTGGTAGTTTATAGTAAACAATTTAGGGGAAGAAGACTGATTACCGGCATAATTCTGTTCAGTTGGCAAGCAGCAACATGTGCCAATGTTTACGTCCGCACCTGTCCTTGTTGATATGACCTCGATAGTCATTGGTCAATATAAGCCAAGTTTCTATTGTTAAACTCAGATTGTAACAAGTAGCAATTTGAATATTTTTCTTCTGATGCATATTAACGTATGTTTTGTTAGTAATATTTTGAACATTTTATAAGCACTTTTGGATTTTCGGTATCAGGGTAGACCGCAGAGAAGGGCGCGTAAACAAACATGGCGGCCTGAGGGGAAAAGGAACTCTACTGGGTGTTGCAGGTGCTCGTTTCGTTTAGGTGAACCTCCTTGGTATACATTGTTAACGATATTTTCAGAAGGAATAGAACAAAACTAAACTTTTAATGTGCACACTCACGTTGAATACATAGAGGTATTTTCTTTTAATTTTTTTTGTCCAGTTTCTTTCTAATTAGTTTGTGAACTCGGTTGGATGTCTGCGCAGGGCAAGGCCCATATGACTACTATACAAGCTTCACCCCCACCCATCAGAAGTCTTCCCATAGTTACTTTCGATGTTGTGTCATTATTGGTCTGGTTTATTATGATCTCTCATGACCTTTTGAGTCTGACCAACGCCCGAAGCCTTTCTCCACACCTCTGCTCCGAAGGTGATCGTTTGTGTGATGCCCTTGGCTCTGTTCCTGGAAATGCTTTCTCACGATCTCAGGTTTCTCAACACGTCTGATCTGCCCATCCATAGTCTGTGTGTGATTGCTGCCTTTCCAGCGAAGGTGTCGGCTAACTCATTGCCCAGAACTGCAGCATGTCTTGGGCAGTAGACCCACAGAAGTCTTTGGAGTACGTCGTATACGTTGGCCATAGCCCAGTGTCATTCTGGGCTTCTCATTCTTTTGTTGATTTTCTTTTTACAGGAGGCATTTTGAGTCTGTGAGAATGAAGGCGTGACTGATTTGGCTGTCATCGAATGTAGCAATCCATTGTATTTGTAGATCATGAGTCACCACCCCTGCCTCAATTGTTAAGGTTGAGGTCTTGGCTGTGTATGCTGCACTGTCTTTGTGTATGGCCCTGTCTTTTAATCCATATCATACTGAGGCTAAAAGCTGCAAATTTGTACACTGTCATATGCAAGCTACACTACAGTACTTACAGATAGGGATATAGACGAACGGCTTTAGTTCAAGGGTGATGCCAAAATAACACTATTCTGGCACTACCCTTCAACTAATTTAGTCAAACTTATTTCACACACTGGTGTATTCCGAATGATAAGGGTTAATTTTGCTTTGAAGCACCAGCGTGACTGGCTGTCTGTGGCTGAACTGTCTGTTTATATGATCTATCTGTTTATATGATCTGGATTGTGTAACAGTAAACAGAATGTGTGTGTTACAAGTGTGAAAGACTAGTTTGTATACCTTAGCTGTTTTTTTTTTTTAATTTTTGTTCATTGTGATTTTTTCTTTTTGCTATTATATTAATTATATTTTTGTGTGTGTTTATAACACTGGTAAGGCATTCTGAGCGAAAAGCTGTGTATTATTATTATTATCATCTTGGAGGTTGCTGTTCTCTTCTAATAGCATTCTGTATACTGTTTTCAGTCTTGTCTGGCATATTCATACATTATCATCAGAATATTCTTAATTATTTAGCTCTCCTGTGCATGAAGCCACCAGTACTGTTTACAATACTTCCCAGTGGCTGCATGCACAAGGGGTTTATCAGTGATGTTAAATTTCTTTTCATCAGTTGAGCATCAACCACCCACCAGCCACCATGAGGCGAGGGATAGGGCGAGCAGCCCCTTCCAACCTGCCTATACCAAAAGCCTCACTTGGCAGTCCGTCATCATCACTCACTCGTGGTGGCCGCAACAACCATGCGAGATCAGCAGAGGATTTGTCGCGGTCAGGGGGCAGCAATCTTAGAGCTCATAGTAACAGCTCAACGCGGCGAGCCATGTCACCAGGAAATACCAGCAAGGCTCTGTCACCGCTTCGAAATTCACAGGGTAAGTTTTAGGAAATGTGGTGTCCTGTGTTGTGTTGATTTATTGAAATTAGACAGTTTTGGGGTTGTTAGCGCATTCAGGTTTGACAGGCACCACCCTTGAACTATCACAGTTGAATGCCTATCTTTTCAGCAGTGATGTGGTCTTTAACTTATTCACGGCCTGCATAAGCCGCACATCCGCATGCGGTTGGCCACGAATGAATCCAAGCACAGCTGTCAATGTTTTTGCCAACTATGATGATAACTTAACCCACGCAGTTGGGTGGTGTTCAGATTTTCTCAGCACTGAACGGGTTAAGCTATTATAGTATAAATAGAACTGAAGTAAAGATCTTTTAGTTGAGCATGTACATTTTTATTTATCCTTGCCATCAGTCCTCAAGGTTTTTAACTGTGCCATTATTGCAGTAAAATTGCAAATTCATTTTTTACTGCCATTGTTTTTTTCTTGCTCAATAATCTCGCCTGTCCATTATCAGGTGGAACAGCTCAGACTGGTGTTCGCTACATCACCGAGGACCTTATCCGCAAAATTGCCAAGGAGGATAATTTGGATATGATAACTTCTCTCAATCTCACACTGGCTCGTGAAGGTGGCAAGAAAATCAAGGTATGTTGTAAGAAAATCACACTGAAACAGTAACATGCTAAGTGTGTTTCTTTCTTTGTTGGAACTCTTTATTTTACACTGCCGTGAGATGGCCTTAGTCGCCTGCTCGGCGTTAAACCCAAATAACTAACTCTTTATTTTATGTGCTTTACGGTCCCTTTTTTAGTCTGGATTTCAAGGTACGTTATGGACTGTCTTTGCCACATTCCCCATTGAGGCACAATAGCTGGGTGTGAACTGGCCATGATAGCTCAGTTTTGGTGCCAGATTGGTCTTGGGTCTTGGAAGGTACTCAGCTTGACCCATTTAGCCCAGACACCCTAAAGCAGGAGATGGATTGACCATGATAATTCAAAGGCAGTGCCAGATTAGCTTGGCGCCAACAGGCGCTAGCTAATCTGGCACTACCTTTGAATTATCATGGTCAATCCATCTCCTGCAGCTGGTACATAGTCGTTAGGTAACACCTACAAAATATGGGCTGTGCGGCTATGGGGTCATAAAACTTATGCGGGTTAAGCTAATTTGGCACTAACCGTGTGCTTCTTCCTTGAATACTTGTAAGAAGTTCGTGTGTAGGGCTATTTATTTAACCCTTTGGCTATCAGTAGCACTTTTGTCATGTTGATTCCCACAGGAAGCGTGACAAAAAGCGCTACTGACAAACAAAGGAATCATCCAAATTCTATTACTCAAGCAGACATTTCGGCAAATGTGGTGTGTAAACAACCTAATCAGCCACTGGTTTATATTATAAGTAGAGAATTGTCAGTATCATGTGACTGGTGGCACGAGATGGGAGCATAACTTCTGCTGTGGCAGATTTTGGGCGGGAGACACCGGGTGCATGTAAATAGTGAATACCAATGACAGGGCCAATTGCTACCGCAGGACTCTCAGTAGATACGAAGTCACCTCCTGTTTCATATGGAATGCCACTCTTTATAAATCCCTTTTACCTCCAGAGCCAAAAGTCCCATTTTAGATTTGTCATGCAAGCAATTATAATGCAGTGAATTGATCCTGCCAGCAGAAGGGTAGTGCCTAATCTAGCACTATCCTTGAGCTGGCAGGATCAATAGCTGTCTCCTGCACTTGGCGCAGGAAAGGAAAAACGCAACTTAAGCAGGGGTGAGGTTAGTTAACCCTTTGCATGTCGTGACTAACGTAAAACTGCTACCAACACACAAAGGGTTGATCATATTAACCCTTATCATTTGGAATACACCAGTGTGTGAAATAAGTTTGACTAAAATAGTTCAAGGGTGGTGTCAGAATAGCTTGGCGCCTCTAGGTGCCAAGTTATTCGGGCACCACCCTTGAACTAAAGCCATTGGTCTATATCCTTATCTGTAAGTACTATAATGTAGCTTGCGTATGGCAGTGTACACATTTGAAGCTTTTGGCCTCAGTATGATATGGGTTAATAGCCAGATTGGATATCCTGAGCTTAGATATCTCCTACAGGAACTATGGCTTGAATCAGAACAGCTGGCAAGCTAGTTGGATTAAGTCTGAAATCGGATCCTCCTCAGTCTCCCAAATCACCACCACCCCTCCAGCCACCCACCCACACAGTATATCCTCTTCTCGTACATTTTTTTGGTCATTACATGTATTAAAATAAAATAATCTGTATATTAATATGATTGGTAAAAACAAACACCCAGCACCATATTTCGGGAGTACTTGGGCTTTACTAGCCTTCTTTAGCCAGTGTTGCCATGTGACAAGATTTTATTTATCTTTGGATATCACAGCAAAATCACCAGCAGACCCATTTTTGTTCTCTTTATAACCAAAGTTTATTGATATAAGTGAATCAATTTGCAGAGACAAAGTGTGGTCGTGACCTTTGAAAAAGTGTTGTTGTGTCTGTCCTTGTTACAAGTGACATCGACTGCATTATTTATTTATCTTTGGACAAAGTGAAGAGATGTTTGCTCTTTGCATTTAGCCTTTATGCAGGGTGTTTCTGATAATGATGCATTAACTGCCGTGTAAGCAAGTACAGTGGTACAATATCTGTGTAAATATTGTAAGGGTAGAATTAATAATAATAATAATACTGGTATTATATAGGCGCCTTTAGCAAAGGGCGAATCAACTCAAAGCGCCGCGAACTGAAACCCAACACGCACACTCACGAGACAGTCACGGATTTACTCTGAAGACAAACACAGTACAAGACAGACGAAGGGTCAGCTCAGCTACTGAAGTGACAGAAATTTTTGAGAATTGTCAAACTTGTACAAAGAAGCCTCAGCAAGAGGCATAGATCCTCATGAGCCCCCGCAACTGCGGGGGCTCATGAGGATCTATGCCTCTTGCAGTTTATGTTCACTGTTTCTGGGCAACTGTTCAACAATCAGTTGAACAGTAATCTACTGTAATGGCTTCAGATGGACTTCTGCTTGACTTTGCTGATAAACATTATTTTTTCCAAAGTTTTGTATGGGTCTGATAAGGCAAGATCCTCAGGTTTAATAGTATAAACTGGTGCTGGTCTGCTACAGTGGAACCTGTTTTGAGCGACCACCCCTTGACAGACGACCTGTCGATAAAGACCATCATTAGAGATGACCTGCCATTTTAACCCCTATCACACTGAGGCTAAAAGCTTCAAATTTATACACTTCCGTATGCAAGGTACATTATAGTACTTACAGATACGGATATAGACCAATGGCTTTAGTTCAAGGGTGGTGCCAGAATAGCTTGGTGCCTAGAGGCGCCAAGCTATTCTGGCACTACCCTTGAACTATTTTAGTTAAACTTATTTCACACACTGGTGTATTCCGAATGATAAAAGTATGTCCATGTGATGTGATGATAAGACCATCATTTAGGTGGCTGTAGCTGTGACTGTGGCTGTGACTGTGGATGTAGCCACCTAAATGATGGTCTTTAATGACAGGTGACACTGTTTGCCTTTCCAGACTTCACTTGAGAGAGCACCTGTTATTATAATTAAGACCATTTTTGTGCTTGCAAATCAGTGTGGTTGTTCAATTCAGGCTCTGCTGTGTTTTGGGCCTTACAGTTACAGCGAATATTGTGTGCTTTTCTGTGATATCTAGCTGTACAGCTCTATGCTGTAAGGTATAAAATCACATACCAGCACACACAGTTAGTTTGATGGTTATAGTCTCTGCCACAACAGCTGATAACAGTTTTCGTACTGCACCTTGCACACATGTAGGTAAGACACTGTTCCAGCACCCACTTTTGCAGATTTAACCCTGTCACTGCCAAGAAACAGTGAACATAAACTGCAAGAGGCATAGATGCGGGGGCTCATGAGGATCTATGTCTCTTGCTGAGCCTTCTTTGTATCCATGTTCCTTTGACGGCTGGGGACCTTTGACGTTGAATTTATTAACAGTGATTTTAAAAAAAACACATTCTGCGTCCGCTGACAGTAAAGTGGTTAAAGCAACCATGATAGCTGAAAGGCGGGGCTGCAGGTGAGATGAGTACACAGCTGTAGCTCAAGAATTCCAGTGGTGCTTGCTTACTGCATCTTGGTGTTTGAAGCGTTACGATGGGCGGAACCAGTGCAGCCTGTAGTTAACGAGTGATTGATTTTCTTTCAAGATGTGCAAAAATATCATTTGAATCAGGCAGGAGATTTGTCAGCCACTCCGGCTTTTTGTAGTTGATCAGACTGTGACGAGGGTCATTCATACAATTGGCACAGAAACATCATGACAACAAAATTTAATGTTCCCAACACCCAAAGGGTTAGAAGTTTACAGATAGGGTAAGGAAAAGAGCATGAAATGATCAAAATGATGTTGTCTGTAGCAAATAAATTTCCAAATTGCAAGGTCAGACACTGCCCTCTGGAAGTTGAAGATATACTGTACAGAGAGTTATCGCTCTGCATGTCGGTAGCGGTTTTAGTCACGATGATTAGTTAACCCTTTGCGTGTCAGCAGTTTTGGTCACGATGATGGACTAGATCGTGACTAAAACCGCTACTGACATGCAGGGGCTTAACAACTTCAGACTGGCTATAGTTATCTGTTTACATGCTGACTGCTGGCCATTTAGCCCTGGGCATGAAAGAGGTATTACTTTAAAGTCAAGAGAGCTTATAAGAGGTCTATTTACACTCTGGACAGATAAAAGTGTGTAGACGAATACAGTAAAACCTGTTTTGAGCGGCCACCCCTATGAGAGATCACCTGTCATTAGGGACCATCTTTACGGTGTCTATTATAAGTTATTGGTAGCAGGGGTTTGCTACACGGACCCTTGCAGGCCTGAGGGATACAATGGTTAATTGATTTCCTGAAGGCCTACAAAGATCCGTGCAGCAAGCCCCTGCTACCAATAACGTATTTGTTTTTATTCCTCCACCATTTTCATAAAAGAAATCAAGAAGAAATCTTTCGACCTGGATCACTCCAGACATGACTGACGTAAAAGGAATATATATTTATACATAATAGGCGTATGACTTAATTAAAAAAATTTCATGATGTTGTCGTCTCCAGTAGTGTCCCTGTTGTTTCGAACAACACTAAGCAACTTTTTGCTTTAGAACGTTTTAGTGATCATTTATAGAACAAAACTCGCATTAAAGATGCATTACAAAGAGGGCTACAAGAAGTCCGCCATTTGTCGCTACAACAAGTACAAGGGTTTTTGTAGCTCATTCACATGGTATGGTGTGCGCTAAAGAGATTGGTTGTGTGACGTAGGGATGAAAACAAAGCCACTTCCATGATGGTCTTTTGTAGCAGGTGACACTTTTTTTTCTGTTCAAGACTTTTCTTGAATACCTGAGAATACCTGTTTGTGAAGACCATGTTTAACTTGTTAAATACGAAATGTGGTTGCTCTCAACAGGTTCTGCTGTACTGGATTGCTTAGCACATTGAAAGTTTTTGATGACTGCATGAAGCCCCGACGCTTTACAGCGGGAAATGGATAGACCATGATAATTCAAGGGTAGTGCCAGATTAGCTTGGCGCCATCAGCACCAAGCTAATCTGGCACTACCCTTAAATTATCATGTTTGATGCTTCTCCTGCAACTGGTGCATAGTCGTTGGGTGACGCCTCCAAAATGTGGGAAGTTCGGGCTTGGCGTTAAATGGGTTACGAAATCAGATCGACTGTCTTAGTCCAAGGGTAGGGCCAGGACAGCTTTACCAATACCATAAATGCTCAAGGATGGTGCCAGAGCAGCTTGGGGTCTTGGAGGCGCCAAGCTATTCTGGCACCTCCCGTGACCTATTATGGTCATATGTTTCTCGTTTTGTATCGTGGCTCAATGGCTTCAGAGAGATTCCCTTGCATGCCAAAGATCATCGGGCTGACGGTGGGTGTCGGCCCTCTGAGGATCATGATTCAGCCCAAGGACCATTTGTTGACCCTTTTTCATCCTGATACACCCACTGCTTGAAATAAATTTGACTGTGATAGTTCAAGGGTGGTGCCAGAATAGCTTGGCGCCTCAGGCGCCAAGCTATTCTGGCACCACCCTTGAACCAACACGGTTGATCTCTCTCCCAATCTGTAATGTAGTTTATGTAGCCTTCATAGTATAATAGTAGAATAATCAAGTAAAAAAAAAATAAAAAAACAGCCTCAGGATGTAATGGGTTAAGGAAGTAGTTGGTATGTTGACACACACCTTGAATGCCAGCCATATTGCTGTTGAAGTCACAGAGATATAAACAGGGGTAGCTTTCAGTACCAAGTACCAGAAAGTGTCAGCGGTCTGTTTACACTCTGGCTGTGTCAATAGGAGGAGCGGTCAGAAAGTAGTGAGTGCTGAGCCAGGAAACAGAAATGGCTAGTCCTGCTCATTTAATATTTTTTGTATCCTCAAGTAGCACTCATTCAGTTGTAGCAAAGAGTAGACATTGTTCGCAGATCAGAAACAGGTCAAAATAGGCATGTGTTTGGTTGAAAACAATAGATTAAAAACCCGGACAAACATGCCATGTAGCATGTTTGTTGGGGTGTTTAATCCACTGTTTTTGTCAGTAGACCTTCCTTGTGTCAAGAGACCTTTTGACCTTGTGATTTATGAAAATCATCTGTCAACTCTTTTCATCCTGATACAGTAATCTTTGAAACATATTTGACTATGGCAGTTCAAGGGTGGTGCCAAAGTAGCTTGGCGCCTAGCGCCAAGCTATTCTGGCACCACCCTTGAACTGAAGTGTTTGATCTATCTCCTAATCTGGAATGTAGTCTTCATAGGACAATAATCAAGTTTTTAAAAAAGAATCAGCTGGAGAATGTAATGATTTAACCTGAGGCTAAAAGCTTCAAATTTGCACACTGCCATCGCTACATTATAGTACTTACAGATAAGGATATAGGCCAATGGCTTTAGTTCAAGGGTGGTGCCAGAATAGCTTGGCGCCTAAAGGCGCCAAGCTATTCTGGCACTACCCTTGAACTATTTCAGTCAAACGTATTTCACACACTGGTGTATTCCGAATGATAAGGGTTACACCACCTCAGCAGTGATTCAAAGTTGTCGAGGTGAAAAGACAAAGGCTGAAATTTGTATTGATGCTAACTAGCTTGACTTAAATAACAATGTTAAAGATAAGTTGGACTTGACAACATTTGTTAAGAAATCCTGACCACACTTTTCTATGTAGAAGTCACTTAACCCATTACATCCCAAGGCTGATTTAAAAAAAAGTGTATTGTCCTATGGAGGCTACTTCACACAGTACAAGATAGATCAACCATTTTAGTTCAAGGATGGTGAGAATAGCTTGGCGGTGTGACTAGTTTGGCGCCTGAGGCACCAAGCTATTCTGGCACCATCCTTGAACTGCCATAGTCGAATTTAATTCAAGCAAGTGTATCAGGATGAAAAGCGTTAATGCACGATAACAAACTTTGGACATAACAAAAACGGTTTTGGTCCTCTGGCATTCTGTTATGAGAGAAGCCCGCTGTAGTTTGGCCTGCTTAATGGGACTTTTAGAGTAGTTTACAAATGCCAGCACAGGTCTCACAATATTTAGACCAATCCTCCTTACTCAGCAAGCTCAACTTAGGGTTATTGTGTATGGTGTACTGTAAGTGCCACATGGTGGGACATTTTATCTGACACAATGCACACAGTAGCATGAATTGTACAACTACAAACAGTACTGTTTGGGCTGGCCGTTCAAGCATGCGAGCTGCCATTCTGCTGGGTTATGTGTGGACTGCAGAGTTAGGCAGAACCACATCACTGCTGAAAAAATATCAGCCCCACCTAACCGCAAGAGGTATAGATCCTCATGAGCCCCCACAGTTACGGGGGGCTCATGAGGATCTATGCCTCTTGCTGAAACCACTTTATGTCCACATTCCTTGAGTCAATGACAATGATCCCAAACCACAGTCTGCCTCCACTAGTAGCAGTCGAGGAGTTAATGGACCCATTCAGCCCTGACGCACAACACAAGGAAGGGTATTGACCAGTCGTTCAAGACCGGGGCCAGAATAGCTTGGCGCCAGACCACCCTTGAACGGCCATGGTCCATCTCAAATTTAGAAATTTCAGGCTTTGGGGCTTGCTGTCTTAGGCACTTGCTCTTGAAATGAAATGAAAATTAATGAAACTTTATTTTTCAAGGATAAATGATTAGGTACATTCAATGACCTTTTTTCAATCATGTCCTTGCTAAGCTATAGCATGCACATAAACACACATACACATAATTTTATATATAAAAGTATACATAATAGTGAAAAGTACAGGCAACAATAATTCCATTTCAAATAATTAATGCTCAAATTACACCACACACACACACAAACACACACACACTGACACCAAGCAAAACATCGAACATTAAACATTAAAAAAATTATGATGTTATGCTGCAAAAGAAATGACAAAGAACACCTCAGCAAGTCTAAAGCATTAAGATACATTAATATGAATAAGGAAATTTTCTGGAGTCAATGACAGTATGTGAAAAAAAAAAATGAACAATATGTTTTTACATGTTCTTAATAAATTCATGCAGTTGGTTCTTGAACATTCGTAAAGAAGGTGCTGCTTTAATGTCTGCAGGAACTGTGTTCCATAATTTTGCACCAGAGTAGGAGAGGGACGTCTTGTAAATATCTAAGCGGGGCCTTGGTACTACCAGATTGTTCCCTGATGTTTGACTAGCTCTGTGGGCAAGTGCGAACAAATGAGAGAGATAGGCTGGTGAGTCTGAGAGGGTGATTTTGCGCATGAGTACCAACTTATTATAAATGAACTGCTTGTCAAGTGGTAGGATATCCAGCAGCTTGAACTTATAGTCAGTACTAATGACTTGCATGGGTCTGTCAACGATTAATTTGATTGCCCGCCTGTGAAGCGAATTCATCCTTTTGAGATTAGCATCACTGCTCCCATCCCAAACTGAGGAAGCATAATCCAAATGTGGCTGAATATGGGCACAGTAAAAAAGTTTCCTTGTTGGTTCGTTAGTAAAAAATCTTAATTTTGACAGTAAGAATAATTTTTTTTTGATATTGTTTTACACACTTTGGTAATATGGCTTTGCCAACACAGTTTGTCATCAATGATGATCCAAGCACACACTGTTCCTTGACTTGCTCAACAGACTGCCCATTCAAATAGAGCTGTAGGGGAGGTGGGTTCAGTTGATGCTTTTGTCTAGTAGTAATTAACATACATTTGGTCTTAGTAGGATTCGGAATCATATAATTGTTTTGACACCATGTGGAAACATCATTCAGGCCTCTTTGTAGGGACTGGGTTATACAGGATGCATCCAACGATGACACATCAAGAGTTCCATCATCAGCAAAGAGACTACAGATTACACGGGGGTCTGATATGCAAGGGAAAATCGTAACTGAAAATAATAATGGACCGAGGACGGACCCTTGTGGTACTCCGTGCTCTATCACCCCCTCACGTGAGTTTGTGCCATTCACACAGATGTACGGTGTGCGCCCGCTTAGATATGATGTAATAAAGGCAAGGGTGCCATCACTCAGCTGATAGGCAGCAAGCTTTTTAATTAAAAGATCATGCTTGACAAGATCAAAAGCTTTAGAAAGGTTTTAGAAATGAGGCCTCTGAAACACTCGCAGATGCAGATGACTTGTCTCAGCAGCCTTTTAATAATAATAATAATAATAACAACATTAAGATTAATAATAGTAAGAATAACAATAATGAAAATCGTCGTCATCATTTCATAATAATTATTATGATAATACAGTGTATTCATAGATGCAGTAAACTTTAGATATAACATATTGCCAGGGGACCCACAATTTTGTGTGTGTAATGTCAGAAGTATGTAATAAACGAAGTAATTGTCACAGAAAGAGTGCTGTCGGGACCTATGAAACAGTGTTGTTATATTCAGCTTTTCTTGTAAGCTAAGTAGATTGTACTTGTTGCACTTGTTCGGAAGGCGCTTTGCAGACGCAGGAAAAATGACAAAAATGACTTTGACGTCAGCAACAGGCATAGATTCTCATGAGCCCCACAACTGTGGGGGCTCATGAGGATCTGTGCCTTCTGCATCTGGTTGTGTTTTGTCCCTGGAAGGGTTAAACATGGGTTTCTGTTTTCCTTCAGGCATATAACGGTTAACCCATTGAGGCTAAAAGCTTCAAATTTTGTACAGTGCCACACGCAAGCTACATTACAGTACTTACGGATAAGGATATAGACCAGTGGCTAATTAGTTTAAGGGTGGTGCCAGGATAGCTTGGCGCCTAGAGGCGCCAAGCTGTTCTGGCACTACCCTTGAACTATTTTAGTCAAACCTATTTCACACACTGGTGTATTCCAAATGATTAGGTCAACTGTTAGGCAAGTTTTGCCTAGGCGCTAGCCTGAGATTCCAGTGTCACTGGCTTAGCACCGGCCGGTTTAGGACTCTTGGTACGGTTAGTGCCAAAATGACACAATCATGCAGCCTCAGCGCCCTACAGCAAGATATGTATTGACCATGATAATTCAAGGGTAGTGCCTGATGGCGCCAAGCTAATCTGGCACTACCCTTGAATTATCATGGTCAATACGTCTTTTCCAACTGGTACATAGTCTTTGGGTAACACCTCCAACATTTTTGAAATGCAGACCTGGGGTCAAATCATGTACGTGTTTACTGGCTCATAGAAATGGAGCTGAAAGGCAATCCTTTGAAGTACACCTTTTAAGCTGGGCCTGCCGTTACAGTCACACCGCTGTTCAGAACCGTTGTGTGCCGTTCTGTGCTTTTACACCTGGCGGCTGAGCTGTAAGGTTCGAAATCACAAACCAGACCACAGTCTGTATGCAATATATATGCAGCGTGTACAAATCGTTCCGCCATAAGGCGTGAAGTCACAATTGCAGCCCTTACAATCTGTTCCGTGCTCCGTGTATATCCATGCACGGCCGCGATTTGACTTTTCATTCTGGCGTTGTGGCGAATTTTTTTCAGCCCCCCCCCCCCCCCCCCCCCTTTTGGAATAATTTGGCCTTGTGTAAAAAAATTGAATAGAGTACAACTTGCTTGAGACGGGCGCAGAGTTTTAATAAAAGATAACATTCACTGCATGTCAGGTGCGATTTGTTAACCCATTACATCCTGAAGCTGATTTATAAAAAAAAAAAATTCCTTACTGTCTTGTGAAGTCTACCTTACAAATTAGGAGACAGATCAACCATTTTAGTTTCAAGGGTGGTGCCACAGGCGCCAAGCTATTCTGGCACCCCCCTGGAACTATCATAGTCAAGTTAATTTCAAGCAGTAGTGTATCAGGATGAAAAGGGTTAACATCTGCCAGCCCTGGTTACAGAGATATTGTTTTTTTTCAGCAGGCTGCACCTTTTCTTGACAATTCAGTAGTTAACCCTTATCATTTGAAATACACCAGTGGGTGAAATAAGTTGGACCAAAATATCTCAAAGGTAGTGCCAGAATAGTCTATTATATTCCGAATGAAGCATGAAGAATAGCCCATGGTGCAAGCAATGTGTAACCCACGTACATCTTTAACCCTTATCATTCGGAATACACCAGTGTGTGAAATAAGTTGGACTAAAATAGCTCAAGGGTAGTGCCAGAATAGCTTGGCGCCTCTAGGCGCCAAGCTATTCTGGCACTACCATTGAACTAAAACCATTGGTCTATATCTTTATCTGTAAGTACTATAATGTAGCTTGCATATATATGGCAGCGCATAAATTTGAAGCTTTTAGCCTCAGTATGATAGGGTTTAACTTGCCTGAATGGTTGACAGTGAGTAAGGTAAAGAGTACGTTCAGGGTGCCAGCCAGATTAGTCAGCCCCTTCACTACCGAGGACAAGTAAGCATGATCCAGTTGCAAGAGACATAGATCCTCATGAGTCCCTGCGGCTGCGGGGGCTCATGAGGATCTATGTCTCTTGCTGAGACCACTTTGTATTGATGCCTTGGACCGCTGGGCTCTTCTTTCTCGTTTACAAGGATTTCAGAAATTCATTCTGTGATCACTGACAGTCAAGTGTTTAACCCCTATCATCCTGAGGCTAAAAGCTTCATATTTGTACACGGCCGTATGCCAGCTACATTATAGTACTTACAGATAAGGATATAGACCAATGGCTTTAGTTCAAGCGTGGTGCCAGAATAGCTTCGCGCCTAGAGGCGCCAAGCGATTCTGGCACTACCCTTGAGCTATTTTAGTCCAACTTATTTCACACACTGGTGTATTCTGAATGATAAGGGTTAAAGGTGTACGTGGGTTATGCATTGCTTGCACCATGGGCTATTCATCATGCTTCATTTGGAATATATAGATTTTTGAATTCTTGCATTTGTTTGATAGTTTGGATTTGAGACCTGCAGTGTTATAAGGGATCGTATGCTATGTAAATCACCACCAGCGGTCACCCCCCCCCCCCCCCCCTCTTCTCCAACTTGTGGAGAATGACCGACAATAACAAGACAGACGCTGACCCCCCCCCCCCCTCCCCCCACAATGAAAGAAAAAAAAAAACCGACAACAAACAAAATAAATAAATCAGCGCATTAAGTAGGCGCTTTATCTCAATTGAAAATCGGCTCAAGGCGCCGCCGCAAACTTAACCCAACAAGCATGTTCAAGTGGATCACGTGCATTCCCTCAAACACACAACTCAATGCGCAGGACATAGCTGCGAACTGAACCCAACAAGCACGCTCACATGAATTACGTGCATTCCCTTACACACTGTACATAAACACAGAACATTCACATGGTGCTAAGGGCAAGCTCAAGCGAGCTACTGAAGTTTTGGAAATTCAAATCGTTTATATTCGAAGTTTGATTAAGTGGGCTGAAATTCATACCAAAATCAAAACTTGGGAGGTAATGATGTGAGAAAATGAGTGAATGGTGTAATATATATTTATAAATGTATGTGGGACTGGGTTTGAAAAGGGTACGGATGATAATTAAAGGTCTTTTTCTTATTGTTGTTTGTATTTACAGTGTTAAAAGTGATTTCAGTAATGAAAAACACCCCCCCCCCCCACCCCCCGTCTCCCATCCCCTCTCCCTCCCCTCCATCCCCCTCCCTCCTCCCCCCTCCCCCCTGTGTCATCCCCGCCCCCCCTCCCCCCCCCCCCCCCCCCCACACACACACACAAAAGTAGAACCTGCTTTGGATGCAGTGGTCTTACAAGACAGGTGGTCTCTTAACCCTTTTGGCCCCAAGGGCCCATTTCTCAAATTTTGGAGGTGTTGCCTAGTAACTGTACCAGTTGCAGGAGATGGATCGACCATGATAATTCAAGGGTGGTGCCAGATTAGCTTGGCGCCTGCAGGCGCCAAGCTATTCTGGCACTACCCTTGATTTATCAAGGTCAGTCCATCTCCAGCTGTAGGGACTCGGGGCTAAATGGATGAAGAAAAGTCATGCACAAAAAAAAAGGAAAGAAAGGCTGGTGTCACCTGTCATTAAAGACCATCCTATTGGGACTTTAGCCATTAACTCGTTCGCAGCCAGCCGCATCCGGATGCGTGGCTTATGCTGCGCATCCAGATGCGGCTTTCCGCGAATGAGTTAATGATAGTTTCTAATGACAGGTCATCTCTTACGATGGTGGTCTCCCAAAATAGGTTCTGCTTATTACATTTGTATGCATGTAACAACAAATGTAAGGCAAAGGCAACAGATCTTTTCTACACGTGTTTCATTACATCGAGAACTTTGACATTTGACAAACTGATAGTGGTCACCCTTATAATCGCAATGCCATCATATCGTTCAGAAGTAAGTCACGAAGTTCCAATTGCAGCCTTTGCAACTTGTTCTGTACCCTGGGTGTATCCATGCACTGAATGTACGGAGAAAACAAAATCTGTGCAGTTCAACTTCACTGTAAAGAGGTGTAAATCTTACCCAACGTCATTCTATCCAGCGTGATTCCACCCAGGTGTAAATCTACTCAGGGTAGATTTCACCACCACAGTTCTAACCAGATTTCTCATTCTTGCACTAAGCATCATGTGACATTATAAGCACAGAACAAAGGAAGCTATTCAGATTGCAGCAGCAGCGTTAAAGTCACGTTGGCCAATGATATTTGGAAACCTGGCTAGATTCACATGTGCGAGAATCTGCTCTGGCTGTGAAGGGTTTGCACTAAGTATACTGATGAGCAAAAGAAAGGTGACATTTTTGGAATACTTTACACTTTAGTGTTTCCAATTATTCCAAAATGCTACATTTTTAAAATCATCGGAAACACTTGAATGTTTACGATGATTCCAAAAGTGTCGCATTTTTTGTGTGCTCCTAAGTACATGTTGTTTTGCAACCGGGAAATGTGAACATTTAAAAAATATATTTTACGTTGTTGTCGTTGCAAGAGAAATGCAACATTTCTGGAATGGGAAACACTAAATTGTTTCTGATGATTCCATAACTGTCGCATGTCTTTTGCTGCTAAATATTGATTCATGCAGGGCAGATTTTTGCCTAACAGTTGTGAAGTTGGCCCCACCCGGGTCTGCCCTGGGGGACTTGGGTGGGGTTAGGTATTTTTTAGTTCCCAGGGTCACCCTGGTCAGCCCCACAGGGTGGGTTTTTCTCTCTATTCTGGGGCATGTGTTTCTGTCTACCCTTTGTCCATTCACCTGTATTTGCCTTTTTAAAACTCTCCCTACTGTCTGCACTGCCTGTAGCTCTTGATATTGGATGTGTGTTGCTAAATGGTCTTAGCTTTATTTATGCCCCATGTTGTAGGTTTATTTAATGTATTTGACCGGCTGGCGACATACATTCAATTTTCTGTTTAGTTTTTTTTCACAAGCAGTGCAGGCACGTCCTGAGAAAGCCTTGTTGCTGTCGGGACGTTAAGCAATGTACAATCAATCAATCAACCATCAGTGCATATTGGATCTTAGTGCATATTGGATCTGAGTGCATATTGGATCTTAGTGCATATTGGATCTGAGTGCATATTGGATCTTAGTGCATATTGGATCTGAGTGCCTCGTGACTACAAGGCACTAAGGTCCAGAGTGCACTGAGGGGGTCAACTGCACAATTGTCACGCGAACATCAACCCATAAGGCCCAAAATCACAGACCAGCACACGGAAAGGAACAACGTATGATCTTTCTAATTGTGTTTCAGTACATTGAAAACCTGGACAAAGTGAGGAAACTGCAAGCTTTCTAATTGTGTTTCAGTACATTGAAAACCTGGACAAAGTGAGGAAACTGCAAGTGTTGAGCTTGAGTCACAATGCCATCGAACGCATAGAGAAAATAGACAAACTTCTGCGTCTGCGGGAACTGAACCTGGCGCACAACTGCATCTCGCGCATCGAGGGGCTGGAGAATCTGACTGGACTCCAGGTGCTGAATTTAAGCGACAACAACATCGAGCACATCCCAGCGTGGCTGCCCAAAAAGCTTCAGGCGCTGAGAACCTTCCGGGTTTCAGAGAACAGACTGTCTTCGGTAGGTTTGTACATTTTGCTGATGTTTTACCCTTTGGTTATTGGTAGCCTGTCTGGTCGAGGCGATCCCTGCAGGAATCACCCCAACTAAACACTCTACCGACAGCCAAAGGTTTATCCCATTCCATCCTGAAGCACTATTGCTTGAAATAAGTTTTATTATGATAGTTCAAGGGTGGTGCCAGGATAGCTTGGCACCTCAGGCGCCAAGCTATTCTGGCACCACCCTTGAACTAAAATGTTGGATCTATCTCCTAATCTCTAATGTAGACTTTATAGGACAATAAGCCAATTTTTTAAATTCAGCCTCAGGATGAAATGAGTTAACATGGCGCCTCTAGGCACCAACATTGAGCCGTTGTTCGCATTCCCGATGTATGTACCATAGACTGCTACTCGTTCTCTTTCAGTTGGCAGAGATCGGCAAACTGAAGACGATTCCTGACCTGATACAGCTGGAAGTTCAAGGGAACCCCCTCTCGGAGTTGCCACATTCTCGCCTCTACCTTATCTTCCACTTGCGATGTGTTGAGATTCTGGATGGCCAAGGCGTGTCGGCTGGCGAGCGTGAAAAAGCTCACAGCAGGTTTGCACTTGGTGAGCTTTTAGGTTTGGTTTTGTTTCCACTGATTTTTGTGTGTGATATTGACAGCTTCATGGTATTGAAAACATGTGCTCATCCTGTGCATTAATAACACAGCAGAGCCCATTTTCAGCGGTCACCATGTTTGCTAAGGAAAATTGGTCTTAACCAATTCCATCCTGAGACTGCTTTTAAAAAACACCGTTGTTTCCAATGAGGGCTACATTACAGATTAGGAGATAGATTACACATTTAGTCCAAGGGTGGTGCCAGAATAGCTTGGCGCCTCTGGCGCCAAACTATTCTGGCACCACCCTTGAACTATCATAGTCAAATTTATTTCAAGCAAGGGGTGTATCAGGATGAAAAGGGCTAAAAGGCAGGTGCTGTCTCAAGAGAAGCCGTGAAGAGAAGACAGTGTCCCCTGTCAAGACCATCATTTACATGGCTACAGCCACGGAAAATGATGGTCTGTAAAGGCAGGTCATCTCTGACAACAGGTTCTGCTTTATGTTGAAGTAATGTTAGGAGATTTGAAATTGTATGCTGACGTGGCACTGAACTCTAAAAGCATTTTTATTTTAACCCTAATCCCTTTGTAGAGTAAACTCTGGATATAATGAACAATGAACTTTTATTTTACAACGGTAGAAGTATTTGGTTACAAGACCAATTTTCAAACTTGTCGTTGCTACAAACTACTAATCAACATTATCATAAACAAAACAATGGTCTAATACTACATAACTAGGTTAGACATACATACACACGCACGCATGTTCACACGCAAACACACACACACACACACATGCAAATCGCCAGGGGACCCAGTTTTTCTTGTTGTTATGTCCGATGTTTGTTATAAGCCAAGTCATTTACACAGAAAGAAAGCCGTCGAGACCTTTACAAATGTGTTGTCATGTAGTGTAGTGTGAACATAATGAAGCCTTGTTTGACATGATGGCAGTCTTTGACATCACGACCAGGGCATCTGTACATATTGCAAACACATTTGGATGAATGATTATACAGTCATGGTTTACCTGGATAGTGCAATAGGTGATGCTGATTTGTGCCAGGAGAGAGGCACAGGTTCTCATGAGCCCCTGCAGATGCAGGGGCTCATGAGAATCTATGCCTCTTGTATTGATGACCTAGGATTTCTAAGGGATCACGGAAGTTGAAAGTCAATTTGTAATGCAAAACAATTTGTGTTTGACGTTACTGCAGATGAAGTGCAGAATTTGGAGAAACAGCTGGAAAAAGAGGAGACCAAGTTCCGGCAGTTGGAGGAGAGCCACAACCGATCGGAACATGAGCGATCCGCCCAGGAGATGTCTCAGAATCAACTGCGCCAGCGAGAGCGGGAGGCCGCGGAACAACTC
Organism: Semisulcospira habei; assembly: GCA_036245525.1. NCBI lineage: Eukaryota > Metazoa > Mollusca > Gastropoda > Semisulcospiridae > Semisulcospira > Semisulcospira habei. Next base: position 177,466,978 of record BTPG01000004.1, read on the forward strand.
AAGCAGCTGCAGCAGGAGTTGTCAGCTAAAGACGATTTGGTAAGGGACGCTGCATTTTATTTTATTTTTTTTAGAATGCGGTAATAGCCCAGCCATTTTTTAACCCCTTGACGGCTGAGAAAAAGTCAACACAATCCAACTGCAAGAGACATAGACGCAGTCGCGGGGGCTCATGAGGATCTATGCCTCTTGCTGAGACCACTTTGTATCTGTGTTCCTTGGACGGTTGGGGATCTTTAACGATGAATGAACAAACATTCTGACAGTGAAAGGGTTACAGGCAAGAAAAGCTAAACATTGCATGGGCGAATGGTATAATAATAATAATGCAGGCGCTTATCCCAGTTGCAGATCGGCTCAGAGTGCCGCCATGAGCTGAATCCAACAAGCATGCTGATGTGAAACATGCGCGTTCGCTCTTCCGCAAGTGGGCCAATGGGAAGACAGAGAACCCATAAAGTGAACATTTCGTGGACAGAATTTTTTGGTTTCATTTTTCAGAATCAAACTCTATCCAATAATAACAAACAAAAATGTCATCTCCAGCTTGCTAAAGAAGCTGCGGATATGCTTGCCTGTCACCATTTTCACCATTGCCAACTTTCACACTTCAAGAATCGAGAAAACGTTTTTGTCGGTTTTGAAATAAATTAAAAGAAAAAAACAGAGACATTGTGGTGCAGCTTCACATTTGAGACACATCGCATTGATATACAGGACTTTGTCCCTATGCAGCACGTCTCAAATGTGATCATGGCTCTGTGCCACGTATCTGGATGATTTAACCCTTTAGTGTTGGTAGTGCTTTTGGTCGAGGTGATTCCTGCAGGAATCACCTCGACCAAAAGCGCTACTGGCAGCCAACGGGTTAACTCCTTCAGCCCGATGGCCGTGTTTCCCAAAATTTGGGAGGTGTCATCTAATGACTATGCACCAGTTGCGGGAGGTAGATTGACCTTGACATAATTCAATTAGTTAGTTATTTGGGTTTAACGCCAAGCAGGTGACTAAGGCCATCTCACAGCGGACATAATTTAAGGGCAGTGCCAGATTAGCTTGGCGCTGACAGGCGCCAAGCTAATCTGGCACTGCCCTTGAATTATCATGGTTGACCCATCTCCTGCTGTAGTGTGTCAGGGCTGAGTGGGTTAATGTGATATATATACATGTGCTTATATTTGAAATTTTTTCTGTATGTTCAGCTGAAACGTAAGACGTCGGACTTGAACAAGGCGTGCGAGAAACACTACCAGCTAGAGCAGGAGCTGGCGTTCTACAAGATCGACTCCAAGTTCCAGAGTCTGGGGGAAGCACCGCCCCCTCCTCAAGATCTGGTGAGTAATACTTTTGCTTATGGTGGAAGTCCTGCTTTCTGAAGGCCCTGGGGGAGACTATACTGTATGAACCCTTTTTATTCTGATACACTTTTGCTTGAAATGAATTTGACTAGGACGGCTCAAGGGTAGTGCCAGAGGCGCCAAACTATTCTGGCACCACCCTTGAATGTCAATGGTGGAAAGATCTCCTAAACTGCAATAGAGCTTTCATAAGACAATAAGCAAAATTGAGAAAATTCAGCCTCAGAATGTTATGGGTTAACAACACGGATTTAGGTGGATGAGATTCATTCATACAAACGGCAGGCGGCTGCAAGGGCTTGTGACAATAACATGCGTCTTACAGATAGAGGCTAGGTAAGAGATTGAGTCAGATGCATTTAAACCCTTTGGGTGTCAGTAGCACTTTTTGTCACGATGATTCCCGCAGGAATTGTCACGTCCAAAAAGCACTACTGAGAGCCAAAGGGCTAAGTTCCAGCTTTTGTTTTTTCAAAATACATTACCGTATTACATTAGATTTCAGCCCAAAGTTGTGTCCCCTACACAACTGGGGAGGAGACACCGGGGATCCAAGTATAGGCGCCCGGGTGTCCTCCCCTACCAACCTATCCCGCCATGCGTGTGGAGAACTCACCTCAGTTTCACTCTTAGCTCGACCGTGGACGGTCGGGCTTTTGCCTTGCTACGGTTTTTGACCGGTTCTTCTGTGGTTTACTACTACTTGGCTTTTGCCTTGTTTTGAATTCTCCTTGGGCTCGATGTACTTCGTTGGTGTGTTCTACACTTCAACGTTTTTACTGTGTGTGGACTTAGCGCCGACCGGTTTGACTTTCAGTGAACTTTGTCCTTGGCTGCAGCCTTGGGGTTTCAGCTTGTGACTTTACTCACGTGGCTTTTGCCTCGCGGTGTGAGTTCGGTGCTTGAGTGTGTTCCTTCCTGTGAACAGTGTACAACGAACGCTATGGCGGCTTCTGTTGAAGTGTTGCCCCCTTTTGTGAGGATTTCTGTGGTCCTCGGACGCCCTCGTCGCCTGCCGGCCGTGCTCTACTGCTCTTCCGATGGGATGTGTGACGGGTGTGCTGACGGGAGTGAGGACCGGCGGTCTCAGGTGTGGGATCCTACAGACGTGTCCTTTCTTCCTGGTCTCAACATTCTCCCCGGACTTCTCCTCAGGATGGCGTCGCTACGTCGGCTTCTCGGGCCCCACTTCACTACGGCTTCTGGGCCTTCCAGCCCGCAGGTAAGTCCCCTTTTTTACCTTAGCCGCGCAGAAACTCCCTCCACTCTCCGAGTCTTCTGAGCAGGGCAGGCGAGTATCAGGGTCGTGCTCCCCACATTAAATGACGGAAGCTCCATTATTTTGTACTAAAGAGGTTACCCGCCCGCTCTGATTCGTCCGAGCAGACCCGGTTTCCTACGTTTACGTCACCCCCCCAGGCGGGCCCGGTGTGACCATGGTCACGCGCACCCCACGCTCCGAGGCTTCGGAGCGGGGGTCGCCACAATATTGTCCCCTCCCCACTCCGCTTTCCTGAGCGGGCTTGGCGTGACAACTTTCTGTCCCCCCCCCCCCCCCCACCCCCCCACCCCGAATTTTCCAGGCGGGCCCGGTGTGACTCAGATATTTACTCACAGGTGCGGATTCGTGCGCACCATTTGTCCCCTCCCCGCTTCGCTTTTCTTGAGCGGGCATGGCGTGACACTTTTCTGTCCCCCCCTCCCCCCCACCCCGAACTTTCCAGGTGGGCCCGGTGTGACTCAGACTTTTACTCACAGGTGCGGATTCGTGCGCACCTTTTGTCCCCTCCCCGCTTCGCTTTTCCTGAGCGGGCTTGGCGTGACACCTTCTGTCCCCCCCCCCCCCCCCTGCCCCGAACTTTCCAGGCAGGCTCGGTGTGACTCAGACATTTATTCACAGGTGCGGATTCGTTCGCCCCAACTGTCCCCTCCCCGCTTCGCTTTCTGCTGAGTGGGCTTGGCGTGACTTCAGACTGTCCCCTCCCCGCTTCGCCTTTCGCGGAGCGGGCTTGGCGTGACTTTAAGACTGTCCCCTTCCCGCTTCGCTTTTGCTGAGCAGGCTTGGCGTGATTATAGACTGTCCCCTCCCCGCTTCGCTTTTGCTGAGCGGGCTTGGCGTGACTACAGACTGTCCCCTCCCCGCTTCACTCTTCGCTGAGCGGGCTTGGCGTGACTTTTAGACTGTCCCCTCCCTGCTTCGCTTTTGCTGGGCAGGCTTGGCGTGATTTTAGACTGTCCCCTCCCCGCTTCGCTGAGCGGGCTTGGCGTGACTACAGAATGTCCCCTCCCCGCTTCGCTCTTCGCTGAGCGGGCTTGGCGTGACTTTAAGACTGTCCCCTCCCTGCTTCACTTCGGATGAGCAGGCTTGGCGTGATCAAAGACTGTCCCCTCCCCGCTTCGCTTTTTGCTGAGCGGGCTTGGCGTGACTACAGACTGTCCCCTCCCCGCTTCGCTCTTCGCTGAGCGGGCTTGGCGTGACTTTAAGACTGTCCCCTCCCTGCTTCGATTTTGCTGAGCAGGCTTGGCGTGATTATAGACTGTCCCCTCCCCGCTTCGCTTTTTGCTGAGCGGGCTTGGTGTGACTACAGCCTGTTCCCTCCCCGCTTCGCTCTTCGCTGAGCGGGCTTGGCGTGACTTTGACTGTCCCCTCCCCGCTTCGCTTTCGCTGAGCGGGCTTGGCGTGACTTTGACTGTCCCCTCCCCGCTTCGCTTTTGCTGAGCAGGCTTGGCGTGACTATAGACTATACCCTCCCCACTTCGCCTTTCGCTGAGTGGACTAGGCGTGACTTCAGACTGTCCCCTCCCCACTTCGCTTTCACTGAGCGGGATTGGCGTGACTTTAGTCTGTCCCCTCACCGCTTCGCTTTCGCTGAGCGGTCTTGGCGTGACTTTGGACTGTTCCCTCCCCGCCTTGCTTTGCTGAGCGGTCGTGGGCGACTACGGTGGGTCCCCACCACCCCCCCCCCCCCCCCCCCCCCCCCCCCCCCCCAGCGGGCCCAGCGGGACCCGGACTCTTGTCCCTAGACCGATTCCGCTCGGGGAGCGGTCTCCGGCACCCGCGTTCGGATCTCAGTTCGCTGCTGACTGTCCGTCTTTCGCGGTCCCTCCGCCCGTATGACGAGCCGCCTGCGGGCTTCGCGGGCGGGTTGCGTCTTCCTCTCGCGCGGCGTTTCGGCGCTCTGGGAGCCTCTCGCCCCTCCTTGCGCCTCGAGGGATGGACGGCCTCGCTTCTTCGAACCGGATATTCTCAGCCGTCATCCTTTGGATTCGGCTGTCGCCTTCTTCTTCGAGACTCTACGACTGGTTCTTTACCCCGCTGTTAGCGGTCACGTCGGTCTCCTCTTTGGACGACGTCGGCTCTTCGTTCAGCTCGCCGACTTCTCGCTTGGGTGTTGGCGAAGTTCCTCCCCCTCTTCTTCGGTCCTCCTTCACTCTATGGAGAGACAGGCTTCCGCGGGGATCTACGCGCAGAGGCAGGCCTAGCGTCGCTAGTCCCTCCTTCAGCCAGCCGGCTTCCGGGACTTCACCAGTGCGTTCTTCGTCCTGGTACGACACGCCTTCTTCGGCTTGTGCACTCTGGCTTCGCCTTGGCTAGTTGTGGACTTGCGTAGGCCCTGGTTGCTACCTTTGCCTCGCGGTGCTGTTCCATCTTCGCCGGCCAGTTGTGACGGGCGTCTCTGCTTCCTGCGCCGTTCGCAGCCCTTGACCGGACGGGTTTCGGTTTTCGTCGCCATCTTGGTGGGACGGCGCCTGGCTACTCTTTTTGTTACGTTCTTTCTTGCCTCTTCCTTGCGTTCTGGCAAGGTAATCTTGGTCTCGGCTTCTGTCCGGCGCTCATGGGACGGGGCAGGGCGCCGTGGGTCAGCATACGCCGTGATCTTCTTCTTGCGCTTCCACTGTTCTTGTGTTCCTGCGGGGGTGCTTGCCCTTGGTTCCTTGGTACGCTATGTTGCAGCTGGCAAGTCCAGCACGGATATAGGTCCGACTCCGGTAAGACCCTCATACCCGACTAGTGGTTTTTCACCTGGTGAGACTACAGTCAACGCCGCAGCTTAGGCCGCGAGCCCGTCCTCCTGCGCCGGCAGCTAACACAGACCTGTCTAGTGCACCCTTTCCGGCCGCTGCTACTAGAGCCAAGCTTCAGATACAGACTCTCCTCTCAAGTACAAGTCTAACACGCTGGTAATCCCCACAGTCCCGGTTTGGGGCTCTACCAGGCGTTGGAACAGTCGACGCTGCGACTTCGGTTGTGCGTCCGTTCTTACTCTGGCAGCTAACACAGACCCGGCTAGCGCGCTGGCTGGCTTCCGTTGACTTGTCGACACATGTTAATCTACAGTTACGCTGACGGTTTGTGTTTCTTGCAGGCAACAGAACAGTCAACGCCGCGACTTCGGTCACGGGCCCGTTCTCCTGCTCCGGCAGCTACCACAGTCCTCCTCCTTTGGACGCTGTCCGGTTCCGCCGACGTCGGCGACTCGGATTCTTACAGGAAACAGGGGCAGCTCCCACACGACTAATGGACTCTGCCCGGTTCCGCCGACTGCTTCGGCTCGAGTTTGGACGCGGGAACAGGTTTCAGCACTTTAGCTGGTTAGCCCTACGTTGCTGCTTCCAAGAAGGTGGGGCCTTGTCCTCTTGGCCCTACGCAGGAGGTCAGCGCTCCATTTAGGACCTTCCCGAGGGGTTCCTGCCCTGTGGTAATGGTTCGGCGTGAGTTAGCTACGAGAGCGAGCTTCTTCAGGTAGCAGGTACAGACCCAAGAGGACGGCTCTGACCACGCTCCTAGGGCAAGAACGCAGCACTTCAGTCAGGATTTTCCGGGACCGCGCTCAGTTGAGCGCGCTGGCCGGACGCTTAGTCGTCGCACAGCTTGTCTTCAGTACTATGAGTCCCATCTTCTTTCAGGGCGGATCTTCGCTACCGCCTCCAAACAAGTCCGCGGCAGCATGCTTGTGGGGACTTCCTTGACCAGGCTGGAGACAGTTACCCTCGTAAGGACGACACTTCGATACCTGTCGGCTGCCTCTCACCTTTTCGGGGAGTCAGGCGAACCCGACTTTGAGCGAGCTCGACCCGCCTTCTTCTGTGGACTTAGGCGCAGCTAGGGCTACGCCACACTCTACCGGCCCTCCCAGGCGTACGGTTACAGCCTAGAGTCCTGCCCGTTACCCTGGGCTGGTTGGGTTATGGGGCCTTTGGCCTCCGGCTAGGCACTGAGAGAACCACGGGCTCAGCCTCTTGCCCCGGCTGCAGACGCGCTGTTCTTCTAGGGATGGACTGTTCCCTGTGGCCTACCCCCTTTCGGTGTGGTGCCGAAGATTCTGCAGTATCTTCTTCCTGCTCCACGGTTCTCTTCCTGGTGGCCCCCCTGCTTTGGATTCTCGGAGGGGGCGGGACGGCTATGGCAGCAGCCCGCGGACTGTTACCAGTGTTGTGTGCGACGGCTAGGGGAGATTCTACCAGTCGGGGTGCGCCTCTCGGCGGTTCCGCCCCCACGATCTCACTATCCCTACGGGCGGAGTTCCCCTTAGGGCTCTTCGACGACCAAGGTTAAGCTCCTTTTTCCGTCAAGAGTTACCACTCCGTAATCATACTCGCTTCCCTCAGCCGGGGCCTTTAGGATCCGGCCCTGGCGAGTTTTTGGGTCCTTGGGACCTCGAATTCAGATGTCCTCTCTCCGGTTCTCTCTTACCTCGGTGGGACCTCGTCTGGTCCCAGACGTGGCTATTTACAGACTGCTTCGAACCCCTGCCTTGGCACGGTTCTCTGTCCTGGCCCGGAAACGTGTTCCTCCTGGCGCTCGCCACGGCTTCCGCGGGTGCGAGCCGCATGCTCTCTTGGTCCGCCCCGCAGGTTGGCAGTCCGAGCCTTCACTCGTCGCAACTTCTCATCGACCCGGCCTTCAGGTCATGAGCCGGCCTCTCTCGGCTGCACTCCAGTGGCTGACCTTACCCCCGGTCAGGGGACGACCGACCCACGGGGCGCGTCATCAGGACCTAGTCCTGGCACTGCAGTTCCTGCACTGCTTACGGCCACACCGTCTTGCCTGCCCGCCTTTTCCTACCCCTTCGTCAGGCAGGCCGAGTAGCTCGACCCAGACAGTTCGCCTTGGCTTCGGTGGGTGACTCGTTGGCCTACCCAACCTCTCCCTTTACGGGATAGAAGGTTACAGTTCCTGGCGCATGAAGTACGAGCAGTAGTCCCTGAGCGGCCTTGACCGCTTTCTGCTCGGTTATGACTTTGGGATGGGCGGTAGGCAGGTGTGCTGTTCCACTTGCTCCCGCTTCTACCTCCGCGACCTATCTGGCCAGCGTGACTCCCTGGTCTTGATGGGCGACCTCTCCACGGCCCAGCACTCCCTCCGCACGCCACAGCGCCATAGCCACTTCTTAGCTGAAATCGTTGGGAGTGCTCCTTGCGGGCTAGCGGAGGGCTCTACATTAGGGGTTGGGTGTTGGCACCCTCCTCCTCTTTGATATTCTTCCATATAGTAATACCATCGGTAATGTATTTTGAAAAAACAAATGAATTTTTTTTCTAAAATGTATTTTTTTGAAAAATACTTACCGATGGCATTACTCGGATGGCCCTCCCACCTGCCCCGCTTGCCTCCTTGGCTAAGCGTGAAACTGAGGTGAGTTCTCCACACGCATGGCGGGATAGGTTGGTAGGGGAGGACACCCGGGCGCTATACTTGGATCCCCGGTGTCTCCTCCCCAGTTGTGTAGGGGACACAACTTTGGGCTGAAATCTACAGGCAATTGAGTGTATTCCATATAGTAATGCCATCGGTAAGTATTTTTCAAAAAAATACATTTTAGAAAAAAATTCAATTTTTTATCAGAATTTAAGGATCTCGGTGTGCGGGTGAAAATATATTGAGTGATTATAAAATAAATAAAATAAATCAGCGCATTAAATAGGCTCTTTATCCCAGAAAATCGGCTCAAAGCGCCACCGCAAACTGAACCCAACAAGCACGCTCACGTGAATCATGCGCATTCATTCACACAGAACATTCACATGGTGCTAAGGGCAAGCTGAAGTGAGCTACTGAAGTTTTGGAAATTCAAATCGTTTATATTTGCATTTTGATTAAGTGGGCTGAAATTGATACCAAAGTCGTATGGGAGGAAGAGCCGGAGTACCCGGAGAAAAAACCTTGACGGTCCGCCCAAATTAACGGTGACACTTACTAGATGAGAAAAGTCAGACGCCGGAACCGGGTATCAAGCCTCGCACCTCTAGTTTTGGTGGCAGAGTATGGCATGTTAATGGTCCACTACCGCCGTAACTGTTCAAAGATACACTTCTGTAACAGATGGTTATGAAACGCTACACACATGTCTAGATATGGTTCATTTAGACACAGGATAATCCAGTTCAGCACACATTGTTTTGATATCAAGTAATTTGATAATGACTCCACTCTGTTCTATAAATACAATGCTTTCAGTATGAGAAACAACTAAAAATAGATTGACACTCTAACGGCTGGGCAGAATAAATAAGTGCTATTATGCGTGTGCTTTTGCTGCGTGTCGCAACTGCTGTCAAAGTTCATTAGGTGTGTTGACAAGGCATAACAAACACAACTGGTGCTGAAATGTGTCTTCAAATTTATGCGTAATGGCACTTTAATGTTGTCTTCATAAGTAAAATTAATTTTATAGTATTGTGATTCAGTTCTCTTTTCACGGCTTTTCTTTTCACCGACAGAGCAGTGATGATGGAGGGCTCCTGGGTGAAAGTCCGTACATCGGGCGTGCTAGGTACCAGGCTAACAAGATGGCACAGGAAGGCCACATCTCGGCCACACCGCAGCGAGTGCAGGTGCACTCTCTGAGGGCACCTGCACCCATGCCTCTGTCTCCCCAGCATCAGGACCAGCTGCACATTGCGCTTGATGCGGAGCTGGAGAAAAAGAAGCGAGAGGTGGATGAAGGTGTGTCAGTGAAATTAAATAAATAAATAAATAAAGATGATGATTCGCCTATATATGGAAAAATCATGGGTGGGACTTTTCCGGCTACAGAAGAATTTCCCGATTCAACACAAAAAAAAAGAATTTTTTTTTTTTTCACTTAAAAAGTGCCCCAAGACCCTCGCTTCAGGATTCAACTTTTTTCCCAGTTCCACCCATGTAACATGCTCTATGTGAATTCTGAAAAATTTATTTGCTTTGTTTTAACCCATTCAGCTCTGACGCACTACAGCAGGAGATGAGTCGATCCATCTCCTGCAGCTGGTGCATAGTCATTAGATGACCCCTCAAAAATTGGGAAATACGTGTGTCAGGCTGAATGGGTTAAGCAATTGCCTTTTTTCTTGCATTAAAAATTGGTCTTCTCAGGCACATTTTTGAAGGGCAAAAACTGTCACCTGTAACGCAAGACCATTATTTAAATGGCTAACTATAACATTGCTTGATATTTTATGGCATAATTATCCCCTCGCTGCAGAGAAATGGTGAACCTGATCCAACTGCACGATATGTAACCTGAGGAGCAAAAGAAATGCAACATTTTTTAATCATCGGAAACACTGTTTCCGATGATTCCAGAAATGTTGCATTTCTTTTGCTCCTCAGTATAGAACCTCCGAGCCCTGACAGATGTGGGTGTTCTTGAGCATCTACGCCTCTTGCTGAGGTCACTTTGTACCCTGGGTCCTTGGGCTGCTGGGCTTGGTTGGTCTTGAATTAACCATTATTATTTCTAATAATTATTTCTGTACACACCCCCTGCAGACTCTGTGCGTGTGTGTGCGTGAGTGTTTTCGCCTGCACATTGAGTTATATTATAAATATGAGAAATGGGCCACATAAATACCATGTATTATTATTATTATTATTGTTAACCAAGATTATAGAAACATAGTCTCGGATCACTGTTTGTGATGGGGTTATGAAAAATGTTGCTATACCTTGTTTTGCAAATCTAGTTTCTTACCTCTACAGCGGAAGAGAGACTGCGGTCGCTACAACAAAACTTGAGCAACACGGAGAAAAAGCTGCTGCACGCGGCTCACGAACTGAAGAAACTCGCGCCGGGCAGAAACACACCGGAGCCGTTCCGCGATGACAACAAATTCAAAATCAGACAGCGCCTCGCCAAGAAAATGCAGACGGTGAGTTGCAGTGATTTGTGACACAGTGTCCGGTGGTTTGGTTGGGGGTGGGTGATGGGGTTGCCTTTGTTCTTCTGCTTATGTGTGTGTTTTTCATCCTGACACACTAGTGCTTGAAATAAATTTGACTGATGGTTCAAGAGTGGTGCCAAAATAGCTTGGCGCCTGAGGCGCCAAGCTATTCTGGCACCACCCTTGAACTAATATGGTTGATCCGGTCCGTGGCGCAGGGGCAGTCCGTGTCACAGCGGTAAAAGCGCCTGCCACCAATGCAAGAGGTGCGAGGTTCAATTCCCGGTTTCGGCGTCGGACTTTTCTCCTCTAGTAAGTGTCACCATTAATTCGGGCGGACCATCGGGGGTTCTTTCTCCAGGAATCCAGCTCTTTCCTCCCCACGAATTTGGTATTAATTTCAGTCCACTTAATCACATTTCAAAAATATAAAAAAAACGATTTAAATTTCCAAAACTTTCAGTAGCTCACTTGAGCTTGCCCTTAGCACCATGTGAATGTTCTGTGTTTATGTACAGTGTGTGAGGGAATGCGCGTGATTCACGTGAGCGTGCTTGTTGGGTTCAGTTCGCGGCTGTGTCCTGCGCATTGAGTTATATTATAAATATGAGAAATGTGCCATATAAATACTATTTATTATTATTATCATCTATCTCCTAATCTGTAATGTAGCCTTCATAGGTCAATAAGCAAATTTTTGAGAAAGCAGGCCTCAGGACGTAATGGGTTTAGTAGACATCTGTGTGTTGCGCACTCATGCACACATGTGAACAAATGTGTGCTGGACTATGATTTTGAACCATATGGCTAGAATCAGTAAGGGTGGAGGTCATACCAGAACATGCATGCAGGCCTTTTGAGTTGCGATATGTAGCGTGACTCGTGTTGATGCGTGACTTGGTGTGATGAAGCATGACTCGGTGTGTGACTTTTTTTTCTGTGTGTAGTTGATGACTGTGTGTTTTGGCTGACAACTGCTTTGTAGTAAGACTGTCACCAAGAACTCTCCAAGAAGGAAAGAAACACGCTTAACCCTTATGATTCAGAATACGCCAGTGTGTGCAATAAGTTCGACTAAAATAGTTTAAGGGTGGTGCCAGAATAGCTTGGCGCCTGGAGGCGCCAAGCTATTCTGGCACCACCCTTGAACTAAAGCCATTGGTCTATATCCTTATCTGTAAGTCCTATAATGTAGCTTGCATATGGCAGTGTACAAATGTGAAGCTTTTAGCCTCAGTATGATAATTATGGGGTTAATTCCTTTGTCTTCTACTGACTATACCACTTGGCAGAAAAGACACATAGTTTACGTATCATTTTTGCCAAAAGATATTATCAGTAGGGGTAAGGGGTTTACTCAGCGCCCGTGATTTATTTATGCATTTTGTCTTCCTGACAGGTGAATGAGATGCGAGACACGGCCACTCAGATGGAAGATGAAATTGACCGCAAGCAGTTGTCGATATCCGAGGGACGGTCAGAGATCAGCAAACTGAAAACTGAACTACAAGGAATGGACAATCATCACCCAGCATTTGTAAGTCTTTCTGCCTCCTGGGCTGCTTTTATTGCATTTTGAGAAGCAAAAGTGAGTCTATGTTTTGGGCCAGTGGTTGTCCGTTGTCTGTCGTCCGTCCGCCCACTGTCATCTGTTGTCCATGGTAAACTTTAACGTTGGCATTTTCTTGGAGACTATTTAAGCCACAGTCTTCAAACTTGGCCCAAAGATACTTTGTGGCAAGACCTATCTAAATATACCAATTTGAGTGACCTCTCAAAGGTCAAGGTCACAGGGGATTAGGAAATAGGTCCGAAATAGCCATATTTTGACAAAATTGATTTTTTTCTCAAATACTATTCACAACTTCAAACCCAAACTTGGTACAAATATACCTGATGGTAAGACCTTCCTATGCATACCTATTTGATTGATCCCTCAGAAAGGTCAAGGGTCACAAGAGAACAGGAAATAGGTAATAAATAGGTGACAAATAGCCATATTTTGACAAAACATGTTTTTGGCTCACGTGCGATGCAAAAGTGAGTATGTTCTGGGTCAGTGGTCATCCGTCTGTCATCTGTCAGCCGTGGTAAACTTTAATGTTGGCATATTCTCGGAGACTATTTAAGCTACAGTCTTCAAACTTGGCCCAAGGATACTTTGTGGCAAGACCTTTCTAAACATACCAATTTCAATGACCTCTCACAAAGGTCAAGGTCACAGGGGATCAGGAAATATATTATAAAATAGCTATATTAAGACCTTTTTATGCATACTAATTTGGTTGATTCCTTGGAAAGGTCAAGGGTCACAAGAGCTCAGGAAATAGGTAAAAAATAGCCATATTTTGACAGAAGATGTTTTTTCTCAAATACTATCCACAACTTCAAACTTAAATTTGGAGCATTGATACCTGATGGTAAGACCTATCTATGCATACTAATTTGGATGACCCCTCGGAAAGGTCAAGGGTCACAAGAGCTCAGCAAATAGGTAAAAAATAGCCATATTTTGACAAGAAATGTTTTTTCTCAATTACTATTCAAAACTTCAAACCTAAACTTGGTACAGAGATACCTGATAGTAAAACCTGTCTATGCATACTAAGCTGGATGCCCCCTCGGAAAAAGTCAAGGGTCACAAGAGGTTGGCAAATGTGTATAAACTGCCAATTTTTTATAGAAATTAGAATTGTAGTTATTATCAACAATTTTGCAAACTCTTCAATCAAATTTGGCACAAAGGTAGCTGATGATAAGAACTTCCTATGTATACTAATTTAGTTGACTCATCGCAAAGGTCAAGGATCACGGGGTGTTTACAGATGTGTGAAAAGTGATTAATTTTTTTAAAAACATGGATTTTGTTGGTGCAGAAGCCATCCCTTTACTTATTGTCACACGTGTGTGGATCGTTCATGCACGTGAACCATAAGGGCTTTTCATTTCCTGTTTCTCAAATACTATTCACAACTTCAAACCTAAACTTGGTACAAAGATACCTGACAATACCAAGGATGGGCAAGTAGCGAGAGTAGCGACTACATTTTGTAGTTTCGCTACTATTTGGAGTAGTTTGTAACGATCCAAACTACATATTTTAAAAAAGTAGTTGTAAAGCAGCGAACTACTAATTTGTCAGTAGCGAAGTAGCGAAAATGTATCTTTCGCTACGCTACTTTCCTTGCCATGTGACTTGCCTATCCCTTTCAGCCAAGCCGAATCGAGTGGCGAAATTGCTGTCTCGCGCGAGATTGATCGCTCGCTCAGCGAACGGAAGCATGATTGTGATTGGCTGATAGCAATAGCAAGCCATGTGACTTTCAAAAGCGCGCGTCAGTCATCTCTTTGTTCTTCAAATCAAGCACAGAACGCACAAATTTTTGACCGCAGAAGATGGAGAAACTTCCCACTTTGTTTGAACCGTATCTAGAATTTTTTCATCTCAAAGAAGAAAAGGACAATGCATTTATATTCAAATGCAAGTACGGATGCAAAGAGTATTCAGCGAGCAAGACGACAGCATCCAATCTTAAGCTTCATCTCAAGGTTTATTAACTTGTTGAGTTTTCCTATTTTGATTTTCTTACATTGCGAAATGCGTCCGGTTTTATTCTATCGGCATTCACCTGGGATGACAAAAGCTATATTAATTTATTTTCATTTACTGAAAGAATTCCATTTTCTTGTTTGGAGTGCTGAACAGGATATATATAGCCGATAAAACATAATGGCGGCTTTTCCCTATAAATCGGTTTTAAATTCAGTAGGGGAGTTGTCCGAGTGAATGCCGATCTATTGTCATCTATTACTAGTATTAGAATTATTAGAATGGCTGGGAACACAACAGGTGAATCATCAATCATGCCCTTCGATCACTGTACTTTTTGATACAGAACAGAACACAAAGCTTCAGAATTAATTTATATTACAAAAAAGCCTAGAATAAATGCATGATGTTGGCAATGCCTGGCATACTTCATACTTTTTTTTTGCATTTATTTATTTTATTTAGCTTAGTCTTTTTGAACACAATTTTTTATTTATGTTCTGACATTGTGATAAAATGTTTAGATCAAGTTGAATATGGATGGTCTTGGAAGGGGGTAAGTGGGAATAAAAATGATATTTGCTACGCCTTTGTATGTTACAAATTTATGAACAAAAAGGGGGGAAAATCAAAAGAAAAATAATAATAATGATAATAATAATAAATATAATCATAATGATGAAAAAAAAAGGCCTAAGTATTGATAGCTATGATTATAATAATTTGAAATAATACTAAAGATATTGTATATTTAAGAAAAGGCGCCTGTGTCACTGAACCACATTACGGACTGGGAAATACTTTCATTTCATTGTTAGGGATAGGCTATTGAATGCGAATTGGAAATAAAATGCTGATTTTTCTGTATAGTATAAAAGTTAAAACAGATTTAGTAGGGGAGTTGTTGTCCCAGCGTCTGTTTAGTCAGGCTAGATTTATTTTAACAAAGATTAGAGCCAGAGTTACTGATTCTAACTTTGAGGCAAAAGTGTTGGTTAAGTACAACTCCAAGAAAGGTTTATAAGGAAGTGTCAGTGTTTTCATGAATCATTGAATGATCAATTAACTTCTTTAGCCCATTTATTCTCAACTGCCTATACAGCCTTGTGGCTGTATTTATGTTTTATACTAGACATCACTGTCAGTGTATATATAAGCTGCTTTTTTCTGTCCTATTTTTGACTTTAAAGTTGATTATTTACTTGAACTTCAAAATACTTATCAGTCCCAGTTGTGATTACAGTTTTTTTTAAAGTAGTTTGAAAAGTAGTTAGCTACTTTTTTTAAAGTAGCGTAAAAGTAGCGAACTACATTTTTTTCAAAATGTAATTGTAAAGTAGCGAACTACTATTTTTTACAAATGTAACTGTAGTGTAGCGGACTACTTTTCAAACGTAGTTTGCCCATCCTTGGACAATACCATATTTTGACCAAAAAATGTTTTTTCCACAAATACTATTCACAACTTCAAACCCAAACATGGTACAGAGACATTTGGTGGTAAGACCTATTTATGCATACTAATTTGGATGACCCCTTGGTAAAGTCAAGGGTCACAAGAGGTTGGTAAATGTGTGAAAACTGCCCTTTTTAAAGTCCCTTCTATTTTTAGAAGGGACTTTTTAGGATGGGTCGTGGTAGGGCGAATTTAGTAGCAAGTCCATGATGTCAAAGGCGGGCAAGCCTAAACCTCTATCAGTTGAAGTAACAAGATAAAAATTACGTCATGTCCAGTTACGCTAATCTCGCTGCTGAACGTACATTTGGTGCAAAGCACTGTATGTGGGTATGTGTGTGTGTGTGTGTATGTATGTAAACAAGAGAATCTCTGATATTTGTGTTCACACAAGCCTGAAACTTGGCGAAATACTTTTTTAAAGGGGTGGCTAAGAGAGCCTCTGAGCATATTGTAATTGAATGTCTCATTGAAGACATAATCAACCATTTATAGGAAGTCAGTTGACCCAGATTAGAGTCCGTAATTTTTGTCATATTTATTTGAAATTTTGGATGTAGCAAGTTTGGAGAAAGACATTGGATGAGTTCGTTAGCCAGACTTGTATCCTTTCAACTTCTTTAGTAAAAAAATTTTTTTTCAAAAAAGAATTTAAACAATAAAAAACCTTGACTTCTACTCTAGAGAAAGTCAGACAGTGGCGGTGACTTAAAACGGACAACTCCGTTACCATGCAGACATTGACATAATACTCTAAATATGATGTAATTCTCTCTAGCGCGCACTCTCTCTCTTTCTCTCTCTCTCTCTCATACACAAACAGACGTGCGCATCTCCAAGAGGTGTAGATCATTATGACCACTGAGAGTGCATGAGAATCTATGTGTCTTGGAGATGTTTGGAGTGCACACACTAACACGCACACACGCACACATAAACACAGAGCATGCAGGTGACCCGCTATAGTTAGTTTTGAGAAAGACATTGGATGAGTTCGTTAGCCAGCTTTGTACCTTTAAACTTTTTCAGTAAATTTTTATTTTTTTCAGAAAAAAATTAAAACAGTAAAAAACCTTGACTTCTAGAGAAAGTCAGACAGTGGCGGTGACGTAAAAGAAGCAACTCCGTCACCACGCAGACATTGACACAATGCTCTAAATATGACGCAAATCTCTCTCTCGCGCACGTTCTCTCTCTGTGTCACAAACATGCGTGCATCTCCAGGCGCATGAGGATCTATGCCTCTTGGAGATGTTTGGAGCACGCGCGCACACACGCTCTAACACGCACACACACATCGACGCGCTTTCAAAAGAGCATGCAAGTGACCCATGTACTTAGTATATCATGTAGCTAGGCAAAGTCAACCTGCTTTCACACAAATTATAGCAAGACTGAAATTGTACCGTGAAATTCTAGTTTTGTCACCATTTTCTCAAACCTATGAAGCGAAAGTGAAACTCATATCAAGTAAAATATAAAATTACATAAAAACTAAAACTTACGTCATGACAAATGACTTTGGACAAACCAATGACATATGTCCTGCGCCTGTTATAGAACGCACTAAAGCATTGGCAGATCTGCAAAACTTTTACAATAGGAGATATTTCAACATCATAATTAGGTCAAAGACAAATGGTAGAGACCCTTGACAGCGAGGACAGCTCTCATATAGAAGGGACTTTGTGGGTTATGGTTTATCCCATCTTGTTTTTTTAGAATTGTAGTTTTTATAAAAGTTTTTGCAAACTTTTTATTCAAATTTGGTGTGAAGTTTGCTGATGGTAAGACATTTCTATGCATGCTAATTTAGTTTACTCATCACAAAGGTCAAGGGTCACGGGGATTTGACAGATATGTAAAATATGCTTAAATTTTGAGACAACATGTACATTTTGGGGAAGCCACAAGCATTTCTGTAAGTTTTGTTAATGTGAGAGTTTTGTTAAATCTGAAATTTGTTACCGGTATATCCAACATCATTATAACTAAAGCGGACTGTATGTAACTCTTCGCAGCAACCCAAAAAGAAGCAGCTGGTGGACCGTGAACAGCAGGTCAACCATGACCACACAGTGTATGAACAGTTACAGCATGATCTGGAACACACCCATCAGGCCATTGCCACTGAGACTGCAGACATCAAACGTCTCGAAGAACAGCTTGCTGCAGGTTGGAAGAATTTTATGGACAGTACAACGCTGCCTCTTTCTTACACACACTTGCAACATACAGAGTTGTTGTATCTTCTCACCAGTAAAACAGGCTGGGCGGGGTAGGGGTGGGGGGGGGGGGAGGGGAGAGGGGGGATATGGACCTGCACGTCAAGAGGGAAAAAAGATTAATTTTTATGAGTACTTTTAACTTGGGCCTGTTGTTTCTACGTCTCACTTAACCCTTATCATTCGGAGTACACCAGTGTGTGAAATAAGTGTGACTAAATTCGTTCAAGGGTAGTGCCAGAATAGCTTGGTGCCTGTAGGTGCCAAGCTATTCTGGCACCATCCTTGAACTAAAGCCATTGGTCTATGTCTTTATCTGTGAGTACTATAATGTAGCTTGCGTATTTAGATAGATAGATAGATACTGTTTATTGCCATTTGCCTTAAGAACATAAAGCATAGGAATGTGTGTTGGTGTCGTTACAATTACAAACATCACAGTCAACAATAAAAAACAATTAATACTCTTATCACACAAATCCAATGCCATACACACACTATAAAAACTTTAAAACTAAACAACTAATATCACAAACCAATGCGTACCATACATACCCACGCTCATCTTTCACACACACACAAACACACACGCCTAATAATATAAGAAATCGAAATTAATTAAAGGTATATCGTTTAAAATGAAAACAGAATATCTTAGAGTAAATGTCACTAATAATATAGTGATGACAGTTGGGTGTAAAACAGGTTAATATATATTTTATGGCAGTGTACAAATTGGAAGCTTTTAGCCTCAGTATGATGTCGGTTAACCCCTGAACCCTTTTCATTCTGACACACACCTTGCTTGAAATAAATTTGACCCTGATAGTTCAAGCCTCAGGCGTCAAGCTATTCTGGCACCACCCTTGAACTAACAAGGTCGATCTGTCTCCAAACCTGTGATGTAGCCTTCACAGGGCAGTGCGCAGATTCGTTTAAAAGAAATCGGCCTCAGGATGTAATGGGTTAACCCAGATCATTCGGAATACACCAGTGTGTGAAAAATAAGTGTGACTAAAATAGTTCAAGGGTGGTGCCAGAATAGCTTGGCGCCCCTAGGCGCCAAGCTATTCTGGCACCACCCTTGAACCAAAGCCATCGGTCTATATCCTTATGTGTAAGTACTGTCATGTAGCTTGCATACGGCAGTGTACATATTGGAAGCTTTTAGCCTCAGTATGATATGGGTTAACCCTCTAGGCGCCAAGCTATTCTGGCACCACCCTTGAACCAAAGCCATCGGTCTATATCCTTATGTGTAAGTACTGTCATGTAGCTTGCATACGGCAGGGTACAAATTAGAAGCTTATAGCCTCAGGATGATAGGGGTTAACTGCCAGGGTGAGGCGAACGCCACCTATCTGCAAGAGACATAAACCCTCATGAGCCCCCGCATTTGCGGGGGCTCATGAGGGTTTACGTCTCTTGCTGGTCCTGTGTTCTTTGTGACTATATTTTCTGACATGCGTTTTCTTTATGTGAATGTTGTTCAGTATCCTGCTACAAATCCCTCAACAACCACGCTCCTACCTATCTCTCCAACTCACGTCACCCCTACACTCCTTCCCACTCTCTCCACTCCACCTCCGACCCTCTCCGCCTCCACATCCCCCTCATCAAACTCAGCACTTTCAGCCCCCGCTCCTTCTCTCTCTGCGGTCCATCCACCTGGAACACGCTCCCTCCTCCTTCCAGTCCGCCCTCAAAATTCACCTCTTTCGACAGTTCTAGCACTCTAACGCCACCACACACCCCACCCCCAGCTGACTGTCGTAAAGTATTTGTGGTATGTGAGTCATTGTTAAAAAGCGTGCACATGCGTGCGTGAGTTGTGAGTGCTTGCTTAGAGTTATAATTATTATGAGATAAGCGCATTATAAATACCGTAATTATTATTATTAGTTATTTTTATTATTTATGTAGTCGTGCCAGATGTGCAGCTCGTGATCACTGGCAGTGAAGGGGTTAAAACTGAGTCAGCTACACAGACAAACGGACGAGGAATAAAAGAATACACATGCCTACACACCCGCACCCCTTTTTCCCTGGTACTCGGCCAGGATTGTCTTGCGACTGTTACGGCACATGGCACATCCTCTTTCCAGACCGCTCGCCTGCGCTGCCCTCGCTTTCAAGTAGCACTGCCTGCTTTGCTTGAACGCATTCTGATTTGGGAAAAGCGTCTATTGTACTGTCTGTCTCTTTCTTTCATCCCTTCAGACCACCTGGAACAGAATGAGGAACTGAAATCGGAACTGGATGACATCATGAATGGGTTATCTGGCTACCTGGAGGGGGTCAAGGGTCAAAGCGTGCAGCATCGGCAGGAGTTTCAGATGCTCCTGGAGGAGAAGGAAGCGTTGCAGGAGAAAATCCGACGTCTTGAGGCGGAGCTTAGCATTCTGGACTCGGAGGCTCACAACTCAAAAGTGCTACAGAAGGTGAGTTTCAGTGTCCGCGTTTGTTTGTTTGTTGAGTTTGGATTTCTTATAAATACAGGCCAGGCTCAGAGTTATACGATACAGCAACCATTTTCTTTCACAAGAAAACGGGATATTGTGAGGCATGTTCTCTCAAAGGAAAAGGGCAGAAAGTGGAAAGACCATCATTTAGGTGGCTACAGCCATCTAAATGATTGTCGTTAACTCCCTCACTGCTGAGAAAAGGTGAACTCAATCCAACTGCAAGAGACATGGATCCTCACAAGCCCCCGCAACTGCGGGGGCTCATGAGGATCTATGCCTCTTGCAGTTTATGTTCACTGTTTCTGGACAGTGACGGGGTTAAATCTGCAAGAGTGGATGCTGGAACAGTGTCTTAACTACATGTGCGCTGCGTGCAGTACGGAAACTGTTACCAGCTGTTGTGGCAGAGATTATATCCATATCAAACTAACTGTGTGTGCTGGTATGTGATTTTATACCTTACAGCATAGAGCTGTACAGCTAAATATCACAGAAAAGCACACAATATTCACTGTAACTGTAAGGCCCAAAACACAGCAGAGCCTGAATTGAACAACCACACTGATTTGCAAGCAAAAAAAAAATGGTCTTAAAAAAGACAGGTGCTCTCTCAAGTGAAGTCTGGAAAGGCAAACAGTGTCGCCTGTCATTAAAGACCATCATTTAGGTGGCTACAGCCACAGTCACAGCTACAGCCATCTAAGTGATGTTCTTTAACCCCATCACTGCCGAGAAAAGGTGAACGCGATCCAGCTGCAAGAGATCTATGTCTCTTGCTGAGGCCAATTTGTATCCCATGTCCCTTCGTACAGTTGTGACTTTTTGTCATTGGCTGAATAAAGATTTTGGAAACAAAATGTACGTTCAGTGGCAGGGAAGTTGTTCATGAAAATGTGATCTCTCATAAGGGTAGTCGCTCGACACAGGTTCTGCTGTGGGCCAAAGCTCAAGGGTTGTGCTCATTTGTTATCTCACAAGGATCGTCCCTCCCAAAAATGTTCTGCTGTATATTTGGATGAACGAGGCTCTTTGTTGTTGAGTGTACAATGATTTGACTAGTCGGTTGCAATGAAAACATTGTTTGGAGCCACTCCCAGAGAAGAACTATACTAAACAGCCTTGACCTTATCCAACTGTTTGTTGATACTTGATATTGATTACACAAACCGCTGCATTCTTTTCACACTTGCTGCGGTAATATCTCTTGTTCAGCATCTCTTTCATTGCCAGCGTCAGCTGTGGACATTCAAATGTCCATGAGAGATTAACACATTACAGCCTGAGGCTGATTATTTTTAAAACTTGTGATTGTCCTTTGAAGGCTACATTCAGATTAGGAGATAGATCAACCATTTCAGTTCAAGGGTGGTGCCAGAATAGCTTGGCGCCAAAGGCGCCAAGCTATTCTGGCACCATCCTTGAACTATCACGGTCAAATTTATTTCAAGCTATAGTGTATCAGCATGAAAAGGGTTAAAACAGTGAGCATTGAAGGCTCAAGAGTAGTGGGTATTGCTTTGAGCTGTGATGGTTTTAATATTTTTCTTTGCTTTCAAAGTTTAACAGAGGCCCTCAGTGTTTTGTTTGCTGTCTTTTGTAGCACTATGGTAGAACCTATCTGGAGCAGCAACCGTTTTTGCAAGAAAAATAGAGGTTGTAAAAGACAGGAGCTTCTCTTTGAAGGCCAAAACGTGTCGCCTTGTTATTACCCCTTTTCATTCTGATAAACCCATTGCTTGAAATAAATTTGACTATGATAGTTCAAGGGTAATGCCAGAATAGCCTGAGGCGTCAAGCTATTCTGGCACCACCCTTAAACTAAAACTAGCTCCTAGTTAATAATGCAGCCTTAATAGGACAATAAGCATTTTTTTAAAATCAGTCTCAGGAGGAAATGGGTTAAAGACCATCATTTACATGGCTACAGCCACTTAAAATCATAATCTTTAGTGACAGGTGTTCGCTCATACTGGTGGTCGCTCACAACATGGGTCCTGCTGTAGTAGAAAGCTCAAGGGTTGAGCTTGATTTGCGTGAAGTCTGAAAGGCACCATACTAGTTGCGTATCCACTACCCTTGATCTGGGATGGTAAAATGTTTGCTGTTTGGCATAGTAAGTTTAACCCTTTTCATTCTGATACACCCATTGAAATAAATGTGACTATGATACTTTAAGGGTTGTGCCAGAATAGCCTGGTGCATCAGGCGCCAAGCTATTCTGGAAACACCCTTGAACTGAAATTCTTAAAATCCAACTCCAAATCTGTAATGCAGCCATCATACCACAATAAGCAAATTTTACAAAAATCAGCCTCAGGATGTAATGGTTAAAGGGACCCAAAGTCGTCATAAATAGGGACTTATTTTGTAGCCTAACAGATCCTTCTGCACCCTAACACAAAAGAGTCAGGGTGCAGAAGGATTTTTGTTAATCCTTATCATTCGGAACACACCAGTGTGTGAAATAAGTTTGACTAAAATAGTTAAAGGGTAGTGCCAGAATAGCTTGGCGCCTCTTGGCGCCAAGCTATTCTGGCACCACCCTTGAACTAAAGCCATTGGTCTATATCCTTTTCTGTAAGTGTTATAATGTAGCTTGCATATATGGCAGTGTACAAAATTTAATGTGAAGCTTTTAGCCTCAGTATGATAGGGGTTAACTAGAGCAGTAGCAAGCGCACAATTGAGAACTGAAAAACAGAAATTGGTGACGTCATTAATTTGATCTCAGCACTGAGATATATACAATGTGGTATGGAAAATGAATGGTTCACAACTGTTGGCTTTGGGTCCCCTTTAATGTAGGCTCACATTGATTTTGACACCTTTCCTGTACTGCCGCTTTGTGTCAGGACTTGCCCTGCAAGATGCATAGATCCTCATGAGCCCCCACATCCATGCCTTTTCTTTTTCATATTGTCATCTTTGTTCTAGAAGTGGAAGGTTTATGGGCTGGCGGCAATGTATGTCTTTTGAGACAGTGCATGCAGACTGGCATTGATGAGGTTAATCAAATTGATTAACCCATATCATACTGAGGCTAAAAGCTTCAAATTTGTATACGGCCACAAGCAGGCTACCTTATAGTACTTACAGAGGAGGATCTGGCTTTAGTTCAAGGGTGGTGCCAGAGTAGCTTGGCGCCTAGAGGCGCCAAGCTATTCCGGCACTACCCTTGAACTATTTTAGTCAAACTTATTTCACACACTGGTGTATTCCAAATGATAAGGGTTAATGCGCATTGGATTTGGCAGCAGAATGCTTGCAGATAAGCATGAGAGAAAGGCCGAGTTCTGATACTGCCTACAGTTACATACTGAATTTCTTTTATCTGGGGAAGTCTTTTTTGCTGTTATTTAAAGTTAGGATTACGGTGATAGATTTGTGTGCATGCAAGGAAACATTGGAATTTAACCCTTTGCATGTTGGTAGCGTTTTAGTCGCTATGATTCCTACAGGAATACAAACACCCTGACATCCTGCAGGAATCATCGCGACTAAAACTGCTACCAACGTGCACAGGGTTTTATGTTCTGTTGATAGCAGTGACGCTGAATTCAAATTTAGATTTTTATTTAGGGACGACTGCTGCTGGCATGTAATGTGTTACTTCTTCTTGTTCTGTGTTTAGATGTTGATCGTGCACAGTTCTGTTTCATTTGTCTTGTATGTTTTGGGGAAAGCACCAAAAGAGTACTCATGAAATGTTTCATCGTAGCTCAGATCTTGGTCCATTTTGTTCAGTCTTCTTCGTCTTCTTCTGTTTAGCAACTGGCGGAGGCGGAACGAGAGCTCAGCAAGGCCCAGAACTTGAGTGACAATTTACAAGAGGACCTGCACCGATCGCGACAGAAAGATCTCGAAATTCAAGATCGTCTCGAACAGGCAGAGGGTGAAGTCAAGCGTCTCAACCAAAGCCTGTCAGAAGCGGAGAGAAAAGCACAGGTATGTTCATTTTCGCTTGGTCGTGCCATGCGCCAAGTCCGCAGCACACTACTCTAAAAGTGTCATGGCGGATCCATCTCCCACTGTGGTGTCTTAATGCTTAACCCTTTGGTTGTCGGTAGCGGTGTTAGTCGCGATGATTCCTGTCGGAATCATCGCGACTAAAACCACTACCGACACCCAAAGGGTTAATGTATTACAGTAGAACCTGTTTTGAACACCCATCTTTCTTGCATGAAGGCAGTGGTCTTAATAGACAGGTGGTCTCTCAAGCGAAGTCTTCAAGGGCAAACAGTGTCACCTGTCATTAAAGGACATCCTTTATGTGTTTACACCCACCTTAATTATGGTCTTTTATGACAGGTGATCTCTCATTAGGGGTGGTCGCTCAGAGCAGGTTCTGCTGTAGTGACAGAGGCTTAGCAATACATCTTTGCTTTATGCGTTAGGCAGGCAACAACTGCTGTCATTAGCTCATGCAAGTCTTTGCTGTGTACAGATACGCACCTACACATCTAGTTGCTGCGTATCCGTATGCGGCAAGTCTCAAACGAGTTCAGTTGACACGCTTTAACCCTGTTGGTGCCGACAGCGATTTTCTCACCTCTTTCAACAGTTCTAGCACTCTAACGCCACCACACACCCCACCCCCATCTGACTGCCGTAATGTATTTGTGGTATGTGAGTCATTGTTAAAAGCGGGCACATGGGTGCATGAGTTGTGAGCGCGCGTTTAGAGTTATAATTATTATAAGATAAGGGCATTATAAATACCGTAATTATTACTTTTATTATTTATTATTTATTTTTTGGGTCAAGGTGATTACTACAGGATCACCTTGACCAGAATGGCTACCGACACCCAAAGAGTTAGATAAAAAGACTGCATTCTGGTGTGTGGATCACCTTTAGTCATGGTCAGCTCACAGCATATCCTTCATTCTCAAGAAGCAGAGGTCAAATCCGTTCTAAGTTAACGGGGACTGCAGAACCTCTTTGGAGGGACCATCCTTATGAGAGATCCCCTGTCATTTAAAGACCATCATTTAGGTGGCTGTAGCTGTGACTGTGACTGTAGCTGTGACTGTGGCTGTAGCTGTGACTGTGGCTGTAGCTGTGGCTGTAGCTGTGACTGTGGTTGTAGCTGTGGCTGTGACTGTGGCTGTAGCTGTGACTGTGGCTGTAGCTGTGACTGGCTGTAGCTGTGATTGTGGTTGTAGCTGTGACTGTGGCTGTAGCTGTGACTGTGGTTGTAGCTGTGACTGTGGCTGTAGCTGTGACTGTGGCTGTGGCTGTAGCTGTGGCTGTAGCTGTGACTGTAGCTGTGACTGTGACTGTAGATGTAGCTGTGGCTGTGGCTGTAGCTGAAGCTGTGACTGTGGCTGTGACTGTGGCTGTGGCTGTAGCTGTGACTGTGGTTGTAGCTGTGACTGTGACTGTAGCTGTGACTGGCTGTAGCCACTTGAATGATGGTCTTTAGCCCTTATCATTCCTTATACACCAGTGTGTGAAATAAGTTTGACTAATATAGTTCAGGGGTAGTGCCAGAATAGCTTAGCACCTCTAGGCGCCAAGCTATTTTTCCGCCACCCTTGAACTAAAGCCATGGGTCTATATCCTTATATGTAAGTACTATAATGTAGCTTGCATGTGGCAGTATACAAATTTGACACTTTTTAGCCTCAGTATGATAGGGGTTAATGACAGGTGGAACTCTTTGCCCTTTTAACCCTTTTAGCCCCAAGGTCCCATTTCTCACATTTTGGAGGTGTTGCCTTAAGACTATGTACCAGTTGCAGGAGATGGATTGTCAATGATAATTCAAGGGTAGTGCCAGCTTAGCTTGGCGCCTTTAGGCGCCAACCTAAGCTGGCACTACCCTTGAATTATCATGGTCAATCCATCTCCTGCTGTAGGGCATCAGGGCTGAATGGGTTAAGACCATTTATTGGGGGGGGGGGTGCTCAAAACAGGTTCTGCTGTACTCAAGAGCAGTCATACATGCAATCCTCTCGCAATTCACAGTGACTCTGGGAGTGTTTAGGGAACACAGATCAGAAATAACGACAACAATCTGTGTTTTTACATATACTGTTTTGTTCTGAGGTCTTGTTTACTTCATGCACGGTACGACTATGTTCAAACAATTACTTGTATGTATGTCTCAGGCCGAGCGGCAAGCTATCGAGCGTCAGTTACAAACAGAGCATGAGCGCATGGAGAAGATGACGCAGCGTGTTCAGGACGCCAACAGACAGGACTTAGAGGCCAAAAAACTCCTGGCTCAGCTGGAGGCTGCTAAGGTCAGAAACATGTAACTCTGTGGACTGTTGGAGGGTTTGAAATTAATAATAATAATAATAATAATACCGGTATTATATGGGCGCTTTTTTCTCAATTTTTGGGCGAATCGACTCAAAGCGCCGCGAACTGAAACCCAACACGCACACTCACGTGACAAACACGGCTTTACTCTGAAGACGGACAAACACAGTACAAGACAGACGAAGGGTCAGTTCAGCTACTGAAGTTACAGAAATTTTTGATCGCTTGTATTTGAAATTTATAAAGTGGCCTGAAACCGGTACCAAAGTGTGGGAGGGGGGTGGAAGAACCGGAGTACCCTGAGAAAGAACCCCCGAACCCCCTGGGCCTCAGTCACAGCAATTGCTGGGGCGGAGGAGCAAAACCTAGGGCCCATCATGTCAAACTGTAAATTACTGTAACGTTGCCTCCATCTTAATCCTTGTCGGCTTCCAGTACAAGGAATGACGTCATAGCTCTATTTCCCGAGTAGCTTCCCTTGGTCTGCTTTTGGTTCGGTCCCCTTTTAGGGGTACGTTTTGAGAAACGTTTGTTATTACAATCCCATTTGAGCCCGTGGTGGAGAGAAAACAAACAACAGCGCCCAGAAAACAATAGTATAGCAGCAAGGAAAAGGTTGTAATCTAACAGTCTGTAGAAACGTTGACGGGGCGGATGTGGCCCCAGCTTTTACCGAGCGCTGTGAAAGAACAGAGCGCTGATTTCTGGGGCATTTCGCCCCCTGCTCCTGTTAATTTTGAACCCTGTGTTGATTTCTCTGCTATTAACCCCATAACTGCCAGCTGGGGCAAGGCGAATTCCACCCATCTGCAAGAGACATAAACCTTCATGAGCCCACACATTCGCGGGGGCTGATGAGGATTTACGTCTCTTGTTAATCGTGTGCTCTTTATGCCTATTTTGGGGTCACACGTGCGTCTGTGTTTTTTACATGAATCAAGTTCAGTGCGCAGTCCTTTCGGATATGCAGTTATTGATCATTGGCAGTGAAGGTATTAACCTTGTGCGTGCAGCCACCAGTGATGTAAACAGTATGGGTGGCTGCGCGAGATTGACAACTTGTGCTAATGTAGGTATGTGGACCGCTAATTTTGCCATCCGCATGCAAGGGACAGTATGCCAATTCTTTTAGAAAAGCAAGATTTTCAGTGTCAAACACTTGCTGCCTTGTCTCCACACATTAGAATGTCTGTAGCTGACTTGTGCCCACATAGTTCTGTCGACATCTGACAGTGCTATTTCTACTCTCACATCTGTCCAGGAATTCAGTAGTCGTCGTGAAAGAACTTTAGATAAAATTCAATATCAGGGTACACAGATTATTTTGTTGTTACGCCTGTAGAACCTGATTTAACTCATTCTGTCCGCCACACACCACATCAAGATATGTCTCAACCATGATAGTTCAGGGTGGTGGCAGAATAGCTTGGCGCTACAGGCGCCAAGCTATTCTGCCACCACCCTTGAACTATCATGGTCGATCTGTCTCCTGAATTGTAATTCAGTCCTCTGAGGATAACTCTAAAATGTGGATATTTCGTACCTCGGGTACAGTGAGTTAAGCAATCACCATTTGTGCCAGGAAAGGTGGTCTCAATGTGCAGGTGCTCTCGCAAGAGAGGCCTTGAAGCGTATACATTGTTACCTGTCATTAATGCCCATCATTCAGGTGGCTACAGCCACCCTAAGATGGTCTTTAGCGACAGGGGATCTCTCGTAAGGTGGATCAACACAGGCTCTGCTGTATGTCAGAAGTGTGTTATAAGGGAGGTAATTTAATATGTAGAGGGGAACTCTGCAAAAGCATTGTTATCTGTCAGCAAAGGCCCTCAGGCTCACACCGGCCGCAGTGGGCCCATGCACAGCTGTGCATCGGCCCACTGAGTTGTCGTGGGCCCGAAGACGTTTTGCTACTGGGGTATTTTGTTGCCCTATCCGACTTTTGTTATTTTTATGTGACATTTTCATATGCAAGATCAACTGTTTTCAAGTTCTTGTATGATGATGCTGACAATGACAACAGTGGTGAAGATGATGATAGTGATGATTACATTTGTCTACAGGTCCTGAATGCTTCACTTCGAGATCAACTGGAAGACGTTCAGCAGCAAAAGCAGCAGCAGGACGATGGTTTCAAACCCAGTGAACTCAAAAAGCGTCTCCGCAAGTTCACTCATGATTTCAAAACCAACAAGGTCAGTGTGGAAGGACAGACATGAGCAGTGAACTTGTTCCATTATCCACCCTAACACTAACCCTAACCCTAACCCAACAAGGTCAGTGTAGCAGGACAGACATGAACAGTGAACTTGTTCCATTACCCACCCTAACCCTAACCCTAACCCACCCTAACCCTAACCCACCCTAACCCTAACCCAACAAGGTCAGTGTAGCAGGATAGACATGAACAGTGAACTTGTTCCATTACCCACCCTAGCCCTAACCCTAACCCACCCTAACCCTAACCCTAACCCAACAAGGTCAGTGTAGCAGGACAGACATGAGCAGAGAACTTGTTCCATTATCCTTCCAAATGAATATTATTTGTTTAGATCCGCAACAAATTAAGGCTATTGGTAACTTTTGTCAAACACTTGATTTGGTGTCTAACTGTTCTACACTATATAGTTAGTTTGTGGACCGTTTTCAGTCTTTTAGATCTTGGTTTGATTTACTTGCTTATTTTGCCCTTGCCACTCTAGGGGCATGGAGTTTAACCCATGAAATCCTTTGATTAAATTTTTAGAATTTACTTATTGTTCCATGAAGGCTATGTTCCTGATTAGGAGATAGATAGGAAATCCGTTCAGGTAGCGACACAGTCCCGCTCTTCAAATACAAAACCAGAGGTGACCGTTGTTTTGCGCACGTTGGACCTGTTGTCTGGAACTCCCTACCTATAGACATCAGACATTCTTCCTCATTCACTGCCTTTAAATCTGCCCTAAAGACCCACCCAATGTAGCTTAGTTCTTTGTCATTATGTACCTGTGTGTGTGTGTGTGTGTGTGTGTGTGTGTGTGTGTGTGTGTGTGTGTGTGTGTGTGTGTGCGCGTGTGTATTGCAGAATCCGTTGTTTCTTTGGTTTTATGACCCCCTCCACTCCCACTCTTTATTTTTAAAGCGCTTAGAGCTTATTTAAGGATAAGCACTATATAAGTAGCCATTATTATTATTATTAGATCAACCAGTTTAGTTCAAGGGTGGTGCCAGAATAGCTTGGGCGCCTCAAGCTATTCTGGCACCACCCTTGAACTATCATTGTTAAATTTATTTCAGTCCAGAGTGTATCAGGATGAAAAGGATTAACACATTCTGCTCCAGGACCGACATCCGCAAATGTTGAAGTTGCCCCCTGAAGACTGTATTACGCTTTCTGGAAACGGATCAAGCATGACAGTTCAAGGGTTGTGCCAGAATAGCTTGGCGCATATGGGCGCCAAGCTATTCTGGCACAACCCTTGAACTGTCACGCTTGATCCATGTCTTGCCGTGGCATGTCGGAGTTGAAGGAGTTAAAGAGTCTCCAGCCATCTTTGTCCAGGTCCATCCAGCCTAACTTGTTTCAGATCTTGACAGACCATTTCATTGGAGCCTCTACCACTCACCTCCAAGTTCCCTTTTGCCTTTGCTAGTTGTCGGTTTCCAGGCAGGGTTAACTATGCATGGCTGACAGTCTTCAGTCCTGGAAGCTGATGCAGCTTTTTCAAGACCCCAGCAACCTGAATTTCAGATTTTTTTTCTGACAGAACATCCCTTCAGCCACCCAGCTCCATCTGCAAGAGACATAAATTCCATGAGCCCCTGCGGACGCACCAGTACAGTACTGCGGATGCAGGGGCTCATGAGAATTTATGTCTCTTGCTGGTCATGGATTATGGGATATAGTTGGTTTGTGGACCGTTTTCAGTCTTTTAATTTTTGTGCACTGTGACTCATGTGTATGGCATCAGCGTTTTCATTGCAACTTCCACCATTCACCTCCATATTGGCCCTTCTAGTTTTCTTTTTCTTGGTAGTGTTATGTATGGTGTCTGCTTTATGTCTGGTGTCTGCTTCATGTCTGGTGCTTCATGTCTGGTGTCTGCTTCATGTCTGGTGCTTCATGTCTGGTGTCTGCTTCATGTCTGGTGTCTGCTTCATGTCTGGTGTCTGCTTCATGTCTGGTGTCTGGTTTCTGCTTCATGTCTGGTGTCTGGTGTCTGCTTCATGTCTGGTGTCTGCTTCATGTCTGGTGTCTGCTTCATGTCTGGTGTCCGGTGTCTGCTTTATGTCTGGTGTCTGCTTCATGTCTGGTGTCTGCTTCATGTCTGGTGTCTGCTTTATGTGGAGAACATGCACTACGTGATTTACAGTCACAACATACTGCGTTATATTCATGTGGAGAACATGCCCAATGTGATTTACAATCACAATGTGCCCAACATGATTTACAATCACAACTTACTGTCTGTTGTAGAGTCCTGGTGACCCGGCCAGCACGGATGATTTTCTTGGGGCCTCATTCAAGGAGATCTACCAGACAGCTCAAGACAAACTCAACAAAACCATGCGCGAAGCTGAAGAAAACAAAAAGGCACGCACAAAGGTATGTATGGGACTCTTAAAATAAAAGATATAAGTCATTTTATCCTCGAGGTTTTACTTTCAAATGATGGAAGGTCTTCACACTGTTCTTCTTCCAAGGTCTGTGCTGTCTGTAAATGTTTTTGAAAATACTTTTTTTTTTTTTTTTGGGGGGGGGGGGGGGGGGGACGGGGGGTGAGGGGCATGTTCTTGAAAAGTCATGAATATATAGTGAGGTACTTTTCAATGGAGAAATACTTGTAGTTATGTGTCTTTTCTTCCGATCAAAATAGTCGGTAGCAGTCGTGGGCAAGTTGCTGTGTGAAGCAGCTGAATTTAATGTAAGGTGCAGATCTAATGTATAGTACAGATCTGATGTAAAGTAGGTATCTAATGTAAAATATGGATCTAATGTAAAATACCAGTCTAATGTAAGGTTTAGATCAAATGTGGTAACAGGTGTAATGTAAAGTACAGATCTAATGTAAGGTACAGTTGTAATTTAAAGTACAGATCTTGATCTTGTAAAGTACAGATCCAATGTAAAGTACAGTTCTAATGAAAAGTACAGTTCTAATGTAAAATACAGTTCTAATGTAAAGTACAGATCTAATGTGAAGTACAGTTCTAATGTAAAGTACAGATCCAATGTAAAGTACAGATCTAATGTAAAGTACAGTTCTAATGTAAAGTACAGATCTAATGTGAAGTACAGTTCTAATGTGAAGTACAGATCTAATGTAAAGTACAGTTCTAATGTAAAGTACAGATCCAATGTAAAATACAGTTCTAATGTAAAGTACAGATCTAATGTAAAATACAGTTCTAATGTAAAGTACAGATCTAATGTAAAATACAGTTCTAATGTAAAGTACAGATCTAATGTAAGGTACAGTTGTAATGTAAAGAACAGATCTTGTAAAGTACAGATCTAATGTAAAGTACAGATCTAATGTAAAGTACAGTTCTAATGTAAAGTACAGATCTAATGTGAAGTACAGTTCTAATGTAAAGTACAGTTCTAATGTAAAATACAGTTCTAATGTAAAATACAGTTCTAATGTAAAGTACAGATCCAATGTAAAGTACAGATCTAACGTAAAGTACAGTTCTAATGCAAAGTACAGATCTAATGCAAAGTACAGATCTAATGTGAAGTACAGTTCTTATGTAAAGTACAGATCTAATGTAAAATACAGTTCTACAAGCATGCGATCTATTGTAAAGTACAGTTCAAATGTAAAATACAGATCTAATGTAAAATACAGATCTAATATGAAGTGCAGGTATAATGTAAAATACAGATCTACTGTAAGTACAGATCTAATGTAAAGTACAGATCTAATGTAAAGTACAGTTCTAATGTAAAGTACAGATCTAATGAAAAGTACAGTTCTAATGTAAAG
This sequence comes from Semisulcospira habei, assembly GCA_036245525.1. Classification (NCBI taxonomy): domain Eukaryota; kingdom Metazoa; phylum Mollusca; class Gastropoda; family Semisulcospiridae; genus Semisulcospira; species Semisulcospira habei. The sequence continues at coordinate 177,499,418 of BTPG01000004.1, forward strand.
TACAGTTCTAATGTAAAATACAGTTCTAATGTAAAGTACAGTTGTAATGTAAAGTACAGTTCTAATGTAAAATAGTTCTAATGTAAAGTACAGTTCGAGAGAGAGTGGGTGCGCAAGGGGGGAGCCTTGTATGCCGTCCCCCACCGGCAGCGAAGTGTGTTCCTGCTGAATCCGGGGCCGAAGCATGCTTGCGGAGGCGGGCGGACTGTCATGCCGTAGGCTCTGCAGCTGGGTGTCCCAAGGTCCTCTACCCAGAGTGCAGACATCACGGGAGGGTCCCGAAGCGTAGCCAGCGCCGGGGAGGTAGATCGCATGCTTGTAACTCGGCCACTGCAAGTCGCCACATGGTGTGCAGATGCGGGCTTGAGCACTGCAACATAGAGTGAAACAATGAAGCGACTGGTCCTGGTAGAAGGCCACGTTCCCCGAAACTAGATAGTTAGTTATCTGAGTTTAACGCCGAGCAGGCGACTAAGGCCATCTCACAGCGGTCCCTTTTAAAAACCGCACACACTTCCACCCTTCCCCACTATCCTGTTCTGAGCAATATCACTTTTCTAAAAACAAGCAATGATATAGCAAAGGATGCCGGCGCATGCCGCCAGAGGCGCGGCGCTGGCAAACATCGAGACCTTACCTGGACATCTCGCAAGGGACAGGGGAAGGTAGCACCTGTAGTTGAAGAAGAAGAAGAAGAAGCGCCCACGCGGCAGAGGCCCAGAAGCATCCAGGAAGAGGAAGGCTGGGTCCGCGACGAAGGTCCCAGCCATCCAACCGGCGAACTTGACCGGTGAAGCCGACGTAATCTCTCAAGCCGGAACCGGAGCAGGACAGCGCTCCCACGAGGGATGAAGACCGGCCCCACGGCCCTGGGACCTATCTTCCGGCAGCGACGCAAGAAGCACCCGTGACACTCACTTCTAAAGTCACAGAAGGCGACGCGCAGGCCGGGAACGAAGCCACGCTAACGAAGTCCAAGGGCTCCAAGAACCAACACAGCCGTAGGTAGCACAGTAGAGGTCTAAGAACACGACCCTACGCTACAACACGGACAAAAGGTCCACTGACGAAAGTCCAAGTACTCTGAACCATACACAGCCGTCGGCACACACAAGGCCAGAAGTTCCAAGGCAAGGCGAAGCACGGGCCGGGAACGAAGTTCACTGTCGCAAGTCCAACTCTCTTGAACCATACACAGCCGTCGGTACACACAAGGCCAGAAAGCTCCCAGGCAAGGCGAAAGCACAGGCCGGGAACGAAGCTCATTGTCGAAAGTCCAAGTACTCTTAAACCATACACAGCCGACGGTACACACAAGGCCAGAAAGTTCCAAGGCAAGGCGAAGCACAGGCTGGGAACGAAGCTCACTGTCGAAAGTCCAAGTACTCTTGAACCATACACAGCCGTCGGTACACACAAGACCAGAAAGTTCCAAGGCAGGGCGAAAGCACAGGCCAGGAACGAATTCCATAGACGAAGATATTCAAGTACAGCCTGAACCATACACAGCTGCACAGCAGAGGGCTAAGCAAACACGTCTATACGCTGCAAGCTAAAGGAAAGAACTGGTGTGGCTTGGCTGCTCGGGCAGTTACCCGTAACGGGTGGGAAGGGAGACTACCCAGGTACCAGGTCACGGCACCCCTGGTGGCCTCCCCTGGCCCTAAAGGTACACATCGTAAGTTTTTGGGCTAAAATTACGCTAGCTATAGGTTGTTCCATTGTAGTAATGACATCGGTAAGTATTTTTCAAAAAAATACATTTTAGAGAAAAATTAATTTCTAATGTAAAGTACAGATCTAATGTAAAATACAGTTCTAATGTAAAATACAGTTCTAATGTAAAATACAGTTCTAATGTAAAGTACAGTTCTAATGTAAAGTACAGTTCTAATGTAATCTAATGTAAAGTACAGTTCTAATGTAAAGTACAGTTCTAATGTAAAGTACAAATCTAATGTAAAATACAGTTCTAATGTAAAGTACAGTTCTAATGTAAAGTACAGTTTTAGTTCCCAGGGTCACCCTGATCAGCCCCACAGGGTGAGTTTTTCTCTCTATTCTGGGGCATGTGTTTCTGTCTACCCGAGGTCCATTCACATGTATTTGCCTTTTTAAAACTCTCCCTACTGTCTGCACTGCCTGTAGCTCTTGATATTGGATGTGTGTTGCTAAATGGTCTTAGCTTTATTTAGGCCCCATGTGTTAGGTTTATTTAATGTATTTGACCGGCTGGCGACATACATTCAATGTTCTGTTTAGTTGTTTTTTTTCACAAGCAGTGCAGGCACGTCCTGAGAAAGCCTTGTTGCTGTCGGGACGTTAAGCAATGTACAATCAATCAATCAATCTAATGTAAAGTACAGATCTAATGTAAAATACAGTTCTAATGTAAAGTACAGTTCTAATGTAAAATACAGATCTAATGTAAAGTACAGATCTAATGTAAAGTACAGTTCTAATGTAAAAGACAGATCTAATGTAAAGTACAGTTCTAATGTAAAATACAGTTCTAATGTAAAGTACAGTTCTAATGTAAAATACAGATCTAATGTAAAATACAGTTCTAATGTAAAATACAGTTCTAATGCAAAGTACAGTTCTAATGTAAAGTACAGTTCTAATGTAAAATACAGTTCTAATGTAAAGTACAGTTCTAATGTAAAATACAGGTCTAATGTAAAATACAGATCTAATGTAAAATACAGTTCTAATGTAAAATACAGATCTAATGTAAAGTACAGTTCTAATGTAAAGTACAGATCTAATGTAAAGTACAGATCTAATGTAAAATACAGTCCTAATGTAAAGTACAGTTCTAATGTAAAATACAGATCTAATGTAAAGTACAGTTCAAATGTAAAGTACAGTTCTAATGTAAAGTACAGTTCTAATGTAAAGTACAGTTCTAATGTAAAATACAGATCTAATGTAAAATACAGTTCTAATGTAAAATACAGATCTAATGTAAAATACAGTTCTAATGTAAAATACAGTTCTAATGTAAAGTTCAGATCTAATGTGAAGTACAGATCTAATGTGAAGTACAGATCTAATGTAAAATACAGATCTAATGTGAAGTACAGGTCTGATGTAAAGTACGGGTCTAATGTAAAAGCAGGCAGTTAAGTAGTTTAAACCATTTAACCCCAGCGACCACATTTTGCAGTTTTTGGAGGATGTCACCTAACGACTCTGCACCAGTTGCAGAAGATGGATTGACCAATGGTATTGCCAGGTGAGTTTGGTGCCATCAGGGGCCAAGCTAAACTGGCACTACCTTTGAATTATCATGGTCGATCCATCTCTTGCTTTAGTGCATCGGGGATAAACCGGTTAAAGTCTGTGATCCTGTTTTCACCCCTAAAGCTTGTTGAGAATAAATAATAATCCTTCATGTGACACGTTGACAGGCTGAGGCGGAGATACAGACGATGAAGGACAAACTGAAACAGGCAGAAACTCAGCTCAGTAAACAGGACAACAAGAAGGTAGGGTTAACCCTTATCATTCAGAATACACCAGAGTGTGAAATAAGTTTGACTAAAATAGTTTACGGGTAGTGCCAGAATAGCTTGGCGCTTCTAGGCGCCAAGCTATTCTGGCACAACCCTTGAATTAAAGCCATCGGTCTATATCCTTATCTATAAGTGCTATAATGTAGCTTGCATATGGCAGTGTACAAATTTGAAGCTTTTAGCCTCAGTATGATATGGGTTAAAGGTCATTACCGTCAACGACCTGATTTTCTTTTATCCGTACCTACCTTTGGCTCCCTGTTGTTACTGGCAAGAAATAGTCACATAGTACATGTACATGCATCTTTATATTTACATGGACACACTCTTATCAAGAAATTAACACACGTTCTGAATTATGAGCCAGTCAACACATTCCTCATATGGTGCAACAGAAGATATTGACCATGATGATTCAAGGGTATCGCTAGATTAGGCGCCAAGTTAATGTAGCACTACCCTTGACTATCACGGCTGATACATCGTCCTCAGATGGTTCACAGCCTTCATCGACGCCAGGCGCATCCCCAAATTACCAGAGTTGTTACTGTGTGAATAAAATAAATTGGCTGGCAATTTTCCTTCAAGTTCTGGTGGGGAATATTGTCATATGCCTCCTATTTCAGTTTGTAAATGTTTACGAGTTACTTCTAAGTTTTTGCTGGATGGCTTGCACAGACGGTTTGAAAGCCAAAAGCGGTATCCTGAAATGAAAGGTTCCGTTTCCCTTCACAGGATGACGACGAGAAGAAGAGACTGCAAGAGGAAATACAGAGACTGCAGGCTTCGCTGAAACAGCTTAAAGAGGTGTGTGTATTGTTTTGTCAATATTGCTGGTGGCTGCGTGCAGAGGGAGGCTGACCCTTTGGCTGTCAGTAGCACTTCTAGTCCTTTGCATACAGCCATGTCAGAAGCGCTGTTAACCGTGGTGATTCCTGCAGGAATCACCACAGCTAACAGCGCTTCTGACATGGCTGTATGTGGGAGGAGGTTGACTCTTTGGCTGTCATTAGCACTTTTTGTGATTCCTGCAGGAATCGCCACGGCTAAAAGCACTTCTGACATGGCTGTATGTGGGAGGGGGTTGCCCCTTTGGCTGTCATTAGCGCTTTTTGTGATTCCTGCAGGAATCACCGTGACTAAAAGTACTACTGTTATCCAAAAGGTTTATTTGTTTTGATGGTCTGTGATTTTGGACCTTACAGATTGGAGACATAAGGTCCTGAATCGCAGGTCTTGGGGGTGGGGGTGGGGTGGTGGTGGTGGTAATTAAACAGGAAAATGTTAATTTTACAAACCATTTTTGGAAAATGATGTGGGCTGCCCTTCCCTAACCCCTTATTTTTTAAAATATTATTCTATACTGGGGAATAAAGTGCATAGTAATAAAAAATATTAAAAACAAATACTGGAGAAAAATTATAATTAACCCTTATCATTCGGAATACACCAATGTGTGAAATAAGTTTGACGAAACTAGTTCAAGGGTAGTGCCAGAATAGCTTGGCGCCTCTTGGCGCCAAGCTATTCTGGCACCACCCTCGAACTAAAGCCATTGGTCTATATCCTTATCTGTAAGTACTACTACTATAATGTAGCTTGCATATGGCAGTGTACAAATTTGAAGCTTTTAGCCTCAGGATGATATGGGTTAATTGCTGCTTAGTGATCATATGTCCAGCTAACTGCTGCAGCAAACTGCATGAATAGATCAGTTTGTGGTATGGAGTCCCTGACCGTTAAAGTTGAAAATGTGAGAAACAGGCTGTTCCCAGTGTGACACTGGCCTAAGAGCTTTGTGTTTTTCCAAGTCACGCTCAGCTCTCCCACAAATTATGTTTCCTGTATATATCACAGAGAAAAAAAAACCCAGCAAATTTCCCAATTCCTGGGACAATAACATTATTAACTAGAAACCTGTAAATACAGGCTTTAGACAGGTGTGACTGAACTACCCAGCATTAACTCATTCAGCCCAACGGCCGTGTTTCCCAAATTTTGGAGGCGTCATCTAATGACTGTGCACCAGTTGCAGGAGATTGATCGACCATGATAATTCAAGGGCAGTGCCAGATTAGCTTGGCGCCAACAGGCGCCAAGCTAATCTGGCACTACCCTTGAATTATCATGGTCGACCCATCTCCTGCTGTAGTGCGTCAGGGCTGAATGGGTTAAGCATTTTAACCCTGTAGCTGTCAGTAGTGTTTTTTTTTCACGGTGATTTCAGAAGGAATCATCGTGACAAGAACAGCTACCGACAGCCAAACGGTTCATCAAGTTTATGTTTGTTTCTCAGGGCGGTGTGCCGGTCAGAATCGTGTACGCGCCGTCGGACGGCAGCGTGGATCGAGCCTCTTCCCTGGACTCGGAAGAAAAGCTGCTTTTTGACGAACTGCAGAGGGAGCTGATGGACCTAAAACGCCACATGCGCCAACAAGAACAGGACAATTCCCGCAAGGTAAGACGCCCGTTTTGGGTCCGGTTGTCAGAAAATATCAATTAACACTCTCGGGCGTGCAGGAGCCCATACTGTATAAACAAGAGGGTTAACCCGTTTTATTCTGATAGTGATACACTCCTGCTTGAATAAATTTGACTATGATAGTTCAAGTGTGTTGCCAGAATAGCTTGGCACCACCTTTGAACTGAAATGGTTGATTGACTCCTAATCTGTTATGTAGCCTTCAAAAGATGGTAAAGCAATTTTTTTTTTTAATCAGCCTCAGGACGTAATGCGTTAACAGACACTTAGGAGCAAAAGTAATGCAACAAATGAAAGAACTATCAAACCTGATCTTTGATGTGTACTTTTGTCACACCAAGTTTAGCAATATTATTTGGTTATCAGAGTGGTTGTCAGAGAAGAAACTGGGCTGAGAGTGCAATGTTCATGTTGTTTTGGGCATCACTTTAGACTGAGAGTGCAATGTTCATGTTGTTTTGGGCATCACTTTAGATGGATCGTGCAATGTTCATGTTGTTTTGGGCATCACTTTAGACGGATCGTGCAATGTTCAAGTTGTTTTGGGCATCACTTTAGACTGAGAGTGCAATGTTCATGTTGTTTTGGGCATCACTGCAGACTGATCGTGCAATGTTCATGTTGTTTTGGGATCACTTTAGACTGATCGTGCAATGTTCATGTTGTTTTGGGCATCACTTTAGACTGATAGTGCAATGTTCATGTTGTTTTTTTTCATCACTTCGGACTGATAGTGCAATGTTCATGTTGTTTTGGGCATCACTTCAGAGGACAATGACCGCAGGAAGTGCACAGATCAGGGAAAAACTAACTGACAGTGAAGATATTTGGGACATGATAATCAATATGAAAACTTTGTTTCCAACTTTTGTCTTCCCACGGCAGCCATCTTTGAATTTGAAAAATAACTTTAGGATAAAGGAATCGGCCAAACGCACAGCAAAAGTTGTGTTTCTTATGTTGCATTTGATGTGAACTATCACAAATTGACCAATTAAGTGCATTTTGGCTGTTTCCTGGTGACACAAACAGTGGGAGAGCCTGTAGGCCCAGTCAGGCGCCAAGCCAATCTGGCACTACCCTTGCATTATCATGCTCAGTGTATTTTGTGCAGCTGGTACATAGGAGTTAGGTGTTACATTTTGGGACAGGTGGCCATGGGGCTAAATGGGTTAACTCTTTCTACTCCAGACACACCACAGGAAGATAAGGCTCGACCATGATAGTTTAAGGGTGATGCCAGAATAGCTTGACGTCTATGGGCGCCAAGCTATTGTGGCATCACCCTTGAACTATCATGGTCGATCTGTGTCCTGCACTGCAATGCAGTCTTCAGAGGACAATGGCAACATTTGGGGATTTCGGTCTTGGGGTACAATGGGTTAACATTGCTATTGCTGTCAGTGGTTTTGGCTATGTCAGCAGATAACAGCAGCCTTTGACATGATGATCTGTGCATGTAACACAGGTGGCGGAGGCTGAAACGGAGGCGGCCCACTGGCAGAAGGAGATTCAGGCACAGCAGCAACAGTTTGAGGCAGAGATGGACAAACATCGACAGGAGGCAGAACTTCTTAGGGTGAGTTGGAATTTCTGTGTCAGCCAGCTTGGCCTATGTGATGTGCCAGAGTCGGCCAGACCAAGTTGGCCAGGACGAGTGGCCAAGTTGGCCAGGCTGATTAGCCAATTCAGCCAGTGGCCACGTCAGTCAGTGGCCAAATTGGTCAGTGGCTTGGCCAATGGCCATGTAGACCAGTGACCCAGTCGGTCATGTCAACCAGTGGCCAAGTTGATCAGTGGCCAGGTTGGCCAGTGATTAAGTTGGCCAGGTGGTCAAGCCAACACAGTCAGCCACTGGCCATATTAATTTTGATGGAGCTGAAGGAGATGGATCGAAGATAATTCAAGGGCAGTGCCCGATTGGCGCCAAGCTAATCCAACGTGACCATTTTGGCACCTGATGGCGCCAAGCTAATCCGACACTACCACTGAATATTATCATGGCTGATCCATCTCCTGCTGTAGTGTGTTGGGGCTAAATGGTTTAACCCTTATCATTCGGAACACACCAGTGTGTGAAGTAAATTTGACTAAAATAGTTCAAGGGTAGTGCCAGAATAGCTTGGTGCCTCTAGGCGCCAAGCTATTCTGGCACGACCCTTGAACTAAAGCCATTGGTCTATATCCTTTCTATTCTATATCCTTATCTGTAAGTACTGTAATGTAGCTTGTGGCACTGTACAAATTGGAAGCTTTTAGCCTCGGTATGATAGGGGTTAAATGACAGGTGCTGTCAAGAGAAATCTGGAAGGGCATACAGTACTACCTGTCATCAAAGACCATCATGTAGCTGGCTGTAGCCACCTAGATAATGGTCTTTTAGCCCCAACACCCTGCAGCAGGAGATGGACTGATCATGATAATTCAAGGGTAGTGCCAGATGAGCTTGGCGCCTTCAGGCGCCAAGCTCATCTGGCACTACCCTTGAATTATCATGATCAGTCTATCTCCTACACCTGGTACATAGTCATGATGATAGACACCTCCCCGTTTTGGAAAATGTGGCGGTAGGGTCAAGGGTGGATGCTGAAAACGGGTTTTGCTGTAAAATGGAATAGCTGCATTTATTAATTAGAACAAATTCTTCTGTCTGTCTGCGGCGTTTTCCAGGAGAAGCAAGAGGCGCGCATACAGGTGGTGGCGCAGGATTTGGACCACGCTCAGTACGTGGCCGACGCCCTGCACCAGGCGCTCAACGAACGCGAGGTGATCCTGCAAGACGAGCTGGGGGCGGCGGACATGTCCAATCAGATGATCTGTGAGTAACGATGGTTTTCTCTCACTTGACGCTTTGAACGGGCGCTTGCATTTGATTTTTGACCTTACAGCTCGGAACTTGGAGTCTGTTCTTTATTAAAGCGGAACTTGCTTTCATTGATCACCCGGCATTAACCTTTTGGGTGGGTCGGTAGCAGTTTTAGTCATGACGATTCCTGTAGGAATCTCCGCTACCGACGCCCAAAGGGTTAAAAACATCATTTTGGTGGCCACCGCCACCCAATGATGGCCATTAACCCCTATCATGCTGAGGCTAGAAGCTTCAAGTTTGTACACTGCCATATGCAAGCTACATTATAGTGCTTACAGATAAGGATATAGACCAATGCCTTTAGTTCAAGGGTGGTGACAGAATAGCTTGGCGCCTAGAGCCAAGCTATTCTGGCACTACCCTTGAATTATTTTAGTCGCACTTATTTCACACACTGGTGTATGAGACGACCCACATTCAGGACAGGTTGTACTGTATGTTAGGGTCGACCCACATTCAGGACAGGTTGTACTGTATGTTAGGGATGACCCACATTCAGGACAGGTTGTACTGTATGTTAGGGTGGACCCACATTCAGGACAGGTTGTACTGTATGTTAGGGACGACCCACATTCAGGACAGGTTGTACTGTATGTTAGGGACGACCCACATTCAGGACAGGTTGTACTGTATGTTAGGGACGACCCACATTCAGGACAGGTTGTAATGTATGTTAGGGTCGACCCACATTCAGGACAGGTTGTACTGTATGTTAGGGACGACCCACATTCAGGACAGGTTGTACTGTATGTTAGGGACGACCCACATTCAGCATCCTTCAACACATCCAGCCATGACTGTCTTCATGCCCAAATGTGGGAGTTGTCTTCTGAAAGTGTATAACCACTGTCACGTGTGTGTGTGCGTGTATGTTGTGTGTCTGTGCGTGCGTGTTAGCTGTTAGCCTTTTCGCTGTATCAGTGCTTAGAGCTACTTTTAGAATAAGCGCTTAACAAATCTCCTTTTTTATTATTATTATTATTATTAAAGCAACATGCACACTTAGGAGACATGTCAAAGTGCTAAGCTATTCTGTCACTACCCTTTAACTATAACAGTCATCCTATCTCCTGCCATATATACCGTGTAAGCTTGAGTGGTTTTTAACCCTTTTGTGCATAACGCCACAAGCACTGTACACAGCACCAGTGATTTCATGCTTGAAGCAGTTCAAATGTGGTAAACATCCATGCAACTTTTTTTTCCTCCCAACAGCCGCCCAGGAGGACGAGCTTGCACGCCTGTATGACATCCTACAGGCGCAGCGTGACGAGATCGAGAATCTGAATCAGATGTTGGACCACCTGGCTACCCAAGGGCCTGATGGAGGTATGTTTGCATGTGTCTGTGTGTGCGTGTGCGATTGTGTATGTGTGTGTATTTGCATATGTCCATGTGTTTGTATGTGTGGTTTCACCCTGAACTTTCCACACTCAGGTATGCGTCCTTGCCTGCGTGGATCGGAAGGATCACCACACAGGCAAGGACGTATTCCTGACTGGAAAAGGTCATTACACTGAGAAAGGACAGTACACAACATAGCCAGCAGAGAGCAGGGATGTCAAACATAGCTATTTAACCCTTTTCATGCTGGTACACTATACACTACTGCTTGAAATTAATTTGATTGACTATGATACTTCAAGGGTGGTGCCAGAATAGCTTGGCGCCTGAGGCGCCAAGCTATTCTGGTACCACCCTTGAACTGAAATGGTTGATCCATCTCCTAATCCGTAATATAGCTTTTGTAGCACAATAAGCACATATTTTTAAAAAAAACATCCTCAGGACATAATGGGTTAACCCCTATCATACTGAGGCTAAAAGCTTCACATTTGTGCACTGCCATATGCAAGCTACATTACAGTACTTGCAGATAAGGATATAGACCCATGGCTTTAGTTCAAGAGTAGTGTCAGAATAGCTTGGCGCCTACAGGCGCCAAGCTATTCTGGCACTACTCTTGAACTATATTAGTCAAACTTATTTCACACACTGGTGTATTCCGAATGATAAGGGTTAAACAGATTGGTCTTGAGAGCATGCGTAAATCCCGGTGAAGAGGCAGTAATGTCTTACAGGATAAGGAAGCTGATTCTGAGCTGATGGTTCTTGGTGGACAAAAATCTTTGATCGCACAATTTAGTCCTGACAGTGGGAAGACGAGTCAAGGCATCTTTGTGTCAGATGATTTAGCAGAGCAGCCTAGTTAGTATGTGCTGAACAAGGTTCCCCTTCGGAATTTGAGCGTTCTTTTGTCCCTCGGAGGGAATGACAAGCTGCGGAGGTTGTGTGAAGCACGCAATCACGCGCGCATATTTCTCGCTACATAAGGGACCTTGGGCTGATGTCGGGCCCAGTCAGCCGGTGCACATCTGTGCATGGGCCGACACCACCCGATGTCGGCGTGTGGAGCCATGGCTGACCATTTTGTACATGCACACAAAACTGTCCCTGTCAAAATTGTAACTTTAACCCATATAATCCCACGGATGCAATTTCTCAAATTTTCGAGATGTTACCTTAGTGGCTTTGTACCAGCTGTAGGAGATGGATGGAGCATGATAATTCAAGGGTAGTGCCAGATGAGCTTGGCACCTGAAGGCGCCAAGCTCATCTGGCACTACCCTTGAATTATCATGCTTCATCCATCTCCTGCTGTAGGGCGTTGGGGGCTGAATAAGTTAACTCCCTTGTGCATGCAGCCACTGGAACTGTTAGCAATACCGGTGTCTGCATGCGCAAAGGGGGTTAATTTGTACTCTTGAACGTTTGGTCCTCAGTGGGTCCTGGCTTTGACGACGAACTGTGGAGGATTCGTCAAGAGGTGAACAAGTTGAAAGAGACGCTTGCCATGCAGTCTGCGTACGTCCAGGCCATGCCATCCATGCAGAGTTTTGGCGCTCAAGCTGGCCTCCCGCCCCCTCTTCTACACAGCTCTGGTGTCGGGGGAGGCCCCGGTTTAGGTGGTGTCGGCATCAGTGTTGGAGCTGGGGGTGCTGGGGTGAGTGTTTGACGTGAACGTACCGTGATGGTGCCGCAGAGCGTGAGGCATTTTTGAAATTCTTGCTTTCTGTCATTCTCGTGAATACCTGAAATGTGTAGGAATATTTCCATACGATATAATGCGGTCCGACCAGTGGCTCCCAAGTAGATACCCATTGAGCAAAACGTCCTCTGGCTGACTGCAGCCTCAGCTGGCCGGTGAACAGCTGTGTGTGGGCCATAAGTCTGGAGTGAGCATATGGTGTTTGTTTTCTGCCATTTCCATTGCAAGTTGAGAATACGTAGCATCACGTTAACCCATTTTAACCCCACAGCCGTATTTCCCACATTTTGAGGTGTCACTTAGCAACTATATACCAGTAGCAGGAGATGGATTCACCATGATGATTCAAGGGTAGTGCCAGATCAGCTTGGCGCCTTCAGGCGCCAAGCTAATCTGGCACTACCCTTGAATTATCATGGTCCACCCAAATACGTAGCCTCACATTAACCCATTTTAACCCCATGCCTGCATTTCGCACATTTTGAGGTGTCACTTGGCAGCTGTGTACCAGTTCCAGGAGATGGGGCGCCTACCCTTGAATCGTCATGGTGGACCCATCTCCTGCTGTAGGGCGTCGGGGCTGAATGGTTTAGCGTGAATGCCAGTCTGACTTTGCGGCTCACAGGATAATATCGCAGTATAATCAAGCTGACTTGTAGTAATAATAATAATAATAACGGAGATTTGTTAAGCGCTTATTCTAAAAGTAGCTCAAAGCGATGATACAATGAAAAGGCTAACAACTAACACGCACACACACACACACACAACATACGCACGCACTTGTGATTACGTTAATTAGTTATTGGGGGGTCCCAGGCCATCTGACATGAAGACAGACCCGCGCACTATACACTTGACCTTGATCTCTTTGTGATGTCTCGACCAAAGGTGCCGCCGCGTCGAGCTTTTGGCGGTTCGGCGGCCAGTGGCAGCCGCCCGGGGTCCAGTCAGCGGGCGCGGTCAGGTTTCGCCACCGGCATGCCCCTCAAAGAGTCCTCAGGAGCCAACCGCCCAGCCAGTCAGCCGATCCCTCACGGCTCGGGGTCATCCTCCATGCATCAGCGACAGACGTCAGGCGGCCACCCGACCAGTGCACAGATGTCTCGCTCAGGCCAGGTAGAAGGGAACACATACAGTACAGTGATTCGACACCAAAAAATCCTCACTGTCAAAGGAACATGGATACAAATTGGTATCAGCAAGAGATATAGATCCTCATGAGCCCCTGCAACTGCGGTGGCTCATGAGGATCTATATCTCTTGCAGATGGATGGTGTTTCAGTTTTCTCGGCACTCATCGGGTTAATACAGAAAAATTGTGCTGGTCTGTGATTTTGGACCTTACGGCCGTAAGGTGTCTTCAAGTCATTGTGGCAGTGTGCAAGCATAGCTGATCTGTCTGAAAGTGCAATTGTTTTTTTCAAATTTCAACGTCTTTAACCCCATATCCCACTGAGGCTAAAAGCTTCCAATGTGGACACTGCCATATAAGCAAGCTACATGATAGTACTTACAGATAAGGATATAGACCAATGCCTTTAGTTCAAGGTTGGTGCCAGAATAGCTTGGCGCCTGGAGGCGCCAAGCTATTCTGGCACCACCCGTGAACTATTTTAGTCCACCTTATTTCACACACTGGTGTGGTCCGAATGATAAGGGTTAACTGAAAATTGAACTAAAATATCCAACCTTCTATATTTGTTTGATATTTCATGGACAGTGTTTTTGTTGTTCTTTTCTTTTTATAGGAATTTTTGTTGACTTTTTTGTAAATTGAAAATGACACATGTTTGCAAGCACAGTGAACTTCGGGTATAATAAAAAAAAATACTAAAGGATGCAACGTTTATATTTTATCTGAATTTCTAAGCAAAGTAAGTCTCATAGAATGAGCGTGTGTGGAACCTGTGAGATGGCTTTGTTATCAGCAGCTTTGTTTTTGTTCTCTGTGATATTTTGTCGTAAGTTTCTCAGACTGTATTTGCCTGGCTTACACGAATATAGAGACAGGCCCATTTCATCATCCCTAACCTCTTCAATGCAAGGCCCCCAAACCCCTGTGGAGGCATCACCTAACGACTATGTACCAGCTGCAGGAGATGGTTCGACCGTGATAATTCAAGGGGTAGTGCCAGATTAGCTTGGCGTCTGATTGGTGCCAAGCAAATCCGGCACTACCCATCATTTATAAAGGTCAACCCACCTGCTGTTTCACATAAGGGCTGAATGGGTTAACCCTTTGAATTAAATTACGTCCAGTCTATGGAGTGCAGGTCCTTTAGTTCCGGGAGTAACCCACTATATCCTGAGGCAGACTTTTAAAAATGTGCTTTTTGTCCTATGAAAGCTACATTGCAGATTAGGAGATAGATCAACCATTTTAGGCGCCAAGCTATTCTGGCATCACCCTTGAACTTTCTACTGATGTTTTGTGTTGCACAGAGTTCTGGTCCGACTGCTGACCCCCGCGCCCACTATCCCGGCCATCTTGCAAATGAGCGCCGAGAGTCCAAAGCACCTCCTGGTGGCCGCAGCACTGCGGGTAGGGCAGGGGAGGGAACGTCTGGAGCGCAACAGTCTCGTCCAGCTGATCAGGGTAAGCAACAGAGAAACAAGATTTGACATTCTGTCAGGGGTAGAGCCTCGGAATTTTCTCAGTATAAATGTACTAAAATAATGTGTTAACCCATTCAGCCCTGACGCACTACAGCAGGAAATGGGTCGATCGTGATAATTCAAGGGTAGTGCCAGATTAGCTTGGCGCCTGTTGGCTCCAAGCTAATCTGGCACTACCCTTGAATTATCATGGTCGATCCATCTCGTGCAACGGGTGCATAGTCATTAGATGACACCTCTAAAATTTGGGAAATACGTGCGCCGGGCTGACTGAGTTAATCTTTTACATTTGCCATTTTGTTTATTCCACAGTGATATCGGGAGAGCGTCCAAGCCAGCGCACGGGTGACAGGTCTCGTCGCACTGCATCTGTCCCAGTGTCCTCCGCATTTGAGCCTGTCCATCGCCCCGAGCCTTACAACCCCTTGTCAGACTCCCCTACCCGTGGAGCCCCTGTTTCCGGCTTTGTGCCGCAGCTGCCCCTCCCAGGTAGCATGGGCATGGGTAGCGTGCCTTCCCACATGACCAGACCTTCAGTGGCTGGGCTGCCCTTTGGTGGAATGTCGGCAGGAATGATGCAAGATGGAATGATGGGGGGCATGGTAGGTGGGGGTGGCAGAGGGAGAGGTCCGTCACGAGGAATTCAGACGTCCGGCACGCAGGGGCCGTCAAGAAGCGCTCAGACAGGAGTTATGGGCCTTAGTGGTGGTTTTGGAGATGGGGGTGTAGGTCCAGCACCAGGTGGCATTAGCGGTATGGGACAGCAGCCAATGGTCATGCCCATGCCTGTTCCAGTTTACGCTGCACCACAACAAGCAGGGCAGCTCCCAATGCCGCTTCAGTCCGCATTTCCTCCCGATGATTTTTCAATGATGGGTCCTGGTTACGGATTGCCCCCTGGTGGTGGTGGGCAGCAAGTTGCGTTTGATCCTATTGCCACCCAGTATAACTACAGTGATGGGGGTGCTGGTATGCCGGGTGGAGCGTACCCCTACCCCCAAACATACCCCGCCCAGACCACTCAGACGCCTCCTGGAATGTACAACGTGGGATCGCAGGCCTATTTCCCCGTGGGTCCTGCCCAAAGGATCGGGTATCCCCAGGCTCGAAGCTACGTCCCAGCAGGGTCGGACGAAGGGAGAAACGCTCGCATTTATTATCCCACTGGGGCTCCCATCCCGTTGCCTGCCCCTGGGGCTCCACCACCTCCCCCACCTATGCCAGTCACTGTCATGGGACCCCCAGGCATGGGTTCTGGCGCTTTCACACCCATCGCTATGGGAACGCCAATCCGAGGGGGACATGCTGTGCCGGTCAACTTTGATAGTTCCTACGCTACGGCTCCTCCCAGCCCCATCCGTGAGTACACAATTGTTTATATATACGTAGAAGTTTTATGTTGCTTCCAAATCAGAATCAGGTCCAAAATTGTAGGTAGTGCACCTGGACAGTGAGGACGTTGAAGCAGTTTACAGTAGAACCTGTTAAGAACAGCCAACTTTTTTGGCAAGAAAAAAGTAGGCTTAACCCATTCAGCCCTGATGCCCTACAGCAGGAGATGGATCAACCATGATAATTCAGAGCATTGCCTGATTAGCTTGGCGCCTGAAGGCGCCAAGCTAGTCAGGCACTACCCTTGAATTATCATGGTCAATCCGTCTCCTGCAAGTGGTACAGGGTCGTTAGCTAACACCTTGTAAATTTGGGAAATGCGGCCGTGTTGTTAAGTGGGTTAACAGACAGGCGCTCTCTCAAGAAAAGTCTTTTAACCCATATCATCCTGAGGCTAAAAGCTTCAAATTTGTACACTACACCAAGCTACATTACAATACTTACAGATAAGGATACAGACCAATGGCTTTAGTTCAAGGGTGGTGTCAGAATCGCTTGGTACCTGGAGGCGCCAAGCTATTCTGACACCACCCTTGAACTATTTTAGTCAAACTTATTTCACACACTGGTGTGTTCTGAATGATAAGGGGTTAAGGGCAAAATGTGTCACCTGTCATTAAAGACCATCATGAAATGTTGCCACAGCCATGCAGATGATGTTCTTTAATTAAATGACAGGTGGTCTTTCATGATGGCGGTTCTCAAAACAGGTTCTGCTGGAGAAGGATCATTCTGCTTGATTGCTGCGATCACTGTGGCATGCCAAATCGCAAGTCACCTAGTTAGGCCATTTAGCACAAACGCCTGACAGCAGGAGGTGGATCTAACATGATCATTCACGGGTAGTGCCAGATGAGCTTGGCGCCTTCAGGCGCCAAGCTCATCTGGCACTACCCGTGAATTATCACAGTTGATCCATCACCTGCAACAGGTACATACAGATGTTAAGTGACACCGCCAAACAAGTGGCACAGTTGGAGTGCGCCTGAGTTGATCAGTGTTCAGGTCGTACTCTATAGGTAATTGATTTCCCTGTCCCCCATAACCCGCCATTATCACTTCGGTGCCGTGGACCTTAAACCCGAACTAACCCAACCTCCAAACTTTGGAAAACACAGCGTTGAATGGAGTAACCCTAGATGAACACTTAAAACTGGAGATGTAAATGGGGCCACTTCTCGCCAGTGAGAGGCATATATATTCTCATGAGCCCCTGTGACTGCAGGGGCTCGTGAGAATCTATGCCTCTTGCAGATGGAGGGGGGGGGGGGGGTTGAATTGACAGAATGTTTAACTTATTTCTGGTTGCCCCGCATCAGCATCTGTGGAAGTGTCTATCGCATTTATTGATATGGGGTGTCTTCAATGAGTTAAGCTGCATTCCTTTGCTGACCTGCTTCTGATTCTGGACTTTGTTGCTGGAACTGTAAGGGTCAAAACCACAGACCAGCAGACCTGATAATCGGAGTCTGATCCGTTTTTGTCTGGGTGATTTCTTGTGTGTTTATTTTGGTTTGTTTATCAAGTGTTTACATAAAATTAATAGTAGTTGACGGGTTTGTGTGTACAGCAGGCCCATGTTTATGTTTGTCTGTTGCATTTAGTTTGTGTGCGTTTGTGTATGTGTGTACATGTATGTGTCTGTCAGATGTTCACAACTCGGTTTTCATTCTGATACACTACTACTTGGAATGAATTTGACTATGAATCAATGAATCAATGAAACTTTATTTTACAACAGTAAAGATATTAACAATGCCAGAGGCAATGCCATTTTTCAAATCAGCCATTGCTACATCTACAAACAAACACAACAATCACATTACATTAATACATGTATATGACCAACGCCTACGGGTGTGTTGGGGGAGGGGGGCAAATGGTGAGGAAAAAAAAAAAAGCAACAACACAGCAGCACTATACATATACAGCTGTAGAACGGGTACTTACTAACAATGATGTCTACGTAGAGAAATCAAAGCTTGCAGATAGTTATAGCTGCGAAGATAAATGTTTAAAAGACTTTTCTTGAAACATGATACCGTTGGAGTGGTCTTCGTGTGGGATGGAAGGGAATTCCACAAAGTCACCTCTGAGAATGCTAGATTGGTTTTAAATAAATCTATTCTCGTTTTGGGTACTACATACAGGCTGTTTGTATCGCCATAGCGGGACTGAGACCGGACTAGCAGCTGGGTTAGATATTCTGAAGTGTTGTCATTCCGAATCTTGGACAGAAAAACACCTTTGTTGAATGCTAGTCAAGATGTGCCATACAGATATGTGGCATATGCAGTACATAATTATGTGGTGTATGCAGTACGTGGTGAATGAATAAGCCATTTTGCTGCCAGAAAGGATAAAATCAAAGTAATGTGTACGTGTGTTATCTTCCACACAGAATTAGATTATTCAGTTATCTCAGATTCGTTTTCAGGTCCATATTATACAAGACTTTATGCATGTTAAAAACACGACAACTTTGAGAACTTTTTATATGGGGAGATATTAACCCATACATGCCCCTTGGCCACATTTTCAACATTACAAATGTACCAGTTGCAGGAGATGGATTGACCATAATAGCAACATTACAACTGTACCAGTTGCAGGAGATGGATTGACCATTATAGTTCAAGGGTAGTGCCAGATTAGGTTGGCGCCAAGCTAATCTGGCACTATCCTTGAATTGACATGGTCCATCCATCTCCTGCTGTAAAGGTGTTTGGGTTGAATGGGTTAAGATAGAAACACAAGTTTACTCTTGTTTTGTTCAAATGACTCATTTTGATTTTTGTGCCACAGCATACTCTGAGAAATGCTAAGAAAGCATTTTCAGGATGCAAAGGTAGATATTTACATGTGTCACAGATTGCTTTCTATGATAGTTCAAGGGTGGTGCATCACCCTTGAACTGAAATGGTTGATCTACCTCCTAATCTGTAATGTAGCCTTTATAGGACAATAACTGTAAGTAAATTTTTTAAAAATCAGCCTCAGGGTGTGATGGGTTATTCAGCTTCACAATGGGTGTCTTCGTCTAACGCGATCAGTGAATCGAGGGACACAACCAGTATGATTGGGCTAGTGTGGTCCCAGTGAGCGTGCGAGCCAGCTAGGGCTGACGTTGGCTCTTGTGCTGAGGTTACTCTGTATGTTGCGCCTGCCCTTGCAACGGGCCGGAGACAGCTGGCCCACTGCCGTTTGAATCATGTGGGTGACAGTGGCAGCAGTTCAGCTCTGTGAAGGCAAAAGACAGCAGGTCCATTTTTTGTTGTTGCGAAAAGCGAGATTGTCATCGTAATTCAATTCAACTCGTGCTTTTCACACAGCTCCTTTTGCAGAGCTGTTCAGGCTGGCACCTCCCGTGAACTGTCGGGGTAGTCGGACCTGTCGCCCACTCTGAATGGGTGAACAATGCAAGCAGTCGATATTGTCAAGCTGTGCAGTACCCAACCAACAGTAATTGTGGCATCGGCGCTTTTTGTTGCGATGACTCCTGCAGGAGTACCGCCGTGAGATGGCCTTAGTTGCCTGCTTGGCGTTAAACCCAAATAACTAACTCCAGCAGGAATAACAACACCCGGACATCCTGCAGGAATCATCGCGACTAACACCGTTACTGACAGCCAGAAGGTTGTTCTTGTTCAGATTTGTGTGCCAGTGGATTCATTTTTTTCGTGTGTCGTCGTGCCGTGTGCGTAGTCCACGTTTGACTTGCCTTTGCAAAACGCCGATCTGTGTAGTGACTGAATTACGACTATGACATGTAGTGTCGTCCACACATACGGGCGACACGCCCATTGTTTTCCTACATTGGGAGTGTTGAGGGGCGTTGAGGGAGGGCTTCTTGTTCCTATTGCTTGTAACTGTGAACTTCGTTAAAGTACAAACGTTGAAATTTATAAAGTTTAAGTTTTTAACTCGAGTCAAAGTTTAAGCGAGTGAGTGAATGTGAGCAGCACCTGAGGTGGCAAGACAATTTTTTCTGTGTGTGATTATTTTCTATCACAGCAACAATAAAGTCATCTTGAATCTTGAATTCATTTGCGGCTAGCCACATCCGGATGCGGCTGGCCGGGAATGAGTTAAGTTACAGTGTAATTAGCCTTTGGGAACAAGTGCTTGCGTGCGTACGTGCCTGCGTGTGTGTGTTTGTGTGTGCGTGCGTTGTAGGTGGGAGGGGAGTGGAAAAGGGTTGTGTGAATTGCAATAGGGTGGGGTCTATTGACAGACAACTCCACGACACCCGTTCAGGCTGGGCTATTGTTTGTCTTCCTCGAGCATTGTCAGCGCCGATCGGCGGTCTTCTCGCATTGTCAGCGCCGATCGGCGGTCTTCTCGCATTGTCAGCGCCGATCGGCGGTCTTCTCGCATTGTCAGCGCCGATCGGCGGTCTTCTCGCATTGTCAGCGCCGATCGGCGGTCTTCTGGCGTCTTTAGACACGTCGGCGTCACTATACAGCACCGCCAAATTGTATGTGACGCGGATAGGTCTCTGGCTTTCAGGAGGATACCTGGTGAACAAAAGGTCACTGGGCAGATGTCTTATGGAGTGCTTATATTGTTTTCACAGCCTATGTCAATTCAGCACCTCATTAAACCCATTTAACCCCAAGGACGCATTGGCATTGAACAAATTAATGTTGGAGGTGTCCCCTTGGCACCACTGACAGGAGGTGATGGTTCGACCATGATAATTGAAGGGTAGTGCCAGATTAGCTTGGCGCCGTCAGGCACCAAGCTAATCTGGCACTACCCTTGAATTAACATGGTTGACCCATCGCCTGCTGTAGTGCGTCAGGGCTGAATGGGTTAACTCATTCCAGACGTGACGCAAAGGAGGAAAGCAAGCTAGTCCTTTTTATATCTACAAGGGGCATGGGTGCTCTGGAGTGGTCCTGCAGCTGTTGGATGTGTCCGCTGCCATGTGTCAATTTGTCTCTCCATCCCTAGCCCTGCCTGCAGGTGCTTTAACCCATATCATCCCGAGGCTAAAAGCTTCAAACCTGTACACTGCAGTATGCAAGCTACATTATAGTACTTACAGATAAGGATATAGACCGATGGCTTTAGTTCAAGGGTGGTGCCACTCCAGACTAGCTTGGCGTCTAGAGGCACCAAGCTATTCTGACACGACCCTGGAACTATTATAGTCAAGCGTATTTCACACACTGGTGTATTCCAAATGATAAGGGTTAAAGTACCATTATGCAGAAGACAATTCAACACCATTTGTGTTTGTTATGCCATGTTGACACACCTTATGAACTTTAACAGCAGTTTGGACATGGAAACAAAGGCACATGCGTAATCGCACTTATTTATTCTGCACTGCTGTAAGCGTGTCAATTTTTAGCCGTTTCTCGTATTTGAAAGCATTGTATTTCTAGAACGGAGTGGAGTCATTGTCAGATTACT
The DNA here is from genome assembly GCA_036245525.1 of Semisulcospira habei. NCBI lineage: Eukaryota > Metazoa > Mollusca > Gastropoda > Semisulcospiridae > Semisulcospira > Semisulcospira habei. The sequence continues at coordinate 177,520,768 of BTPG01000004.1, forward strand.
TGATCTACAGACGACGTGTGCTGAACTGGATTGTCCTGTGTCTAAATGAACCATAGCCAGACCCGTGTGCCATCATACACATCTGTTACAGAAGAGTATCTTTGAACAGTTCAGGCGGTAGTGGGCCTTCAAGGGTGTGCCCCCCCTAGCTGGACCCACTCAGGGAGTACCCCGCAAGGACACCTCTATTCAATCGAGATGCTTTACCCCTTTTCATCCTGATACACTATACATGTAGCTTGAAATAAACTTGACTATGATAGTTCAAGGGCGGTGCCAGAATTCTAGCACCACCCTTGAACTAAAATGGTTGACCTATCATGTTATCTGTAATGTAGCCTTAATAGTACATAAGCAATGTAAAAAGGAAAATCAGCCTGAGAATGTAGTGGGTGAATGGTGTACTCGCCAGATAGACCCACTCGGGGCGTAATGCTGGGTAGGTCCTACACCCGCAAAACATACATAAATCAAAATGTTAACCCATATCATACTGAGGCTGAAAGCTTCAAATTTGTACACGGCCATATGCAAGCTACATTATAGTACTTACAGATAAGGATATAGACCAGTGGCTTTAGTTCAAGGGTGGTGCCAGAATAGCTTGGCGCCTAGATTCTGGCACTACCCTTGAACTATTTTAGTCAAACTTATTTCACACACTGGTTTGATAAGGGTTAATTACAGTTAGCATTTGGCTTGGATTAGCGTGCGAACTAAAACAAGCGTGATCACGTGTTGACTGACCACATGAACGTTAACTGATCATGATAGCTCAGCCCATGTCATTAATGCACACCATTAGTGTTTTATTGCAGCACGAAAATGATTTATCGGCAATAACTGCTTATCCATTGGAAAGAGAGGCGTTAAACATTCTTTCGTCTAGAAGTCGTGAATCAAACAAATGCGGCGTCTGCAAGAGTCATAGATTCACATGAGTCCCTGCATCCGCAGGGGCTCAGGTGAATCTATGACTCTTGCTTGGGCGCGTGCCAGTGTAAGTCCGTGTGTGGCGGAGGCCAGCTTCAGCAGACTGTCGGTATAGAGTCGTGAAAACACGGGTAGAAAAGGAAGTGTTTGGGCTGGGCCGGCATGCACACGAATGCATGTACAGTCACATGTGTGTGTATTTAAAAACCTAGACACTTGCGTAGAACACACATGTACACACGCCAGCAAGCAAGTAAACGCACTCGCATGCTTGCAGAACGCACGTTTCCACTGACGCACAAACACACACACACACACACACACACATGTCGCAGGGACATGCGCGCGCGCACACACACACACACACACACACACAGACACACACACAAACACACACACGTGCACATAGAATAGTCAGCATAGACAGGACTAAAAATAAGCCTGCGACCTAATATATTATCCCTGAAAAAAAAGTTTCACTGATTTCATTTTCAGTCTTTGTCTACCAAACCCAATAACGCCAGTCAACAATAGGACCAATCTCCCCCCACCCCAACTCACCTTAACTACAATCTCCCCCCCCCCTCCCCCCGCCCCTCATGGTGTCGCCGGAACACTGAAGGCAATAAATCAATACACTTGAGCTGTGTGTGTAGCAGATTGAAGAACTAACGCAACATGGCAAATCGCTTATGCCTGTTTGGACTTGATTCTTCTACAGCGGGACCCGTAGCTAGTCCAGTGTCAAGCCAGCTTGACAAGGCACACCAGTTCTCTGTTCAAAAGGCATAGGGCCTCATATGCCCCCGCGGCTTCGGGGGGCTCGTTAGGACCTGCACCTTTTGCCGGCCGCGTGTCTGTCGTTTTTGAATGCTTGCTAGTTGTGCGCAGGAGGTCGTATTAATTTTATTAACAGTCGCTAAGCGGGCCAGTGTCGTGCCCAAAAGGCATAGATCCTCATGAGCCCCCGCATTTGCGGGGGCTCATGAAGATCTGTGCCTTTTCCTGGTAGATGTCGTGGCGAGCAGTTGGTGTGCTCAGTTGTTCGTTGTGGAGGTCGTAGCATTTTGTTGGAGCGTTCGTTCAACGCCGGCCAGTGTTTTCCGAACGCTACCAACGCATAGCTCGCTGTACACACATTATACTGATCTGACAGTTCGATAACCAAAGCCCTCCACCTCTTCCCCCCCCCCTCCCCCCAGTCACTCACGCACTGCTTCTGTCTTTAGACAGCCCTTCCGCCCCCACCCATTTCCACCTTATCCACCCCACCCACCCCACCCCCACCCACCCTTTTACTATGTGTGCTCAGCCCGTACCTCATTTTACCTGTACCGCATTCCTCGCCCTCCTAGCACTTTTCGACCTGGGGTCGGGGACGTTGTGAGCAGTCAGTAGTCTTAGTGGAACCTTACCTGTGCGCCGCAGACGTCCATCATCGCTCTGCCTGCAGATAGTACCAGTCGACGTGCTGTGGCTGGGATATTTATACGGCTGCGTTTTGAGAAGCACTGGACAGACCATGTAGACGCGACACGGTGTCATTTTTAGACACGTTGGCCGCAAAGGCGTGCGCATTTTTGTGACGGGGGGGGTAGAACATGCGCATGGTTCGTGCCGGTGTGATTTGTGGAGGATCGAGTGGGATCGACGTGCGTCTGGTGTTACCGGTGTGTATCAGTTTGGAGTGAGATTCCCGTTCTGTTTGGTGCTGTGCGAGTTCGATTTACCGTTGTTCTCCGCGCCGGATCCCTACGGCAGGAGATGGCTAATCTGGCACTACCCTTGAATTATCATGGTCTCTCCAGCAACTGGTACATAGTCGAGGCGCTTGACCCTTTTAGCCCCGGATCCCTACGGCAGAAGATGGCTTGACCATGTTAATTTAAGGGCAGTGCCAGATTAGCTTGGCGCCGATAGGCGCCAAGCTAATCTGGCACTACCCTTGAATTATCATGGTCAAGCCATCTCCAGCATCTGGTACATAGTCGTTAGGTAACACCTCGAAAATTGGAGAAATGGGACCTTGGGGCTAAAAAGGTTCGATATAGTATGGCGCCGTAGACGGCATTTATGAATGGCGAGTTTGGATTTCAACCCCGTCACTCTGGTCGGAGACTGTGTTTCTAAAAATGTTAACCCGTTCCGGGCCAGCGGACGCACACTGGGTCTCTGCAATCTTCGATAATTACTACGCAAACTGGAAAAAAACAAACAAAAAAAAAACCAAAACCCAACAACAAACAAGCCGTCTCGGAAACATGGATTCAGTTTTCAAAGTAGTGTCACAGCAACGGGCCTAGATCCTCGTGCGCCCCAGCGGAGCTCCAGTGATTGAAATGTGCACAGAATCCTCACCCGTGTCTTTGACAACAGTCCGGCGGGGGAGGGGGGGGGGGGGGGCACAGAACGTGAAAGCCGAAGCTTCTTAATCTTAACTCTTTGGGTGTCGGTAGCGGTTTTAGTCGCAATGATTCCTGCAGGAATCAGCGCGACTGAAACCGCTATCGACACCCAACAGGGTTGAACTCGCCGTGTCGATTTTACCCCTGTCCCAGTTAGCTGGAGTAGAGAGATTGGATTAAATGGGGGGGGAGGGGGGGGGGGGGGGGGGGGCTCGTGGAATTAACCCACCGTGAAGTGTTTTCCTGGAGTCGGTTCTTGTGCTGTCGTGATACTAGCGTCACCCCCTTCTGCCTACAAGAGGCATAGATTCTCATAGCCCCTACAACCGCAGGGGCTCACGAGAACTGTGCCTCTTATGCCCTTCCCTTCCCCCCCCCCCCCTCCCACTAAAAAATAAATAAATAAATTTATAAAAAAATCTGCTCCCTTGTTTTTGCTCTAACAGAGGAAACGGCTCCGGCTTGGCTTGAAATGGCCGACTTGTTATAGAGACCTTTTCCGCTCACTTCTTCTTGGAGTGGCAGAGAGAATGAGACATAAATGCTGGTAAATTCCAGGATCCAGTTGCATGAGCGAGCTTAGTCCTGCGCCAGCCACTAAGCAAGGTGCGCCGCTATAAGCGGCGCACCATGCTTCGTGGCTGGTGCAGGACTAAGCTCGCTCATGCAGCTGGCCTCAGGTGTGTTATTGTGTCAGGCTTTTCAGTCAGGTGTGTCTCTGAAAAAGGAACGGTGGTGTCACGTAAAAGTGAGCCGGAAATGGCCCGTTCAGTGCGGAGGAAATGTGAACACCACCCAACTGAAAGAGACATAGATCCTTATCAGACCCCGCAGTCGCGGGGGCTGATGAGGATCTATGCCTCTTGCTGACACCACTTTGAAGTAGTAGAGTCTGAAATAGCTCAGGTGGTTAAGCGTCGGAGCAAGAGAGCGAAGGGAATCGCCGGGTTGTGGGTTCGAATCCCCATCCCGGCCCCGGTAGCTGGACTCACAATCCAGGGAAAAAAAGAGGGGCTTGTTCCATAGCATGTCCGTTGAAAGGTCCAGGTAAATCAAAAGTGGCACGGTTGCAGTGCGCCTGAATTGATCAGTGTTCAGGTCGTACTCCATAGGCGATTTCTCTGTCCCCCATAACCCGCTGGTCAGGGCCGTCCATTGTCACTTCGGTGCCGTGGACGTTAAACCCCGAACTAATCAACCAACCACCTCTTTGAAGCCATGTTCATATATATATATATATATATATATATATATATATATATATATATATATATATATATATATATATATATATATATATATATATATATATATTTTTTTTTTTTTTTTTTTTTTGGGGGGGGGGGGGGGGTGTTTAGTTCACGAAGATTGTGGAAACAGGGTCTGGTCAGCTGGCACTGCATGCCACGGGCTAGAGTGTTGGAAAAGATAGATGACTTGGATAGGCGCACGATTTAAACGTATCGATATATACAAGGAGTCGTTTGAAAGGAGTATACAACACTACAAAGTTTAGATGAATAAATAAATAAATAAGAATCACCAACCACCGTGTGCATTTCAGTCTCTGAGGGACTCGACAGTTTTAGCGAATGTCCTATACACAGACAAGGTGTTTGCTTTCAGTCCGTTGCTCTGAAATAAGACGAATACCTTTATTGTCCAAAAGATGGGAAATTTGTTTGCAACAGAATTTTTTTTAAATAGTTGTTAAAAAAAAACAACAAATGTGAACATGAAACAAATAAATACATTTGACGGACTAGAACACAGCGACCGATTACAGTGAGTATGTGCACGTATATATTATAACATCACAACCATCTGTAATGATAAACACACGTATTATTCACCATTAGGAGTGGAACCATTATTTCAGGACCAAGTCGTATATAACTTTAGGAATCATCTATTGACCATTTAGCTGCCGGTAGCGTTTTTTTGTGTGGAGGTGATGCTTACAGGAATCATCGGGAGCCACAAAAAGCGCTACCGACAGCCAAAGGGTTAAGCAAGCAGTACACACAGGTTACGGGAGTTGACGCGAGAGTGACAGCGTTGGGTCTGGTTACCTCGCAAAAGAAGCGCCAAACAACTCTGGCACCACCCCAGAGCTGTCATGGCCGCCCGCTATAGTGTCTTGGGGGGTGATTGCCTTCAGCTACACGTGCACACTCGGCCGAGCCAAGAGTTTCAGGATTGATTAGCGAGGCAGAAATATCTCCATTGTTCATGGAGCCAAGAGATCGTAAGAGCGTGTCGCGCCAACGAATTGAAAATCCCAGTGGATTCATGTGTTGAACCGGCCACGTGTTTTGTTTGCGCGTGAAAAAGTGAAGCCTGCATTTGCCTGCAGAAAAAAAGCCAAGGATTACCTCCCCGCTCCAGCACGTACGTGGGGGATAACCCAGTCCACGGGAGACAACCCAGCAGTACGATGTATTCTGCATTGATAGAACACATGAGACGGACAACCCAGTCAGCAAAAGGTCCTCATGCCCACGATGGTCTCGGTGGGCCCAAAGATGTTTTGCTACAGGGGACATGGTACTGCTGAATTTTTTTACATTTTTTTAACCCATTTGACCCCACGGCCGCATTTTGGAGGCATCACCTAACGACTGTGCCAGTTGCAGGAGGTGGATTGACTGTGATAATTCAAGGGTAGGGCCAGATGAGCTTGGCGCCTGAAGGCGCCAAGCACTACCCTTGAATTATCATGGTCAGTCCCAGCTGTAGTGTGTTGGGGTTAAATGGGTTAAACCTGTTTTTAGATGTAGCGGTTCATGCAGGAAGAGACTGTGATAGCTCAGACAGACAGAGGCTATGGTAGCTCAGACAGACAAACAGATACTCATTGCAGGCAGTCAGGTGCTGTGATATCTTCGACAGAAATACGCTGTGAGCGTTCAGTCAGAAACTATGATTTGATAGCACGGTTGGAACTGTAGGGCTCGGTGGATCTTATTTGGCCAGTGCTTTCAACATGGATGTTCTGGTCTGAAATGAGGACCCACATGGAGAGTGTGTGCTGCGATACTTGGTGACTCTAGTCGAGCGAAGCACAAGCGTTCTGTAAGTATCCAGTGCCAATGGCTTGTTTCATGTTTGACGCCTCACAGCAAGAGATTTTTGGACCATGATAGTTCAAGGGTGGTGCCAGAATAGATAGGTGCCTGGAGGCCCATGGTCTTTCTTTCATGTACATGCACTTTTCTGTAATCATCCTGAGTGCCGAACCATTCTGACACCATCTTTGAACCATTATGGTCGATTAGCTGCTGCACTGGTATGTTGCCTGCCCGATTTATGGGATTTGGATCTTGTCGCTCCATCTGTTAACGCACTCAAGGCAACCAGCATCAATAGATGAAAAAAGTGTTGCATAACATTGCCAGCGGCAATGCTAGAGGACACTTCCTCAGCGGTTGGATGCGGGGCACCTTGAATGAGTCCACTTTAACCTTTTGGGTGTCGGTAGCAGTTTTAGTCGCGATGATTCCTACAGGAATCATCGCGACTAAAACTGCTACCGACACCCGAAGGGTTAATTAGGGCTCAGTGCTTTTAAAATATTGCACATGCAGGAGCATATTACGTACAGCTGTTGTTGCTAGGTAGTGATCTACGGAAGGCTGATTGCACTAGTCTTGGTGTGAACCTGGCAAGCAGGACATACACTGCTGTACTTTGGGAGTGCTTTGACCCTTGAACGGGTGTGCACAGGCCTAACTTTTGTCAATGGGAGTGTGTGGTGTGAACTTTTGATACTAGTTATTATTTTTAATACAACTGGCATGCTTTTGCTGACATGTCACAAGGATATCTCAGTTTCACATGTGATGATAAAGCTTGTGCAGTCTCCCCCGCACTGTAATGATGCCATTGGCAATGTCAGGATTAGCCAGGAGCTGGAGTTAACATGTTTAACCCCAAGGGCACACTTCCCAAATTTTTTATGTGTCACCTAACAACTATGTACCAGTTCCAGGAGATAGTTTGACCATGATAATTCAAGGGTAGTGCCAGATTAGCTTGGCACTGACAGGTGCCATGCTAATCTGGCACTACCCTTGAATTATCATGGATGATCCATCAACTGCTGTAGTGCGTCAGGGCTGAATGGGTTTAGTAAGAGCGACCCCACTGTGGCACTTTACGACTTCCCCCCAAAAATGTCGATTCTGAGGTAAGAACCTTTTTAAAAATTTGTATAAATTTAATTATGCTGGACTTACCCATTACGCAATATAAATCACTTGTGCTTAGTTTCAATGATAAAATGTTCACCCATTGCTTGAATAAATTTGACTACGCTAGTTCAAGGGTGGTGTATAATAATAATAATACCGGTTATTATGTAGGTGCTTTTTCCCCAATTCGGCGAATGGGCTCAAAGCGCCGTGAACTGAACCCAACACGCACACTCACGTGACACACATGCATTCACTCTGAAGACAAACACAGTGCAAGACAGACACAGGACATTCACATGGTGCGAAGGGTCAGCTCAGCTACTGAGGTTTCAGAAATTTTGATCGCTTGTATTTGAAATTTATAAAGTGGCCTGAAACCGGTACCAAAGTGCAGGAATCACCTTGACTGAAAGGCCACTGACAGCCAAAGGGTTAATGGATAAAAATAAAAACACGTGTATAATAATAATAATAATAATACCGGCCATTATATAGGTGCTTTACCCAATTTTGGAAATCAGCTCAAAGTCAAAGTGCCGCGAACTGAAGCCAGCCTCAAATGAAACACACATGTTCACTAACACATTACAGGAAAAACACAGGACATTCACGTGGTGCGAAGGGTCAGCTTAGCTCAGCCGGTTTCAGAAATTTTGACCGCTTGTATTTCAGATTGATAAAGTGTCCTGAAACCGGTACCCTCTGGATGAAGGTTGATAACTCATGATGAATAGGTATATGGCGCTGAAAACAGCAGCTTGAAATTATTGCTATGGGCTTCTTGTACTTGTTACCCCTGCTCGGTGGAGAGGATGTGAAGCATCTGTCCCCCTAATCAGTATCATCAGTACAGCGGTCAAGGGGTTAAGAATTGTTAACCCATTCGGGCCCATAGCCGCATTTCCCCGATTTTGGAAATGACGTCTAACAACTATGTACCAGTTGCAGGAGATGGATCGACCATGATAATTCAAACGTAGTGCCAGATTAGCTTGGCGCCTTCAGGTGCCAAGCTAATCTGGCACTACCCTTGAATTATCATGGTCGATCCATCTCCTGCTGTAGGCCATCAGGGCTGAATGGGTTAATACATAAATAGGTAGCGCTGGGAGTGGGGGTCATGGATTGTCTGCGTGTCTATGTGCCTGTCTGTCTAGGTTACTTTGTCCACGCAATAGCTCTGAAACTATTGGACAGATTTTTAAAAATTCTGTCTTCTGAATGTTCCCAGGGCTTGTGGGGATGGAGTCTGTGTGCCTGTCTGTCTAGGTTACTTTGTCCACACAATAGCTCTGAAACTATTGGACAGATTTTTTAAAAATCCTGTCTTCTGAATGTTCCCAGGGCCTGTGGGGATGGAATCGCCAACGCGAGGCATCCTGAAAAATGGGGGTGGTGGCATCAGTGCTGGCGGTGACGACAGCTACTTGTTCTGCAACGTTCCAGAGCATCACGACCTGGTCAGTATTTAACCATTTCCATCCTGATACACTACTGCTTGAAATCGAATTGCCTGTGATAGTTCAAGGGTGGTGCCAGCATAGCTTGGCGCCTGAGGCGCCAAGCTATCCTGGCACCATCCTTGAACTAGAATGGTCGATCTATAATGTAGCCTTCCGAGGAAACTAAGCAATTTTTTAAAATGCAGCCTCTGGAGGTAATGGGTTAACTCCGTCAAGGCATCCTGCATCAATAGCTGTGGAAGTGTCCTATAGTGGTGCCACACTCCATAAGCTAGCACAAGGTGTCGCTCAATTTCATCGACCTGCCACACATACCGGTCAGCCACAGTATACTGAATTCCAGTACCTGGAAGCCACGAAGTCACAGCAGGTGACTTGCGTCCTTGTAACTGAAGTTTGTTGTAACCCATTCAGCCCCGACGCCATAGGGCAGAGGATGAATCAACCATGATAATTCAAGGGCAGTGCCAGATTAGCGCGGCGCCATCAGGCGCACCTTGCTTAGTGGCTGGTGCAGCAACAGGCCCCTGGCTTTTAAGTGTACTGATAGTGTCCCTTGGCTGTGGGAGCTTGATCAATTGTTTTTCAGTCCAGGCTTATGTGTGTAAGCCCTCTGGCATTTGTCCGACAGGAATCGTTCCGACAAAGAAGGCTACCTACTGCCAAAGGGCTAACATGCTCTGCTGTGATTAGTTTGTGTACAGTTTAAAGGCCCACTACCAACTGTTCAAAAATACACTTCTGTAACAGATGGTTACGAAACGCCACACACAGGTCTAGTTATGGTTCATTTAGACATAGGATAATCCAGTTCACACACGTCGTCTTTATGTCAAGTAATCTGACAGTGACTCCACTCCTTCCTAGAAATACAACGCTATCAGTACTAGAAACAGATAAAAAAAAAAATAGATGTAGCCACTAACACCTGCACAGAATAAATGTTATAAGTGCGATTACGCATGTGCCTTTGCTGCCTGTCCAAACTGCTGTTAAAGTTCATTAGGTGTGTCAACACTGCATAACAAACACAAATGGTGCAGAAATGTGTCTTCAGATTTATGCGTGATGGTACTTTAAACCTGTAAGGCTGGATATACACTTGACTGCACTGATCTGCATGCCAACAGCTGATTGAAAACTGGATAAACGTGCGATATCTCATGTTTGTGTGAGCTTCTAATTGCACCTGTTTCAGCACAAACAGTTGATTCAAATTAACACATTCTGCCCCAGGACCGAAATCCCCAAAGTTTGAAGCTGCGCTTTGGGGGACTGTATTACAATTCAAGAGACAGATCGAGCATGACAGTTCAAGGGTGGTGCCAGAATAGCTTGGCGCCGATCGGCGCCAAGCTATTCTGGCGCCACCCTTGAACTATCATGCTTGGTCCATGCCTTGCTGTGGTGCGTTGGGCTGAATGAGTCGGTCGACAGTTTGCACGGAAACACTTGCAGTCCTATTTTTCAAACAACTCCAAATTCGTAATACACGTGATTCTGATGGAGATTGAGCAGAGGTCAGTGCATGCAGTCAGGAGCAATAAGTGATCAGTGTTTTTTAAAGCTGAGGTGCAATGAGAAAAACCCGCCCAGCGCGTGTTTTAAAAGACTCTACAGGACCCAGCTTGGGCCCTGCCCCTAAGTGGGTCAAATCGGTTCGTAACACAGTTGACGGAGTTGGCAACTGCGTATCCCGAGCTTGCAAAACTCTCGGAAAACGACAGACCACTTCCTGTTGCACGGAAATCATCGCGATTAGCAGATCGGACAACAGCAGACGATTCTGTGACACTTTGAAACTGACCAACAGCCACGGATTTTACGCGTTGGGGACTATGATGGCAGAATTTGGAGTTGGCTGTACATGCTGTAAGTATGACTCCTGACACTTTGTAGTTGTGAACGAATTTTTTCAACACGTACCTCCAGTCCAATATAGGCTAATATAAATAAATAAAGAAGCATTGTGATGTACAACCAACACAGTAAATTGGATGAGAGAGAGAGAGAGAGAGAGAGAATCGACTGTTTACATAGATGCCAAAAGATACAAGGTCGCCATGGGTCAAGCTGATTTTTAGTAGCTGCCCTTCGTATGGAGAATTTTGTTTGCTGTAGGCCACTCCAGATGAAAAGATATAACAACAAACACAAAACGACAAATAACCCCTCCTTCCTCACCCTTCCGATATCAAATAAAGCTTCAGGCTGTGCTGTGTAACTTACGGATAGCTCGGCCTGGTCCATATCCAGTGTGCGTCCAGGCAAGACACAAATGGCCTGCTCTGTCCGTCGGGTGGTCGAGTGTCGTCTGCTACTGTTGCTGTCAGTAGAAATATCGCTGGTTTAGATCAGTGATCGCGGTGCCCACTCCGCGCTGCATACAGGAAGTGGCCTGTCTTTTTCACGGGAGTTTTGCCAGCACGACAAACGCAGTTGAAAACTGAGTCAACTGAGTTCCAAACCGGTTTGCCGAAGTTAGCCGAACGTTCACGAAGACAGGGCCCTCGCTGGGTCCTGCAAAGTTTTTTTAAAACACGTGCGGGGCGGAGTTTTTTTGACTGTTTCTCAGCTTTAAGGACAGTACATGGACTGGAAATCTGCTTGCTCTGCATTTGTCGCTGGCTTAACAGAGATGAACTCCTCAATCCGTAGGACACCAGTTGAACCAATCTTTGCCACCAAGAGATATAGAATTCTTATAGACATGTGTGCCTGTTGCTTATGGATCAGGCTGGATGATCCTTGTTTCTGAGATCTGATTTTTGGCTCACGTGTGAAGCAAAAGTGAGTCTAAGTTTTGGGTCAGTGGTCGGCCGTCCAGCGTCCGTCCGCCGTCGTCCGTCCGCTGGCATCCGTCGTTTGTGGTAGACTTTAACGTTGGCATTTTCTCGGAGACTATTGAAGCCAGTCTTCAAACTTGGCTCAATGATACTTTGCGGCAAGACCTTTCTAAACATACCAATTTGAGTGACCTCTCACAAAGGTCAAGGTCACAGGGGATCAGGAAATATGTCAAAAATAGCTATTTTTTCACATAATTTATTTTTTCTCAAATACTATTCACAACTTCAAACTCAAACTTTGTACAACGGCACCTGATGTTAAGACCTTTCAAGGCATACTAACTTGGTTGATCCCTCGGAAAGGTCAATGGTCACAAGAGCTGAGGAAATAGGTGAAAAATAGCCATATTTTGACAAAAGATGTTTTTTCTCAAATACTGTTCACAACTTAAAACCCAAACTTGCTACAGAGATACCTGATGGTAAGACCTATCTATGCATACTAATTTGGATGACCCCTCGGAAAGGTCACGGGTTACAAGAGGCTGGCAAATGTGTGTAAAATGGCAATTGTTGATAAATTGTAGGTATTATCAAAATTTTTGAAAATTTTTCAACAAAATTTGTCACAAAGATAGCTGATGATAAAACCTTCCTATGCATACTAATTTAGTCGACTCATCGCAAAGGTCAGGGGTCACAGGGGTTTGACAGATGTGTGAAAACTGACACAATTTTTAGAAACGTGGATTTTGTTGGTGCAGAAGCCATCCCTTTACTTATTGTCACACATGCCTGGATCGGTCATACATGTGAGCCATCAGGGCTTTGCCTTTCTTGTTTGCAATACAGTGAGTTGAGAATACAAAACGTTGGTGTCCTCGGCAGACCCAGCACATATTCAGAACGAAAAAGAATATTGTTCAGTTTTGGAAAAAGTGTATGTACAGGTCCACTGTCTGACTCAGTAAAACCTGTTTTGAGCAACCTCTTTTTGCAAAGAAAAAAGTGGTCTCAGAAGACAGGTGGTCTTTCAAGAGAGGTCTTGATGGGCAGAATGTGTCACCCGTCATTAAAGACCATCATTCAGGTGGCTACAGCCACAGTCACAGTTACAGGCACAGTCACAGCTACAGCCACAGTCACAGTTACAGTCACAGTCACAGTTACAGCTACAGTCACAGTTACAGCCTCAGTCACAGTTACAGCCACAGTTACAACTACAGCCACAGTCACAGTCACAGTTACAGCTACAGCCACAGTCACAGGTACAGCCACAGCTACAGCCACAGTTACAGTCACAGTCACAGCTACAGTCACAGTTACAGCCACAGTTACAGCTACAGTCACAGTTACAGCCACAGTCACAGTTACAGCCACAACCACAGCCACAGTCACAGCTACAGCCACAGTTACAGCCACAGTTACAGTCACAGTTACAGTTACAGTCACAGTTACAGTCACAGTTACAGTCACAGTCACTGTCAGCTACCGCCACAGTCACAGCTACAGCCACCTGAACGATGGTCTTTAATGATAGATGATCTCTAATAAGGGTGGTCGCTCAAAATATGTTTCGGCGATTTCGGCATTGTCGGTGATTGTGTCTTTGAGAAGGTACCCAGATTCGTTTGCCAGTCTGTGAAACGGTATATCCAGAAATCCATCATATGGACTATTACAACTTCAGGCCTACAGTATCAGCATTGTCTGTCATGGTCTTGAGGGCATTGTCTGGTGGCAGGCTGTCCTGTGATTTTGGACCTATAGATATTGCCCAAAGGGCTAGGGGCTGGTCTGTGATTCTGGATCCTAAGGCGTCTGTGTGATGGCCTGTGATTTTGGACCTTACGGCCTCTGGCCTCACAGACCATCACTGGCATAGTGTAGGGTTGTGGGGTCGGAAGTGTGTGTGCTACCATGTGTACTTGTACCCCTACAGGAATTGTGTTCAGTGAGGCGTGGAAACCCTTGACAGCTATTGTGCCACTATGCATTCAGGCCTTTGAGATTAGCAGATAATAGAAACCTACCTGTACTGGTCATGTGTGGTACTATAGTACAATACTGGTGCCGCTGGTGCCATACAGTTTCCTTGCTGCTAGAGCGGTACCGTTGTGAAGTGAACCGCGGAATGGATGCTTCTTGAAGAAATATATCATTTCCTGAGGTAATTTCTACTTTGCACGCAATGTGGGCATTGATCGATACTGATATTGATATCACATCAGTATTGATAAGATTGTGTGCAATAATAACAATACCAGTCATTATAATATACACGTTTGATTCCGCTCAAAGCGCCGTGAAACCAACCCACACGCTGACGTGAAACATGTGCATTCATTCTAAAGACAAACACAGTGCAAGACAAACACAGGGCATTCACATGGTGCAAGGGTCAGCTCAGCTATGGAGGTTTCAGAAATTGTGATCGCTTGTATTTGAAATTTATACAGTGGCCTGAAACTGGTACCAAAGTGGATGGGGAGGAAGAGCGGGAGTCCCTCGATGGTCCGCCCGAATTAATGGTGACACGTGCAAGAGGAGAAAAGTCAAATGTTGGAACGGCCCAGTATCGAACCTCACACCTTTTAGTTTTAGTGGCCTGCGCTTTACCGCTGCGCCATGGACTGCCCTGTAATGACTGGTTTCACTGTGTGTCTGCTGGTGTGTGATTTTGAACCTTACAACAGTGTGCATAGGACTGCAGATCATAGATCAGTTACGGACGCTAGTATTCAGCCCATTGGCTGTCAGTAGTGCTTTTGGTCTGCAGGAATCACGGCGACAGAATGCGCTGCTGACATCCAATGGGTTAACCCCTTGAGCGTTAATGATAATAATGCTTGGCATTAACCCATTCAGCCCTGACGCCCTACCACCGTGAGATGGCCTTAGTTGCCTGCTCGGCGTTAAACCCAAATAACTAACTAACCTGATGCCTACAGCAGGAGATGGGTCGACCATAGTCATTCAAGGGCAGTGCCAGATTAGCTTGGCGCCTGTCGGCGCCAAGCTAATCTGGCACTGCCCTTGAATGATCATGGTCGATCCGTCTCCTGCAACTGGTGCATAGTCATTAGATGACGCATCCAAGATTTGGGAAATACGGCCGTCGGGCTGAAGGAGTGAAAGATGTGAAACTAAGGGTATTTTCCCTCACAGGGTATGGTCAGTGGAAAATCGCAGACCAGCACACAAATAACAGGTGAGCCTAAATATTAGCACTCCAGTATACCGTGGTATCCAATGCACACAGGTGTCAGCGTGGTCCCCGTGGTGGTGATAGGTGCGCAAAATCTGCTTGGGCCGAAGTCATCCGTATCTGGCTCACACAGAACTGTACGCAAACACACATAGAGCTGTACGCAAACACACACAGAACTGTACGCAAACACACACACACAGAGCTGTACGCAAACACACACAGGACTGTACGCAAACACACACAGAGCCACCCAAGGCTAACTTCAGGCCAAGGACCTGTTGCTAACCAAGTGGTTTTTCTTCACGCGTCTATGTAAATTCACAAAGTGCTGCAATAACACGATCGCTAATAATGTAGTCTGACTTTATGGCTTTTTGGTACTGTGATATACTACAGCTGACCTGTACATCATCTGTAGGACGTGGATTTGTGCATGTGTATGTTCTTTGTTTTCTGCAGGCCATTAGTATTATTGATTAATGGCTGATTCATGATGTATGGGTGCGGAATACACAGCATTTTGCCACATATCTGTATGCATCGTGAGTGTCTCAAGTGAGTTAATTTTCAAGAAAGCTTACTTTTCAATTTATAATTTTACTTTGTCGTTTTCAGGAGGACTACATTGCTGAATTGCAAGAGAAGTTGAAATTCTTCAAAGCCAAACTTTTCCAGGAAAAGGTGGGTACTCGTTTCACTGTAAAGATTTTTGCCTGAGCACTTTCCAGCACTACCCTTGCTCTGCTTAACCTATTGAGCCCTGACACTACGCAGGTCTTGGATCGACCATGATAATTCAAGGGTAGTGCCAGATCAGCTTGGCACAATCAGGTGCCAAGCTGATTGGGCGCTACCCTTGAATTATCATGGTCGATCCATCTACTGCAACAGGTACATATAGCTGCTAGTTGACTCTTTCCAAATTTGCAGACTTGGGGATACATGAGTTAAACAGACGTTGCAGCTATTTTGTATAAGGGTATCTGTTGGGCCATCTCAGAGCTGCGTTAATACAACTTTCAAGAACTGTCAAAATATCTGCCTGCAAGCTTGAAGTAGAGTTTCAATTGATGTGTGGCTTGGGCACGAAAAAAATCTTCTACATCGTCTTCCGACAGGCACACAAACTGTTTTTGTAGGCACACCCGTCAGGTATTTCTCCTAGTGGGGGACCTTTTGTGCATGTATCGCCGACAAGAACCTTAAACGATCCTAGATTTAAAACATCCTCTGGTTAGAACCGTTCACAGAGAGAACCATTGCAGATGTGGGGGTTACAGGTGTTACGGAGGGGGAGGGGGTAGGTTCTGTCCTGATTTGGCGAAAGATAGTACATATTGTGAAAAGCATGATTTTCATTATGACGCCAACTGTGTCTCTGCAACCTTCGTTAATTCAACAACCATGAAAACCTACCTGTCCCAGGAACGTGGATTAAAAGTAGTATTGGCAAGAGGCATAGATCCTCATGGGCCCCCGCAACTGCGGGGGCTCATGAGGATCTATGCCACTTGCAGTTGGGTAGTGTTCAAATTTTCATGGCACTGAAAGGGTTACAATGGAAGACTCACTTTCTCACCAAAAAAAATGGACTTGCAGCCTTGTGCCAAGTGAGGACCGGGCTGTGTATAGCATCTATAGAGAACTGCTTGGGCGGTGTGTCGGCAAATTTCACGGAGGCTGTTCTGACTTGGCAGACATCTTTTTAACCTGAGGACACGGAGAGACCATGCGAGTTCAAGGGTGTTTGCAGAAGGCACCCAGCTATCCTGGCACCCCCCTTGAACTGTGGCGGTCAGTCTGTCTCGTGAACTGTAGCAGTCTTCGGGATGCAGGACAGCCCCCACGTTTCTGTATTCTAATCTGACGCTAGCTCAGCGTGCGAGGCAACATTGTGCAGAGGGAAGTCCGCAGTTTGATGAGTGTGGGATTTCTGACGACTGCGTGGGTCTTTTAACCCCATATCATACTGAGGCGAAACGCTTCACATTTGCACACTACCGTATGCAAGCTACATTACAGTACTTACAGATAACGATATGGACCAATGACCTTAGTTCAAGGGTGGTGCCAGAATAGCTTGGCGCCTAGAGGCACCAAGCTATTCTGGCACTACCCTTGAACTATTTTAGTCAAACTTATTTCACACACTGGTGTATTCCGAATGATAGGGGTTCAAACCTTAACTGCTACTGATGATACCATTTATGAGTGCCTTTTCCATCAAACAACTCCACCAGGGAGGCCCCTTTGGGGGCTTAACTGCCTGTCCCAAGTCAGGATAAAGGAGGAGGGTTAGGCGTGGGGCTAGCGACTCCACCCTGTAAAAAGAAACTTGCTACGGAAACGACAACAAGGGAAAAAGCGACAACCGGCGCTGGGAGCGAAGCAGACCAGGAAACTGGACTTATGACGGATGGGGACCAAAGCCGCAAGGACGTCTCCACCCCGATAGCGGAACTCCTGACGCCAAAACGATGGATCAGAATTGGATGCTGGAACGTGCGAACGCTCTACCAGACTGGAAAGCTGGCGCAAGCAGTAAGTGAACTGAACCGCCACAAACTAACTCTCATGGGAGTAACAGAAGCAAGATGGACTGGTGCTGGCAGACAGAGGTTGAGCTCCGGAGAAGTCATCATCTGGTCTGGAAGAACAGACAACGAACACCGAGAAGGAGTTGCTGTCATCATCAATAAGAGCAAGGCCAACACCGTTCTACAGTGGAAACCTGTGAACGAGCGCCTGCTGTACGTCAGGATGAATTCCAAATACGCAAAGCTGTCTATTGTTGTGGGCTACGCACCGATAGACGACGCGGAAGAAGAGGATAAGGATGCATTCTACGACGCCCTCCAAGCTGTTTTGGAAGACATCCCTCGACATGACGTGCTGATGCTGATCGGTGACTTCAACGCTAAGGTCGGCTGCGACAATGAAGACAGAAAGAGGACCATGGGACGACATGGAGCGGGTGTGATCAACGACAACGGGGAGAGGCTGGTCAATTTCTGCGAGGAGAATGACTTAGTCATAGGAGGGACCCTGTTTGCGCATAGGGAGATCCACAAACTCACATGGAAATCACCAGACGGCAAGACCCAGAACCAGATCGACCACATCATCATTAATGGTCGCTGGAGGCACTCTCTGCAGGATGTGCGAGTGATGCGACATGCTGACATTGGCAGCGACCATAGTCTTCTGGTGGGGAAGGTGACATTGAAGCTTAGGAAAGTAAAGATAGGAGACACCAGAAATCAGCGCTACGACGTGGCCAAGTTGAAAGACCCAAAAGTGAAAGAAGAGTTTAGGTTGGCCCTCAGGAATAGATTTAGTGTTTTGGAAGATGAGACAGCGCTGACTATTGAAGATTTCAACAGAGCCATGAAGGAAACAGGAGGGGAAGTTTTAGGATACAGAAAGAGCAGGAAGACAGAGTGGATCTCAGAAGACACGTGGGCTCGCATAGAAGAGAGAAGACAGATCAAGAAGAAACTTTTGGATACCAAATCACCAAGACTGAAGGAAAGAATATCAAGAGAATACAGAGAGAAAGATCAAGCGGTGAAGACATCAGCGAGAAGAGACAAGAGAATGTACACAGAAAGGCTGGCAGAAGAAGCGGAGGCAGCTGCAAAACAGAGAGACATGAAGACAGTGTACCAAAACACCAAGAAGCTGAAGGGCGATTACGGGCAACACCACGACCTTCCAGTGAGAGCTGAAGATGGAACTCATGTCACAGTAGAGGAAGAGAAGCTGAAGAGATGGAAGCAACACTTCGAGTCCATCCTGAACCGCTCAGACCCACCAACCCTCACTGACATTCCTGAAGCGGAGGAGGACCTGGACATTAACCTCGGCAACATTACTATTGCGGAAGTCAAGCAGGCCATTCAAAAGCTGAAGAACGGGAAGGCACCTGGCGATGACGGAGTGTGCCCCGAGATGCTGAAAGTAGAAGATACGGTAACGCCGCAGCTTCTTTGTCAGATTTTTCAAAAGATCTGGGACACTGAGGAAGCGCCGAGCGATTGGAAGACCGGCACCATCGTCAAACTTCCGAAGAAAGGAGACCTGGGGAACTGTAACAACTGGCGAGGCATCACCTTACTATCCCTCACCAGCAAGATCTTCAGCCGCATTCTCCTTGAATGCATTACGACAGCAGTGAATGGCATCCTTCGCCGGGAGCAGGCAGGTTTTAGGAAAGGCAAGTCCTGCATTGACCATATTTTCGTACTGAGACAGATCCTTGAGCAGTCTAACGAATGGAATGGATCCCTCTATGTGGTCTTTGTAGACTTTGAGAAGGCCTTCGACAGTCTGCATCGAGACTCCCTTTGGAAAATCCTGCGATACTATGGAATCCCCCAGAAACTTGTCAACGTCATCAGGTCCCTGTACAAGAATTTTGAGTGCAGAGTCGTCCACAACAACCAGCTCACCGAACCGTTTAAGGTGGAAACCGGAGTGAAACAAGGATGTATTCTTTCGCCAATCCTATTCTCAATGGCAATTGATTGGATCATGCGCCGCACCACAGAGGGAAGGAGGCAGGGAATTCAGTGGACGCTGACCTCAATGCTGGATGACCTCGACTACGCCGATGATATCGGGCTGCTGGCAAGCAGAAACCAGGACATGCAACAGAAGACACAACAGTTGACACAGTCAGCAAGCTCCATAGGTCTCGGGGTCAACATTAGGAAGACTCAAGTCATGAGGAAGAACACCATAGTGGGCGACCCATTCACCATCAATGACCAACCTCTGCAAGAGGTGGACGAGTTCACGTACCTGGGCAGCAAGGTTACCACAGATGGAGACTGCACAAGGGAGATCACCACAAGAATCAGCAAAGCCAACCAAGCCTTCGCAATGCTGAAACCCATCTGGAGGACCACAAGCCTGAGCATCCACACCAAGCTCCGTATTTTTAAGAGCAACGTGCTGAGTGTCCTTCTATATGGGTCAGAATGCTGGAAATCCACTACCGCTACGGAACGCAAGCTGGATGTCTTCCAGAACAAGTGCCTGCGACGGATCATGAAGGTCTTCTGGCCAAACATGATTACAAACGAGGAACTACGGAAGAGAGCAGGCGCAGACAGCATCGCTGAAACCATCGCCACACAGAGATGGAGATGGCTAGGCCACGTTTGCAGAATGTCACCTGACTCATTACCAAGGGTGGCACTGAGATGGACACCACAGGGGAAGAGAAACCGTGGGCGACCAAAGGAGACGTGGCGCCGAACCGTGGAGCGAGAGCTCAAGAACAGAGGCCTTACTCTGCAAACAGCACCCAAAATAGCAGCTGACAGACAAAAGTGGCGCTCCCTTGCCGTCGCCTCAAGCACCAGACGGCGCAGAGAGGACTGAATATAATGAATGATTTCCATCAAACATCATCAGTGGTTGATGTGTTAATCTTCTGGACTAGATTGTATGGACCTAAGCAATTCCTTGTGTGTGTGACAGGACCTGAAGCAGAGCCTGGTCGAGAACAATGACAAGCAGCTCATCAAAAGACTTCTCAACGAACTGGAGGTATGTGACCCCTGGTCTTGGTTTTGTTTGTTGTGTAGATTGCTCTTTGTTTTAGTTTTCAGATAAACCCGTTCAGGCGTGACGCAACACAACAGGACGTAAATCCACTGCGATAGTCCATAGACGGTGCAAGGCAAGCCATTCTGGCTGCTCCCTTCAGCTGCACGCAGTAAAACCTCTTTTCATTGATTTGAGATGAACAGCATCCAGATATATGCTTCTTAAGCCGCGTATCCGGATGCCGTTCATCTCGAATCAGTTAACTCTTTTAGCCCCAAGGTCCCATTTCTCAAATTTTGGAGGTGTTGCCTAACGACTGTCTGCCCATTGCAGGAGATGGATTGATCAAGATAATTCACGGGTATTCTTTCCAAGAAAAAATAGCCAATAAAGACAGGTGTTCAGTCCAGAGAAGTCCTGAAGGGCAGAAATTGTCACCTGTCATTAAATACCATCATTTTAGGTGGCTACAGCTACGTGAATGATGGTCTGAAATGCGGGTGATCTCTCATGTGGTGGGTCACTCAAAACAGGTTCTGCTGTATCATGGTCAGTAATGTCTCCTTAACCCATTTAACCCCACGGCCGCATTTGCCATTTTTTGTAGATATCAAATAAGGACTATGTACCAGTTGTAGGAGATTGATGCATCGACCATGATAATCCATATTTTTGACAAACATTGATTTTTCTCAGAAACCATTTTCAATTTCAAGCCCAAACTTTGTATGGAGATACCTGATGGAAAGACCTTTCTATGCATACCAATTTGGATAACCCATCAGAAAGGTCAGGGGTCATATTAGGTCAGCAAATGTTCAAAAAACGCCAATTTGTAGAATTTTAGTTTTCATCAGCATTTTTGCAAACTTTAAATCAGGCTTGTCACAAAGGTATCTGAAGATAAGACCTTACTATGCATACTAAATTGGTTGACCCTTGAAAAGGTCAAAAGTCAAAGGTCATGGAGGGTTGACAGATTTGTGAAAAATGCATAGATTTTGACAAAGCTTGGATTTTACTGATACAAAGACTGTATTTTAAGATACTTGATTACTTGCTTATTTCAATGACCTATGGGAAAGGTCAGGGTCACAAAGGACAGACTAATTTATGTGGATTGGTCATGCAGGTGAGCCATAAAAGCTTTGCCGTTCTTGTTAAAATTGTTGTACATCGTGACAAAAAGTGCCACGGACAATGAAGGGTTTCATTTCATCATCTCCTCCGTACACAGGACCGTCGTGATGAGCTGGAGGGCCTTGACCTTGCCATTGAGCGCCAGAAGCGCAGCCTGAAGGACATGAAAAAAGAGGAGCGTTCACTGAAGCGTGAACACACGGACGCAAGAGGCGAACTCGGGAAACTCCGCGACAAGAACGTCAAAAAGCTGGTCAAAATGTGAGAATCCATTTTGTTCATGTAATGTGTAATTGTGCAGTTTCTGATTTTATTTGAATGAATTGTGTACATTGTTTTGGTCTACAGCTGCATTATAATAATAATAATAATAACAAGCGCATTAAATAGGCGCTTTATCCCAATTGAAAATCGGCTCAAAGCGCCGCCGCGAACTGAACCCAACAAGCACGCTCACGTGAAACACGCGCATTCACTCACACACTGTACATAAACACAGAACATTCACGTGGTGCTAAGGGCAAGCTCAAGCGAGCTACTGTAGTTTTTGGAAATTCAAAGTCGTTTGTATTTGAAATTTGATTAAGTGGGCTGAAACTGATACCAAAGTGGAGGGGGAGGAAGAGCCGGAGTACCCGGAGAAAGAACCCCCGACGGTCCGCCCGAATTGACGGTGACACTTACTAGAGGAGAAAAATCCGACGCCGGAACCCGTAATCGAACCTCGCACCTTTAGCATTGGTGGCAGGCGCCTTAACCACTGCGCCACGGACCGCCCCATATACTTATTATACTTATTATCTTTTGTTTTCTGCCAGTTGAGCAGTGTTTCTCCCATCTTGTACATGTATATACTTCACAGTCAACCCTTATCATTCGGAATACACCAGTGTGTGAAATACGTTTGATTAAAATAGTTCAAGGGTGGTGCCAGAATAGCTTGGCGCCTAGAGGCGCCAAGCTATTCTGGCACCACCCTTGAACTAAAGTCATTGGTCTGTATCTTTATCTGTGAGTACTATAATGTAGCTTGCATATGGCAGTGTACAAATTTGAAGCTTTTAGCCTCAGTATGATATGGGTTAACCCCCACAATATTTTCCCTGTAGACTTTTTCAAAGTGAACGTGTTTCATTATGGATTTTTGTTTGTTTGTTGTTAGAGAATATCTGAAAAAGTCTTTGTTTTTTCAAAATACATTACCGATGGCATTACTATCTGGGAATACACTCTATTGCCTATAGATTTCAGCAAAATTGTGTGTAGCACACAACTGGGGAGGAGACACCGGGGATCCAAGCACTATGACCCCGGGTGGCCTCCCCTTACTACCCTATCCCGGCGAGCACAGGGCGACCTCGTCAGTTTCACTCATAGCTCGACCGGGGACGGTCGAGTTTTTGCCTTTCTCCGTTCTACGGGTTTCAGTGGTTTTTGACTGTGGGCTTGAATTGGAGTCTTCGATTCAGCCCTGGACTCACTACATTCGTGGTTTTTCCTTTGACAATTGGACTCATTGTGACCTGTGCGCCGACCGGTTTTACCGGCTCTGACTTTGTGAGTTCACCCTTGGCTTGGCCTTGGGGTTCGACGACGCACGTGACTTGTGCCCGGCTGTTTTGTGCACGGTTGACTTTCTTCGCCGGCGTAGCTGGTTTAGGGCCTTATGGCTTCTTCTGTGTCGAAGACTTGCCGCCGTGCGGGGACTTCCAGTGGCCGGTTGATGCACTCGACTCTTGCTTGCCGTGTTCGGGCTGTGCTTCGGACGGCACGTGTGATGGTGGCGCCGCTTGGACGGAAGACCGGTGTTCGCGCAGGTGGGACTTCTTCAGGCGTGACCGGTCCCCTCGCCCGCTTCGGTCTCCACGGGATCCTCCACGGGTGGACGTACTTCCCTCGGCGCATCGGGCTTTCCGGCCCACAGGTAAGTCCCCTTCTTGTACCGTTACCTCGCAGGTTCTCCCTCCCCTCTCCGAGTCTTCGGAGCAGGGTAGGCGAGTTTCGGAGTCACGCTCCCCACGCTCTGCTTCGTTAGCGCGTGGCTTGAGCCCATTTTGGTTCCCACTCCCCCGCTCTGCTTCGGGCGAGCGGTCTGGGTGAGATGAGCGTTCGTCGGCCACCCCCGGCTCTAGGTCTCCGGAGTGGGGACGGGTGACGGAACGCAAGCATAAGAAAGAGAGTAAACGTGATAAGAAATGCTCTCGCTCACGCACCGAGGCTTCGGAACGTGACTCGAGACCGTTAGTAATGCTGCCTCCCCGCTCTGTATTTTCCGAACGGGCAAGGCATGCTTCGCTTTCTTCCCCCCCCCCCCCCGCCCGCCCCGTCTCGCCTGGGCGGGCCCGGGGTGTGGTTGACTCTCGCCCCCCACGCTCCGAGGAGTCGGAGCGGGGGTCGCGTGCACATAATGGTCCCCTCCCCGCTTCGCTTCACCTGAGCGGGCTTGGCGTGACCGTAGACTGTCCCCCCCCCCCGTCTCGTATCGACCGGACGGGCCCGGTGTGACTTGGACCCTCGCCCCCCCCCCCCCCCCTCGCTCCGAGGCTTCGGAGCTGGGGCAGCGGGCTCATAAATCGTCCCCTCCCCGCTCCGCCTTTCCTGAGCGGGCTTGGCGTGACCCTAGACTGTCCCCCCCCCCGCCTCGTATCGACCAGGCGGGCCCGGTGTGACATCGCGCGTCCTCCACAGTCCGACACATCGGACGGGGGGCCGCGTGCCCGGTATTTGTCCCCTCCCCGCTCCGCCTTTCCTGAGCGGGCTAGGGGAGACTATTGGCGGTCCCCCCCCCCCCCCCCTCGCACCGGTTCTCCCGGGCAGGCCAGGGGTGACCAGGCCACTTCCTCGGTATTCCGATCGCGGTTTGTCGCTCACGTCGGCTGCCGCGTGCGGATCCCGACTTCGAGGTGGACCGTCGCTTTGCCACGGTCCCTCCGTCGCCGCGGCGCGCCTCTTTGCTTGCGTCGCGGGCGGCTGCCGCGTCTACCTCGCGCGCGGCGGTGCGGCACTCTCGTAGCCGCTCGCCCCTTTCGTCTTTGCCGCGAGAAGATCAGTTTGGAACGGACGTCCTCAGCCTTCATCCGTCGGACTCGGCCTCGGCGATCTTCTTGCAGGACTCGGCAGCGGGTTCTCCTTCCCGCCTTTTCCGCTGTCGCGTCGGCCTCCGCCTCGTCAGACGTTGCCGGCCCTTCGCTCGGATCACAGTCGGTCCACGCTATGGGTGAGGCTTCAAGGCTTATCGCCAAGTCCCTACCGCCCGACGTCTGTCCGCCTTCGCCTCCTCCGAAGAGACAGGCTTCGGCCATGGTCGACGCGCAGAGGCAAGTCCAGCGCCGCAAGTCCCTCCCGCAAGCCGGCTTCCGGGACCTCACCGATGCTTCTCCGCCCAGCTGCGTAACGACGCTTTCGGCGACACGGGATACTTTACCGCCGCTCGATCGCCGGTGGGAATCAACTTAAGCTTCCGCCAGGCCTAGTACGCTGGACACTCCCAAGCCTTCGCCTTACCTTTTCCAGCGGTGGATGTGGCGGCCTTACTACAGGCGGGCGGCCGCAGGCTCGTCCAGAACTCGTGGCCTCGGCCTCTCGACAGGATCGCCTCCTTAGCGCGGAACTCGCTGGCGTGCTCGGGTTTGGAACTGGCTACCCAGGCAGCACTGCAGTGCCTACAGGATACGTGGGACCTGGAGGCTCAGTCCCCGCTTCGTGACGTGCAGTCCATCCTGATAGCGGCCAACCGGTCCGCCTACCATTCTTCCGCCACCGCCAGGGCAGCGGCTGCCAAATGCGACCTCTGGAGGAGGGATACCCTTTTGCGCCTCTGCTCGGACCTTCCCTTGTCAGTGAAGACCCAGCTCCATCACGCCCCCTTAGGGGGTCCTCAGCTGTTCGGCGACACTTGGCACACCTTTAAGGAATCTTCCAAGGACTTGTGGCCCAAGCCTGCATCTAACCCAGCCTCGACCCGCTTTCGCGCCCCCCGCACGGCGGGGGTCGTGCCCAGCGGTCTTTCAGGCCCTCCTTCTCTACAGTCGGATCTTCACGAGGTCGGGCCCGTCCATTCCAGGCTACTCAGGCCGGCCCCGCCCCTCGCCCTTCTTGGCCCCGCGGTGCCCGTAGATCGGGCCGCGCTCGGGCTCTTTGACTCGCCCCCGCCTCCGCCCCCGCCTCATTAATCGGGCCTCCCGTCGGCGGGCGGCTGTCGCTCTTCAGCGATCTTGGAGATCGCTGTTCCCGGACGACCCCTGGATTCTTTCCACCGTTACCGCAGGCCTGCAACTTTCGTTCCTGTCGCCTCCGCCTCTTCGCTGAGCACCCATGTGGACCCAGGAACCGCTCGACGGCACACAGGCGGACGCTCTGCGCGGGGAAGTGGCGACCCTCCTCACCAAAGCGGCGACAGAGGTGGTTTTGCGGCAGGACTCTCCGGCGTTCTACAGCCGACTCTTCTAGCTCCCAAACCAGGCGGCAAGTGGCGTCCAGTTATCGACTTATCAGCTTGGCCTCGATTCAGGATGGCCTCGATTCAGGATGCTTGGCCCCTCGATTCAGGATGGAGACGGCCAGGACACTCCGTGCGGCCCTCCGGCCGATGGACTTTGCGATCAGCCTCGATCTGTCAGACGCCTATCTGCACGTCCCAATTCATCCGTCGTTTCGCCGGTACCTTCGGTTTGACTTGGGGGGATCGTCTACCAGTTCTGCGCCCTTCCTTTCGGCCTCAACATCAGTCCGTGGGTGTTTACAAGACTGCTCGACGCCGTGATAGCCAATTTCCGTCAGCGCTCCTTGAGCCCGGCCTCCAATTACTTGGACGACCTTCTTCTGCGCAACTTGGTCTCCGCAGCCCTCCAGACGGACAGGGATGCCCTGCTTTCCCTTCTGCGTCGTCTAGGTTTCCTACTCATTTGGGGAAATCCGATCTTCTCCCTCTCGACGGTTTCTACATCGGGGGATGGAATTCCTGACCGACCTCAACCTTGCCCGCCTGCCTCTGGCCAGGCGACAGAAGATAGTCGACTTAGCGACTTCGATGGGGATGGGATCCTCCTTCACCGCCAGGGTCTGGCTTCAACTCCTGGGCCTCCTCAGGGCGGCTGCGGACCTGCTTCCCTTGGGCAGACTTTATGCTCGGCCTCTCCAGTTACGTCTCCTTCTTCACTGGCGACCCTCGGGCGCTCTGTTGGATCTAGTACCTGTCACGCCTCGGGCTCGTCCTCACCTCGAGAGGTGGGCGGACCTCGCTTGGCTGGCTTCGGGGGTGCCCTACACTCCCCGCCGCCTCGGTGGTCTCTCTGTACAGAGGCGAGCCAGGCCGGCTGGGGCGCGCACCTGTTACCGGATTTCTCTCGGCCTCGGGCGTTGGCTTCGGGAGCTGTTCGGGAATCACGTCAACTGGCTGGAGCTGAAGGCAGTTGGATTGGCATTCGACGTTGGCAGGAGACCTTGGCCAATCAGGACGTCCTCGTGCTCTCCGACAACTCGACGGTGGTGGCTTACATACAGAATCAGGGTGGCACTCACTCGCCCTCCCTTTGCATTCTTCGGTGCCACCTTCGCCTCTGGTGCAGGGATCGAGGCATTGCCCTACGAGCCCGCCACATCCCTGGCCACCTCAACGTGAAGGCGGACGCCCTGTCTCGTCGCGGACAGTTGCTCCACACGGAGCGGTCCCTACGCCCGGATATTTTTCGCCTGCTCTGCTCTCACTGGAAAACGCCGCTAGTGGATCTGTTTGCCACCAGATGAAGCAGCCAGCTCCCGGTCTACGTCTCGCCAGTCCTGGATCCACTCGCTTGGGCAGTGGACGCGCTCCCCATTCCTTGGGTCGGCCTGATTGCTTACGCCTACCCCCCGTCAGTCCTCGTTCCGAAGGTACTGCGGAAGCTTCTGGGATGCTCGGCGGTCCTCCTGCTGGTGGCCCCCTTCAACTGGACCAAGAGCTGGACCACGGACCTCCTCGCGCTTGCGACGGACCCTCCTCTGGAGCTTCCTACCCCTTCCACGATGCTCAAGCAGCCCCGTCAGCGGCTTTTCCATCCGTGCCCCGTACGCCTCCGCCTACACGCTTGGAGGTTGTCCGGCACGCCCGCGCCGCTAGAGGTTCTCGGATGCAGCAGTGGCGGCAATTGCAGCAGCCCGCAGACTCTCTACAAGGAAGGTGTACGAAGGCACGGAGGGTCTTTCAGACCTGGTGCACCTCCCATGGGCACCCTCCCACTAACCTAGCCTCCCACCAACTGGCGGAGTTCTTCCTGTGGCTCTTCGACGACCGGGGCTTAGCCCCGGTCGCCATCAAGGGCTACCGCGCTACGTTCGCGGACATCTACCGTCACCGGTGTCTTCCGGACCCAGGCGCCTGCAAGGATCTGTCGAATTTCTGGCTCACTTTGAACTCCGACGTCCGGTTTCACGTTCCCTAGTACCCCGGTGGGATCTTGCCTGGGTACTGACGTGGTTGAATACGGACCGGTTGAGCCCCTCCCCTTGGCTCGGTTCTCAGACTTGACCCGGAAAACCTGTTTCCTTCTGGCTCTCGTTACTGCGTCCCGAGTCAGCGAGCTTCACGCGCTCTCGATGCTCCCAGCCTGTTTGCGGTTCGTTCCGACGGCTCTGCGCAGAGGCTCTCCGATCCGTCCTTCCTGGCCAAGAACCGCCGCCCGCGGCGGCTCCTCAGGTGCTAACGATACGGCCCCTCTGTGGAGCGGACCTCTCCCCTGGATCGCGGCAACAGGACCCGGTGCGGGCGCTAAAGATTTACCTGCGCCGCTCTCAGCCGCAGCGCCGGGGGCGCTCGCGCCTCTTCTTACCTTGTCCGCGGGCAGACGCCACATCTCGGCCCAGATCGTGTCATCCTGGCTGCGGTGGGTGATTAGGTCAGACTACCTAGACCTCTCCCCACGCGGCGCTGAGCCTTTACAAATCCGGGCGCATGAAGTGAGAGCAGTAGCCACCAGTCTAGCCCTGGACCGCAACTGCTCGGTCAAAGATATTTTGGCAGCGGGTGGCTGGCGCTCAGACTCCACTTTCGCACGCTTCTACCTTAAGAGACCTATCCGGCTGACTTGACTCCCTGGCACGGGTGGGCGACATCTCCGCGGCCCAGCACTCCCTCCGAGCGCTGCTGGCGTCTTAGGCACATCATAGCTGAAATCGTCGGGAGTTCTCTCTCGAGGGGGCCGGCGGAGTGGTTGGGTTGTGGTTAGATACGGCACCCTCCGCCTGTTCGCCATTCTCCCAGATAGTAATGCCATCGGTAATGTATTTTGAAAAAACAAATGAATTTTTTTTCTAAAATGTATTTTTTTGAAAAATACTTACCGATGGCATTACTCGAATGGCCTGCCCCGCTTGCCTCTTGTGGCTATGTGTGAAACTGACGAGGTCGCCCTGTGCTCGCCGGGATAGGGTAGTAAGGGGAGGCCACCCGGGGTCATAGTGCTTGGATCCCCGGTGTCTCCTCCCCAGTTGTGTGCTACACACAATTTTGCTGAAATCTATAGGCAATAGAGTGTATTCCCAGATAGTAATGCCATCGGTAAGTATTTTTCAAAAAAATACATTTTAGAAAAAAAATTCATTTTAAGCCTTTAAAGTCTCACATCAACACCTTACCTTGGTAAATGAAAGTGGGGCAGTGGTAGTGCATTGATCATTGTTCAGGTTGTACTTTATAGGCAATAGCTGTCCATGTCCCCAGTAACCTGTCCCTTACGGCCACCCATTATTACTGTTATGCCGTAGACGTAAAACCCCGAACTAATCAGTCATTTACCTTGCGATCAGGGGGCATTGAAACTGCAGTGTACAGCCCCTGAGTTGCAAAATGAACTGCAAGATGTTTTTTCTGGAGTGAATAATTTAGTACGATTTAGTATCACTTTTTTCATAGAAGCCGCCGAGGGGACGATGACAGCTTTGACGAGGCCATGGAACGTAATCGGCAGCGCTACCTGCAGGATGAACTCGAGTGTCTGGAACGCACGCTGGCAAAACGCCAGGCACAGTTGCGAGAGGCGGAACGCTCGCTCAAAGAGACAAACGCTGACCTGAAGGAAGCTAAAGAACAGGTCAGTGAACTTTGACCCCTTGTATGTCTATCTAACACTACGCTTGAATTATCATGGTCGATCCATCTCCCCCTGTCATAGGTCTGGGTGTGACTCACTTGTGCATGCCTCCACCAGAATTGTATACAGCCCTCATAGCTGCATGTGCGAGGGGGTTAATGAGCATCAGGTTAAAAAGTAGATAGAGCTGTTTGAAAGTAAGGACAGTTTATGCTGTATACACAGACCGTCTGCTGTATGCACAGACAGTGGTACATTCAGGTGTGAATGAGCACCTTGGACACTAGCGATGTCAGTCAGGCCACACCTTCCCACAGAAAATGCCAGTGGAATGGATTTAGGAGTGGCATAGAACATAGAAACCCAGTGGCAGTCGTCAAATTCAAAGGTTTCGTGTGATTCATGGTGAACTGGTGGAGGTGGGATTCAAACGTGGTTCAGTATTTTTGCGTTTTGTGCGTCGGCTTCGTGCCTAAAGTGCTGTTACAGGTAAAAAAAATAACCATCACCAGTGATGTTGGGCAAAATTTGCGATGTGTGTCGGTAGAGCATGTTTCAACGCATAAAATGAGATGCCCCGTATCATTTAGATCTGGCCAAGAAATCTGTTTCAAAAGAAAAGTGTAAATATTGGATTTCGGTGAACATTATTGCACAGTAGAAGTTAGTAGAATTTATATTTGTTTCCATTTGTTTGTTTGTTTGTTGTTGCTACATGGCATCTACAGCTTTGGTGCATTTAACCCTTTTCATCCTGATACACTATTTCAAGAAATAAATTTGAGTTGCTAGTTCAAGGGTAATGCCAGAATAGCTTGGCGCATAAGACGCCAAGCTATTCTGGCATATGTGCCAAGCTATTCTGGCACCACCCTTGAACAAATGCTTGATCTATCATGTAATCTGTAATGTAGTCCTCAAAGGACAATAAGCAAATTTGACAAAATTCAGCCTCAGGATGTAATGGGGTAAATGATAAAGCTGCACATGATGATTCAAGGGTAGTGCCAGATTAGCTTGGCGCCTTCAGGCGCCAAGCTAATCTGGCACTACCCTTGAATCATCATGGTTCTGTGTCTGATTTGTTGTGGTTGGCTTTGATTCTGAGTATCACACCAGTAAAGACATTTTTGTTTGTTGTCAGGCGCGGGAGACAGTCAAGCGTTACGACGAAGCCACCAGTAACCTGCACAATGCTCTGAGCGAGCACCAGGAGATCGATCGCAGATCAAATGAGGTCGGCTTGACCTTGGTGAAATCCATGGATCAGCTGGCCCAGGTCAAGGCCGACCTGAAAGGCCTGGAGCGAAAACGTCACAAACAGGAACGTCTGCTGAAGGATATTAATCAGGTAGGAATGGAAGCATGATGAGTGGGACTGTGTTGGTCTGTGATTTCACACTTTATGGCCAAGAGCTGTAATCCCCAGAATCACATGTTAATCCTTTGTCTGTTGGTAGTGACTTTTGTGGTGATGACTACTGCAGGAATTGTGCCAAAAGTCGCCACCAACATGCAAATTGCGAACGCTTGCATGTTGTTTTGTGATACTATTTTTGTTTTTGTGTTTATTGTCAACAGCAAAAATTGAGTCTGAGGAAAAGATGTTTCATGTTTATTTGTTAATTGTTTTTTGATAGTATTTATTGCTATTGTTTGTTGGTTGGTTGGTTGCTTGCTTGCTTGCTTGTTTTATCCTTGAGTCCAGTCCAAGGATGGGCAAACTACTTTTGAAAAGTAGTCCGCTACACTACAGTTACATTTGTAAAAATAGTAGTTCGCTACTTTACAATTACATTTTGAAGAAATGTAGTTCGCTACTTTTACGCTACTTTAAAAAAAGTAGCTAACTACTTTTCAAACTACTTTTTTTAAAAACTGTAATCACAACTGGGACTGATAAGTATTTTGAAGTTCAAGTAAATAATCAACTTTAAAGTCAAAAATAGGAGAAAAAAAGCAGCTTATATATACACTGACAGTGATGTCTAGTATAAAACATAAATACAGCCACAAGGTTGTATAGGCAGTTGAGAATAAATGGGCCAAAGAAGTTAATTGACCATTCAATGATTCATGAAAACACTGACACTTCCTTATAAACCTTTCTTGGAGTTGTACTTAGCCAACACTTTTGCCTCAAAGTTAGAATCAGTAACTCTGGCTCTAATCTTTGTTAAAATAAGTCCAGCCTGACTAAACAGATGCTGGGACAACAACTCCCCTACTAAATCTGTTTTAACTTTTATACTATATGGAAAAATCAGCATTTTATTTCCAATTCACATTCAATAGCCTATCCCTAACAATGAAATGAAAGTATTTCCCAGTCTGTAATGTGGACAGTGGTTCAGTGACACAGGCGCCTTTTCTTAAATATACAATATCTTTAGTAGTATTTCAAATTATTTTAATCATAGCTATCAATACAAAGGCCTACCTATTTTTTTCCATCATTATGATTATATTTATTATTGTAACCGGACTCAGTGACTGGGTGTAGGCGACTTAAATAGTTTATCAGATAGACAAAAACTGCCCATCTAATACAGTACTCAAGTGCCTACAGAGTTTAAGTCCGAATTCCTTTTGTGGTCTAGGGAAGGACTGAAGATTGCTGTGGAGAGTGGACTATAAGTCTACACTGGTCTCGCATGCGCACAACTAAAATCCGTGTTTACTTGCCTCGCGTTGTGTTCAAAAAGCCAAAGTTACCTGCGCAATGGACTGACCACAGTATCCAGAAAAACCCTATTTTGACTGGACTTGGTGTTCGTTGTTATCGTTCCTACCAGGCTGAGCTGCTAACGTGCGCTCGCACGATCAGTCACACCGTCACACATGCACGGACGTACACACACACAAACTTATCGCACGTACACACGCACAGTCTTAGTCTCGCTCTCGCTCTAGCTGAGCATCATAAGATGGAAGTAAGGTTCCAAGATTTATTTATACCAGAAAAGCATTCATGATGAAACAACACAATCAAAATTAGTCAAACCAAGACAAATCCTTAATAACCTTAAACACATATAGGCATAATACCTATACCTTCGATTACGACACCTAGCAGACCTATCTCCTATGACTAACACCTATAACGTTGGATACGATTCCTAGCGAACCTAGCTCCTAGGCCTAACACCTATACGCACTTACCGATAAAACCTACGCGCTGTCCTAACGCATCCTAAACCCTATTTGGGTGAACTAGAACTAAACCGAAACACTACTGTCCCTATAGGATAGGGCCGGGGTGGTTCGAGATGATCATTATTCACAACCGTCTCGTGGGGTAGGGTCGGGGTGGCTCGAGGTGATCATTATTCACAACCGCCTCGTGGGGTAGGGTCGGGAAGTGTGAGAGATCATTATTCACAACCGCTCACGGGGGAGAGGGACTGGAGTGTGAGAGATCATTATTCACAACCGCTCACGGGGGAGAGGGACTGGAGTGTGAGAGATCATTATTCACAACCGCTCACAGGGGGAAAGGGGAGGGTGATCATTATGCACAACCACCAACGAGACTGAGAATCGGCCGCTTTATATAGGCCCCCAGCCTCTGGGACTGGAAACTACGTCACAGCTTCGCGCGTGTAGTCCGCTACACACTAACTAGCTAAGTCAGCAAAATTCTCGCTCACAGTGCGCCAAGCGTGCACTAAACCACTGAACTCTGACTCGCTGGTAGTAACTAGTGATAGCGTTAGCAGAGGGCTCCTCTGCTACATTATTATTATCATTATTATTAATTTTTCTTTTGATTTCCCCCCCCCCCCCCTTTGTTTTGTTCATAAATTTGTAACATACAAAGGCGTAGCAAATATCATTTTTATTCCCACTTACCCCCTTCCAAGACCATCCATATTCAACTTGGTCTAAACGTTTTATCACAATGTTAGAACGTAAATTAAAAAAAATTGTGTTCAAAAAGACTAAGCTAAATAAAATAAATAAATGCAAAAAAAAAAAAAAAAAAAAAAAAATGAAGTATGCCAGGCATTGCCAACATCATGCATTTATTCTAGCTTTTTCTGTAATATAAATTAATTCCGAAGCTTTGTGTTCTGTTCTGTATAAAAAAGTACAGTGATCGAAGGGCATGATCGATGATTCACCTGTTGTGTTCCCAGCCATTCTGATACTAGTAATAGATGACAATAGATCGGCATTCACTCGGACAACTCCCCTACTAAATTTAAAACCGATTTATACGGAAAAGCCGCCATTATGTTTTATAGGCTATATATATCCTGCTCAGCACTCCAAACAAGAAAATGGAATTCTTTCAGTAAATGAAAATAAATTAATATAGCTTTTGTCATCCCAGGTTAATGCCGATAGAATAAAACCGGACACATTTCGCAATGTAAGAAAATCAAAATAGGAAAACTCAAAAAGTCAATAAACCTTGAGATGAAGCCTAAGATTGGATGCTGTCGTCTTGCTCGCTGAATACTCTTTGCATCCGTACTTGCATTTGAATATAAATGCATTGTCCTTTTCTTCTTTGAGATGAAAAAATTCTAGATACGGTTCAAACAAAGTGGGAAGTTTCTCCATCTTCTGCGGTCAAACATTTGTGCGTTCTGTGCTTGATTTGAAGAACAAAGAGATGACTGACGCGCGCTTTTGAAAGTCACGTGGCTTGCTATTGGCCAGCCAATCACAATCATGCTTCCGTTTGCTGAGCGAGCGATCAATCTCGCGCGACACAGCAATTTCGCCACTCGCTTCGGCTTGGCTGAAAGGGATGGGCAAGTCACACGGCAAGGAAAGTAGCGTAGCGAAAGATACATTTTCGCTACTTCGCTACTGACAAATTAGTAGTTCGCTGCTTTACAAATACTTTTAAAAAATATGTAGTTTGGATCGTTACAAACTACTCCAAATAGTAGCGAAACTACAAAATGTAGTCGCTACTCTCGCTACTTGCCCATCCTTGGTCCAGTCTAATTTTTGTAACGTCACCGGTATTGCCAAAAAAAGACATGGAATTGGTGATCATGGTGTTAACCTTGTGTGTGTTTGTGTGAATACAAAATAATTACTGATGAAATTTACAAAATAACATTCACAGCATTCTACATTTGTATGTTTATAGGTCATTGCCAAGAAAGACACAGAGTTCCGTGACCTTGATGGGAGAGTGAAGGTGGCTCAGCAGAAGTGAGTGATAAAGAATTTCTTTCATTCTTTCATTCCCCCTCCCCCCCCCCCTCCCTCCCCCACCTTCAACATACACACACACACACACGCACACACACGCACACGCACACACACACACACACACACACACACACACACACGCACACACAATCCTTTTATCTCTTACAGCTATTTCTCGTGCAAATGTTTGGTGACTTGGTAGGGTAGGAGAAGTGAAGGAGCTGGGGTGGGGAGAGGGGGACGTAGGGGGTGGGGGTGAGTTGCATGAATAAGCTGACTGGTCATACTCCGCCAGCCTCTAGGGAAGGTGGGCCGTTAGCAGAGCACCTTATCTTGTGGCTGGTGCAGGACTGAGCTCACTCATGCCATGGTTTCTGTTAACTTTTGTTTTGACACACACTGTTGTAGAATGTAGTCGGCATGTTAGCTCATTTCAGCCATGATTTCTCATGAGACCCTGCGTCCGCAGTACTGTAATAATAATAATAATAAAGGAGATTTGTTAAGCGCTTATTGTAAAAGTAGCTCTCTAAGCGCTGATACAGTGAAAAGGCTAACAGCCAACACGCACACACACACGCACAACACACGCGCACACGCACACACACACACACACACACACACACACACACACACACACACACACACACACACACACACACACACACGTGACAGTGACATGGCTGCGGAAATGAACTAGTGAAAGGCAGCGTTGTAGAGGTGGGTTTTGAGAAGTGATTTAAAGGAGGGGAGTGTTTGACGGGTACGGACAGGGGCGGGGAGGCTGTTCCAAGTGGCGGAACCAAGATGGGAGAAGGCGCGACCGCCACGTGTACTGGTGCGTCCGCAGGGGCTCATGAGAATTTATGTCTCTAAGCTGGCCATGGATTATGGGACGTAGTTAGTCTGTGGACCATTTTCAGTCAATTCAATTTTGTGTACTCTCACCCATGAAAACAGATATACTGATGAGGAAAAGAAATGCAACATTCTGGAATTATCATGAGCACTTCCAGGTTTCCAGTGATTCCCAAAATGTTGCATATCTTTTGCTTGTCCGTATATCATTGAGTGCTTCTGTGTTTCTCTGTAGCCTGGAGAGATTACAGGAGGAGCTGTCAGTCTCCACACAGCGTGAGAAGGAAACGGTGGATGCTTTACGGGACAGTGAGGATATTCTCGGCAAACGACGAGCAGAAATCGCACGCATGAGAGAACAGGTTAGAGAAATATTGCCACAAAGGAATGTTTGACGTTGATCTTTTATAAATCTTTTATTTACGATCTTTGTTCTTGTTTTAATAATGGTAGTTCCGCGTCTGTAATATTTATCTTGAAGTTGTGCATACATTTTTTCCCCCTTGCATTTCTATTTGATTAACCCATTCAGCCCTGACGCACTACAGCAGGAGATAGATCGACCATGATAATTCAAGGGTAGTACCAAATTAGCTTGGCGCCAACAGGCGCCAAGCTAATCTGGCACTACCCTTGAATTATCATGGTCGATCCATCTCCTGCAACAGCTGGATAGTCGTTAGATGAAGCCTCCAAAATTGGGGAAATACGTGCATGGGACTGAATGAGTTAAATGATAGGAAGCTAACCGTAAGAAAGGGGAACAATTATTGTAGTAGTATCTTTAAAAATGTTTATTACCTACAACAACAAAAAAAAAATTAAAAGAAATTAGCAAAATTTATAATACATTTTCTTTCTTGCAAATTGTCGCTTGTGATAGTGCCGCTTTTGACACGCACACACACGTACAGCTGTACATCGTCACTTTCTTGCTTTTTAACATATATTTTTTTTAGTTCTCTGTAGAAATGTGTGACATGTTAGCGTATATATGTAAGAGATGATTCTGATAGAGTAGTTGCAAAACCAGTCAGCATGTTCCCCACATGTTATTTTCTTCATTGTGACCACTTTTATACTGTTCATTTTTTTCACCGTTACCACTTTTATACTGTTCATTTTTTAATCCTTTTTCATATTTAACTCATTCAAGGCACCCTACATCAATAGCTGCAGAAATGTCATATAGTGTTGCCTTCAGCAATGCTTTACGACACTTCTGCAGCTATTGATGCAAATTTTGCCTTGAACGAGTTGGCATTTTAGCATTTTTCCGTATAATGATATTCTTAGCAGTTAAACGTGATTTCATCTTCATGTGTTACTGATGGGGCTGCAGGTTGCTTTTGTATGCTAGACACCTATGGGTTAAAATTGTGTGCTGGTCTGTGATTTTGGATCTTATGACTGTACACCATAAGGTCCAAAATTACAGGCCAGCATAGTTAACCCGCAAGGTGGTTGATTGACCCTTTGGCTGTCGGGAGCGTTTTTTGTCGCGATGATTCCTGCAGGAGTCGTCGCTGCAAATACCACTACCGACAGTCGTAGGGTTAGATGGTGGCTGGTGGTCACTAAGACGTGTGTTTTCTGTGCCTGTGCAGTATGCGAAGGTTAAAAGCGCTCTGGTGCAAAAGGTATAATCGGCTGCCAGTGGGGATTGTGCTGCGTTCAGTTGACTTGTTTTGCACTCACGCCTTACCGCCCTCACTGCATGCGTTGACTCACTCACTGAATGTTCTTGTGGCGCATGCGTAGTTTGTCATGTGACTTAACCACCGCACTTTCACCCACAGTCAAGCCGTATGGAGATGCTCGATCATATTTTGTGCA
Source organism: Semisulcospira habei (assembly GCA_036245525.1). Taxonomy (NCBI): domain Eukaryota; kingdom Metazoa; phylum Mollusca; class Gastropoda; family Semisulcospiridae; genus Semisulcospira; species Semisulcospira habei. The sequence goes on from BTPG01000004.1 coordinate 177,558,396, forward strand.
CAGGTTTTCTTGTACTTGCTCCTGGGTGATTAACCCTTTTCATCCTGACGCACCACTGCTTGATCTAAATTTGATTATGATGGTTCAAGGGTGGTGCCAGAATAGCTTGGCGCCTCTAGGCGCCAAGCTATTCTGGCACTACCCTTGAACTAACATGGTTGATCTCTCTCCTAGTCTGTAATGTAGCCTTCATTGGACAATAAGCACATTTTAAACAATCAGCCTTAGGGTGTAATGGGTTAAAACACAGTTATTTTTACACATGTTCTGGGGTGATGTTGCTCTTATGCATGTTCTGGGGTGATAGCTACACCGTTGCTCTTATGCATGTTCTGGGGTGATAGCTACACAGTTTTGCTCTTATGACAAGGCGAAGATCTGTACAACACACTGCTCCATCCATTACTGTATGCTCAGAGTGTGTCACAATGAGAGATTTTGAAGAGAAGCACCAGTTTAGAGAGAAAAAGAAGGAAAGAGACTACAAGTGCAGTCAGTTTACGAGCTTACAAAAGACGATGTCTTCAGCTGTTTGCGGAGAGATTTTGCATGTTTTGGGGCGATGCATGCACATTAATTTTGTTCTCACGGTGTTCAGGGAAACTGCTCGTACATAAATCTACAGTATGTCTTTGTCCTGAACTGAACAGCAAAAACATTTGTGATTTATTGGATCTAGGTTGCTGTTGGCTCCTTCAGCGTGGCTTACACAGCTGGTCAGTGTACAGCAGTCTCATTGACTCATGGAATCCTAGCCATCAGTACAGACGCGTAGCACTGCCTGCTCTGCAGCTGTAGCCGAAAGTCCACTTTAGGAACCCCGACCCTTTAACCCATTACATCATGAGGCTGATTTTGGTAAATGTGCTTATTGTCCTATGAAGGCTACATTGCAGATTAGGGGCCACATCAACCATTTTAGTTCAAGGGTGGTGCCAGAATAGCTTGGCGCCCAAGGCGCCAAGCTATTCAGGCACCACCCTTGAGCTAGCAGTCCAATTTTTTTTTCACGCAATGGGTGTATCAGAATGATATGGGTTAACCCTTTGCATGTCGGTAACGGCTTGTGTCACGATGATTCCTACAGGAATCATCATACTGCTACCGACATGCAAAGGGTTGTTGCCATTATTTTGGGGCCCGTCAGTGTATGTCATTTGACCCTCGACATTGAAAAGTGTCTTCCACTGCGTCTTTTGGAAGATGAATTGAGCGGTCTCCATACGCTGGTTGCCTCTCGCCCTAGCTTTGCTTGCGTGTCTCTCGTTCTGTACGTCATGAGTTTCATAGTGGGCACTGCATGTACTTCTACATCAGAATCAGGTCAAAGGACTACGTACATATGCGCAAGCTGCTCACCCAGCGCAGTCCATCTGCCAGAGACACAGATTCAGGTGCAGGGGCTCATGAGAATCTATGCCTCTGTCTGAAGTGCAGCAGCTGAACTTTATGTCAGAATTGAAAGAAATCATCCATGCTAAGTGAGTGACAATTAGCCTTTTGGCCGTCGGTTGCGTTTTTAGTCGAGGTGATTTTAACAGAAACTGGTTGTTTTTTCAAAATACATTACCGATGGCATTACTATATGGAATACACTCTATAGCCTAGCGATTTCAGCCCAAAGTTGTGTCCCCTACACAACTGGGGAGGAGACACCGGGGATCCAAGTATAGGAGCCCGGGTGGCCTCCCCTTACCAACCTATCCCGGCATGCGTGTGGCGAACTCACCTCAGTTTTCACTCTTAGCTCGACCGTGGACGGTCGAGTTTTTGCCTTGCTACGGTTTTACCGGTGTCTTCTGTGGTTTACTACAAACGTTTGGCTTTTTGCCTTGGATTAGACTTCTCCTTGGACTCAGTGTACTTCGTTGGTGTGTTCTACACTTCAACGTTTTTCTGTTGTGGACTTAGCGCCGACCGGTTCCGACTGGTTTGACTTCACTGAACTTCGGCCTTGGCTGCGGCCTTGGGTTCGGCTTGTGACTTTACGCGTGGCTTTGTGCCTCGTAGTGTGAGTTCGGCGCTTGAGTGTGTTCCTTCCTGTGGACAGTGTGCAACGAACGCTTTGGCGGCTTCTGTTCGAAGGCTTGCCTCCTGGGTGAGGTTTTTCTGTGGCCCTCGGACGCCCTCGTTGTCTGCCGGCCGTGCTCAGACTGCTCTTCCGACAGGATGTGTGGCATGTGTGCCAACGGGAGTGAGGACCGGGGGTCTCAGATGTGGGATTTCGACAGACGTGTCCTTCCTTCCTGGTCTCGACAGGCTCCCCGGACTTCTCCGCAGGATGGCGTCGCTCCGTCGGCTCCTCGGGCCCCACTTCGCTCCGGCGTCCGGGCCTTCCGACCCGCAGGTAAGTCCCCTTCTTTTACCGTAACCGCGCAGAAACTCCCTCCCCGCTCCGAGTCTTCCGAGCAGGGCAGGCGAGTTTCAGAGTCGTGCTCCCCGCGCTTGTGTGGCTTGAGCTCCTTTTTTTTGTGCTCCCAACCGCTCCGTTTCGCCCGAGCGGGTCAGGCGAGCTGAGTGTTCGTCCACGCCCTCCCGCTCCGTTTCTTCCGAGCAGGCATGGCGTGACTTGCGCTAACGTACAAAAAGAGAAAAGAAGTAGGCATAGAGGCTCTCCCTTACGCTCCGCAGCTTCCGCGCGTGACCAGAGGCCTGTAGAGGTTTTACCTATGTTTTCCTCCCCCCCCCCCCCCCCCCACCCCGTTTCGACCAGGCGGGCCCGGTGTGACTCTGACACGCGTCCCCCACGCTCCGAGGCTTCGGAGCGGGGGTCGCACGCCCCAATTTTGTCCCCTCCCCGCTCCGCTTTTCCTGAGCGGGCTTGGTGTGACACCTTCTCTCCCCCCCCCCCCCCCCCACCCCCGCCCCGATCTTTCCAGGCGGGCCTGGTGTGACTCAGACTTTTACTCATAGGTGCAGTTTCGCGCGCCCCAATTTGTTCCCTCCCCGCTCCGCTTTTCCTGAGCGGGCTTGGTGTGACACTTTCTGTCCCCCCCCCCCCCCCCCCCCCACCCCGATTTTTCCAGGCGGGCCCGGTGTGACTCAGACATTTACTCACAGGTGCGGTTTCGCGCGCACCATTTTTGTCCCCTCTCCGCTCCGCTTTTCCTGAGCGGGCTTGGTGTGACACTTTCTGTCCCCCCCCCCCCCCCCCCCGCCCCGATCTTTCCAGGCGGGCCCAGTGTGACTCAGACTTTTACTCATAGGTGCAGTTTCGCGCGCCCCAATTTGTTCCCTCCCCGCTCCGCTTTTCCTGAGCGGGCTTGGTGTGACACTTTCTGTCCCCCCCCCACCCCGATTTTTCCAGGCGGGCCCGGTGTGACTCAGACATTTACTCACAGGTGCGGATTCGCGCACCCCAATTTGTCCCCTCCCTGTTCCGCTTTTCCTGAGAAGGCTTGGTGTGGCACTTTCTGCCCCCCCCCCCCCCCCCCCCCCCCCCCGCCCCGATCTTTCTAGGCGGGCCTGGTGTGACTCAGAAATTACTCACAGGTGCGGATTCGCGCGCACCATTTTTGTCCCCTCCCCGCTCCGCTTTTCCTGAGCGGGCTTGGTGTGACACTTTCTGTCCCCCGCCCCCCCCTGCCCCGATCTTTCCAGGCGGGCCTGGTGTGACTCAGGCATTTACTCACAGGTGCGGAATTGCGCGCCCCAAAATTGTCCCTTCCCCGCTCCGTTTTTCCTGAGCGGGCTTGGCGTGACACTTTTCTGTTCCGCCCCCCCCCCCCCCCACCCCTCCCCGCCCCGAACTTTCCAGGCAGGCCCGGGGTGACAGACATCTACTCACAGGTGCGGATTCGCGGCGAGCAGGTTGGGGGTGCCAGGGTTCCCCTACCGCCTCCCCTCTTACGTTCGGAGCAAGGTCCCCGGCTCTCTCGTTCCCCTCGTCGTCCGCTCGCTGTTCCCTTCACTAGTAGCCCTCCCTTCCCTCGCACTTCCTCGAGTCGGGGGCTTACAGAGCGATCTTCACCTTGGCCGTGAGTGGCCACGGTCCCTCCTTCCTCACGACGCTCTGCCGTGCGGGCTCCGTGGGCGGCTCCGCCTATCCTTCGCGCTCGCCCGCGCCAGTCGCCTTTGGCAGTCCCGCGCTCTCGGAGCCGGTCGCCCCTCCTTGCGGCTTTGCTTGATAGGCGGACGGTGGACCCTGACATACTAGCCTGCATCCAGCAGATTCGGCTTCAGCCATCTTCTTGCGGGATTCGCCCTCTGGCTCTCCCGCCCGCTTCTCAGCTGGTTCGTCGGCCTCCTCCTCGTTAGGATTTCGGCCCTTCGCTCAGCTCACAGACGGTTCGTGCTGGGAAGAGGCCTCCCGTCTGTTCGCCAACTTCCTCCCTCCTGACTTATGTCCACCTTCGCCTCCTCTGTTGAGACAGGCGTCCGCCAGGATTGTTGCGCAGCGGCAGGCTAAAGTCGTAAGTCTCTCCCTCAGCCACACGGTTCCGGGATCTTGTCTATGCTTTCTCGGCCCGGCTTCGCCAGGACTCTTTCGGCGACGAGGATCTTTTTTCGCAGATACCTCAACCAACCCTTTGGCGGCTTCCGCCTACTGTGACCTTTGGCCGCGTGGTTTGCGCCTTCGGCTTGCACGTATCTCCCCTAGACGGTGAAGACGCAGCTGCACCAAGCGCCTCTCAGCATTTCCCTCTTTTTGGTGAGACGTGGCAGACTGTAAGGATCTACCAAGGACCTGTGGCCCCTTCCTGCCTCTGCCTCCGCTGCGTCTCGCTTCGCTTGGGCCCGCTGACTTTGCCCCTTCTCCGCCATCGTCGACAGTTCTTGGGTCTCTGGTCGGCAAGCGGCTGGCCTTCTACAGCGACCATAGGAGATTGCTGTTCCCAGACGACCCTTAGATCATCTAAAAAAGTCGACCTTTCTCAGGCAGTAGCTCTGTGTCGAGGAATCACGTCCTTTCTCGACAATACAGCGACAGGAGTGGTCTCCCGACGCGACTCGCCGGCGTTCTACAACCGCCTCCTTTTCGTCCCCGGTCCAGGGGGGTTTGTGGCCCAGTCTTCGACCTGTCGGCGCTATACAAGTCACCTTTAGGCGCCGCCCTCTCGGATGGAGACAGCCAGTCTCTCCTCTCGTCCGGCCGATGGACTTCGCTATCGGCCTCGATCTTCAGACACGTTCTTCACGTGCCGATTCATCCGTCTTCGCGCCAGTACCTACGTTACCTTGGCGGGATCGTCTACCAGTTCCGAGCTCTCCCCTTCGGCCTCTACATCAGTCCTTGGGTCTTCTGGCGGATCCTCGACTCGGTGATGGCCAGCTTCTGCCAACGGTCGCTGAATCCGTCCCTCTCTACCTGAACGACTTGCTGCTGCGCAATCTAGTCGCCGCGACTCTCAAAGAGGACAGAGACGCCCAGCATTCTCTCCTTCGCCGACTCGGGTTCTTAGTCAACCCGGGCAAGTCTGATCTCACCCTTTCGCGCCGTTACTGCATGTAGGGGCGGTATTCCTGACCGACTTCAACCTGTTCCACCTGCCCTTGGCTCGGCGGCAGAAGATCGCCGAACTCGCTCGGCGGTTGGAGTTAGGGGTCTCCTTCAAGGCCAGTGTCTGGCTTCAGCTCTTGGGACTGCTCGGTGCGGCAGCGGACTCGTTCTCCTTCGGCCAGCGCTAAAAGGAAACAAAGTGAGAAGGCTCGCCGCGACAGCTACACCTCCTCCTACACTGGCGCCCCTTCTTGATGCCCCAACGGATCCAGTTCTGCTTACCCCGCCTTCCCACCCCCCACCTCGGAGGTGGGCGGATCTCTTGTGTTGGCGGCGGGCGTGCCCCTGTGCTCCCCTCCGCCCCGGTGGTCTCTCTACACCGACGCGAACCAGCCTGGCTGGGGCGCAAAACTGTTACCGGACTTTGCCTCGGACCTGTGGCCTTATGACTTCGCAGACAGTCACATCAACTGGGAGTTATAGCAGTTGGGATGGCCCTCAACGCCTGGCCAGAGACTCTGACCAACCAGGGGGTCCTCATCTACCAGACAACTCGACAGTGGCGACCTTTTTACAGAACCAAGGGGCACTCGCTCGCCCTCCCGGTGCATCCTTCTTACCTTTCCTTCTCTGGTGCAAGGACCTTCCTTCCACCTCCTTCAGGCAGGCCGGATTTCTCACCCTGGCTGCAGTGGGTGGCTCCTTGGCCTACCGAGACCTCTCCCCGTTCGGGGACAGACGGTTACAGATCCGGGCGCATGAAGTACGAGCAGTTGCCCCCAGAGTGGGCTTTGACCGCTACTGCTCAGTTAAAGACTTTAGGACGGCGTTAGGCGAGTGTGCAGTCTCCACCTTCGCCCGCTCCTAACTCCGCGACCTATCCGGCAAGCGTGATTCCCTGGCCATGGTGGGCGACTCCCCCGCGGCCCAGCACTCCCTCCGCGCGCCTCAGGCGCCATAGGCACTTCTTAACTGAAATCGTCGGGAGTGCTCTTTGTGGGCTGGTGGAGGGTGTTAGGTACAGGGGGTTGGGTGTCGGCACCCTCCTCCTCTTTGCTATTCTTCCATATAGTAATGCCATCAGTAATGTATTTTGAAAAAACAAATGAATTTTTTTTCTAAAATATATTTTTGGGAAAAATACTTACCGATGGCATTACTCGGATGGCCCTCCCACCTGCCCCGCTTGCCTCCTTGGCTAAGTGCTTTTGGCTAAGTGTGAAACTGAGGTGAGTTTGTCACACGCATGCCGGGATAGGTTGGTAAGGGGAGGCCACCCGGGCTCCTATACTTGGATCCCCGGTGTCTTCTCCCCAGTTGTGAAGGGGACACAACTTTGGGCTGAAATCGCTAGGCTATAGAGTGTATTATATATAGTAATGCCATTGGTAAGTATTTTTCAAAAAAATACATTTTAGAAAAAAAATTCATATTAACTGCAAGTGCAAAGCAGATGACTCGCATTGGCTGAGCCTGCTTCATCGTTGCTCGATCATGGATGGCAAATACTGTCACCCTTTAGTCCTTGCTTTTCTGGCCTGGTTCTGATAGCGATCACCTGTATCACGCATGCTGTTTTGTTGTTATCACTCGCTGTTGTTTTTTTTTGTTGTTGATGTTGTGTTTTGTTTCGTGACAATGCTGAACCGTTGGTAGCGCTTTTTCGTCAATGTGATTCTTGTAGGGATCACACACTACTAACAGCCAAAGGGTTAACCTTTTGCCACCGTAGTCTGCCAACTTGATTTTTCCCTGCTACCATAGTAATTTTGACAAATTTCATTGGCCTTGTCTGTTGTAAAAATCTTATCATACCCCAACATATTTGGTATCAGTGGAAAAAGCAATTCAAGGTGAACTCGTAGACACTATGCTGAAGAAAATATTTTGTAATGTTAAGATTTTACAGGTGTATAAAGAAGATGGGGTAAGAAGCCAAAAATCAAAAACAGTTTCACACTGGGTTCCACTGAAACTGAACATGCTGTTAGTGTATTAGTTAGCCAGAGTGTGAAAATTACACTCACCTAGCATTCCAGAGACATATTCTAGTGTGTCACCAGTAAATAATCCAGAAAGAAAGGCACAACAGAAAAGTTTCTTCACACATAAAAGTTTTTACACCAAAATCCGCCATTTTTTTTTGCACATGGGGACGTTTTGTATTAGAGCTTCTAATTCGTTGGTTTCAGCCCATACAAACAAGAAAAGTCACTCTACAAGTAAAGAAATGAGTGCTTGACATATTATAGTAGATTGCTTCCCTTAGACCATACTGCCGGTATTGGCAATAGGGAAACTAGGCCAGCGCACATATGTGTGCGTCCCGTCGGCAACGGAGCTTTGCTTGGGGCACACATATGTGTGTTCCGTCGTCAAAAGGTTAAAGATTGAATCCGATTACCACAGATTGCAGCAGTTTCTTACCCACTACCTGACGTTAATTATTTCTAACGGGAATTTAAGAGACCATGCCTGCGATAAGAAGTAAATGCTAATGATAGACAGTGCACGTAACGCTAGTTAGTAGATTTAGTTTGCTGAAATGGAACATATTCATACTAGGCCCTAATGCCAAACTGACACAAACTTATATTGGGGTGTGTAAGCTGAACAGTAGACTGCTTATAACGTGGATTTGTAATCTATCCGCTCATTGCTGAGAAAAAGCGAATCATGATAACGCTGCAAGAGGTATAGATCCTCATGAGCCCCTGCATTGCGCTAACTTACCGCGTTGCGGGGGCTGATGAGGATCTATGCCTCTTGCTGACACCACTTTTGATTAATGTTCCTCTAACGGCTAAGGCTCTTTGGCGTTGGATTATGAAAGACTCCAGAAGCGCGATCTGCGACGACTGGCAGTGAAGGGGTTATAACCCTTTCAGGTCAGACATACATCAGGATAGTTCAGGGGTAGTGCCAGTGCAGAAGGGCATGGTGCATACAGGTGCCGAGGTAATCTGGCACTGCCTGTGAAATATTATGATCAACGGCAACTGTGCACATGCAAATTTTTAATTTTTTTTCTGTAGGGATAAAGTGTTTGTTTGAAAAGTGTTTGAACCTGAGCTGATATACTGACGAGCAAAAGAAATGCGACATCATTGGAATTGTTTGAAACGCTGTAGCGTTTCCAGGATTGCAATGATGTTGCATTTCCTTTGTTCAGTTCAATTCAGTTCAATTCAATTCAATTCAAAAAAAACTTTATTTATCCCTTAAAGGGCAATTACAGTTGTGTGGACGGGGCAGATGGGGGGGGGGGGGGGGGGAGGGAGGGGATGGGGGAGGGGGGTGGTGGAGGAGGGGTTGGAGGATATTGGGGGGGGGGGGGGGAACAATAAAAATAAAAATTATTTAATAAACATTAATTAATATTAAAAAATTCTAATATCACATTTGTACATGCTATTACTATACTAAATCTCAAAAACTTATAATACTAAGATTAAGACATATTAAAAAAACCGTTAATAAATATTATTCAATACTAAAACATTCTAAATTTTATGAAGATCACATAAACTTAACTAATACAATTACTAAAACATGATAAAAACTTAAACAGCATTATTAACAACATTAAAAAATAAATAAATAATAAAATTAAATTAATAGATATAAGTAGATATTTATCACATATCATCGAACACATCATCAGTATAGATTATTAGAAGATATGTTAACCCTTTGTGTGTCGGTAGCAGTTTTAGTCACGACGATTCCTGCAGGTTTCATTGCCACTAAAACTGCTGCTGACAGGCAGAGGGTTTACAACCCTTTGGCTGTCTGTAGCATGTTTTGTCAGGGTGATTCCTGCAGGGGTCATCTCGACAAAACATGCTACCTACAGCCAACGGGTTAACTTTTGTGTGATGTTTGCCTCATGAATGCTGCTTTGCTTTTTGATGGCATTGCTTTTGTTGCTTAATAATTCACATCACAACTTTGATTCCCCATTCCATCCAATAGTCCAAGTCCATGATGACGTCAGATAGTTTGCAGATTATGCACCGGTGTAAACTATTGGTGCTGAAGATGGTTTGGGGCAGGGGTGAGGGTAGTGTGTAGGTTTATGTAGTGGTTCCAGATGCAAACCTTGTTTTGGATTTTGCAGTGACTGATTGTCTGTATTCAGTTTTACTATTATTGTGTGCTTTATATTATGCATGCAAAACGTGTGTGCAGACAAAGAGTGCATGTTGTGTGTTCATTTTTGGGGTCTGATTTGCAATACATGCACACACACGCACGTGCACACACTCACACACACACACACATACACACTGACACACACACATACACACACACATAGACACACACACATAGACCACTACACATCAGCCTCAGTGTATCGCGGTGCGCAGGTCCATACAAAAATCAGACTGCATTATTTGTGATAGTGTTATCATAGTGCTAAATGAAGACATATACAGAAGCTATTCTGGCACTACCCTTGAACTATTTTAGTCACACTTATTTCACACTCTGGTGTATTCCGTATGATAAGGCTTAATGACAGGCGACACTGTTTGCCTCCTCAAGGCCTCTCTTGTGAGAATGCCTGTCTGTCGAGCGGACTTTTTTAATCACCCTAAAAAGTGGTGGCTGGCTGGAAACAGGTTCTACTCAGGCTTGTTGTCATTGACTGCAGGCAAATATGTGCCTGTGCTGGTCTGTGATTTTCGACCGTGCCGCATGTGGCCACAAAGTCCAAAATCACAGACCAGCACACGTTCACTGTCCTAGGCCCATTAGGTCTGAAATCTAGGCCAGCTCTTATGTTTACGTTCGGATCGTCGTTTCTGACTTCACTCATTCAGTCCGACGCACGTATTTCCCAAACTTAGGAGGCGTCATCTAACGACTATGCACCTGTAGCAGGAGATGGATCGACCATGGTAATTCAAGGGTAGTGCCAGATTAGCTTGGCGCCTGTTGGCGCCAAGCTAATCTGGCACTACCCTTGAATTACCATGGTCGACCCTTCTCCTGCTGTAGGGCGTCAGGGCTGAATGGGTTAAGTCGGATCCATTGGCATCTTACAAAATCACAGACTAGCCACACTATGGTATATATACTACAGCCATAATTATTACACTCAATCCATTTTTCACCCTAGGGTTTTTCACAACCATTTTTTTTTTTCTGTCGGTAGCACCTGGCCAAAATGGTGCCTGCCATCAAAATCAGTGAACGTAGATCTGTTCATTGTCAGTTCCAGTATTCGTCACCAGTTTTGACTATCTCTACCTCTGCACTCACACTTTCTCTTTTTGTCATTAGTATTTGCCTTTAACCCTTTTCATCCTGATTACACCCATTGCTTGAAATCAATTGGACGGGTAGTTCAAGGGTGGTGCCAGAATAGCTTGGTGCCTGAGGCGCCAAGCTATGCTGGCACCACCCTTGAACTAAAACAGTTGGTCTGTCTCCTAATCTGTAATGCAGCCCTCATAGGACAATAGGGCACATTTTACCAAATCAGCCTCAGGATGTAATGGGCTGAAAAAAAGTCAATAGTGAGAATTACCAACGTGAACACGGCAATACTGATTATCTTGTGGCGGCGGATGTGCAGGTGGACAGTCAGCGAACAGAACTCGAGCGCCTGGACCAGCAGGTGGGGCGAAAACGCACGGAGGTGCAGCTCCTGCAGGAGAATCAGGACAGACGACAGGCCGAGATCAACAGCCTCCTGAGGCAGGCCGAGGCCGAGCTGACGGCCAAACAAAGGGAAATCAAGGTGAGGGTCAGCACCGAGTCGCACTCTTGTCAGGTTGGTGTGTGTGTGTGTGTGGGGGGGGGGGGGGGGGGGGGGGGGGGGTTGTCACAAGCGCATGTTGCTACAGAGGCCGAAAGCTGCCAGACAGACATTGAGCCGCTCACGCACTTGATGGCAGGAATGGAGATTGATGCACCCTTTGCCTGCTGGCAGCGTGTTTGGTGGGAGTGACTGGTGCTGGACAGCCAGAGGGTTAGCTAGACTGGAGGAGAAGACGTGAGAATGCTCTGAATCCCTTCACTGGCGGGACAAAGCAAAACAATGCCCAAGTGCAAGAGACGTAGATCCTCATGAGCCCCCGCAGATGCGGGGGCTCATGAGGATCTATGCCTCTTGGTAACACCACTTTGTTTCCATGATGCTTGGATGTTGGGGACTTTCAGGCATCAAATGGACAAAGATTTCACAAACAGAATCTGCGTCCACTGGCAGTCAACGGTTTGAAATGCAAAACAAAAAACAATTGGAGGGTGGGGGGGGGGGGGGGGGGGGTCATTTGTGTCAAGGCTGCCCCATGACCTTGACCCACAATTGCCAATTTTCACCCAGAGAATTCTATTTGGTTAGAGAATTCCATAAGCCAACTTGTTGACACGTGAAAATTAATGTCTTGTTTTTAGGAGGAGCAAGTTGAGCTTGATGAGCTGGGCGGTCAGAAGGCGGACATCGCGTCCACAATAAAAGCCAAGCGCTCCGAGCTGCACAAGGTAAACGGCATTTCTGCATGCTGTATGTGTGGTTATGTGCTATTTATCTGTTTATTTGTTTGAATTATTTTCCTACTGAAACAAGACGGTGCGATTTCTCATTTAACCCATTTAGCCTCAACACCCTACAGCCGCAGACCGATTGACCATGATAATTCAAGGGTAGTGCCAGATTAGCTTGGAGCCTGAAGGCGCCAAGCTAATCTGGCACCGCCCTTGAATTATCCTAGTCAATCCACGTCTTGCAACTGGTGCATAGTCGTTCAGTAACACTTTGCAAATTTGGGAAAGGCACCTGTGGGGCTAAAAGGGTTAATGGGATTACTACAATACATTATTTGCATCTTGAATTTGGCTCTCATACTGATTGTGAGATACAGGTCAACCTCAGTATGTAGCGGTACCTGGGAGCCGCTGTTGGCAGTCACGTTACTTTAGTGCAAGTGACTTGTGAGGAAAAACCACATGGCGAACAAGGGAGCCTTGTGGCCCAAGTCAGCCTTAGCAGGCCTGAGCACAGCCACATGTGAGCCAGCTAAGGCTGATGTCAGCCCGAGGATCTCTTGCTCACCGGGCATCCCTATGGAGGCTGAGACAGGCTGTCTGAATACTGCGGTATTTTGGAGTGCGCATTACTGAGGCTGGCTGTGGGGGTGGGTGGGTTGTGGGCATAAATCTTGCCTTTGCAGTAGCATAGCATTATGGCAGGAATGTTTGACAGTAGAACCTGTTGTGTGCAAGAAAATAGTGGTCTTTAAAGACAGGTGCAAAAGTGCCAACTGTCATTGAACCATGACATCCTGAGGCTGATTTATTTCCAGTTTGCTTATTGTCCTATGAATGCTACATTAAAGAGTAGGAGATAGATCAACCATTTGGGTTCAAGGGTGGTGCCAGAATAGCTTGGCGCCTCAGGCGCCAAGCTATTCTGGCACCACCCTTATCATAGTCAAATTAAATTCAATGCAGTAGTGTATCAGGATGAAAGTTTCGGTGGCTACAGCTACATCTAAACGATGGTATTTAACGACAGGTGATTTTGTCATAAGGATGATCGCTCAGACAGGTTCGGCTGTGTGTAACCTTGTTGTGACTTGTGGTAACATATATTAGGCAAGGCAGACTAATGCACGATGTATATCATGGACAGATCCAGGAAGAAGTGCAGCAGGAAGAGGAGGTGTTGCAGCGACTGACCAGCTCCGTCAACAAGAACAAGTCCGAGCTGAAGCACACGTACGAGATGCAGAAACTGGAGCAGAACGAGCTGGAAAACCTCCGCGCCCAGCATGCCCAGAAAATGGCAGACCTGGAGAAGACGCAGCGAGAGCTCTTGGATGTATGTTCAAAGCCCCTGAACGCAGGCAACCCCCGCCCCCCTCTCCCCCCCCCCTCCCCTGTACTTTAAGAAGCACCAGTGATGCATGCACAAAGGGGTTTAATAAAAACTGTTTACAAGTTAGCTGAATCCATATCTCAAGGTGTTGCAACTTTCAGAGGTGTCTGCCCAGACTGTTTGTCAGACATGGACAAGACGTAGCCTGAACTATTGAATGTACCCCAGTAGCAAAACGTCTTCAGGCCCACAACGGCTGCAGTGAGCCCGCGCACAGCCGTGCGTGGGCCCACTGCAGCCGTCGTGGGCCTGAGTACCTTTGCTTACTGGGGATGTACTTAGGATGAAAATTTACATCTGCCCGTTGGCTGTCAGGGTTTTTGTCGAGGTGGTTCCTACCGGATTCGCCTCGGCAAACTCCTCAATACCATAACGACTTTCCCCAATGAGAGGCATCTTTACAAGTAAAGATGGAAACGGCCTCACGCTCAAGCCTGAAGCCAACCACTATTTATTTCCCGCACTTGGTGCAAAGTCGTCATTGATGCCTCCTTACGAAGGAAGAAGCACGCTTAGAAAAGACAGTTATACCGCAATAAACGGTGTTGTAACTGTCTTTTCTAAGCGTGTTTCTTTCTTCGTTGGGTGATGATCTGTATTTGGCACGCCTTGCAGTCACCTTTTGGGTCTGGCTCTCTAAGGTTGGAAAGTCACCACGGCAGAGCTTGTTTTGAGGGACCACCCTTAAGAGAGATCACCCATCATTAAACACCATTTATTTAGGTGGTCTTCTGTGACAGGTGACACTGTGTGCCTTTCAAGATCTGTGGAGAGAGCGCCTGTCTTTTAACCCATTACAGCCTAAGGCTGATTTCAGAAGAAAAAATGTGTATTGTCCTACGAAGACTACATGACAGGGCGATAGGTCAACCATTTTAGCCTGAGGCGCCAAGCTATTCGGGCACCACCCTTGAACTGTTGTTCAAATTTATTCGAAGCAGTCGTGCATCAGGATGAAAAGGGTTAAGACTGCGTCTTTCTTCTAAGGAAAAATGGTTGCGCTGTATTGGGTAGTGAATGTGTTAACCCCTTCCTGTCGGTGATCATGAACTACACGTCAGAAACTATGGTGTACGGACCAGCGTTCAGGTGAAGAGCACAGGTGTAAATGGATACAATTAGGCATAAAGAACATAGGACTTGCAAGAGACACAGATCTTCATGAGCCCCCGCAACTGCAGGGCTCATGAGGGTTTATGTCTCTTGCAGCTAGGTAGCGTTCGCCTGGCCTTGGCAGTGAAGGGATTAAAAAGGATCGAGGATACTGACTTGCAAATGCTCTCGCTTGCCTTATGCCCCCGTGTCCGCCCCTCTAAAGCAAAGAGGATGATTAAAATACAAGCAGTCAAGTACTCTTGCACAACCACTTCTCCGCCCCCACCACCATTCTGTCCCCAGTGGCCTGATCTGCTCACCTGTGGATTTTTCTGACTTTATTAGGTCATGTACGGGGTTTTTTTCACCGCAGGAGAAATCTGAGCTAGAACAGCTCAGCGCCGAAACGAGTCGCAAGGCGGCGGAACTGGACCGTCTGCGACAATCGGTGGACAAAGAACGGGGAGACGTGGAAACCTTGACGGTGGAGAGACAGTCTCTGGAGGAGCGAATCGCAGCCCTCGCACGTGAAAGGGCGACGATGGAGGACGGTTGTCGGAACCTGGATGACAAGCTGAACACCATGAAACGGTCAGTCCTGTTTAACCTAAGAGCTGTTCTTAATTAGACGAACTATTGATCGGCAAACCTAGATCGGAGAAGATCGGCGATCTTTTGGTTTATTTCTTAATTGAGGTTCAACGAACCTAGGCGAACTTCAGCAAACCAGGTTTGCCATGGTTCTCTTTCTTACCTGAAGCGCTTGATTCAGCGTACTTACTGTCTGCGAAGCTGTTCAAAATGGCTGCCGCTATGCCGCTTCGCGATTTGAACGGTGTTTGTTTTTGTACTCCTTGCAGTAGCGACCCCACAAACAGCGTTGCGCCTCCCACAAATCAATAAAAATAGGTCTTGTTCTTCGCACGAGTGAAACTTTGCCGTCCACCATATTTGTTTGTATCGGTCACTGTCTTCTTATCTCCAATGCAGAAGAGGGTAAAAGTTTTGACCAATCAGAGAAAAGGTTCGCCTTGGTTTGCTCAACACGTTTAGCGAACCTTTTCCGACAGCGAACTATGGTTTGTCGAGGTTCGTGAACTACTTCGAACTAGGTTCATCATATCTTTAGATCGTCCAATTAAGAACTGACCTGGTTCGTCCGAGATCGTGAACTCTAGTTCGTCAGAGTTCGCGAACTAAAGTTCGTTTAATTAAGAACATGCTTAAATCATACCGAGGCAAAAAGCTTCAAATTTGTACACTGCCACATGCAAGCTACATTATAGTACTTACAGATAAAGATATAGACATAGACCAATGGCTTTAGTTCAAAAGTGGTGCCAGAATAGCTTGACGCCTAGAGGCGCCAAGCTATTCTGGCACCACCCTTGAACTATCTTATTTCACATGCTGGTGTATTCCGAATGATAAGGGTTAAGTGTCGAGACAGGTGAACTGCGCATTTACCCCTTCACTACCAGTAGAAGCAGACTGCATTTCTTTGTTCACACCTTTGCATGTCGGTATCAGTATTAGTCACGATGAATCCTACGGGAATCATCGCAACAAAAACCGCTACTGACATCCAAAGGGTTAATTGTTTATTTCAAAATACATTACCGATGGCATTACTATATGGAATACACTCTATAGCCTAACGATTTCAGCCTCAAGTTGTGTCCTCTACACAACTGGGGAGGAGACACCGGAGATCCTTGTACGGGAGCCTGGGTGGCCTCCCCTTACCAACCTATCCCGGCATGTGTGGCGCGACAGTTTATCAGTTTCACTCTTAGCTCGACCGAGTACGGTTGGGCGTTAGCCTTGCTCTGTATTACGACCAGTTCTTGGATATTCTACGAACTTTCCTTGGCTTTGGCCTTGCTACTGTGTTTCAACCGGTGTCTTAGTTCTTCTGTTTTTTGCCTGGCTTTGCCGGGTGAACTAGTGCTGTGCTTGTGTCCTGCAGTGTACTGAGTTGTGTTCAGTGATTTGACGTTGGACTTATGGCCGACCGGCTTTTCCGGGCGGTGACCTTGTGCCGCGGCTAGTAACTGTGACTCTTCCTCGTGACTGTGTGCCTATGGGAGTGAGTTTCGGCGCTTCATGAACTTTCCACTGGGGACCGTGGCAGTCTGACTTTAGAGTTGTGCTCTTAGCGCCGTACGGTGTGGACTTTCTGTGCACTTTCGTGGACGCGGCCTCGGGGCTCCGCTAGTAACTTTGGCTCCCTCATGACTTTGTGCCTCGTATAGTGAGCTTTTCGGCGCTTGGGTGAACTTTTCAAAACTGCGTACTGTGTGGCGGACGCTATGGCGGCTTCGTTACGGAAGTTCTGCCTCCTGTGTGGGGATTTTCAGTGGCATTCCGACACTAACGACGCCTGTCTTCCTGGCTCAGGCTGCTCTTCCAACAGGACCTGTGTCGTCTGTGCTGATTGATGTGAGGACCGATGGTCTCTACTGTGGGACTTCTACAGACGCGATCGTCCTCCCCGGCCCTACAGGCCCCTCGGACTTCTCCACAGGTGGGCGTCTTTCCGTCGGCTCTTCGGGCCCCTCGTCGCTCCGTCGTCCAGGCCTTACGGCCGCAGATAAGTCCTTTTTTTTCCTTATCGTAACCACCCAGAAACTCCCCCCCCCCCCCACCCCCCACCTCACCCCCCGCTCCGAGTCTTCTGAGCGGGGCAGGCGAGTGTTAGAGTCACGCTCCCCACGCTCAGTTTTCTTCCGGGCGTGGCTTGAGCACCTTGAGGTTGCTCCCCGCCCGCTCCGCCTTGTCTCAGCGGGCCAGGCAAGCTGAGCGTTCTTCCATGCTCCCCTCCGCTCCCTTTCTTCCGAGCGGGCTAGGCGTGACGAGCGCAAACATTATAAGAAGGGGAAAGAGTATACAGAGAGACTCTCCCTCACGCTCCGGGTCTTCTGAGCGGGACCCGAGGGCTAGGCATGGGCCGCCGCCCTGCTCCGAATTTTCCGAGCGGACCCGGCGAGCTACATGGACGTCCCCCCCCCCGCCCCGTGCATACCAGGCGGGCTGGGCGAGACTTAGGCTCGCGCCCCCCTTGCTCCGTGTTTTCGGAGCAGGGGTCGCGTGCCCCACTAATTCTCCCTTCTCGCTCCGTGTCCCCCCGCCCGGAACTTTCTAAAGCGGGCCTGGGGTGACTTTCGTTATTCCTCGCAGGACCAGATTCGTCGCTGACCCGCTTCCCCCCCCCCCCCCCCCCCCCCGCCCCTGCTCGCGGTTCCCGAGTGGGTTGGGAAAGCCAGGGATCCCCTTCCGTGCCCCCTTGTACTTCCGGGCGGGGTTCCAGGCTCACGCGATCCCCTCCCCGGCTTTGCGGCGTAGAGGACTCAGACCCCCCTTTCCCCACGACGCCCTTTCTTTCAGGCCTCGCGGGCGGCTGCTCCTGGCCCAAGCTCGCTCCCTGGCCATTCGCTTCGGCAGAACATCAATGAGGAAGCTGGCTGGAACACAATGGGGAGCCAATGGAAAGATCCTCAAATGTTTATCAAGGCACAATGAAGACCACTCCTTGAGTACGGATCCAATGCATGGTTGACAGCAGCCCAGTCACACCAGCAGACCATTGACAGAGTTCAGAACCAGGCACTGCGTATTATCTCCGTTGCAATGAGATCCACACCAATCGAAAGATGGAAGACACACGTCGGCTTCACGTGTTAGGCGGGCGGTCGACTTAGACCCGGACATTCTCGGTCTACTTCCAGCGGATTCGGCGTCAGCCCTCGCGGGGGATTCGCCTTCCGACTCCCCCCGCCCTTCTCTGCTGTTTCGTCGGTCTCTGCTTCCGGTGAAGATGGCCCTCTGATTGACTCGCTCTGTTCCCTGGGAGAGGTTTCCCGTCTTATATTCTCCAGCCTGCCTCCTGACTTCTGTCCGCCTTCGCCCCCGGCGAAGAGCCTAGCTTCGGCCATGATGGACGCACTTCGGCCTGCTAAGCGTCGCAAGTCTCTCTCTCAGCCTTTCGGCTTCCGGGACCTAGCAGAAGCTTTTGCCTCACAGCTCCGCCTGGACGCGTTTGTTTTCTCAAAACACATTACCGATGGTATTACTTAAAGGAAATGGTTTCTTAGCTAGTCTAATTTTAGCCCAAAATTGTTGTGTACGAGTATGGTCATGATGGCAGGTGAGGGGCGCCATAGCCTAGACGGAAACCCGGGTAGCCTCCCTTCCGGTTCAACCACGCATGCGCCACACCACTCATACGCCAGTCAGTTTTCTTTGCTAGTCTCAGAAGGTTGTGTACGGGACTCGCTCTGTTCGTTAGGACTCTATCTTCGTTAGGGAAGTCTAGTCAGAAGGAAGCTTGTTCCAGGTGGGAAACCTGGCTTGAGGTTTCCGTCGGTCTACGGACTTAGGAACTTGTTCCTAGTGAACGTTACTTGTGAATTTCACCCGTCGGCGCCATCTTATCCTACCGGGCGCGGCGACGCCAGGTTGAACTGTACTCACGCCTAGTGCCGCTCGGGCCCTAGTGCGTGCTGCTCGTGTGGGCCAAGCTTCTACTTCGCTCTTCAGCCTGCTCTGAGTGCCGGCTGTGGCGGAGACTTCGTTCGACGCCTTCACTGACGCCAGTGGCTTCGCCCGGCATCAGCGTTACGTGGTCGCCGTCCGACGCCGGGCCGTGTCTGCGTGCTAGACTTTCTGGTGGGTCTTCAACCGGGTTGGTGCCTCACTTCTTCGGATGGCAAGGTAATATCTCTGCCTTGGCCTACGCCAGGCGCTCAAGGGTAGTGGTGGAGCGCCGGGCGTAGGCTTACACGGTACGCTTCGTTCGTTCACGCGGATTCGGTGCGGGCCCACGGGGGCACGCTCGCTCGCATTTCATTGTACATTATGTTTTGCAGTTGGCAAGTCCGAACATGCACTCGATGTGGGAAATTCCAGTGGCCGAGTGACGAACACCTGGTTTGCCTGCCCTGTTCCGGTTGTACCTCCACGCGTCCGTGCTCGGTCTGCGCCCCATGGCTGGAGGAACAATGGACCCAGCTGTGGAGTTTCTACGGCCGCAAGAAACCTACACAAGCACGGAAGAACGATCCCACACCGGTACGCGCCACAGTCCAGTCGAGTGGCCCTGACCGAGTGTCTGAGCAGACGAACCAGCGGCTTCGGTCGCGTGCTCGTGCTCTAGTACCGGCAGCCACCACAGTCCAGTCGAGTGGTCTCTGTACGGTCAAGGATCCTAGAGCGCCTCGGGCTAGGCCTCTAAACAAGACTCCGGTAGCCACCACAGTCCAGTCGAGTGGTCTCTACCCGGTAGCAACGCCTCTGCAGGCAACTGATAACGAACTGATACAGGCTCCTACACCCGCTCTGGTTGCGGGCCTGACTAATACGGATCTCCAGGTAGCTGACAAGCGCTCGCCACAGATTCGTCCTGCTGCTTCCGCTACCCTGTTCTCCGCTAGGGACCAGCGCGGAACGCCAGCGCCCCGCCCAGCTCCTTCCGTCCGGGCGTCAAGTTCCGACAAGTCTTCTCGCCGGACACGCTCCCGCTCTCGGGTCCGAAGTAGTCGCCTCCGCTCTGCTGCGGTGCGAGTTACTCCCCGTCTTCAGTCCGAGCGAACCTCAGCTGTTAGACATCGTTCACGCTCGAGCGACAGGTCTACTCGCCCGAGGACTGATTACTACCGGTCGGAATCCAGCCGACATTCGCGGACACAGTACAGGCATGACTCTGCTTTGCGTTCAGCTTCGCGCCATTTCAGACGTTCCCGGTCCCCGCATCGCCGCCCCCGTTCCCGTTCACGCTTCTCTCGGCGGAGTGCCGCTCGTCGCACGCGACACCGTCGTAGGTCAGGAGTTCGGGCTTCCCGCTCAACGTCGAGTGCTTCACGGGACCGTTCATCTAGCAGACACTGGCGGCGCCACGCACCAGTGAGAAGATCTCCTCCACCAGCTACGACCGTTACCCGCCCCAGTGACGGGAGTCTTCCTCCTCGTTTGGGAGTGGACCCGATTCCCCACTCAGTTCCGGCAGAAGAGGACACCCTTAGTCTGAACCCCGAGGAATCGATGTCGGCACTACTACAGGTGGCCAGCCCCGCCCCGTCCAATCCCTCGGGTGGTGACGAGGAATTCCCGCCGGCTGCCATTGGACATAGGTTAGAGACACTGCGGGCCCTTGATGAAGCGGCACGGCTTATCGCGGCTTGCCTCCCTGCAGAAGACTGCCCTCCCTCTCCAGTTCTTAAAAGAAAAGCGTCCGCCTTTGTGGACGCGGAACGACAGGCCAAGCGATTCAAGTCTCTCCCCCAGCCGCCGGGTTTCCGGGAGTTACGTGATGCGTTTTCTGCTCATCTTGCGCAAGGGGCATGCGGTACAGGATTCTTCTCAGACTCCAAGTGGCCGACAGGTATAGACATCGCCTTCCGGCAGTCATGGTATGCGGGCCATACACAACACTTTTCCTGCCCTCTACCGACAGCGGACCCCGCGGCAGTGGCGTTCTCTGGGACTTCCTTACGTCAGTCTCTCCTCCCCGGGGTAGAACAGACCGCGACACTCATTAGGAACACCCTGGCAGCAGCGGGATTTCTAGATTTGGTCACGCAAGCCATCGTCCGACGTGTAGAGGACTCCTGGCATCCGTCAATTTCGCCTCTGCTGGGAGACCTGCTCGCCCTAGCAGTTTCGGGGAACCGCGCTGTATATCATGTCGCGGTCAACTCCATGGCAGCCGCCTCTAACTGCGACTTACTGCGTCGAGATGCGATTCTCCGTTCCTGTCCCATTCCGCTGGATGTGAAGACTCAGCTTCGGCAGGCGCCCCTCGGCGGTGACTTACTGTTCGGCCCCACCTGGCTCGCTGTAAAGGAACCGTTTCTCGTTGGCCAGCAGGTTTCAACGTGAGTTTCCTTCGGGCCTGGATGCTAGACACTCCCATCAACCAGGCAGGCGGTCGCAGATTCCTGAACTCTTGGCCACGCCCACTAGGCAGGATCGCTTCCTTGGTACGGAACTTCCTGGTTGTTCCGGCTTCCTGGAGTTAGCTACACAAGCCGTTCTGAGCTGTCTGGAAGATACGTGGGAACTGGAGTCCTCTTCCCCGCTTCGCGACGTCCAGTCCATCCTGATAACTGCTAACCGGGCCGTCTTCTTTTCTTCGACTTATACCATGGCGGCGGCAGCCAACTGTGACCTCTGGCGGCGGGACTATCTCCTGTGCCTCTGCGCGGATCTCCCCAAGTTGGTGAAGACTCAACTCCGCCAGGCTCCACTCGGACTTTCGCAGCTGTTTAGAAACGTTGGCAGAACGTTTAGGAAGCGTCAAGGACCGGTGGCACCGTTCGACCTCCACCTTACGCCGGCTACCCTTGTGGACCCAGGCTCCACACGTCCGGCTCCAGGCAGACGAGCGGCACGGAGAGGTGAAGGCCGGGCTCGACTAAGCAGTGACTGAAGTAGTCTCCCGACACGTCTCGTTGGCGTTCTACAACCACCTCTTTCGTCCCCAAGCCTGGGGGCAAGTGGCACCCAGTCTTCGACCTGTCTGCGCTATACGAGTTCCTTTCGGCACCTCCCTCTCGGATGGAGACAGCCAGACTCTCTGCGCAACCTTCCGGCCGATGGACTTCGCTATCAGCCTCAATCTTCAGACTCGTCCTTCTCGTGTCAATTCATCCGTCTTCGCGCCGGTACCTACGTTTTGCCTTTGGCGGGATCGTCTACCAGTTCCGAGCTCCCGCCTCAACATCAGTCCTTGGGTCTTCACGTGGATCCGCGACGCGGTGATGGCCAGCTTTGCTGAGGCCGTCCTTCATTTCTTGGACGTCTTGCTACTGCGAATCCTTGTCGCGGCAACTCTCAGGAGGACAGAGACGCCACCTAGAGTTCTTAGTCAACCCGGGCAAGTCCGATCTCACCCCTTCACGCCGTTCCTGCACTTAGCAATGTACTCCTGACCGACTTCAACCTGGTCCGCCTGCCTTTGGCGCGCGGCAGAAGATCGCCGAACTCGCTCGGCAGATAGAGTTAGGGGTCTCCTGCACGGCCAGGTTCTGGCTTCAGCTCCTGGGATTACTCAGCGCGGCAGCAGACTCGTTACCCTTCAGCCGGCGCTATAAGGAAACAAGAGAGTAGGCTCGCGGGCTGCAGCTACACCTCCCCCTACACTGGCGCCCCTTCACTGGGCCCTTACGGTTCCGGTTCTGTTTACCCCGCGGTGGGCGTTTCTCGCGTGTTGGCGTCGAGCGGGCCCCTGCACTTCCCTCCGCCCCGTTGGTCACGCTGCATCGACGCGAGCCAGTCCGGCTGGACCGCACACCTGTCACCAGACTTTGCATCGGGCCTGTGCCCCCGGGACTTTCGCAGACGGACATGTCCACTGGCTGGAGTTGTAGGCAGTCGGTTGGCCCTCTCCGCCTGGCCAGAGACGCGGACCAACTAGGGGGTCTTCCTTTTCAGACATCTTTCAACTGATCTGCTCGCCTTGGGAGACGCCGCATGTCGACCTTGCCTCCAGAGGGAACTTCCAGCTTCCGCTCTTGTCTCTCTAGTCCTGGACCCTATCGTCTGGGCGGTAGACGCGCTCTCCATTCGGGAGACGGACTGATCTCTTATGCCTTCCCCCCGTCGGTGCTGGTGCTGGTTATGCCTTCCCCCCGTCGGTGCTGGTGCTGCAGTTCCTGCAGAAACTTCTGGGATGTTTCGCGGTTCTCTTCCTGGTGCCCCCCCCCCCCCCCTTCATTTGGACCAAGATCTGGACCACGGATCTGCTCGCTCTAGCGACGGACACCCCCCCCCCCCCCAAAGAGCTCCAGACCCCGCCCACGATGCTCAGGCAGCCCGGCTCTCTTCCACCCGTGCCCGGAGCACCTCCTCCTTCACACCTAGAGGTTGTCCAGCAAGCCCTCGCCGCTAGAGGTTCTTGGTTGCGGCAGTGGCGGCGACGGCAGCAGCCCACAGACTGTCTACCAGGAATTGTGAGAAGGCAAGTGGAGAGTCTTCCAGTCGTGGTGCTCCGCCCAGCGGACAGCACCTTACGAGTCTCCCTCACGAGTCTCACTACCCCGCGACTGGCGAATTTCCCCCTATGGCTCTTCGACGACCAAGGGTCACTGCACCATGATTGCAGACACTTGCCGCCTCCTGGGCTCCCGCCAAAGCAGATCCACAACTCCAAGCTGAAAGGACAGCCACTTATCAATACAACACTGACTTCTGTTTCAGAAGTTTTAACACGCCTTGCTAGGGTCATGGAAGAGGCCCTCAAGGACTGCCCAGGAAACAACACTGAAGAGAGGTGGAGCCACATTCGTGACGCCATCTACATTTCAGCCATGGCAACCTTTGGCAAGAGGGAGAAGAAAACCCAGACTGGTTCGAAGCAGGATTAACCGAACTTGAACCAGCTATCACAGCCAAACGTGCAGAACGGCTAAAATACAAGTGCGAACCTTCAGAGAAGGCTATAGGTTCCAGCCCTGGCACAGACCTTCGGACATCTTGGTTGGTTCTTTGGAACTCAGATGTCCGGTCTCCCGTTCTCTCATTCCTCAGTGAGACCACCCCTCCCCCCCCCCCCCCCCCCCCCCCCTGAGTACTGACATGGCTAAATACGGACCGCTTCAAACCCCTGCCCTGGGCACGGTTCGCTGACCTGACCCGGATAACATGTTAAGGAGGAAAATATGAGAAAGGAAAAGGCGCTCACCACGGCTTTCACGTGAGTGAGCTTCTTGCGCTCTCGGAATGCCCCACTTGTTGGCATTTCGAGCCTTTGGCTCAGATCAGCGCGGCTTCTCACCGACCCATCCTTCTGGCCTAGAGTCGGCCTCCCTCGGCTGCGCCCCAGACGCTGACCTTACGACCGACCCCACGGGTCGGGTCTATAGGGCCCAGTCCGGACATTGCAGAATTCCTGCATTCCCGCCTAGGGCGTACCCGCCACTTCTTCAGGCAGTGGGTGACTCGTCAGCCTACCAAGACCTCTCCCTGGATGGGGATAGATGGGTACAGATCCGGGCGCATGAAGTACGAGCAGTAGCCCCTGGCGCGGCCTTGACCGCAACTGCTCGGTTAAGACATTGGGTCAGCGGTAGGCGGGCGTGCGGACTCCCCCTTCGCCCGCTTCTACCTCCACGACCTATCCGGCCAGCATGACTCCCTGGCCATCGTGGGCGACATCTCCGCGGCCCAGCCCTTCCTCCGTGCACCACAGGCGCCATAGTCACATCTTAACTGAAATCGTCGGGAGTGCTTCTCGTGGGCCGGCGGAGGATGTTACGTACAGGGGGTTGGGTGTCGGTACCCTCCTCCTCTTCACTATTCTTCCATATAGTAATGCCATCGGTAATGTATTTTGAAAAAACAAATGAATTTTTTTTTCTAAATGTATTTTTTTGATAAATACTTACCGATGGCATTACTCAGAGGACCCTCCCACCTGCCCCGCTTGCCTCCTTGGCTAAGTGATTGGCTAAGTGTGAAGCTGATAAACTGTCGCGCCACGCATGCCGGGATAGGTTGGTAAGGGGAGGCCACCCGGGCTCCCGTACGTGGATCCCCAGTGTCTCCTCTCCAGTTGTGTAGAGGACACAACTTGGGGTTGAAATCGTTAGGCTATAGAGTGTATTCCATATAGTAATGCCATCGGTAAGTATTTATCAAAAAAATACATTTTAGAAAAAAAATTCATTTTGTGCCAAAGAGCCCCGGCCGTCACAGTTATCTGAACACAGAGTGGAGTCAGCAAGAGGTGCAGATCGCGGCAAATGCGGGAGGGGGGGCGCCTATCAGGATCTGTGTCTCTTGCAGTTGCATTGTGTCCGCCTTCTTCTTGTCGGTGAAGGGGTTCATCTTGTAGATGCTGGACATAAGTTGAAACGTACAATGACCTTGACTCGTCAGGGCCTTGATTTATCGTGACCTTGGCCTTGACCTTGGCTCGTTGCTTGTGCCCTTCAGAACGCAGCGCGTGACGGAAGAGAAACTGGAGGTGTCAAGCCGGAGGTTGGAGACGCTGGAGGAGCAGCTGACAGATCGAGAGCGAGAGATGGAGGACGCCAACCTGCAGCGCACCATTCTACAGAAGGACGTGCAGATGCTGAAACACAATCTCAAAGGTATGTATGTAGCTCTGTGCCATGCGTGCTGAGACTGTAGGACCTGGTTTGAGTGACACCTTTTATGAAAGGTCACTAGAGACCCTAACCCCAAAGCCGCATTTCTAACATTTTGGATGCCTCACCTAACAACAATGTGCCTCGTGCAGGAGATGGAGCGACGGTGATGATTGAAGGATAGTGCCAGATTAGCTTGGCGCAGGAGATGGATTGAGGGTCATAATTCAAGGGTAGTGCCAGATTAGCTTGGCGCATGAGATGGAACGATGGTGATGATTGAAGGATATTCATAATTCAAGGGTAGTGCCAGATTATGGATTGAGGGTCATAATTCAAGGGTAGTGCCAGATTAACTTGGCGCCTGATGGCGCCAAGCTAATCTGGCGCTACCCTCAAATTATCATGGTCAATCCATCTCCTGCTGTAGGGCGTTGGGGCTAAATGGGTTAAAACAATGATATACTTTTCAAGGAGAACATCTAGACTCAAAATAACTTTAAATTGTCCTGTTTGTGTACAAAGGTATTGTATAGAAAAGGAACACACACACACACACACACACACACCACAGAGAAGTCTGAATTAATTCTTGTTTAGGATAACCTTTCCTGACATGAATTTTTTAGAATCCCAGACAGAACTGGAGCAGCTAAGAGAGAACATCAGCGATGCCGAGTCGACTCTCACAAACTTGCGACAGGATCTTCGCGCAGAGCAGCAAAAGCGGGATGACGCACATGTGGAAGCTCAGCGACTAGGGGACGTGATTCGCCACAGCAACGCCGCCTACGAAGAGGCGGCCAGGCAGGAACGTTCCAAGCAGGAACAGTTGCAGGACCTCATTCGGGCGATCGAGGATCGAGAGAGGGAGCACGAAGATGCTCGCAAAGTTAGTGGTCAAATTTTTTCTTCTGATTTTCTGATGTAATGCAGAAGTAATTGCTGAAAATCATTTGTTATTTTGCTGAATATTTAGGTGTTTTTTTTATTTTTTTAAAAGAAATAGTGTTGGCTATTTGATCAATGCACTCTAAATGCGGAGTTTTCTGGATTTGTGAGGCGTCGGATTTAAATACATGTTTGTTGTTTTGTTCACTTTCAGGCACTGAACAGACTGAGGAAAGAGATTGAGAAAGAGGAGAATAAATTGAACAAGGTATCACACCAATTACCATTATTTATGGAGCACACAGTAACCCCTTCACTGCTGAGACAAAATGAATACCACCCAACTGCAAGAGGCATAGATCCTCATGAGCCCCCACAGTTGCACTAACGTACCACAGTTGCGGGGGCTCATGAGGATCTATGCCTCTTGCTGAAACCACTTTGCATCTCTGTTCCCTTGATGCCGGGGGATTTTTGATGTTGAATTTATGATGATTTGAGAAACACAGTGTGTGTCCACTTGCAGTCAAGGGGTTAATTTGATGGCTTCTGTCAAAGTGGTGCATTTCTGCCCTGGTTCCAGATGTTGGACCATTGTCCTATTAATCTCAAACCCCGGACCTAGTTAGCACGCTTATGAGAGCACACAGAGCGCCAGTCAGTGGTTTCAATGGAGAAAGAAACACGCTTAGAAAAGACAGCTGCAACACATTTTATCACTACCCTTTTTCAAAAATAGACAAGCAAGTGTACAATTCAGTCACAGGTTATCTTGCCAGCGAAGAAGGGAACTGGCAAACCAGAACAGACATGTTGTACAGTCAAAACCCAAGGGACTATGTCAAAAGGTGGCCTCCTTAGACAGGGGTCTCCTTACACAGGGCCATCAGAGTAACAGAAAGAAGAGCAGGGGACCCAAAATGGGTGGTCTGCATAGACAGCTGGTCATCTTATTCAGGTGGTCATGTTGATAGGTTTGACTGTGGCAAGGTCTGAACCCTTTGGCTGTCAGTAGCGTGTTTGGTCGTCGTGATTGCTGTCGGACTCTAACCCTTCCTGTCAGAATCACGACGACCAAACACGCTACGGACAGCCAAAGGGTTCAATCTCGCCATAGGAAACACTGTATTCTCTTATGCCCGGTACATGGCAGACGTTGATGTACAGTTAGCCCATATCATACTGAGGCTAAAAGCTTCCAATTGTGTACACTGCCATATGCAAGCTACATTATAGTACTTACAGATAAGGATATAGACCAATGCGCCAAGCTATTCTGGCACTACCCTGAAATATTTTAGTCAAACTTATTTCACACGCTGGTGTACTCCGAATCATAAAGGTTAACCCCTCAGACACCAGATGCACGCATGCAGCAGATTTCTCTGCTGCCCACATGGGGCCGGGTAGAACATGATGGTCAAACTGACAGAACACTGTGTGTGCAGTTGCTGACCAACGCTAACAGTAACCTGGAGCAGGTGCGCGCAGACCTGGTAGCCAAGCAAGGAGAACTGGACAACACGGCACAGACGCTCAACGAACTCAAGGTAATTCAAGCGCTAGGACACTGATGTATAGTAGAACATTGTTTTGAGTAGCCATATTTTGGCAAGAAAAAGTGGCCTTAACCCTCATCAATCGGAATACACCAGTGTGTGAAATAAGTTTGACTGAAATAGTTCAAGGGTAGTGCCAGAATAACTTGGCGCCAAGCTATTCTGGCACCACCCTTGAACTAAAGCCATTGGTCTATATCCTTATCTGTAAGTACTATAATGTAGCTTGCATATGGCAGTGTACAAATTTGAAGCTTTTAGCCTCGGTATGATATGGGTTAAATGACAGGCGTCCTGTCTTGTACAATTCAAAGTGTGTCACCTGTCATTAAAGACTATCATTAGGTGGATGTGGCCACCTAAATGATGGCCTGTAATGACAAGTGGTCTCTTTTAACTCATTCTACCCCAGACACACCACAGCAAGATAAGGATCGACTATGATAGTTCAAGGGTGATGCCAGAATAGCTTGGTGCCTATGGGCGCCAAGCTATTCTGGCATCACCCTTGAACTATCATGGTCGATCTGTGTCCTGCACTGCAATGCAGTCTTCAGAGGACAACGGCAAAATTTGTGGATTTTGGTGTTGGGGTAGAATGAGATAAGGGTGGTCGCTCAAGACAGGTTCTGCTGTATATCCAGCATTGATGTACACAAAGTTGACAGTACAAAGTTGTAATGCCTTTTAGCTGTGTAAATGTTGAACTCTTTGATCTGTTTACAGAAAGAAGCAGGTCAATTGCACGCCAGCGGAGAACAGTTTGCGGAGATGCAGAAACATATACAAGAACTAGGTGAGTAGACAGTTAGTTAGTTATTTGGGTTTAACGCCGAGCAGGCAACTAAGGCCGTCTCACGGCGGAATGGGTAAAAATCTGGTCAGCCAGACTAAAAGAAAGGTCTTAAGACATGATGTAAATATACCTTAAAAATATGTCAGGCTAAAATGTCGCACAGGTCTTTAAAGAAAACGTCGCCAGACTCTCAAAAAAGGTCAAAATAATAGAAACATCATAGTCTATATAAATGCTCAAATCTTATTAAAAATATGGCACTCTCTCAGAAAACTGAAGATCTTGTCCGGGGGCACATCCCGGAACAAAACCTTCAAGGAGTCTGCTGTGAAATGTTTATACCTTGTGTCGATTAGATCAGCACAAGACAGCAAAAAGTGTTGAACAGAGTACTGCTCGTCGCAGGCCTGTTTCCTGTTTTAGTAAATAAGAGTGCGTAACATACATGTGCCCGATGTGGAGCTGAGCAAGGACAGTCTCCTCACGGCGGCTGCCGCAGCAATGAGGTAGACCGTCGGACAACTTGGGAAGGGCTTCATGCAGCTTGTTAGCTTCCTCTTTGTCACTAGATGAGTGGACAGGCTGTAGTTTGATCATGATAGTTCCAAGGGTGATGTCTAACAGTTTGTCGCCCTTAGGCGCCAAACTGTTAGACATCACCCTTGAAATACCTTGGTCGATATTTCTCCAGAGCATTGACGAAGACCTGCAAGGCGAGTGCCACGATTTTGTCCTCCGTGCTTGCTGGGTTACGGCATTTCTCTTTCTTTATTTGTGAGACTGCAGTCTGTGAAATTTGACTGACGTGGTTCCTGGCCAAGCAGCAGTGAGAGAGACTCATTTTAATAATAATAATAATTAATAATTACGGTATTTATAATGCGCTTATCTTATAATAATTATAACTCTAAGCGCGCACTCACAACTCGCACACGCATACGCACGCTTTAGACAATGACTCACGTAACACAAATAGTGAAGATACATTAGGACGGTCAGCTTGGGCTGGGGAGTGTGGTGATATAGTGCTAGAACTGTTGAAAGAGATGAGTTTTGAGTTTTAAGGTCCCAGTTTGTTTGTATTTTGGTTACAGAGAAAGAAATGGAGGAAAGAAACAAAGAGAAAAACGAACTCGCCAACGCTCTGTCTGTATCGTACGAGGAAGTGCAAAGGCTTCGCAAGGAATCCACGGACGTGAGTACTCGTGTGAAGCTTGCCAGCGAACGTGCGTCATTCTAATGCAGTGTTTGCACGTGTGCCGATGAACATGTTTTATGTCATGTTTTGCGATCGGTATGGATCACGAACTATTCTTTCCGCATTCATTTGACGTGTGCCAGTGTTCATGTGTGATTTGGTGTAGCATTTGAGTGAAGTGAGCTTGAGAAGATATCCATATTGGCTCTAATGTTTAACCCTTTGGGTGTCAGTAGCAGTGTTAGTGGGGATGATTCCTGCAGGAAAAACCTCTACCGACACCCAAAGGGTTGATTAGTGGTTATTGTATTAGGGGAGTGGAGCAGGATATATGCTAAACGTGACACATGTTTGTGGATTGTTAGTGTTGTGATGTGTTGGCGTGCTGACAGTAACAGGAGTCTTTCCTAAATCAGAATCAGGTCACAGGCAGTAGGTTGAGCCGCTTTGTAGTAAGGACTAATGAGGCAGTTTCGCTCGGTCGCCCAGGTCACTGCAACATGTGTCCTCGTACCATAGCAATGCTAGGGTTAATACTGGATAAAAACCTCCAAATTGGGATGTCGGTGAGACTTTAACTCCTTTGTGTGCAAGAGGCATATAATTATATTCTCATGAGCCTCTGTTGCCGCAGGGGTTCATGAGAACACACCCCTCTTGCAGATGGAGCTGGCTGGATGAATCCATGGAATGTCTGAAGTCTGTGCAACGTTTGACCTGCTTGTGATTTTTAGGGATGACCTCTATTCAAGAGTGTGGTATATTTAGGAGAGCAACACATTGTGGCTTTGATTTGAGCTTGTTTGAGTGTGGAGTTGGGTTTGTTGTGACGACGACATCAATGCCTGTGCCGCTTTTGATGGATAGAGAGCGAGAGAGAGAAAAGGTTTTGAATAGAAAGTTAGCAAGCTGCATGGGACTTAATATTTGGGCCATTAAGTGTCACTTCATTTAAAGTAAGTGTTGTTTTTTTTCCTAGCCAGGCATTTTGTATTTGATGTCATGAACCATCCTGTGCATGCTTACACTCACAGTACCAGTGCGGCATGCACGAGGGGGCAAGTCCAGGTGTCTCAATTTTGGCGATGTTGGTATTTCACAGCTAACATCAGTACTACAGCAGGCCCTGTTTGAAAAATCTCCCTTACGAGAGATCACCTGTCACTAACGACCATCATTTAGGCAGCTGTAGCCACCTTCACCCATTACATCCTGAGCTGATTTTTTAAAAAAACAATTGATCATCGTCTTATGAAGGCTGCATTACAGATTAGGAGACAGATCAACCATTTTAGTTCAAGGGTGGTGCCAGAATAGCTTGAACTATCACAGACAAATTTCTTTCAAGCAATAGTGTATCAGGATGAAAAGGTTAATGATGGTCTTTGATGTGACACTTCAGAGCACCTGTTTTGAAGACTTTTTTCCTTGCCAGAAAAATGTCGATTTGCTCAATGTATGTTCTACTGTGGATTCCATTTTCACTCTCTCCACCCCCCCCCCCCCCCCCCAACTGTTTTGCCTGTAGTCTCTAGTTTCAAAATGTCCCTGAGCGTGCTGTTTGCATAGAATGCCCCCATCGTTCATCAGGGCTAGTCTAGACACAAGCTGCATTTGCTTCCTTTAGAGCTATGTCAGATAGTCGGTTTAGGCTGCAGTCTATTTAGTGCCTGCTTTTTCTTTTTGTTTCCTCATTTTTGCAAACTCTTTAGAATACGTGTCAACAAAAATGTGGGTTTGTTGTGGGGTGGGGGTGGGAGGCGGGTACATGGGTCATTGGGGTGGTTGTGATTAATGACGCAGGTTTTGAATTTGTTTAACCCGTTTAGCCCTGATGCACTACGGCAGGAGATGGATCAAACCATGATAGTTTAAGGGTAGTGCCAGATTAGCTTGGCACCATCTGGCACTACCCTTGAATTATCATAGTCGATCTGTCTTCAGCAACTGGTATATAGTCATCGGGTGACACTTGCAAACTTGAGGAAATGCAGCCTTGGGGTTATGGGGGGAGGGGGGGTGGTGTGTGGGGGAGATAATACTGTATCTAAGATTCTGACCTGTGCTGTGTCATGTCTTGCCGTCCTTAGGCCCACGAACAAATGCGGAAAGAGCATCGCGCGTTTGAGAACTCGCTCAGCGACATACAGCAGCAGCTAGAGCACAGTAGACAGGTATGGGGGAGTCAGTGATGTGCGACACACGCACACTTGTCACTGCTCCATTGAGCACATTTTTTCGCAGTTCACCACACGTATGTTTCAGAACACTTTTGTCTTTTTCTGTTCAAAATCACCAATAGTGACTGTCGCTTGTCAGCGCACCACAGTGGATTGCCACAAGCACCAGTTGTGACATTTAGTTATGTGATTGTAGACCGGAGAGACTGGTTGTTAGGTTTGAGTAGAGTGCACAGTTTGAGCACAAAAACACTTGTCGTTTTCAGCAGCACCAATTAGGAAAATGTGTTTGCAGCATTGCAGTAGATTGCACCATTTGTTCTTATTATAAAAGTAAGTTAATTAACTTATTCAGCCCTGACGCACTACAGCAGGAGATGGGTCGACCATAGTAATTCAAGGGTAGTGACAGATTAGCTTGGCGCCCATCGGTGCCAAGCTAATCTGGCACTGCCCTTGAATTATCATGGTTGATCCATCTCCTGCAACAGGTGCATAGTCGTTAGATGTCGCCTCCAAAATTTGGGAAATACGTGTGCTTAATGAGTTAAAAAAAAAACTATAGAAGACTATAGTTGTAGATACATACAAACTGTACTTGTTCGCAGTCACAGCTCATTGCTCATTCTCACTGTAAAAAGTGCAGGGAGAAACACCTTCATGTTTTCTTCAGGCAGTTTTCAAAATGTGGAAATGAAAAAAAATGCTTTATCATTCATTCACAAAATAATGTTTCACTCAAAGTTTTGCTGTGGCAGTATGGCACATTTTCATCCACACTTTTTAACAGTGCACATACTCTCAGACATGGCATGCATCTGCACTTGTGGTGGGGAGAAGAGTTGAACACTGGTATAGCCATCTTGGTGCCCCATTCGGAGTTCTTTTAGACAATATATATACTGATCAGCAAAAAAAAAAAGCAATTTGTTTTTTCAAAATACATTACCGATGGCATTACTATCTGGGAATACACTCTATTGCCTATAGATTTCAGCAAAAATTGTGTGTAGCACACAACTGGGGAGGAGACACCGGGGATCCAAGCACTATGACCCCGGGTGGCCTCCCCTTACTACCCTATCCCGGCGAGCACAGGGCGACCTCGTCAGTTTCACTCATAGCTCGACCGGGGACGGTCGAGTTTTTGCCTTTCTCCGTTCTACGGGTTTCAGTGGTTTTTGACTGTGGGCTTGAATTGGAGTCTTCGATTCAGCCCTGGACTCACTACATTCGTGGTTTTTCCTTTGACAATTGGACTCATTGTGACCTGTGCGCCGACCGGTTTACCGGCTCTGACTTTGTGAGTTCACCCTTGGCTTGGCCTTGGGGTTCGACGACGCACGTGACTTGTGCCCTGCTGTTTTGTGCACGATTGACTTTCTTCGCCGGCGTAGTTGGTTTAGGGCCTTATGGCTTCTTCTGTGTCGAAGACTTGCCGCTGTGCGGGGACTTCCAGTGGCCGGATGATGCACACGACTCTTGCTTGCCGTGTTCGGGCTGTGCTTTGGACGGAACGTGTGACGGTGGCGCCGCTTGGACGGAAGACCGGTGTTCGCGCAGGTGGGACTTCTACAGGCGTGACCGGTCCCCTCGCCCGCTTCTGTCTCCCCGGGATCCTCCACGGGTGGACGTACTTCCCTCGGCGCATCGGGCTTTCCGGCCCACAGGTAAGTCCCCTTCTTGTACCGTTACCTCGCAGGTTCTCCCTCCCCTCTCCGAGTCTTCGGAGCAGGGTAGGCGAGTTTCGGAGTCACGCTCCCCACGCTCTGCTTCGTTAGCGCGTGGCTTGAGCCCATTTTGGTTCCCATCCCCCGCTCTGCTTCGGGCGAGCGGTCTGGGAGAGATGAGCGTTCGTCGGCCACCCCCGGCTCTAGGTCTCCGGAGCGGGGACGGGTGACGGAACGCAAGCATAAGAAAGAGAGTAAACGTGATAAGAAATGCTCTCGCTCACGCACCGAGGCTTCGGAACGTGACTCGAGACCGTTAGTAATGCTGCCTCCCCGCTCTGTATTTTCCGAACGGGCACGGCATACTTCGCTTTCTTCCCCCCCCCCCCCCCCCCGCCCGCCCCGTCTCGCCTGGGCGGGCCCGGGGTGTGGTTGACTCTCGCCCCCCACGCTCCGAAGAGTCGGAGCGGGGGTCGCGTGCACATAAATTGTCCCCTCCCCGCTTCGCTTCGCCTGAGCGGGCTTGGCGTGACCGTAGACTGTCCCCCCCCCCGTCTCGTATCGACCGGACGGGCCCGGTGTGACTTGGACCCTCGCCCCCCCCCCCCCCCCTCGCTCCGAGGCTTCGGAGCTGGGGCAGCGGGCTCATAAATCGTCCCCTCCCCGCTCCGCCTTTCCTGAGCGGGCTTGGCGCGACCCTAGACTGTCCGCCCCCCCGCCTCGTATCGACCAGGCGGGCCCGGTGTGACATCGCGCGTCCTCCACGGTCCGAAACATCGGACGGGGGGCCGCGTGCCCGGTATTTGTCCCCTCCCCGCTCCGCCTTTCCTGAGCGGGCTAGGTGAGACTCTTGGCGGTCCCCCCCCCCCCCCCCCCCCCCGCACCGGTTCTCCCGGGCGGGCCAGGGGTGACCAGGCCACTTCCTCGGTATTCCGATCGCGGTTTGTCGCTCACGTCGGCTACCGCGTGCGGATCCCGACTTCGAGGTGGACCGTCGCTTTGCCACGGTCCCTCCGTCGCCGCGGCGCCCCTCTTTGCATGCGTCGCGGGCGGCTGCGTCTGCCTCGCGCGCGGCAGTGCGGCGCTCTCGTAGCCGCTCGCCCCTTTCATCTTTGCCGCGAGAAGATCAGTTTTGGAACCGGACATCCTCAGCCTTCATCCGTCGGACTCGGCCTCGGCGATCTTCATGCAGGACTCGGCGGCTGGTTCTCCTTCCCGCCTTTTCCGCTGTCTCGTCGGCCTCCGCCTCGTCAGATGTTGCTGGCCCTTCGCTCGGATCACAGACGGTCCACGCTCTGGGTGAGGCTTCAAGGCTTATCGCCAAGTCCCTACTGCCCGACGTCTGTCCGCCTTCGCCTCCTCCGAAGAGACAGGCTTCGGCCATGGTCGACGCGCAGAGGCAAGTCCAGCGCCGCAAGTCCCTCCCGCAGCCAGCCGGCTTCCGGGACCTCACCGATGCTTCTCCGCCCAGCTGCGCAACGACGCTTTCGGCGACACGGGATACTTTACCGCCGCTCGATCGCCGGTGGGAATCAACTTAAGCTTCCGCCAGGCCTGGTACGCTGGACACGCCCAAGCCTTCGCCATACCTTTTCCAGCGGTGGATGCGGCGGCCTTACTACAGGCGGGCGGCCGCAGGCTCGTCCAGAACTCGTGGCCTCGGCCTCTCGACAGGATCGCCTCCTTAGCGCGGAACTCGCTGGCGTGCTCGGGTTTTGGAACTGGCTACCCAGGCAGCCCTGCAGTGCCTACAGGATACGTGGGACCTGGAGGCTCAGTCCCCGCTTCGTGACGTGCAGTCCATCCTGATAGCGGCCACCGCCAGGGCAGCAGCTGCCAAATGCGACCTCTGGAGGAGGGATACCCTTTTGCGCCTCTGCTCGGACCTTCCCTTGTCAGTGAAGACCCAGCTCCGTCAAGCCCCCTTAGGTGGTCCTCAGCTGTTCGGCGACACTTGGCACACCGTTAAGGAATCTTCCAAGGACTTGTGGCCCAAGCCTGCATCTAACCCAGCCTCGACCCGCTTTCGCGCCCCCCGCCCGGCCGGGGGTCGTGCCCAGCGGTCTTTCAGGCCCTCCTTTCCTACAGTCGGATCTTCACGAGGTCGGGCCCGTCCATTCCAGGCTACTCAGGCCGGCCCCGCCCCTCGCCCTGCTTGGCCCCGCGGTGCCCGTAGATCGGGCCGCGGTCGGGCTCATTGACTCGCCCCCGCCCTCAGTACTCGGGCCTCCCGTCGGCGGGCGGCTGTCGCTCTTCAGCGATCTTGGAGATCGCTGTTCCCGGACGACCCCTGGATTCTTTCCACCGTTACCGCAGGCCTGCAACTTTCGTTCCTGTCGCCTCCGCCTCTTCGCAGATCACCCATGTGGACCCAGGAACCGCTCGACGGCACACAGGCGGACGCTCTGCGCGGGGAAGTGGCGACCCTCCTCACCAAAGCGGCGACAGAGGTGGTTTCGCGGCAGGACTCTCCGGCGTTCTACAGCCGACTCTTCTAGTTCCCAAACCAGGCGGCAAGGGGCGTCCAGTTATCGACTTATCAGCGCTAAACAAGTTCTTATCAGCGCTAAACAAGTTCATTTTGGCCCCTCGCTTCAGGATGGAGACGGCCAGGACACTCCGTTCGGCCCTCCGGCCGATGGACTTTGCGATCAGCCTCGATCTGTCAGACGCCTATCTGCACGTCCCGATTCATCCGTCGTTTCGCCGGTACCTTCGGTTTGACTTGGGGGGATCGTCTACCAGTTCTGCGCCCTTCCTTTCGGCCTCAACATCAGTCCGTGGGTGTTTACAAGACTGCTCGACGCCGTGATAGCCTACTTCCGTCAGCGCTCCTTGAGCCCGGCCTCCAATTACTTGGACGACCTTCTACTGCGCAACTTGGTTTCCGCAGCCCTCCAGACGGACAGGGATGCCCTGCTTTCCCTTCTGCGTCGTCTAGGTTTCCTACTCAATTTGGGGAAATCCGATCTTCTCCCTCTCGACGGTTTCTACATCGGGGGATGGAATTCCTGACCGACCTCAACCTTGTCCGCCTGCCTCTGGCCAGGCGACAGAAGATCGTCGACTTAGCGACTTCGATGGGGATGGGATCCTCCTTCACCGCCAGGGTCTGGCTTCAACTCCTGGGCCTCCTCAGTGCGGCTGCGGACCTGCTTCCCTTGGGCAGACTTTATGCTCGGCCTCTCCAGCTACGTCTCCTTCTTCACTGGCGACCCTCGGGCGCTCTGTTGGATCTAGTACCTGTCACGCCTCTGGCTCGTCCTCACCTCGAGAGGTGGGCGGACCTCGCTTGGCTGGCTTCGGGGGTGCCCCTACACTCCCCGCCGCCTCGGTGGTCTCTCTGTACAGATGCGAGCCAGGCCGGCTGGGGCACGCACCTGTTACCGGATTTCTCTCGGCCTCGGGCGTTGGCTTCGGGAGCTGTTAGGGAATCACGTCAACTGGCTGGAGCTGAAGGCAGTTGGGTTGGCATTCAACGTTTGGCAGGAGACCTTGGCCAATCGGGAAGTCCTCGTGCTCTCCGACAACTCGACGGTGGTGGCTTACATACAGAATCAGGGGGGCTCTCACTCGCCCTCCCTTTGCATTCTTCTGTACCACCTTCTCCTCTGGTGCAGGGATCGAGGCATTGCCCTACGAGCCCGCCACATCCCTGGCCACCTCAACGTGATTGCGGACGCCCTGTCTCGTCGCGGACAGTTGCTCCACACGGAGCGGTCCCTACGCCCGGATATTTTTCGCCTGCTCTGCTCTCACTGGGAAACGCCGCTAGTGGATCTGTTTGCCACCAGATGAAACAGCCAGCTCCCGGTCTACGTCTCGCCAGTCCCGGATCCACTCGCTTGGGCAGTGGACGCGCTCCCCATTCCTTGGGTCGGCCTGATTGCTTACGCCTACCCCCCGTCAGTCCTCGTTCCGAAGGTACTGCGGAAGCTTCTGGGATGCTCGGCGGTCCTCCTGCTGGTGGCCCCCTTCAACTGGACCAAGAGCTGGACCACGGACCTCCTCGCGCTTGCGACGGACCCTCCTCTGGAGCTTCCTACCCCTCCCACGATGCTCAAGCAGCCCCGTCAGCGGCTTTTCCATCCGTGCCCCGAACGCCTCCGCCTACACGCTTGGAGGTTGTCCGGCACGCCCGCGCCGCTAGAGGTTCTCGGAGGCTGCAGTGGCGGCAATTGCAGCAGCCCGCAGACTCTCTACAAGGAAGGTGTACGAAGGCAAGTGGAGGGTCTTTCAGACCTGGTGCACCTCCCATGGGCTCCCTCCCACTAACCTAGCCTCCCACCAACTGGCGGAGTTCTTCCTGTGGCTCTTCGACGAC
The DNA here is from genome assembly GCA_036245525.1 of Semisulcospira habei. Taxonomy (NCBI): domain Eukaryota; kingdom Metazoa; phylum Mollusca; class Gastropoda; family Semisulcospiridae; genus Semisulcospira; species Semisulcospira habei. The sequence goes on from BTPG01000004.1 coordinate 177,596,527, forward strand.
CAGGGCTTAGCCCCGGTCGCCATCAAGGGCTACCGCGCTATGATCGCAGACACCTACCGTCACTTGTGTCTTCCGGACCCAGGCGCCTGCAAGGATCTGTCGAATTTCTGGCTCACTTTGAACTCCGACGTCCGGTTTCACGTTCCCTAGTACCCTGGTGGGATCTTGCCTGGGTACTGATGTGGTTGAATACGGACCGGTTTGAGCCCCTCCCCTTGGCTCGGTTCTCAGACTTGACCCGGAAAACCTGTTCCTTCTGGGCTCTCGTTACAGCGTCCCGAGTCAGCGAGCTTCACGCGCTCTCGATGCTCCCAGCTTGTTTGCAGTTTCGTTCCGACGGCTCTGCGCAGAGGCTCTCCGATCCGTCCTTCCTGGCCAAGAACCGCCGCCCGCGGCAGCTCCTCAGGTGCTAACGATACGGCCCCTCCGTGGAGCGGACCTCTCCCCTGGATCGCGGCAACAGGACCCAGTGCGGGCGCTAATGATTTACCTGCGCCGCTCTCAGCCGCAGCGCCGGGGGCGCTCGCGCCTCTTCTTACTTTGTCCGCGGGCAGACGCCACATCTCGGCCCAGATTGTGTCATCCTGGCTGCGGTGGGTGATTAGGCCAGCCTACCTAGACCTCTCCCCACGCGGCGCTGAGCCTTTACAAATCCGGGTGCATGAAGTGAGAGCAGTAGCCGCCAGTCTAGCCCTGGACCGCAACTGCTCGGTCAAAGATGTTGTGGCAGCGGGTGGCTGGCGCTCAGACTCCACTTTCGCACGCTTCTACCTTAAGAGACCTATCCGGCTGACGTGACTCCCTGGCACGGGTGGGCGACATCTCCGCGGCCCAGCACTCCCTCCGAGCGCTGCTGGCGTCTTAGGCACATCATAGCTGAAATCGTCGGGAGTTCTCTCTCGATGGGGCCGGCGGAGTGGTTGGGTTATGGTTAGATACGGCACCCTCCGCCTGTTCGCCATTCTCCCAGATAGTAATGCCATCGGTAATGTATTTTGAAAAAACAAATGAATTTTTTTTCTAAAATGTATTTTTTTGAAAAATACTTACCGATGGCATTACTCGGATGGCCCTCCCGCCTGCCCCGCTTGCCTCTTGTGGCTATGTGTGAAACTGACGAGGTCGCCCTGTGCTCGCCGGGATAGGGTAGTAAGGGGAGGCCACCCGGGGTCATAGTGCTTGGATCCCCGGTGTCTCCTCCCCAGTTGTGTGCTACACACAATTTTTGCTGAAATCTATAGGCAATAGAGTGTATTCCCAGATAGTAATGCCATCGGTAAGTATTTTTCAAAAAAATACATTTTAGAAAAAAAATTCATATTTTTGGAATCTTCAGAATCACTATAACTCATTCAGCCCGACGGCCGTATTTCCCAAATTTTGGAGGTGTCATCTAATGACTATGCACCAGTTGCAGGAGATGGATCGACCATGATAATAAAAGGGCAGTGCCAGATTAGCTTGGCACAAGCTAATCTGGCACTACCCTTGAATTACCATGGTTGATCCATCTCCTGATGTTGTGCATCGGGGCTGAATTAAGTGTTTCTGATGATTCCCAAAATGTTGCATTTCTTTTGCTCATCGGTATAGTTAAAAGGTGTGTCATTTTGGACCTGACAGCAAAGAGCCCTAATGCCCAAAATCACAGACCAGCACATTTTCATGAGCTGAGCTGACCTGATTGTTGTATTATTGGCATAGTTTGTTTGACTGAGTTCACTACCCCCCTCACCCCCCCCCCCAACCCCTGAAAACAAACAAACAAGAAACCAACCAACCAATTGAGTGGCCCTTGCTGTCCTAGGAGCTGCGTCAGGTGCAGGAAAGGTCGACGGCTCAGGTCGCCGAGCTTCAGTCGCTTGCTGAGCAGCAGTTCAAACGCGCCAATACTCTGGGCGAAGAGCTTGATAGATATAAGCGCGAGCTGGTTGAGACTAAGAAACAGGTTGGACTCCGTTCCCAGTAACCATAAGGTCTTTGGCCTGATGTCAGCCACAGTCGGCCTGCGCAAACCTTGTACGGGCCCACTGCAGCCTACGTCGGCCAGACAACCTTTTGCTCACTTGATTAACGCTCCTCTTCCTATTGCTAACGACTGCTTCCATGTTTTTCTGTAGAGCTGGGAATGGTTGGTTTTGTAGTGCGATGGTCTGGCTGCTCACTCCAGCTTAAAGCGCTAACGCAGTACTCGCAGCTCGTATTCTGATATTTTGCAAAGATATGTTGTAGTGAGGCTACTGCAAGTTCTTACCTCGATGCATGGTGCCTGCATGCACAAGGGGATTAACTGATGCTGTTTTGGATATAGGTATACTGATGACCAAAAGAAATGGGACATTTTTGGAATGATCGCTCGGAAACACTTCAGTCTTTTTAGTGATTCCAAAATGTTGCTTTTCTTTTTCTTGTCAGTATAGCTGTGGTCATCATGCGACATCACACACACCCTGTTTTGATACATAACTTGCAGTGTTTACCTGTGAAATACCATAATTTAATGTTTCACATTTTGTGGGCATGTGACGTTAACCCTTTGCGTGTCAGCAGTGGTGTTAGTCGTGATGATTCCTGTAGGATGTTAGGGTTTTGTTATTCCTGCAGGATGTCCAGGTGTTATTCCTGTAGGAATCATCACGACTAAAACCACTACCGACATGCAAAGGGGGTAAATTGCAACTTATCGCAGCTGCCTTTGTCCAAGACAGTGTCCGTTACTGGCAAGCACACCCAAAACACAAGAGATGGCTGGCACAGCTTCTTATAATGCGTCGCCGCTTACTGACTTGATGTTGGATTCTTTTAAGCCAGAACTAATAGAAAAACAACCCAACACAAAAGTCATTTACTGCCGGCACGGGTGATGGGACTTGCTATTCGATTTATGAAACTAAATCTTGTACTAACGTGTCTTAATCATTACTAGATGTTTCTTTTTTCCAGCTTTTAAATTCACAGGCATTTGTGCGTCTATCTCATGATTTTGTTGACTGTTTGTGTACATATCTTTAACCCTTTCAGCCCTGATGCCTCACAGCACAAGATATATCGACCATGATAGTTCAAGAATAGTGCTGATCGCTTGACACTACCCCCGAACTATCATGGCTGATGTGTTTTTGTGTTTTCTAGGGGGCAGTGCTTTACTGAATGTTGTTCAGAAATCAGAAGTAGATCAAAATTGCGTGAGTTTTGACACAAACAGTACATTAAAAGCATGCGATGTGTGTTTGTCCAGACCTTTAATCCAAAGTTTGCATCAAAAGACTCACAGTTTTGACCTATTTCTCATTTAGGGAACGCCTCTATTTAGCGCTGCTTCCCATAGTACAGTAGTCAGTAGAGTTATTAGTGTAGCTGCTTGTACAGTAGTCAGCAGAGTTAGTAGTTTAGCTGCTTGCAGTGTTAAATCACACCCTTTACACGTTCTCCCCGTGACTCATCCCGCTGCTGTCAAAATGTCCTTGCGTCCGTCCATTCAGATTCTGACAGCACTTCCCTGTGTGAATGTTACCGTACACGGCTTTCACAGTAGGTGTGCAGGAATACACGTATGGTTCATGTGCTGGTGTTTGCATTAACCCCCATGTGCATGCGGCCACTGGTACATTTCACTCAGGGGTTAACTCATTCAATGCACCCTTCATCAATAGCTGCGCAAGCGTCGTGTAGCGTTGCCGCTGGCGACACTGTGTGACACTTTCGCTGCTATTGATGCCAGGTGCCGTACGACGCTTTCGTTGCTGTTGATACAGGGTGCCTTGAGTGAGTTAATGTTGCCTTATCGTTTGCATGCATGCTCTAATGATCATTTTCAGCAGGTGTCCGCACATCTGCCCTGTGATTGAAAAAAAGACAGCCAGTTCATTTTTGTGAAAAGCGACATTTTCGCTGTAGTACAATGAACATCTCGCTTTCACAAGACTGAATGGACTTGCTGTCTTTTGCGTTGACCGTTACTTATCAACTTAACTCACTCTACCCCAGACACACCACAGCAAGATAAGGATCGACCATGATAGTTCAAGGGTGATGCCAGAATAGCTTGGCGCCTATGGGCGCCAAGCTATTCTGGCATCACCCTTGAACTATCATGGTCGATCTGTGTCCTTTATTCCAATGCAGTCTTCAGAGGACAACGGCAACATTTGGGGATTTCGGTGTTGGTGTAGAATGAGTTCAGTAGCTGTGTTAACTTTAACCCGTTCAGTGCCAGTTGACGCAGATGCGTTTCTGATTTTTTCGTGAACTCAACCTCAAAATCTCTTGGTTTTCCCAGGAACGTGGATTCAGAATGGTCTCAGCAAGAGGCATAGATCCTCATAAGCCCCTGCTGTTGTGGGGGGGCTCATGAGGATCCATACCTCTTGCAGTTGGGTGATGTTCCGATCATCTCTGCACTAAAATGGGTTAATATGTCACGTTGATGTATTTTACGCACAGCATTTTGCAGCTTAGTGTTTGCACTGCACCGCACCCCAGCGCTTCCAGCACCTGGTTTCATTTAGGACGATTGTTCCATTGGATTTTAGAATTTCAGTTTTTGTCTTGAATTTGATTAGTTTTAACCCTTAACAGACTGAGGCTCAAAGCTTCAAATTTGTTCACTGCCATAATTATGCAAGCTACATTATCGTACTTACGGATAAGGATATAGACCAATGGCTTTAGTTCAAGGGTGATGCCAGAATAGCTCGGCGCCTAGAGGCGCCGAGCTATTCTGGCACCACCCTTGAACGATTTTAGTCAAACTTATTTCACACACTGGTGTATTCCGAATGATGATGGGATTACCCTGTGAATTGTGGGGAAACTGAATTGTCAATGAACCCAACCCTCCTTTTCCCGCGGCATATAAACAGGAGCTGCCACAACAGCTAAATAATGTGGACATTCACAGTGATGGGTTTGGTCACCTTGGACACAGGGAGGGTTGGGGTCATTTCAAGTTCAGTTCTCTCAGGTAAAGTTCATAGTTGCATTTTGAGTGATTACTATTGACATAGAAAACATATTGTAAAATCAGCTGATGTTATGTCATCTCCATTTCAAATGATTTTTTTTTTAAACGTGTGTGTGGATCTGTGATTTCCTATCACATGGCTCAAAGCTGTTAGGCTGCTAGGTCCAAACTCGCAGAGCGGCACAGGTGATTTTCAGCTTCTGGTGTCCAATTTTGCAGTGTTTCGCAGATTTTTTCTTTGCGTTCAACAAAATTCATCCAGCGTCTTTGACCTACCTGTAACCGTAACAAATGCTTGCAATTGGTATTATGCGCTGGTCTGTGGTTCGGACCTTAAAGCTGTGAGGTGGAAAATCACGGACCTGTACATATTTTTTGCCTGAGCAGTGATCTCGGTTTTTGTATTAGCACTCTGCCAGCAGGCGATCCAACAACTGTCAGACGGAAAAGACTTTTTTTTAAAATTGCTGGTCTGTGAGTTTGGACTTTGTGGCTTCTAGTACTGATCTGTGAATCTGGACCTTAGGGCTGGAAGCCATAGGGTCTAAAATCACAGGTCGGTACGCGCTAATATTTGTCTGGACGTTGCACTCTCTCTCCGCTCACAGGCTGTCCAACTGATGTCCGACGACAAGGAGAACCAGAAGGTCACGCGGCGAGCGGCAGCAGTTTTGGCCCGTGACAACATCAGCGACGACTGGACGGTGAAGCATGACCGACTGCGGGAACGACTCGTCGAGGAGCAGGACTATTTGCGGGTAGGGTGTGGGATCACTTGGGCAATCTCCCCGTAAAAAGTGTCAGTGGCATATCCCAGCACTTCGTTAACTCATTTAGCCCCGACAACCTGCAGCAGGAGACAGACTGACCATGATAATTCAAGGGTAGTGCCAGATTAGCTTGGCGCCTTCAGGCGCCACAAGGCTAATCTGGCACTACCCTTGAATTATCATGGTCGGTCTGTCTCCTGCAAGTGGTGCACAGTCATTAGTTAACACCCGCAAAATATGGTAAATGCAGGTGTTGCTGTTCAATAGGTTAACGTACTTGTGCATGCAGCTGCTTGGTGCCGTCAACGTGGGAACGAGCAGCGCAGGGCTGTTGGCGGGCAGGTGTACAAAAAAGAGCGGAGGATGGTATTGATGCTTGAAATTTAAAAAACGTCTGGGAATTTATTCCAGGTGATAGTTGTCAGTTCCCGCCTTGTTTTGCAGTACCAGCTTCAGCAGCAGATGAGCAGGCACAATGAAATGATGGACTCGGCACGCAAAAAGTCGGAAGAAACCATCGACCATCTGAAACGCAAACTCAATTCTTTGCAAGAGGTGACCACTTTCATTGTGTTGTAATTGTTCTTTTCTGTGGTACGTTTATTTCATGTTGATTCTATATTGTTTATGTCATTTCTTCATGCTGAAATCCTTGAAAATTTTATTTCAAATGTGTAGTCACAGGCATCATGGGCCTGAAGATACATGTACTTGTTGAACGTGCCCCACAGCGTCCCATTTCATAGGTTTCTTCAGTTGTAAATAAGAGATAATAAAAATGGCTGTGAAACAAGTGATGATATTAACCCTTGTAGCCCCAAGGTCCCATTTCTCAAATGTTGGAGGTGTTGCCTAACGACTGTGTACCAGTTGCAGGAGATGGCTTGATCATGATCATTCAAGGGTAGTGCCAAATTAGCTTGGTGCCTGAAGGCGCCAAGCTAATCTGGCACTATCCTTGAATTATCATGGCCAAGCCGTCTCCTGCTGTAGGGATCCAGGACTAAAAGGGTTAAGGTACACCACAGCCTGTTGTGAGCCACCAGCCTCTTGAGAGACCACCTGTCAGAAAAGACCAGCAATAATGTGGCTGTTTACACCTGAATGACACAACCTAACCCATTTAACTCCTGAGGCAGTGGAGGTGTCACCTGACGACTATGTACCAGTTCCACCATGATAACTCAAGGGTAGTGCCAGACTAACTTGGCGCCTTTAATGCCAAGCTGATCTGGCACTACCCTTAAATTATCATGTTCAATCCATCTCTTGAGGCGCCCAGTCTATTCTGGCACCTTCCTTGAACTAAAATGGTTGATCTATCGGCTAATCTGTAAGGTAGCCTTCATAGGACAATAAGCAAATTTTAAAAAAAAGAAGAAAATCGGCTCAGGATGGAATGGGGTTAAATAAATATAATATTTAATTGTTTTTCCTCAGGTCCTGTTCAACTCCCAGACGTCGGATGAACGCGCAATACGTGACATGACAAGGTCGCGCTCACAGTCCCCTCGAAGAATTGTAAGTGTTTCAGATGGTTTCTGTGTTCACGCGCCGGCTTGTCAGCGCAGCCGCCAGTACGTTTGATGACAGAGTCCCCTGGCATTAAAGGCTATCATTTAGTCGGCTCCAGCCACCTGCATGATGATCTTTGATGACAGTTGTCCATCATATGAGTGGTCACTCCCCCCACCCACCCACCCCCCCCCCCCCATCCCCCCCAAAGAATTTTTTTTTTTTTAATTTAAAAAACAAACAAACAAAAAAACAACAACCCAGATTCTGCGGTGTGCAGTGTAATGCTATGACTGTCAGTAGCGCTGTGTGTTGTGATGATTCCTGCAGGAATTCTGGCAAAGGGTTAATAATCCATTTAACCCCATGGCCGCATCTCCTTACTCTTGGATAACGACCATGTACCAGTCACAGGTGATGAAGAGGCTTGAAATCACTTTTGGCCTGCGTGAAACGGTTCTCTCTTGGTTTGAATCTTACGTTTCCGATCAGTACCAGTTTGTAGGTGTAAAGGACAATGTCTCTAGACCTTCCATTCTGGAGTTTGGAGTGCCTCAGGGCTCTGTCCTAGGCCCTGTATTGTTTACGTTGTATTCACAACCGCTGTCAGATGTCATTTCCAGCCATCAGTGTTCTTATCATAAGTATACAGATGACACCAAAATCTCTCAGAGTAGTCCACCTGGGGAATTTCAGTCTGTTGAAACTGGCATCAAGTCTTGTGTTGACGATGTCACGACATGGATGGACAGTAACAAACTTATGTTAAACCAAAAAAAACCAGAGTTACTACCCGTTGGCTCAGCATCCTGGCTTCAAAAAATTCACACTGAGTCTCTACACATAGATGACACTGATATTCCATTTCAGTCTTCAGTCAAATATCTTGGTGTCAAGCCTGATAAGGCGTTGAGTATGCAGGATCACGTCGGTGAAATCTGTCGTGGTGCTTCATACTCTCTCAGACGCATCGCCTCTGTCTGACACAGTCTTTCCGAATCTGCCACTGCAAAGTTAGTGAATGCTTTAGTCACGAGCCGTCTTGACTAATGCAATTCTCTGCTTTTTGGTCTTCCATCTGAGCAGATTAGCCGCCTTCAGCGAGTTCAAAATAATGCCGCAAGGCTTGTGAAGCGCAGGCGAAAACGAGACCACGTAACCCCTATACTGAAAGACCTTCACTGGCTTCCAATCCAATCCCGCATACAGTTTAAGATTGCGACCCTTGCAAACTGCCACTTTGATGGCAGCCTTCCGTCATACCTTTCCTCCAGTCTGATCACTTACAAGCCCTCTCGCTCACTGCGTTCATCGTGAGAGAAACTTCTCAAAGTTCCAACGTACCATCTCAAATCTGCCGGTGAACGCTCTTTCAGATGTACTGCTCCTTTAATTTGGAATTCCTTACCGACTGAGCTGAGAAAGCCTCCCCCCTTACGCAGTTCAAAGCAAAGTTAAATACTCACCTTTTCTTGCAGACTTTCGTGTGATCCCTACGGTTTTTTCTGTAACTCCCCTCCGCAGACTCTATGTGTGTGTGTGTGTGTGCATGTGTGCGTGCGTGCGTGCGTGCGTGCGTGCGTCGTTTTCGCCTGCGCATTGAGTTATATTATAAATATGAGAAATGCACCATATAAATACCATGTATTATTATTATTATGGATCGACCATGATAATTCAAGGGTAGTGCCAGATTAGCCTAGCGCCTGTTGGCGCCAAGCTAATCTGGCACTACCCTTGAATTATCATGGTCGATCCACCTCCTGCTGTAGGGCGTCGGGGCAGAATGGAGTAATGGTGTTACATGTGATTGAATTAGTGTATATTTGTGTATTTTCCTTTATTCGCTTAACGTATTCGAGACAAGCCTCATCTGGATACGCGGCTTTATGCATGCCACACGTCTCAAGTGAGTTTAACCCATAAAGCCGCCCCGACACCTATGACAGGATGTGTGCCTGTAGGCGGCCAAGCTCTTCTGACACCACCCTTGAACAATCATGGTCGATGTGTATCCAGAACAGTGGCGTCGACCCCAGTGGCTATCTGCAGTATTGGATAATGTTGTCCTCAGGGCGAAGACAACTGTGTGATTCGTTTCTGATTTCTTTTCAGGATCGCCATCGGTCTCCAAGTCCACTGACACGCAGTTATCTGGCTAGGTCAAGGTCAAGGTCTTTTGAAAGAATCGGCAGCCCCATGATACCAGAGAGAGACTGTGAGTACCAGAGCGTCTAAGGTGTAACTGACAAAGAAAGATCACACACGCGTTTCCCACGAGCACATTTCAATTGATTCCTTAACCCTTTTCATCCTGGTACACTACTGCTTGAAATTAATTTCACTATGATAATTCAAGGGTGGTGCCTGAGGCGCCAAGAGATTCTGGCACCACCCTTGAACCAAAATGGTTGATCTCTCTCCTAATCTGCAATATAACCTTCATAGGATGATAATCCAATTTACAAAAATCAGCCTCAGGATGTGATGGGTTAACCCATATCATACTGTGGCTAAAAGCTTCAAATTTGTACACTGCCGTATGCAAACAACATTCTAGTACTTACAGATAAGAATATATTATAGACCCATGGCTTCAGTTCAAGGGTGGTGACAGAATAGCTTGGCGCCTAGAGGCGCCAAGCTATTCTGGCACCACCCTTGAACGATTTTAGCCACACTTATTTCACATACTGGTGTATTCCGAATGATAAGGGTTAACTCTTTGCCAACTAAGTAACTTGTCTGTCTTGTTTACTTGGCCACTAAGTAATTCTTTTAAGAGTTCATTTCAGAATCTGGTGCGCATGCCAAGCTAATGTGGCACTACCCTTGAACTATCATGGTTGGTTCATCTCCTGCTGTAGTGCGTTGGGGCTAAAAGGGTTAACAGAGACCTGACATCAGTTACTGTGGACTGAAAACTTGTTCATCTCGGCTCACTTCAAACTCTCTCCGGACCAAAGGAATGGGGGAGCTGGCATATAGTACAGCAGCTTGTATCAAGAAAGACGGTGTCTTTTTGGCCACTGACTTGACAGATGCCTTTTCATTTTTTATTTGCTATTTGCAGACTTGTGACAAGCGTCTGAAAAATGAGCAGCGTGAACGGAATGAACTGATGAGCAGCCAGCAATGAAAGCCACCATCGCAGCATTATAAACACCCCACGCCGATAAGTACTGATCAAGCCTCCAGGCCAGATCAAACATTTTGCTTGCTTGCTTGTGGTTTTGGATCCTATGGCCTAGAGCCACAAGCTCCAAGAAGCTTCTTTTTTTTAGTGTCGTGATGATTCCTGCAGGAATCATTGCGACAAAAACCGCTTACGACATCCAGAGGGTTAACAGCTGAGTGCTGGCACGTGAATTTAGACCCTACGGCTTCACTGGTCCACAATGGTCAAGGTGTGAGATTCAGCTGCCTGTGTGTGTGTGGTGGTCTGTGATTTGGGACCTTGTGGCGCAAGGCCGTGAGCGCAAAATGCCAGATACTTGCGTGGGTAACGCCCCGGACCTGATCAGACATTTGTGTGCTGGTCTGTGATTTTGGACCTTACAGCTCACAAGCTGTAGGTTTAAAATCACAGACCAGCCTACGTTTTTCATCTCAGTTTTTTTCTCCGTCCAGTCTTTTCTGTGAAACCTTTTCTTCCTTCGGATTTTTGCAACGCCGTTTCCCATGGTCTGTAAAAGTGTTGGTTGCGACCAAGGCACACAGTCTGTGTCTTTATGCAATATGGTATCTGTCCTTAAAGCGCCAACATTGTCCCGCTAAATTTGACTTGGTTGCATTGCATTGACCCCCCATAGGCAAAAATGTCTTCGGGCTTAGTTGGCCCACGCATGTACTTGCACAGGCCAACTTACACCGACATCGGCTCAGCGACGTTTTGCTCACAGAGGGAACTTACTGTTTGTGACTGTTGTCCGAAACACTTGCATCTGTGATTTGAACTTTAAAAAATGATACGGGAAATTTTGAGAAGTTCAGTAAATTTGAAAACTGTATGATATACGTCCAAGCAAGCCAATTTTTCCATGATTTTTTAAAAAAAGAAATCAAACATTTCATGTGTTTGTCTTTTGTTGTGTGGACTTTTTGGTAGTACGGTTACGTTATTTATTTATTATTATTTCAGAGCTCAGTCTGTGATAAACAAATACACATTTAGAATGCTTACAAGTGTACACACATATTTGTGTATGAATATTTCAAAGATGTAATCATAACTGCAACTTACCTTTTTAAAAGTATTTTAAAAGTATTTCAAGTATTTTGAGTAGACTGAAGTATTGTCCTATTTGCAGATTAACCCAATAAGCCTGGAGGACAAAACAAATTCTGTATCTATCCTCTGAAGTCTGCGTCACAGTTCTGTAGACAAACCGACCATGATCTTTCAAGGGTGGTGTCAGAATATCTTGGCGCCTGTAGGCACCAAGCTATTCTGACACCACCCTTGAAATATCATGGTCGATCCACATCCTGTCATTGGGTGCCAGGGCTGTATGGGTTAACAGAAGACTATACCCTTGGTTAGTCGGACCAGTAGGAAGATAACGTTGATTTTACGTCACTGCCTTGATTTGGCAAAAAGCAGTATGTCGATTTTTGTGAAAAGCAAGATTGTCAGTGTATAACAACGAGCATCTCACTGTTCCCACAAAAATGGACTTGCTGCACTGGCTTGTGGCGAATTAAGACAGATTACTTTTGACTGACAACATTACAACATTACAGAAGGTTGTGTGTGGGCTTTGAAAATATTTTGTTTTGTTCTTTTAACAACACATTCCATATCAGAAAAAGATACATTCCACAGAAGTCGACTGTTTTATTTGTACAGAAAAGTACATTGCACAGCGACTGCTTTGATTAAAATAATTTTAAGGACTTGCTTGTGTGTCTTTTCTGTTGCGGAGACTGCCGTCCATCTTCAGTTATACATATCCACAATTTTTGCATGTATTTGTATATTAATTGATGTTTACACTGCGTACATTTTCTCCTTTTTGTATGTTTAGTTCAGCCAAGTAGTGTACTTTTTGTACAAAATGTAATAAAAATGACATTTTGATTTTGTCTTGTTGTTTTTGCATTTTGTTATGTGCAGTAGAACCTGTTTGGAGTGACCACCCTTATGAAAGGTTATCTGTCAATAACAACCATCATTTAGTGTTTGTTTTTTTTAGCCACCTAGATGATGGTCTTAGGTGACACGGGCCCTCGACAGCTGCAGTGGGCCAGCGCATGGCTGTAGGAGGGCCGTCTTGGGCCTGAAGACGTTTCGCTCCTCGGGTTTTTGTTTTTCCCTGCAAGACTTCTCTTGAGAGAGCGTCTGTCTTTTGAAACTCTTTGTTTTTTTTTTGTTTTTTTTTTAAGTGGGCTGTTGAAAACAGGTTCTACAGTATGTTGTTTGTTGACGTTCTGTGTCTCTGTACGAAAATGTGTGTGTGTGCAGTGGCTTCATGGCCCATATCAAAATATACTTGTTGATACATGTGATCCAGACCAAAAAGGTGACTGCCAAGCGTGTAAAATGCAAAGAAGTACCCAACGGAGAAAGAAACACGCTTAGAAATGATGGGTACAACAATTTATTAATATTTCGGGTAAATACCCTTTGTCAAAATAGACAAACAAACAGAGAGGCTACTTATCTTCATTCGCAGAAGGAATGTGGCAACTGAAGGAGGTGACGTAAAATAAAAGAAAAGGAAGAACAAAAGTGCGCAAAAAGTAAAAATTACGTCAACGAAAAAATCATAAGAGAGAGACTCGGAGAGAAATTGAACATGAGAGACAAGAGTGTGAGTAAGCACGCGCAGGAGCGAGCAAAAGTAAATGCGTGTATGTGAGGCCAGAGAGAGAGAGACAGCGAGAGGGAGAGAGAGAACGAACGGGGAGTACCCTTGGGCACGAAGTAGGCTGAGTGTCTAATACACAAAGCCTGCTAAACACCAACCCGAAGGCAAACTTTATATCACCTTCAAGTTGAGGACTACCTCGGGGGGGGGGGGGGGGAAACGGGAGGACCCCGGGGAAAAAAAACAGCATTTAGCATGGTACACAAGTAATAAGTCATTTGGAAACAAAGCAAATAATCAAATTCAGTAAGAGAATATTGGTATAAGTGGAGAGTAGGTTGTTGTGAAACCGTCTTCAAGGGTAACTCAAAACAAAAACAAAAAATTAGGGGGGGGGAGAGAGAGAGACGGTGGGGGGGGGGGGGGCGGAGGAAGGGGAAGAAGGGTAAACGAAAAAGCGTAAACAGAGAAAGAGGGCTAGAGAGAAGTGTTAAAGCGGGGGAGGGAGAGAGAGAGAAGGAAAAAGGGGGGGCGGGAAGACCACCAGCCAGAGCCACCAGCCTCACCCAACAGGCACCCACCAGCCCACAGAAAAAGACACAGGCACGCAACAAGACGACCACATACATCCCCAAGGGATGCACACGATCGCCCCGCCCCACAACCGTGCAACCCTCCGTGGGCCGGAGACCGACAGGGAAGGGCAAGGGATCCAACTAAACGTTCGGCCAGCGCTGAGAAAGTCCCCAAGGGATGTGTACATGTCAACCAGCGCCAGCCTCACCTATCTGGTTAGTGAGTAGTAAAACAGAAGCGACACAACAGTTAGCAGACACAAGCAAGGTAAAAAATGTTAATCTTTCATATTCATCCCGAGTGGCGCCACAGTGCCCAGTTTATTAATCAGAAATTTTTCACGGTCTTTCCTGGCCCAGACAGTACTGGCTTGCATAAGCCAGCGACAGTCTGTGTGCATTTTACTAACCAGACGAAATTTTTTCCAGAACCTAGCCTGAGCATTGCTGGAGTGCCAATTAAGGTGGCTGAAGAGGCTAAGTTTTTGGGGGTCATCTTTGACAAAAGATTGACCTTCTGCAACCATGTTAACTACCTTAGAACCTCTTGTCGGAAGGCCCTCGACATTCTTCGTGTCGTTGGTCGTACTGACTGGGGTGCAGACCGCATCGTCTTACTTCGACTGTACCGGGCCCTTGTTCGGTCCAAACTGGATTACGGCTCTGTGGTATATGGCTCGGCTTCCAAGTCTGTTCTGCAGCGTCTGAACACAATTCACCATCAAGGTCTGCGCATATGTCTGGGAGCCTTTAGGACATCTCCAGTTCCTAGTCTGTATGCAGAGGCAGGGGAGCCTTCTCTCAGGCTCCGCCGCATCCGCCTCATGCTCAGCTACGTTCTGAAGCTGAAGGCCCATCCAGAAAATCCTGCCTATGATTGTGTTTTTAACCCGTCGTTTGCAGAGATTTACGATGCCCATCCGGGAGCTGTCCGTCCACTTTCCTTCCGTGTCCGACCTCATCTGCAGGCGGCCGGAGTGGACCTGGACAAAGTTTCGGAATCTCTGCAACACGTCACTCCACCCTGGCTACTACCAGTTCCTGACATCTTGCTGGACTTGACTGCCCACAAGAAGGATTGTACTCCACCAGCCATATACCAACAGAGCCTCAATGAACTCCTTTCAATTTTTCCTGGCTATTGTCGTCTTTATACGGATGGGTCCAAGTCTGAGGATGGAAGAGTGGCTGCGGCTGCAGTGTCCTCTCGCCATCCTAGACGCCCATTTAAGCTCCGTCTCCCTGACCATTCCTCTGTATTTAGTGCAGAACTGCAGGCCATTCTGCTAGCACTCAAGCATGCCTATCAGTCTCGGGAAAGGAACTTCCTGATTCTGTCTGACTCTCTTTCTGCCCTGCAGGCCCTTCAGGGCGCGGGAACAGACCATCCACTGCTGGTGCAGATTAGAGAGCTCTACGCGGACTTGATGAAGGAATATTATGACATCATTTTTATTTGGGTCCCAGGCCATGTGGGCATCGAAGGCAACAGAATCGCAGATTCTGCTGCCAACAGTGCCCGCAGTGACCCTGTCCCTGACACACAGACTGTCTATAGTGATTTTAAACCTGTTATTAGTGCGTACATAGCCCGCGAGTGGCAGTCCGAGTGGGACAAAGAGGAAGGGAACAAGCTTCATGAAGCTCTTCCTAAGTTGTCTGACAGTCTACCTTTCCGCTGCGGCAGCCGCCGTGAGGAGACTGTCATTGCTCGGCTCCACATCGGGCACACATATGTTACGCACTCTTACTTACTTAAACAGGATGAGCGTCCATGGTGTTTTGCCTGTGATGAGCAGTTTTCTGTTCGACACTTTTTGCTGTATTGTGCTGACCTAATTGACACCAGATATAAACACTTCACAGCAGACTCCTTGAAGGTTTTGTTCCGGGATGTTCCCCCGGACAAAATCTTCAATTTTTTGAGAGAATGCAATATTTTTAACAAGATCTGAGCATTCATAGACTATGTGAATTTTTTTTTATTTGCCCTTTTTGAGAGTCTGTAGACGTTTCTTTTCCAGACATGTGCGACATTTTAGCCTGAGATTTTTAATCTATATTTACATCTTGTCTTAAGACCTTGCTTTTAGTCTGGCTGACCAGATTTTTACCCATCCCGCCGTGAGATGGCCTTAGTCGCCTGCTCGGCGTTAAACCCAAATAACTAACTAACTAACTGCATAAGCCAGAGGCCTTTAACCCGAATGTCCGAGACGGAGTGGCCGGCCTGATTGAAATGTCGTCCGACCGGTCTGTTGTATTGGTACTTGACAGACTGAAGATGTTCTTTGAAACGGTCGTTGATGGTTCTTTCCGTCTCTCCAACATAGAGTTGGCCGCATTTCACACAGGATATGACATAAATCACGTTGGCGGTTTGACACGTGAAGTTATCTGTCTATGTTGAATTTGTAACGTGGACCATTCACCACGGTGGAAGGGCAAATAAAAGGACACGTCTTGCAATTAGGAACATTGCACGGAGTGGAGCCGGAGGGTCTGGTGGTATGACGAGGCTTGAGAGTAGAGCGAACAAGCATGTCCCGTAAATTAATATCCCTCTTGAAAGCTACCAACGGAGGTTCAGAAAAGATAGCAGCAGACTCTTTACTGGATGACAAAAGACCCCAGTTAGAAAAAAGGATTTTACGAACCGGATTGGTGTGGGGATGGTAGAGCATGGTTACGATAGGCCTGTCACTATCAGTGTGCAGTATACTCGCGCGACTAAGTTTTTGTACCGTTTGGAGAGATCCTTGAACAACAGTATGTGGGTAATGTCTGTTGATGAAAAATCCAGCCATTTCTTTGGATTGAACATCAAAATCCGATTCTAAGGAACATATTCTTTTTAGCCGAAGAAACTGTGAATATGGGATGCTGTTTTTAGTTTTGGGGTTGTGAGAAGATCGGTAGTCGAGGTAGGAATGTGAGTCGGTAGGTTTGTAATGTATTGAAGTTCATTTCAACATTCCGCAGTCAATCCTGATGTTCATGTCCAGAAAGTCGACTGAAGTAGCTGATATAGTGTAAGTGAACTTGATGGATGGGTGGAAGTCCTGCACGAAGTGAATGAAGTGTAAAAGTGCAGCTTGGGTCATGTGAGTAGCTCCTAAACCGTCATCGATGTAGCATTTATACATCTCAGGGACAGGCCCAGTGTATTGCTGAAGTATTTGTTGCTCAAGGAAACCCATGAAGAGGCAAGCATAGCTGGGTCCCATTTTTGTGCCCATCGCTACGCCACTGCACTGAGCGAAGGTGACGCCATCAAAGGTGAAACTGTTAAGAGAGAGAACTAATTCAGCCAGACGTAGAAGTGCATTAGTAGGAGGTTGTTTATGACTTCTTTGGTTGAGGAAGTATGCAAGTGCATTGAGGCCGTCATTGTGCGGTATGACAGAATATAGTGAAGTAACATCAAGGGAAAACAACAGTTCAGGTTTGAAAAGTTGTTTCTGGTTGACATGGTCTATGATCTCTAGCGCATGGTTGGTGTCTTTAATGTAGGTAGGTAGAGACTGGACAAAGGGTTGGAAGATGATGTCTAGGTATTCGGGGATGTGTTCAGTGGGACAACTGCAAGCTGACACTATGGGGCGGCCGGGATTGTTGAGTTTGTGAATTTTTGGGAGAAGGTAAAAGTTGGGTTGCTTAGGCCGCTTTTTTTATGAGAAGATTAGCAGTTGAAGGAAGCTCTCCTTTAAGAATCATCTCTTTGACTGTCTTTGAGATGCGCTTTTGATCAGCTTGGAGGGAGCATCCGTCAAGGTGTTGGTAGTGTTCTGGGTTCTCTAACTGTCTGTAGGCCTCTTTAATGTACAGATCTCTGTCCCATACAACGACGGCGCCACCTTTATCGGCTGGTTTGATGACGATGTCGCTTCTGTTATGAAGATTGTTGAGAGCGTCGAGTTCAGATTTTGTGAGATTAGAGTGAGGAATGGGTTCAGTGAACTTGAGTTGTCCAATGTCAGACATGGTTTTCTTAATGTAGCATTCGAGTTCAGCAAGTTTACCATGAGGTGGTTCTCTTCGGACAGGAGGGTCAAAACGATCAACGAAGATGTCACCAACCTTCTGAGTTCTCGGTCGATGTCCCAGGACAGCCATCCATCTAAGAGACCTATAGAATTTCTGCAGATCTCTGATGAGTTCGTATTTATTTATAGTAGGCTCCCTCGGAATAAACTTCAGACCTCTGGAGAGGACAGCTCTTTCATCGTGTGTCAGAGTTAAATCTTCAGGAATGCACTGTACTAGATTCCTGTGAGGTGTAGTAGTACCGACGAAGGCGCAGTGGAGGTGCGTAGTGGTTACAGCGTCAGACAAAGGACTAGAGGGGTCTTGTATTACAGTAAGCAACGGAGTGCAAGTGGCATCAACGTCATGTAAAACGGAAGTCGAAGGAGGGGTGCCTCTAACGTCCAACGTGGGTGCGCAGGCGACAACAACAATCTCTCCGTAAGGCATCGGAGTTCACCTCTCCGGACGAAGGAAGAGAAGGGGCGGCGGCAACGTCCGACGTAGGCACGTCTCTCTCTCTCTCTCTCTCTCTCTGGCCTCACATACACGCATTTACTTTTGCTCGCTCCTGCGCGTACTTACTCATACTCTTGTCTCTCGTGTTCAGTTTCTCTCCGAATCTCTCTCTTATGATTTTTTCGTTGACGTCATTTTTACTTTTTGCGCACTTTTGTTCTTCCTTTTCTTTTATTTTATTTTACGTCACCTCCTTCAGTTGCCACATTCCTTCTGCGAATGAAGATAAGTAGCGGCTAATCTCTCTGTTTGTTTGTTTGTCTATTTTGACAAAGGCCGGGGTATTTACCCGAAATATTAATAAATTGTGTTGTACCCGTCTTTTCTAAGCGTGTTTCTTTCTCCGTTGGGTACTTCTTTGATATATGTGAGCTTGAATCTTATGCCTCTTGGATGTAAAGTCCAGAATGACAAAACAACACAAAGTCAAGTACAGTACTACCTGGTTTGATCAACCACCTTATTTGCAAAAGGGTAATCTGAACCTTTTGCTTGGTACCCGAGTTTCTAGACGCGATGATGCCTACTAAAAGTGCTACTGATGCAACAAAGGTTAAAAGATGTGTTCTCTCAAGAGAAGGTTTCAGGGGCTATAAGTGTCCCTTGTCCTATAAAGACCTCCATTTAGGCGGCTATGGCCATTTAACCCTTATCATTCAGAATATGTGTGAAATAAGTGTGACTAAAATAGTTCAAGGGTAGGCGCCAAGCGATTCTGGCACCACCCTTGAACTAAAGCCATTGGTCTATATACCCTTATCTGTAAGTACTATAATGTTGCATATGGCAGTGTACAAATTGGAGGCTTTTAGCCTGAGTATGATATGGGTTAAGTGATGGTCTTTAATGACAGGTCATGTCTCGTGAGAATGGTTGCTCACAACGGGTTCTTCTGTACAATGTAAGGCGTACACACATGTGGATTCTGACTGCCTATTGGCATTATTACAGATACTAATGCTGAAGTGGTCAATACAGTATACATTACAGACAGTGTGCCCAGTGTGCACTGCCCAGTGTTCAACTGTATCTCAGAAATTGCAGCGAGTTCAGAATTGTGCTGCACGTGTCATCGTCCGCGCCTCACAGCATCAGCCCATCACTCCTATTCTTACTTACTTTCTTACGCATGTCACCCCTACCCGGGTATAGGCCGTCGACGAGAGACCTCCAGCAACTCCTGTCCTGTGCTTCTCCTTCGATTCTACTCCAGGTGGTTTCCAGTCTCTTGATGTCTGCTTGTAGGTCTCGACGCCAGGAGTTTCTCGCCTACCTCTTTTCCTCTTTCCCTGGGGGTTCCATGACAATGCCTGCCTAGTGATACTGGAAGCTGGCTTTCTCAGACTGTGACCGATCCATCCCCATCTTCTTCGCCCAATTTCATTCTCTGCTGTTATCTGCTCTGTTCTCTCCCAGAGTCTGACGTTGCTGATCTTCTCTGGCCAGTGTATTTTCAAAATTCTTCTAAGGCGACTGTTTATGAAGGTCTGTACTCTGTTGACTGTGGTTTTTGTCAATCTCCAAGTCTCTGCTCCATATAGGAGAACTGCTTTTACATTGGAGTTGAAAATCCGGACTTTGGTGTGTTGTGACAGCTCTCTGGAACTCCGCACTTTTTTCAAATGGTGAAAGGCTGCTCTGGCTTTACCGATTCGTGCTCTGACATCTGCATCAGTGCCGCCTTTTTTGTCTATGATGCTCCCGAGATAGGTGAAGGACTCCACCTCCTCCAGCGGGGTGCCAGCAAGCAAGACTGGTTCTTCCCTGGTTGCATTCAGCCTCATTGTCTTTGTTTTCTGTTTGTGAATGGTGAGGCCCACTTGGGACGAGATGTCAGCAAGCCTCGTGGTCTTGTCCTGCATTTGTTGATGAGTGTGGGACAGTAATGCCAAGTCGTCTGCAAAATCGAGGTCGTCAAGCTGTCTCCACAGTGTCCACTGTATTCCACTTCGTCTGTGCTCTGTGGTCATCTTCATGACCCAGTCTATGGCCAGTAGGAAGAGGAACGGAGACAGCAGACACCCCTGCCTGACACCAGTTCTGACCTGGAGCTCCCTGGTGAACTACCCTTCGTGGATCATGCGACATGTCATGCCATCGTAGCTGCTCTTGATCAGGCGGACGAGCTTTGTGGGTACACCGTAGTGTCATAGGAGTTTCCACAGAGTCTCTCGGTCCACGCTGTCAAATGCTTTCTCATAATCCACAAAGTTGACGTACAGCGGGGAGCTCCACTCCAGAGACTGTTCCACGATGATGCGGAGAGTGGCGATCTGGTCTGTACATGATCGGTTCTTCCTGAATCCTGCTTGCTGGTCTCTCAGCTGGGGGTCAACGGAGCTCTTCATTCTCTCCAGGATGATCCTGTTGAAGACCTTTCCTGGTATTGACAGCAAGGTGATTCCTCTGTAGTTGGAACACTTGCTGAGGTCGCCTTTCTTGGGAAGCTTGATTAGGTACCCCTCCTTCCAGTCAGCCGGCATCACCTCCTCTTCCCAGATCTTTCCAAACAGTGGGTACAGCATTTCCACTGTTGTCTCTAGGTCTGCTTTCAGAGACTCCGCTGGGATGCCATCTGGCCCTGCTGCTTTGCCGTTCTTCAACAATGCCACTGCTCTTCTGATCTCTTCCCGGCTGGGTCTGTCACAGCTGATTAGTAAGTCGGTCTCTGCCGGCTGGATGTCTGGGGGGTCGGGTGGGCTAGGTCTGTTCAGTAACTCTTCAAAATACTCGGCCCATCTGTCGAGTTGGTCTGCTCTGTCTGCAATAGGCTTGCCTTCTTTGTCTGTTACTGGTCTTTCTGTATGGCCATACTTGCCCGACAATCTTCTGGTACTGTCGTAGAGCTGTTTCATGTTGCCACTGCCTGCTGCCTTTTCTGCCTTTGCTGCCAGGCTGTCTGTGTAGGCCCTCTTGTCTGCCCTGATACTCCTCTTCACCTCGCGGTTGGCTTCCGAGTATTCCTCCTGTGCCCTTACTTTGGCTGCTCTCGTGCGACTGTTGTTGACAACTGCTTTCTTCTGCTTCCTCACTTCTATCTTCTTCAAGGTCTGTGCCGACAGCCAGTCCTTGTGATGGTGTTTCCTGAACCCTACAGTGTCTTTGCAGGTTGAGTTCAGCGCCTCTCTACTGCCTTCCACTGCTGCTCTGTGGTGACCGCCTCCTCTTCATTTACTAGCTCCTGTAGCGCTTGAAACCGGTTGGACAGCACCAGTTTGAACTCTTATCTCACTCCAGTCTCTCTCAGGAGGCCTACATTATAGCGCTGTCTTCTTGATGTCTCTGTGCGGCTTTTCTTTAGCTTGAGCTTTATTCTTAAGGTAAGCAGATGGTGGTCTGAGGCGTCATCTGCTCCCCTCCTCACTCGAACATCTTAAAGGGATCTTCTAAATTTCTTGCTAATGCAGATATAGTCTATTTGGTTGTCTGTTGTATGGTCAGGTGAGACCCAAGTTGCTTTGTGTATTCTTCTGTGTGGGAAGATGCTGCCTCCAATGACAAGTCGGTTTAGAGCACAAAAGTCTACAAACCTCTCCCCGTTCTCACTCATCTCCGAGCCTAGACCCTGTCTCCCCATCACCTCTTCGTATCCGGTGTTGTCCTCCCCTATTTTGGCATTAAAATCGCCCATGACGATGGTGATGTCTCGCTCCGCACATTTGTCCACGGCACTCTGGAGTCGGTCGTAGAACTCTTGTTTCTCTTCCTCGTCACTGTCATTAGTGGGCGCATAACACTGGATGACGTTCAGCTTGAGCTTTTTCTTGGTTCTAAAGGCTGCTGTGATAATTCTTGGCCCAAGAGGTTCCCAGCCCATCAGCGCTCTCTGTGCCACTGGTGACAGCATGAATGCTACTCCTTCTGTATGGGGGGCATTCTCCTCTTCATGACCTGAATACAGAATCATCTCTCCACTTAGCAGCCTTTTCTGGCCAGACTGCGTCCATCTGGCTTTACTGATACCTAGCAGGGAAAGGTTGTACTTTTGCATTTCCGCTGCTATCTGGGCGGCCTTGCCGCTCTGGTACATGGTCTTGACGTTCCATGTGCCCATGGTTGTGTCCCTGGATAGAGAGAGGCGGCTCGGTCCTGTGGCTTCCGAAGACTTCCGGCTTTCACCACAGGACGTCATAAATCTTCTGATAGAAGAACCTTCCTCCTCCAGGAAAGGAATTACTGTTAGTCTTTTCATCTGCGTTTTGCTATTTCCTTTTTTGCAGGGTGGGGAAGCTACCCCCACGCCCAACCCCCTTACTCGGAGGACCAGGGGTTTTCTGTCGGGGTCACCTTCCCTTAGACCATGTTGGTTCACGGCACCTTATTTCATTCGGTGCACCCCTCTCACGAGGGACCCCCTATCCACCACCCAGGGGACGCGCCTCAACGCCATATGGTCCCAGCGCGAGGACTCCTATTCTGAGACAACTTTATTGGCTGGCAGTCAAACGAGTCTCGTACAAAATCGCCTGTCTGTGCTACAAAGCTATTAACTACTCTACCCCGGCCCTGCCTATAGCTGATCTTCTTCAACTATACACTCCCGCTCCCTCCGTTCAAGTAGTGACATGCGCCTTCTCAGAGATCCGCTCTTCAAATACAAAACCAGAGGTGACCGTTGTTTTGTGCGCGCTGGACCTGTTGTCTGGAATTCCCTACCTATAGACATTAGACATTCTTCCTCATTCACTGCCTTTAAATCTGCCCTAAATACCCACCTGTTCGATACCCCAATGTAGCTCGTCAGTTCTTTGTCATTATGTACGTGTGTGTGTGTGTGTGTGTGTGTGTGTGTGTGTGTGTGTGTGTGTGTGTGTGTGTGTGTGTGTGTGTGTGTGTGTGCGCGTGTGCTCTGGTTTTATGACCCCCACCACTCCCACTCACAGAGAGCATGCTTGTTGGTACTCGAGCTAGAACATCCGCCTCCAGCAGTGAACATATTTCCATAGGTGGCCAAGACATTTCTTTCAAATCCTATGTAAAAAATCTGGGTGTATTCCTGGATTCAAGTTTATCGATGGAAAAACAGGTTAGCCATCTTTGCCGCACTGCCTACCTGGAGCTCCGCAGAATAGGCATGAGTATCATATGCTTTTTGACAGAAAAGGCTACTGCCCAGCTCGTATGCTCTCGCATTCTGTCCCGTCTAGATTACTGTAATTCCCTCCTTGCTGGTATTTCATCTGATCAACTCACTCGCATTCAGCGTATCCAGAATAATGCAGCCCGGTTAGTCCTTCGCAAAAAACGTACTGATCATGTCACACCACTGCTCAGTAAAGCATCTCCACTGGCTACCTGTCAAACAGAGAATAGAGTACAAGCTGGCCACTTTGGCATACAAACACTATGACAATACGCTTCCTGCATATCTGTCTTCTTCCCTTGCCTCACACAATCCTAGTAGAAGTCTACGCTCAAGCTCACAAAAACTGCTTGTTCAGCCCAGAGTCAGCCTAAAAACTGCTGGTGCCCGTTCTTTCAGTTATCAGGCCCCTCACGTCTGGAACTCACTTCCACTGCATGTCCGTCTTTTCCCTACCCTGTTGACCTTCAAAACAAATTTGAAGACCCATCTTTTCCAGGTAGCATATCAAGATTAGCTTAGTCTGGATGTGCTGCCTGGAAATGTTGGTTGTTTCCCCATGTTGATAGGCTGTGTGTGTGTGTGTGTGTGTGTGTGTGTGTGTGTGTGTGTGTGTGTGTGTGTGTGTGTGTGTATGTGTGTGGCTGTGTGAGTGAGTGTGTGTGTGTGTGTGTGTGTGTGTGTGTGTGTGTGTGTGTGTGTGTGTGTGTGTGTTTCGTGTTAGGAATGCGCCTACTGACATGGTGCGAGCAGATGTTTATTTAAAGAGTGAGTGCGTCCTTCTAATTTTTCTCAATATTTTTATTTGTGCTGTAAAGCGCTCCGAGCTTGCTGTTCGTGGGGAAGGGCGCTATATAAAAACTATGTTATTATTATTATTATTATTACTCTTTATTTGTAAAGCGCTTAGAGCTTATTTAAGGATAAGCGCTATAGAAGTAGCCGCATTATTATTATTATTATTATTATTATTATTATTATTATTATTATTATTATTATTATTATTATTATCATCCAATGTTAAACTGTCCAAGACTTTTCAAGTCTCGGGGGAGAGGTCACGTGAATATTGCGACATCATTTCGCAACAGTACTGAAATGAATCGCAATGCCTGAACGGGTAAGATATTGAAGATTTCAATTAATATAATTTTACAGACTACCACATGACTAGAAACGGATGTCAAGCTTTACAGCACTTTGTGCAACATTCTTGTAGGAGGTGAAAATTGAAAAGTCTTGAATGTGCACCGTGTACAGTTACACTGGAACAATGTTTTTTAAAAAAAGTATACTTCAGCGGTACTAATGAAGAATATATGTGCATTGCACAGAGAATCGGGGAGAATCTGCTTCCACACGGCATCATAATGTGAAACAGGCCAGGCCCAGTAAGTATCACCACAGAAAAAAATGTGTATGTCTGTGAAATGACCTGACTAGTTTTGCTACATCAACCTTTGTGTCTTTAGATAACTTAGTTGACGCACTTCCGCGCCTGAGTTTTAGTTTTTATTTGGAAAATTCCCGTTTGAACGTATTTCGTTCGTGTAGCTTTAGCCATTGTTATGCAACGAGCATGGCGGGTTTAGAACTCCTATCCGATCAAGGGTTTCGCGTTGACGGACGCAGACCAAATGAACTGCGAAAAATTGACTGCCGGTTGGGCGTTTTCCGTCAAGCTGACGGTTCTGCCTATATAGAGCAAGGCAATACCAAAGTTCTAGCAGCTGTCTACGGCCCACACGAGGTAAAAAGGGAAGCGTGCCTGTGCAGATTCTTTGGTTTCGGTCAAAACATTGTCCAGATAATGTCTCTGAAGCCAGTTGCATGTGCGAGCTTAGTCCTGCGCAGCCACTAAGCAGGACTAAGCTCGCTCATGCAACTGGCCCCAGATTTCCTGATTTACAGCTTAGGAGACAGATTGACCATGATAGTTAATGGATTGACAAAATAGGTTCGCGCCTCTAGCACAATCACTGAACTGCCAAATCGGTCTGTCACCAGTGTCAAGGCTGAATAATTAACCCATTTGCTGATTTAGCCCTGAGTCTACTGCTTTTGCATAATTAACCATAATATAAGACCCTGCTTGAACATAACACGTGTTGTAAATTTTGTCAGCAGAAATACTACGACACATTCTGACAAATGGTCAATTATTAAAACTTATGTTATTTTGTAGAGTATATACTTTGTTTTTATAATGAAAGGTTTGTGGTTCTTACATGGAAAATCAAATGATCCAGTTTTGAAGATTTATAGTATACTCAGAATGGTGTAAATGTTGAACTATGTTCAAACAGTCTAGGCACTTATTTATCTCTACTAATCTGTTGTTTTTGCTGAAGACAACTGGTGTAGTGATTTATATCAAGGTTTTGAAGAGGATGCATGGGTGATAGATGAAAGAAACCCTTTACGAAGTTTACAGTATGCGTCCAAATTGTGGGTGTAAATTGTTATGTTCAAGCAGTCCAGCAAACTTTATAGATATATTATTTTCTTTTCATTATTTTTGCAATTGGCTTTTGCACTTAAATTAGAGACTTGTTTCTGTGCATTTAGCATAACATTTTAAAATTAGTTCTCCAAGTAGAATTTAAAATTAGTGGCTTTTGGAAATTATGGTGTATAGTTATGTTCAAACAGTTTTTATGGCATAATTTTTAAAAGGTTGCATTTTCCACTAACACTATTTATTTATAGACATACCATATATTCTGGATGGAGAACATACTTTGAAACATACAATTACAAATGCCAAAAATTGCTTACAGCTTGTGCTTGTTGTGAATTGTTAAATGTGTGACATTGTAAATGTTACGTTCAAAGTTTAAACTTCAAAGTTCAATAACAACCAAACTGCAAATAACATAAAAAATTTACTTAGTGTCAATGTTTATGTATGCAAAGGTACATCAGATTTATATGAAATATTAAAATTATTTTGCTTTTGAAAATGCAGGGTGCTTGTCACACCATTTGGACACCCAGTCGTACTCTTGACCAAATGTTATTTTATTCAGTATTTTAGTGTGTCGTGATAGCCCTATTTTGTTTTTATTTTTATATGTTAAAACAGGCCCTAAAAAAAGGCCCTAATTTTTTTCTTAAAACAGGCCCTAAAAGTTTTTCTTGAAGGTCTGTATGAACCCTGCTACAGCAGGAGATGGATTGACCATGATAATTCAAGGTAGTGACATTAGCTTGGCACAAAGCTGCTTTGGTACTACCCATGAATTATCATGGTCAAGGCCTCTCCTGCAACTGTTACACAGTCATTAGGTAACACCTTCAACATTTTGGAAATGCAGCCGTGGGATTAAATGGGTTAACCTACATTTATTGCAGCCAATATGTCAGAAACAAACTGTCAATGATACATTTTGGCACGGCAGTTGGGGTTTTCTCTAGGGCTCCACAGCGTAGTGAAAAATTACATTGAAAATACACAAATGTGATCACTCGTTCTCCCTGAAATTGCCAATCTCTGGCTGAACGTGTAAATAGGATTCAAAGGGAAGAAGACCTCCACCACCACACTCCACACACGTCTGCCAATCTTACCAGGGCAGGAGTGTTGGTGATGGGAATTTTTCTTATGAGAAATTCATTGCTATAGATTGCTTTCTTTCTGCATGGATAAAAATTGACAGAGGGAAAAAAGATGTGCATAACTGAAAATTTAATATATATGGAATTTCGAGTTTGAAAATTATAACCCTAAAAGAGAAATGGCTATATCATCATGAGTAATCCAGACTCAAAAGGTGACTACCAAGCGTGTAAAATGCAAAGAAGTACCCAACGGAGAAAGAAACACACTTAGAAAAGACAGTTACAGCACAATTTATTAATATTTCGGGTAGATACCCTTTATCAAAATAGACAAACAAACAAATATAGAGTTCAGTAATCGGTGGTAAAAAAGCAAAACGTAAAACCAAACGTGAATGCAAACCAGTGAAAAAAAAACTGACGACGGCATGCTAGGAGAACGGGACAAACATGAGTAGCTCATAGGAGAAACCACACAAACACAAAAGATCGATTTTGGCACCCCACCAGTGGTCAGTTGCATGAATGAGCTTAGTCCTGCAACAGCCACTAAGCAAGGTCTTTTGTGACAGTGGAGCACCTTGCTTAGTTGCTGGCACAGGACCAAGTCTAAGCTCACTCATGCAACTTTTTTCAGGCACTTTGCAGCGCATGGATCCCATCCTGCTTAACCCGTCACATCCTGAGGCTGAATTTTGTTAAAATTTGCTTATTGTCCTATGAAGGCTGCATTACAGATCTAGGAGATAGATCAACCATTTTAGTTCAAGGGTGGTGCCAGAATAGATTGGCGCCTCTTGAGCTGTCATAGTCAACTTTATTTCTTGCAAGTTGCAATAGTGTATCAGGATAAAAAGGGTTAATTTCTGCTTTATCACAGTTGACGTTTACCCATGTTGTTTTGAACCGTGTTTGTTTTGCTTTTCAAACCTGACTGTGAGAATATGTGATTATGTCACCTTCTGTGTTAGGTGCGTGGTGGTCGCGGGAAGGCGCTACACAACCGTGTTGTTGTCAACTGTCAGTACAGCATGGCCACTTTCAGCACTGGGGAACGCAAACGGCGACCCAGAGGAGACAGGAAGTCGCAGGAGATGACCATGCATTTGCAACAGACATTCAACGCAGCCATCCTGACAACGCTGTATCCTCGCTCACAGATTGATATTTTTGTTGAGGTTAGTGAACATGTACAGTATAGGTACAGTAAGCATTTCAAATTTCGCCTATCAGCATTTTGACGGATCTCTCCCGCCATATCTTTTGACCAAGCTGTTTGTAAATCAGCCAACACGTACCCTCCAGGGTTCCTCCAGTGAAAAACTTTTTTAAATCCCGAAGCTTAACTTGAAGACTGTCTGGGAGCGTTCTTTCACCTTTTTACAATTTTAGCCCCAAGCGTGTGGAACTCGCTGCACTGCCAGTTGCAATGCGGAATTTGCCCACATTATTCTAGTTTATAGTTCACCCAAAGACTTTTCTTTTTTGTCAGAATTTAACATGTAGCTCACCGTTTTTTCCTAGTGAACTGTTAACTGCCTTTTATTCTGATTCTGGATCTTTTGTGACAGGGAAGTGGATGTATGGTGCTGGGAAGGGATGGGGTGGTTAAAAGTAGTGTATAATTGTGCGCGTGTCTGAGAGAGAGTGTGCTGTTGTGTAAGCGCAGTTAGTCCAGTGTTTTCCTGCAGAACAGCACTATACAAATTACAAGAGCTATTTATTATTATTATTATTATTTATGCAGCAGAGCCTGTTTTGAGCAAGCATCTAGTGTTTTGCATGAAAAAGTGGACTTAACTAATTCAGCCCGGCGCACATATTTGACTATAAGGAATAGTTTCTTAGCTAGTCTAATTTTAGCCCAAAAATTAATTTTTCTCTAAAATGTATTTTTTCGAAAAATACTTACCGATGACATGACTAACTGGAAATAGTCTACTTGCTTACCAATTTTAGCCTAAGACCCAAAGGGTCCCCCCCAGGAGGCTCTCGGGGATCCCTGACAGGGACGAGAGAGCTTTCGGGGATCCCTAACAGGGACGAGAGTAGCCTCCCCTGCCCATCCGGTCAGGCGCCAGGTGGTGTCTCCTTTAGCCAGTTGTCTACGGAGTTACCAGCGGCAAGCGGGGAGGAGGGAGGGACCTCCGAGTCATGTCATCGGTAAGTATTTTTCGAAAAAATACATTTTAGAGAAAAATTAATTTGTTTCCTCAAAACACATTACCGATGACATGACTAACTGGAAGAATGGCAAAGAGGAGGAGGGTGCCGCACAATCCCCTTTTAGAAACCTCTTCAGGGACGAAGACGGCCCGTCACTCCTGATCACCCACTCCCGACAATTTTAGCGAAGTGCCGCCTAAGCGCCGAGGGCGCCTGGAGGGAGTGTCGCGCCGCAGAAGTTGCCCACCAGCGTAAGGTTGTCGCGCTGGACTGTAAGGGCGCAGAGCAGAAGCGGCAATGGTAGATTCCCGCCACCCCACCGCCGCCACAGTGTCCTTAACCACACCGGCGCGGCGAAGGCGAGACGTGCGGCCCTAGCGTGCATTGCATGGGCGCGGATCCTCAGTGCCTCGGCTCCCTGTGGGGAGAGGTCGCGATAGGCGGACCAGAATACCCAGCGGAGCGAAGAGGAGAACGTTTGGGCTGAGAAGCCGGTTCTGCCAGCGGTCGGCGGCAAGGGACGAGACCGTCCCCTCCGCACGGACTTGGAGTGCCGCAGGTAGATACGAAGTGCCTGCCCCGGATCTTGCTGCGGAGTGCCCCGAGGAACCGGGTCGTGTAAGCGGCCGAGCGGCGAGGACCGGAGGCGCTGTCAAGGGAGACCTAGGCTGAGCGAGAAGGAAGGATCCGGGAGTAGCTGAACGGAGCCATCCACTCGGAACTGCAGGCCGGCGGGGCGAGACGAGAGCGTGGAGCTCGGTGACGCGGGGCGCCGTGGCGAGGGTCATCAGGAAGCAGGCCTCCGAGTCACGTCAGCAAAGCGGGCCAGAAGGAGCGGCTCAACGGTCCGAAGTCAGTCAGGGGAGGACCAGGGAGGTCCCAGCGCGGGCCAAGTGGGCGGGAGACCGGACGCTGCACGCCGAAACGCGCCATAAGGTCGGGCAGGTCCTTGCAGGCGCTGGGTCAGGACGGCCGAGGGGACGGTAGGCGTCGGCGATCAAGAGACCCCTCAAGAGCTGCTGCACCAGAGGGGAGCCAACCTAGGTCTTGGACGAGCCAGAGAAGAAGTCCGTGAGCTGAGGAGTCGTCAGGCCGACAGTGGAGAGGCGGCGGTCAGAGCGCCAGGCACGAAGCACGCCACTTTCCCTCGTAGACACGTCTGGTAGGTCTGCGGGCAGAAGCAATAGCATCCGCTGTTGCACTCGAGAAGCCTCCAGCAGAGAGAGCTTGCCACACAATCGCCAGGCGTGCAGGAGAAGTCGCTCGGGGCAGGGGTGGAAGAGCGGCTATCGGCGCTGTAAGAGCATCGGCGGGAGGTGGGAAAAGGGAGGGTGAACCTGTGGCGAGACTGAGAAGGTCGGAAGTCCGCGAACCGGTCCGGGCGACCGGCCACCAGGAAAAGGACTGCGTTGCATCCCCGGAGGCTGAGCAGGACTTGAGGACCAGGACCGCCGGAGGGTAGGTGTAAACGACCAGTCCGCCCCAAGGGATCGAAGGGCATCGACTGACCAGGCCAGAGGTCGGGAACAGGGAGATGAAGCGGGGAAGCCGGAGGCTCCACTTCGTGGCGAAGAGAACAAGGGGGGAGTCTCCCGACGGGCGCCGAACCAGCGAAGGATGTCCCAGCGAAGGGCGCAATCCGTGTGAAGAAGCTGCCACCGTCGCAAGAGGTAGACTGTCAGGACGAACAGGCGACGTGGACTGTGGCGGGCTGGGAGGGAGAAGACGCTGTCCTCGCACCAGCGAAGGGGGCGATAGAGGAGGAAGCAGAGGTCGGGAGAGCGGGTTCCTCCTGCGTCTGAAGGCAAGCCACGAAGAGGGGTTGTCGGAAGGACGAGGAGGTCCTGTGTCCGAAGATCGTATCGCCAAGCGCAGAGGGCCTGCCAACTGCAACCAGTCCCAGCGGGATGACGTGCCGCGAAGTCCGGTTCGCGGGCCAGCGGCCGGCGGACGAGCGGAATTCGGGAGAAGGAGAGCGCCCCAACGGTCGAGACCGGCAACGACGCAGAGAGAGACGGGCAGCGGCGAGGTCAGGGGGAATCCGGGAGCCGAGCCAAGAATGTCCGTCCAGCGAAGCCGACGTGGCGCAGCACAGGAGAGATCGGCACCAGGGTAGAGAGATCGCCGGAGGACGGCCTCCAGAGGCGGGGTACAGAAGACCGAGGGAAGGAGATCAGCCGCCGCACTCACCAGGAGGAGGAGCTGGAGCCGCAGTTAGGTGGGGAGCGCCGCGTCCGCAGCTACCCTCGGGCTAGAACGGCAAGGACTGGATCCGAGGCTCGTGAAGACGCACCAAGTCGCGGTCGGTCACCGAATCCACACCTAGGTGAACGAGTGGCGAGAGGTCGGACTGTAGGCGCTGACCAGGGCGCCCAGGCGAGCAACCGGAGGAGGAGAACATCGCTGCCCTACGAAGTGGGACCGCTGACTGATACCGCAGACGCAGGTCGACCCAGGAGGAGAACGGCTGACGGAAGAACAAGGTCTCGGGCAACCAAGGCATCCACGATCCACGCAAGGACCCAGGGCTGAGGGAGAGACCACACCGGAGGCCGGGCTGGAAACGGACCCGTCGACGGCAAGCGAAGACAACAGCGGGGGCGGGAGGCATGGGGACGCGTGGAAGCGAGGGGCAGATCCCGGCTGGCGGCGACGACCAAGGGCCGAAGGCGAAGCGAAGGGTCTGAGGCGGGGGGAGCCGCGCCGAGCGACGAGCACCAACGCAACATCTCAAGGCAGAGCGGAGACCTGCGCGCGAAGGGCGAGGGCCTTGGTCGGAGCGGGCGGGAACTCAACCACACGGGTGGCGCTGGGCCCACAGGCCTAGAAGGGGTCCTAAGGAGACTACCAGGCAGGGCCGAAGAGCGTGGGAAGCCACAGGAGCACGGTACAGCTGCGACGTCGCATCAGGGGAGATGGTCAGGGAAGGAGCCATCCACTAGAGCTGGGAGGTGTAACCGCAAGGACGGGCGCCGGCAGAACCACCAGAGGCAGCGCGCACGAAGAGGAGCAAGTGGCCAGCGAACCGGGGAGCTGAAGGCTAAAACGCCAGCAGGCCAGCGGCGAACGCAGGACGCCGAGTCATCCACCGAAGAGGGTCGGGGAGACGCTGGAGGCGAACGGTGCAGAGAGAGGGGAAGAGGGTGTCCCGCGGAGAATGACAGGGCCGAGCAGAAGGCGAAGGTCGGCAGGGACACAGGAGGGCGTCAAGCGGGCGGGCGACGAACGTCGGGCGCCGCAACTATCTAGGCGACGAGGGCGAAGACGTCGATCCCCACTTGCACTGGGTGTACCCAAGGGGCACACATCCACGCGAACCGAGCGCGAAGTAGCTTCACTTCGGCGAACAGACGAGAATCGGTGAACACGTGGAAAGGCCGTAGGCGCCAGGGGAAAACGGCCCGAAGTCCCGAGGTATATGAAAGACGATCCAGACGCAGTGCCCGAGGCTCAAGGAGGGGGCACCGTAGCTGGCTGGGAGACTCGACGAAGGAGTCAGAGGGTAGGAAGGAAGGCCATAGGGCCGACTAGGGCACCAACCGGCGATAAGGGTCGCGGTGCCCGGGGCTCAAGGAGGGGGCACAAGCAGATAGGCGACTCGCCAAGGAGTCAGCGGGCCCAGGACCGAGGCCGAAGTAAGAACAAGGCGACAAGGTCGCGGTGCCCGGCTCAAGGAGGGGGGCACATAGTCGGGTAAACGACTCGCCGTAGGAGTCAGCGGACTTAAGCTGGGGCCGAAGGCCAAGCGTGAACTAATTGGCGACAAGGCCGCGGTGCCCAGGGTTCAAGGCGGGGGCACAGCGGCTCGCCGGAGGAGTCCGCAGGCGTAGGAGGCCAACGCGTCCACAATAGGCGACAAGGTTGCAGTGCCCGGGGCTCAAGGAGGGGGGCATGTAGCCGGCTTGGCGACTCGCCGGAGGAGTCAGCGGGCTGAGTAGGACCGAAGGCCGACGCGTAGACTAGTTAGTGACAAGGTCGCGGTGCCCGGGGCTCAAGGAGGGGGGCACGTAGCCGGCTAGGCGACTCGCCGGAGGAGTCAGCGGGCTTAGGAGGGCCGAAGGCCGGTGCTTAACCAATTAGCGACAAGGTCGCGGTGCCCGGGGCTCAAGGAGGGGGGCACGTAGCCGGCTTGGCGACTCGCCGGAGGAGTCAGCGGGCTTAGGCCGAGGCCGAGCGTCAACTTCTTCTTTTTTTCTTTTTTTTTTTTTTTTGCATGTAACAGGCGACAAGGTCGCCGTGCCCGGGGCTCAAGGAGGGGGGCACATAGCCGGCTGGGCGACTCGCCGGAGGAGTCAGCAGGCTTAGAAGAAGGGCCGAAGGCCGACGCTTAATTAGCGACCAAGGTCGCGGTGCCCGGGGCTCAAGGAGGGGGGCACGTAGCCGGCTTGGCGACTCGCCGGAGGAGTCAGCGGGCTTGAGGTTTGGCCGAGGGCCGACGTGTGAACTAAGGCGACGTGGTCGCGGTGCCCGGGGCTCCTTTTTACGGGAGGGGGGCACGTAGCCAGCTTGGCGACTCGCCGGGGGAGTCAGCGGGCTTAACGCGTCTACGAAAGAGCTACAAACTTACCAGGGACGATAGGAGTGGCTATCCCATGTCGGAAGGCCGCTTGAACAATCCCACCGTGCCGCGGAAGGTCCCAAGGAAGGCGGAAGTCGCGGGTCGCTCGGCGGTGGAACACCGGAGTAGAGACCAAGAACCTCCAGTCAAGCAGGGCAGCCAGAGCAGCCGATGACAGAGGAGCAGGTGGCACCCAGTCTACAGTGTGGCGGACACCAGGCCACTGGAAGCCGCCGTCCTGGGCAGAAACGCACTTGGTACTGCAACACATACCCATACATGAAAGGTGATGGGCGGCGGGCAACTAAGGCCGCCAGGTAAAGCTCCGAAGTAAGTAATGAGCGAAACTCAACGTGAAATGCGGAGAGAACACAAACAGAAGTCCGAGCCAAGCACGACGTCCGGCCCCGTCGGGGGAGACGTAGGCAGTGGCCAAGATTTTACCTTTTCCTGGCGGAATTGCAGCGTGACGCAGCACAAAGCACCGGACACTAGGTCATTGGAAGTCGCCGAACTGGGGAGAGGCGCACTTGGTAACTGCAACCCAAACCCAAACATGAAAGGCGACCGGCGGCGGGTAACCAACCCCGCCATTTAAAGCTTCGAAAATTAAGAGACACGCGAAACTGACAGTAAATGCAAAGACAAACAACAGTAGCTCGAGCGAAACCCGACGTCCGGCCCAGCCAGGCGAGACGTAGGAAGCGGCCGAGACTCCACCTTCCATGGCGGAACGGCAGAGTGACGAAGCACAAAGTACCGGACAATAGGTCACGGGAGGTCGGCGTACTGGGGAGAGGCGCACTAGGTAACTGCAGCCCATACCCAAACATGAAGGCGACCGGGGGCGGGTAACAAACCCCGCCATTTAAAGCTTCGAAATCAAGAAACACTCGAAACTCACCGTGAAATGCGGAGAGAAAACAACAGTAGCTCGAGCGAAGCCCGACGTCCGACCCAGCCAGGCGAGACGTCGGAAACGGCCGAGACTTTACCTGTCCATGGCGGAACGGCAGGGAGACGAAGCACAACCACCGCGCGACGGGAGCCTAGAAGGTTCCAGGGCCAGCCAAGAGCACGAGGCACAGACGAGGGCTAGCAGAGAAGACGGAGGCCACGCCAGAAGCAGAAGCCGAGAGGCTAGGCGAAGGCAGGCCGGTAAGGGACGGTCGAACCGTACACAGTCTTTCCAAGGGTCAGAGGCTCAGGTAAAAGCGTCCGAACGCTAGCAGCGAAGTAGACAACTGGCTAAAGGAGACACCACCTGGCGCCTGACCGGATGGGCAGGGGAGGCTACTCTCGTCCCTGTTAGGGATCCCCGAAAGCTCTCTCGTCCCTGTCAGGGATCCCCGAGAGCCTCCTGGGGGGGACCCTTTGGGTCTTAGGCTAAAATTGGTA
This sequence comes from Semisulcospira habei, assembly GCA_036245525.1. Taxonomy (NCBI): domain Eukaryota; kingdom Metazoa; phylum Mollusca; class Gastropoda; family Semisulcospiridae; genus Semisulcospira; species Semisulcospira habei. The sequence continues at coordinate 177,631,471 of BTPG01000004.1, forward strand.
AGCAAGTAGACTATTTCCAGTTAGTCATGTCATCGGTAATGTGTTTTGAGGAAACAAATTGTTGTGTACGAATATGGCCATGATGGCAGGAGAGGGGAGCCATACCTAGGCAGTGACCGAATAGCCTCCCCTCCAATCCCACAACGCATGCGCCCAGCGCTTAGCTCGTCAGTCAGTTTTCTTTGCTAGTCTAGGAAGGTTGTGTACGTCTTTCTCTCTCGCTTGGAAACTGTGACCGGTCGTGTGGCTTGTAGGAGCTTCCTTCCTGCCTTGTGTTAGGTCACTTTCGTGTGGACTTCTTCGTTGGTCTTGGAGTTTAGACCTGTCGGCTCGGCGCCATTGTGAACAGTGCTCACGCGCCACGCGGCCTTATAGCCATTGTGTGTTCGCTCCTTTCTTCGCCTATCCTTGGGTTAGGCTTGGACACTTGTGTGATTCTCCGTCGTTGAAGTTTGGACGGGTTCGATGCCATTTTGAACTGTACTCACGCGCTTCGTGGCCCGGGCGGGCTTAGAGCGTGCTGCGCCTCGTGTGTCCGGATTTCACCCTTCTTCGGTGTGCTCGGGTTGCTGGACGTTCCCTGCTGCTCGACGGTGTTCTTAGCTGCGGGAGCCGGTTGTGCCATCTGCGCCTGCGTGGACTCTGGTCGCGGTTCGGCATTGATCTTGCCTCTACCGTGCGGTCTGGACTCTGCGGTGCTCTGGTTGGTCTTCGAACTGTGTGGGTACCCTGCTCCTTCGGATGGCCAGGTAAAACCTCGATTTTTTTCCTACGTCAGGCGCTCAAGGGTTGGGGTAGAGCGCCGGGCGTTGACTTTCACTTGGTTCGTACGCATGGATTCGTTTGCGGGCCCACGGGGGCACGCTCGCTCTCAAGTCATTTTACATTATGTTTTGCAGTTGGCAAGTCCGCACCTGCACGCGATGTGGGCAGTTCCAGTGGCCGAGTGACGAGCATGCAGTTTGCCTGTCCTGTTCCGGTTGTGCCTCCACTCACCCGTGCCTGGTCTGCGCCACATGGCCGGAAGAATGGTGGAACCAGCTTTGGAGCTTCTACCGCCGTGAGAGACCGACACCAGCACGCGAGAAAGATCCAACAACGGTGTGCGCCACAGAGTGGTCCTCACCGTGTGTCTGAGCCGTCACCGCCGCGACTTCGGCCGCGAGCCCGAGCTCTAGGACCGGCAGCCTCCACAGTCCAGTCGAGTGGTCGCTGTACGGTCAAGGATCATCGCACGCCACGGGCTAGGCCCCGAGACATGACACCGGTAGACACCACAGTCCAGTCGAGTGGTCTCTAGCCGGTGGTGACGATTGTACAGGCACAAGATAAGGAACGGATACGAGCCACAGTTCCGGTGGACATCACAGATCTGATGTATACATCCCACAAGATAGCCGAACCGCTCACACCACAGGTTGGTCCATCAGCTCCTGCCCCCTCGACCTCTGCTAGAGAACAGCATAGAGCTTCTGCACCTCGCTCCAGTCTTAGCGTGCGGACTCCTAGACCGGACAAGTCTGCTCGCCGGACACGCTCCTGTTCCTGGACGCGAAGCAGTCGACGCGACATGGCTACACTCCGAGACACGCTCGTTCCGAGCGGATCGCACCTTCCCGACATCGTTCACGCTCTAGGGTTAGGTCGTATCGTCGACAGACTGCCTCCCACCGCTCGGATTCTAGCCGACCTTCGTGGACTCATGCCAGGTACGACTCGGCTCCCCGGTCAGCTTCTCGCCGGACTAGATGTTCCAGATCTCCTCGACGCCGCTCACGCTCCCGCTCCAGGCGTCCCAGGACCGACCACCGTTCCCGCTCTTGGCGGTTAGGTAGATCCAGCCGGGCTTCCATTTCGTCATCAACCGTTTCACGGGACGCTTCGTCAGTTCGACATCGTTCCCGTGGGAGAGTGTCGTCTCCCAGAACCACGATCACCTCCTGGGACCTCCCCGGCGTGAACCTGGCGCCTCGCCTTGGAGCAGACCCAGCTCCTCGCGCGGCACCTTTGGAGGACAACGCCCTCAGCCTGAACCCAGAGCCTTCAGTGTCAGATCTTATCCCTGTCGCCAGCCCCGCCCCGTCTGATCTCATACATGATGACAGAGATTTTCCACCAGCGGCTATCGGACAGAGGTTGGAGACGTTACGGGCACTCAACGAAGCGGCACGTCTCATCGCAGATTGCCTTCCTGCTCACGACTGCCCTCCCTCCCCCCTCCTCAAGAGGAAAGCTTCGGCCTTTGTCGACGCGGACCGACAGACCAAGCGGTTTAAGTCCTTGCCTCAGCCGCCAGGTTTTCGGGAGCTCCGTGATGCCTTTTCCGATCATCTAGCGCGAGGTGCCGGTGGGTCCTCGAGTTTCTTCTCGGACTCCAAGTGGCCTGCAGGTTTGGATATCTCCTTTCGTCAATCCTGGTACACGGGACAAACACACAGCACTTCTCTTGCCCTCTTCCGACGGCGGACCCCGCTGCGGTGGCCCTCGCGGGTGCTACCTTACATCAATCTCTACTCCCCGGGGTAGAACAAACAGCGACGCTTATCCGGAATGCTCTGGCCTGTGCGGGATTCTTGGACTTGGTCACGCAAAGCCATCGTTCGCCATGTAGAGGACTCGTGGCATCCGTCGATATCCGCCCTGCTGGGAGACCTGCTCGCCTTGGCGGTTTCTGGGAACCGCGCAGCTTTCCACACCGCCGTTAACTCCATGGCAGCGGCCGCCACCTGCGACTTGCTGCGTCGAGATGCGATTCTTCGTTCCTGCCCCATCCCTCAGGACATGAAAACCCAGCTTCGCCAGGCGCCCGTTGGCGGTGACCTCCTTTTCGGCCCCACCTGGATCTCGGTCAAGGAAGCTAACAAGGACTCCTTGTCTGTCCGCTCCACCCCGGCTCCCTTTCGCCCATCCCGCAAGGCCCCGGGTCATGCCTGCGGACAACTAGACCCTCCACTCGCCCTTTCACCAGAGGTGGCCGTCTTCTCCCCAGAGCTCCAGCCTTTGCGCGCGCCCGCCCGCTCACCGGCCCCGCCCCCGCCACCCCTGCCCGAACCTGGCCCAAGCCTGCCCGCCGCTTCGGGCGGGGCAGGGCCCATTGACTGCATCCTTCGACCCCCGCCAACCTCTTCCGGGTCTCCTGTTGGCGGGAGGCTGGCGCTTCGCAACGTTTGGCGATCGCTTCTACCAGACGACCCGTGGATTCTCTCGACAATATCCGAGGGACTTCGAATCTCCTTCCGGTCTCCGCCCCCCCCCCCCCCCCCCCCCCCCTGCGCCGTTCTCCGGTGTGGACTGCGGTACCGGCCGACCGGCTCAGAGCAGAGGCCCTGCGCGGCGAGGTGGCCGCCCTGCTCCAGAAATCGGCTACGGAGGTGGTGACGAGAATCGACTCCCCAGCTTTCTACAGCCGGCTCTTCGTGGTGCCCAAGCCGGGCGGCAAGTGGCGTCCCGTCATAGATCTATCGGCGCTCAACAAGTTCATCGTCACGCCGTCCTTCCGCATGGAGACCGCTCGAGCCCTTCGCTACTCCGTGCAGCCCATGGATTTTGCCGTCAGCTTGGACCTGGCAGATGCTTATCTTCACGTGCTTATGCACCCCGCCTCCTGGCGCTATCTTCGCTTTGCCTTCGAGGGTGTGGTTTACCAGTTCCGTGCGCTACCTTTCGGTCTCAACCTCAGCCCATGGGTCTTCACCCGCATCATGGAGCCGTGGTAGCGAGAGCCCGACGGACGTCTTCGAGCCCCACATCGAACTACCTCGACGACCTTCTCCTGAGGAACCAGTCTGTCTCCGCCCTGGAGGCGGACCGAGATGCGCTGCTACGTCTTCTCGACAGCCTCGGCTTCCTGGTCAATGGGTGCAAGTCGGATCTTGTGCCATCTCGCCGCTTCGTGCACCTGGGCATGGAATTCCGCACCGACCTCAACAGCGTTCGGCTTCCGGAACAACGCATCCAGAAGTTGGCGAACCTTGCTCGGCAGGTAGCTCGGGAGACGGCTATTCCCGCCAGACAGTGGCTGCAACTCTTAGGACTGATAAGCGCGGCGGCGGACCTGCTCCCTCTAGGGTGTCTCTCTACTCCCGCCCTCTGCAGCTGCATCTGCTTCTCCACTGGCGACCGTCGACGGCCGACCTAGAGGCTCCGGTTCCAGTATTCCTGATGATTATCCCTCATCTCCTTCGCTGGGTGGATCCAAGCTGGCTCGCTACGGGCGTTCCCCTGTACTCGCCTCCACCACTACTGTCCCTCTGCGTCGACGCAAGCCTCTCCGGTTGGGGCGCTCACCTGCTCCCGTCGTTCGCGACTGCCTCCGGTGTCTGGCCACCGGAGATACAGAACTATCACATCAACTGGTTGGAGCTGAAGGCGGTCTGGCAAGCCCTCCTCGCATGGGAACCCCGTCTATGACACCAGGAGCTACTTATCCTCTCGGACAACTCCACAGTTGTTGCCTACATACAGAAGCAGGGCGGGACCCGGTCTCCCTCCCTCTGCATCCTCCTCTACCAGGTGCTCCGATGATGCGAAGATCGACACATCATCCTGCGGGCACGACACATCCCGGGACACCTGAACGTGCTAGCCGACTCCCTCTCTCGACGCGGACAGCGTCTCCACACCGAATGGTCGCTTCGCCCAGACATTTTTCGCCTGATCGGCGCAACTTGGGAACCCCCCATGATCGACCTGTTCGCGACGAGGTGGAATCACCAGCTTCCCCTCTTCGTTTCACCGATTCCAGATCCACTCGCCTGGGTGGTCGACGATCTCTCCATTCCCTGGGACGGCCTGGTTGCCTACACCTACCCGCCGACGGTTCTCGTCCCCAAGGTTCTGCTCAAGCTCAGAGGGTGCAACGCGATCATCTTCCTGGTGGCCCCGCTCTGTTGGACCAAGTCGTGGACCACCGACCTCCTGAACCTCGCCACGGCTCCTCCTCTGCGGCTTCCCACCTCACGCACGATGCTCAAGCAACCGCGGCAGGCCATGTACCACTCGTGCCCCGAGCTACTCCTCCTTCACGCCTGGAGATAGTGCGGCAAGCCCTCACCTCGAGAGGCTTCTCTGGTGCGGCGGTGGAAGCTATCGCTTCAGCCCGCAGAATCTCGACCAGACGAGTCTACGAATTGAAGTGGCAAGTACTGTGTGACTGGTGTTCCGGCCTGCACCTCTCCCCCACGAACTTGACGGTTCCTCAGCTAGCGGATTTTTTCCTCTGGCTGTTCAACAACCAGCGTTTAGCGCCGATCACCATCCACGGCTATCTCGCCATGATCACGGACACGTACCGACACTTGGGCCGCCCCGACCCGGGGAACTGCAAAGACCTTGCCGATCTCATGTCCCACTTCAGCATCCAGATGTGACGCGAAAGACCTGCTTCCTTATGGCCCTTGCCTCAGCCTCCAGGGTCAGCGAACTACATGCACTGTCAGTCCGCCCCGCCTGTTTGCAGTTCCGGACGGACGGACGGTTCGGTTCAACTGCTACCCAACCCGGCTTTCCTAGCCAAGACCCGATCACCTTTGGCTGCACCGCAGTTTATCACCATACGACCATTGAGAGACCCAGGCTTCGCCCGCGAGTCCAGACAACAGGACCCGGTGAGAGCCTTACGTGTGTACCTGCGTCGGACCAAGCCACTTCGCAGAGGTCGCACCCGCCTTTTTCTCCCTCTGTGCCCAGGTAGACAGGACACTTCAGCCCAGACGATATCCTCCTGGCTCCGGTGGGTGATACGATCGGCCTACCAGGACCTCGCCCCTCATGCAGCCAGACTTATGAACATCAGGGCGCACGAGATCAGAGCCATGGCCGCAAGCCTTGCGTTCGACCGCAACTGTGCTGTCAAAGACATTGTGGAGGCCGTGGGCTGGCGAGCGGAGACTACCTTCGCCCGCTTCTACCTGAGGGACCTCTCCGGCCAGCGCCAGAACCTACCGCTGGTGGGAGACATCGTGGCGGCGCAACACTCCCTCCCGGCGCCGTAAGTATCTTTGCTAAAATTATCGGGAGGTTGCTTAGGGGGGCCCACTTGTAGCCTCTAGGGGAGGAGTTAGGGGCATTATAAAGGCACCCGCCTCCTCTTCGGGATTCTTCCTTATAGTCATACCATCGGTAATGTGTTTTGAGGAAACAAATGTATTTTTCTTTAAAATAAATTTTTTCGAAAAATACTTACCGATGGTATGACTCGAAGGTCCCTCCCACCTGCCCCGCTTGCCGCTGGTTCGCAAGAAAACTGACTGACGAGCTAAGCGCTGGGCGCAAGCGTGGTGGGATTGGAGGGGAGGCTATTCGGTTACCGCCTAGGTATGGCTCCCCTCTCCCGCCATCATGGCCATATTCGTACACAACAATTTTTGGGCTAAAATTAGACTAGCTAAGAAACTATTCCTTATAGTCATACCATTGGTAAGTATTTTTCGAAAAAATTTATTTTAAAGAAAAATGCATTTTTGGAGGCGTCATCTAACTGTCATGCACCTGTTGTAGGAGATGGATCGACCATGATAATTCAAGGGTAGTGCCAGATTAGCTTGGCGCCGACAGGCGCCAAGCTAATCTGGCACTACCCTTGAATTATCATGGTCGACCCATCTCCTGCTGTAGTGCGTCAGGGCTGAATGGGTTAACCCTTTAAGCCCCATGGCCCCATTTCTCAAACTTGGGAGGTGGTGCCTGACGACTATGTGAAGCTGTGCCAAAAGTTCACACCTCAAAATGGAACAAGCACGCAAAAAATGAAGATGAGTTTTTCAAAAGCAGACCTACATAGGGCAATGAGGGGTTCATTGCCCTATATGGATCTGCATTTGAAAAGACAGCTGTTGCATGTGTGTTTGGGATATGAGGTGTTTTGTATAAATCTAGACATGTTGTGTGACGCTTGTAACACAGGACACAGTAAAATGACCAATAACAAGGAATCAGAAAATAATCTCAACACACAACCTTGATAAAATTGCAGAACGTACTTGCTACAGCCCATCTAATGGTGCATAGAAGATTCTGGGCCACTGATTATGTGATGGGCATACTGTCTACTTTGTCCTGCGTTACAAGCGTCATGCACTTTCTCACAAACGCTCTCTCAGCCATCAACAACAATGCAATGAACCAAAAGACCTCTGTGACGCTATTTGATGTATCATTTTTTTAAAAAAAAAGTACTGTACTGTGAACCAAGAAAAGGCAGATTATCCTAAACTTGTGCAATATGTGTACTGTGTCCCGCATTACAGGCATCGCACACTTTCTGTATCGTAAACAACTGTGCAATGATTTTAAAAAAAATACCTTCCTGGTTGTATTTGATGTTACAAAATTCATATACTACTAAAGAAAGCAGCCAAAAGGATCTAGAAGTATGATGAACGCCGACTCTATCGCTCGCTCGTAATAAAAGACCAAGGACATGTCTGTGCCACATACAAGTTTTCTATGTGGTTTCCAGATCAAAATCTATGTTACCACTTGAAACTGTCCATAACGCGTTTGAGTTACATCAATGAAGTGCATCATAAGTAAAATTAATAAAGCAATACAAGGAATAATATCTATTTTGTTGAATTATGTGACGCTCATAAGCATTTTAATCGCTTGTAATAAAAGTTGTAGCATGGGACAAACATTTTCTACGTAACTTCACGCTGTGGAGTCGCCATTGAGGCTACTTCATGCCAAATTCACGGTGAAGACACTTGCAGTTGTCTCCTTCGTTTTACTATCCTTGTTTAAACGCTCATAACGATTGGACACAAAATTTACACCGAGTCTTCTTGGATTTGATTCAGCTGCATGGGTGCACATGCCACATTCTCAGTGGCCCACTTTGAAGCAGAGATCAAAAGCGAGGCGCTATCTATAAATAGTATGCAAATGAGGAAGAAACAGGTCAGCATGCGAGCGACGAAATCTCACGGTTAAGAGACACAATATGTTATGAGCGTGCGCTAAATTTTTCAGACCTCACTGTTATTTACTATCGAGCAATCGCAAAAGTAACCAGTGGAAAATGATATGATTTTAAATGATTTATATGGGTAAATCAGTCAGTTTGGAGTGAATGCAACAGTTTATTGTGTATAACCCGATTTCAGAATGTGCTTCCCGGTTGCGCCATTTCTGAGCAGCTTTCAGGTGCCCACATTCTTTTGAAACACTAAAACCATGCTGTCCAAGAATTTGGCATAACCATTTTCAGTATTTTATTTCTCAAACCATTTTCAAACACAATTACACTTAAAATGTGCAAAAACAGACAAAATATGAGGTGTGACATCACTTTTACTAGAGCATGCATTTTACTGATGAACTTTTGGCACAGTATCATGTACCAGTTGCAGGAGATGACTTGACCATGATAATTCTAGGGTAATGCCAGATTAGCTTGGCGCTTGAAGGCGCCAAGCTAATCTGGCACTACTCTTGAATTATCATGATCAAGCCATCTCCTGCTGTAAGGATTCAGGGCTGAAAGGGTAATACAAATACTCTGTCTGAAATTTTGACAGGTAAAGTGTGTCACCTGTCACTAAAGAACATTTCTGAGGTGGCTACAGCCACCGTGATAAAAAAAAAAAATGATGGTCTTTAATGGCAGGTGATCTCTCATGAGAGTGATCACTCAAAACAGGGTCTGCTGTATTGTCAGTGTGGTACCTATAACAAAATACCAGAGGACCTAACATTTTGTTGTAACATGCGAGGCTTGCTGTAGGTATAGCAAAGTAATTTGTACAGCCCCTAGCTGTAAGTGAGTTAAGTTTTTAATAATAATAATACATGGTATTTATATGGCGCATTTCTCATATTTATAATATAACACAATGCGCAGGTGAAAACGACACACACACACACACACACACACACACACACACACACACACACACACACACACACACACACACACACACACAGAGTCTGTAGGGGGTGGTGGTGTACAGAAAACCGTAGAGATTACATGAAAGTCTGCGAGAAAAAGTAAGTTTTTAACTTTGCTTTGAACTGCGTAAGGGGGGAGGCACTTTTTGAGTGGCGGTGATTGAAATGCTCCCCTACTTTTAATTGTGCATGTGGCAGGCTGGTATTGGCACAATGGTCATTCATCATCAGCACTTTTAGAAACCGTCGAGAAATTTAGTTTAAGAAAAAAAATGCCCTAATGAAATGAGCACCAAAGACATTTTATTACAAGTCTGATTGAAGGTCTGCACTATAGCTGATGCACAGTAAGCTAATTTTTTTCTTCTTTTTCAACTGCGACCAAACATTATTACCCCACTCAGCCCTGACGCCCTACGGCAGGAGATGGATTGACCATGGTAATTCAAGGGTAGTGCCAGATTAGCTTGGCGCCTGTCGGCGCCAAGCTAATCTGGCACTGCCCTTGAATTATCATGGTCAATCCATCTCCTGCAACTGGTGCATAGTCATTAGATGACGCCTCCAAAATTTGGGAAATATGTGCGTCTGGCTGAATGAGATAATGTTGCTGAGATCATTAGAATGTGATAGTCAGGAAAAAACTAGCAATTTGTTCTCCTCCTTCTTGAAGTTCTACTGTTCGATCTGCTTCGACTTGTGAATAGTGTCATTGTTGGTTTTTAGGGTCTCTCCATTGGCAACTGTGTACTTTGCACACTGATGGTCAGAGATGCTGATGCCAAGTGCCAAGGTACATTGTAGAGACCATACTTCATTTGACAAAAGCCAAATATGTTACCTATTAGCCATTGTGAAAAAAACGCAAACTGAAGTGATATGGGCATGTCACGCGATCAGCAGGGATTGCCAAGACAATCCTGCAAGGAACTGTGCAAGGAGGACGAAGGAGAGGATTGATTGATTGTACATTGCATAACATCCCGACAGCAACAAGACTTTCTCAGGACGTGCCTGCACTGCTTGTGAAAAAAAAACCAACAGAACATTGAATGTATGTCGCCAGCCGGTCCAATATGTTAAATAAACCTAACACATGGGGCCTAAATAAAGCTAAGACCATTTAGCAACACACATCCAATCTCAAGAGCTACAGGCAGTGCAGACAGTAGGTTAGAGTTTTAAAAAGGCAAATACAGGTGAATGGACAAAGGGTAGACAGAAACACATGCCTCAGAATAGAGAGAAAAACCCACCCTGTGGGGCTGACCAGGGTGACCCTGGGAACTAAAAAGTAGTTAACCCCACCCAAGTCCCCTAGGGCAGACCCGGGTGGGGGGACGAAGGAGAGGAAGACAGAGAAAAAGATGGGAGGACAATATCTCGGAGTGGGCAGGACTGAAGCTGAGCGACGCACTAAGAATGGTGGAGAACAGAGTGGAATGGAAGGAGCTGGTTGCCAAGTCATCAGTGGTGCCCCAACGGTCGGCAAACCTAAGGGCTAGATAGATAGATAGATAGATAGATAGAAATATGTTACGCTAAAATGGAAGAGACAAGTTGAAAGTACTGTTGGTTTTTTTTAAGCACTCGAATTTCAGCCATTTTTGAAGGCCTAACACTTAGGAGAAGAACAACTACTAATCCAGTGCCTTTAGTTCACATCAGAAACATGAAAATAATGCTCTGACCTCTCTTCCATACTTCTGCTATGGTTTCCTTGTGACGGCAACAGGCAACTGACACTATAATGTTTTCTGACCCACAGTCAGCAAACCAAGTGTTTTGCTGTGCCCGCAGATCAGCACAGATCTAAATTTTCAAAAGACAGAACTCTTGATGTCTGCTTTGTTTTGGACTGCATTGGATTTACTTCCCTTGGCTAATGGTCATTTTCCTGTAAACACCCCACTGCAGTTTCGGTGGTTTCAAACTAACAGTGCGTCTTGTCTTCACAGACACTGTCGCCATTGGAAAACTTACCGCTACGGACTGCATGAGCAATTGTTGAGACCTCTTAAGGTCTTCGAGCTGTGGAAGATTCTAGCACCTCCAATAAAGTCACATCCAAAGTCACCCCTCCCATGTTTTCTTTCACCTTTGGTGTTGAAGAAAGTGGGGCGCTGCTGTTGGGGTTGTGTGACACCGTCTGTATCAATCTGTTCTCCGTTACATGTACTAGCTTGCTGTTGCCTGTCAGCCCTCACCATGCATTCTGTCAGCCAGCTACGCTCACTGAAACAAATGAAAACCACATCTTAACCCTTTTAGCCCCAAGGTCCCATTTCTCAAATTTTGGAGGTGTTGCCTAATGACTATGTACCAGTTGCAGGAGATGGATTGACCATGATAATTCAAGGGTAGTGCCAGATTAGCTTGGTGCCTCTCGGCACCAAGCTAATCTGGCACTACCCTTGAATTATCATGATCAATCCATCTCCTGCTGCAGGGTCCCGGGTCTAAAATGGTTAAATGTCTCAGTTTCCTTGAAATGTTGCTGACAGAAGGCGAAAACCTGAAATGAATATATATATATATTCATTAAATTCTGAGAATGCTGTGCTAATGCCATGGAATTCCAGGCTGGTAAGCTTGCATTGTGTCATCAGGACATCAGCTGCCCTTTTTGTGACTGCATCGCTTATTTATATTAGATCTTTTGAGCCTTCCACTGAACACCTACTACATAAAATAATAGGGACTACCCCCGGGCGCTCCGCCATCCGCTGGAGAATATCCAGTGTTCCCCCCGAGAGGGGGATGCTAGAAAATATTCCCAAACAGATATTGGATCTGCTGAGTAGATTTAAAGCTTTTGCCACCTACGACCGGCTTTTGCCCAAAGGGGGCTCTTCAGGTAGGCATACGGCATAACCTGAAATAGCAAACACAACGCGTGTACTAGAATATATATATATATATATATATATATATTATATATTTATATATATATATATAATATATATCGTCTGCTCAAACACCAACAGGCAACATGCCACAATTTCACCAAAGCACAGAGCAACAAATTCAAGAACTAAAACGAAAATACACACCCAGCAACACTATACACAAAGCACGCTATTGCCAAATTTTCACGTCACTCAATGCGGGACTATCTGAAGAAAATCATCTCCCGAATTTTCGAAGACTATCTGACATCATGTCTACGCTGTAAAATAAAATCTTACCTTAAAATCCATCAATCTCAGCACTAGTCCTGCTGTTAACAACGAGCGTTTTGTTTTGGTATTCCTTTTTCCAGATATCCCAACACACATGACACTTTAGGATAAAACAACGACAATCTGCTGCACACTCCAAGCCATCCCCTTCTGACATCTTGAATCTAAAAGCACGAGGCACCATGCTAACTGCACAAGCTGTCACATCAGTGGTCAAATGCCGATCGCTTCATCAAAAAGTTCTTAATTTTTCTGAATCACACAGCAGTCAAGAAGCACTGTCATTGTAATACTTTAACGATATATATATATATATATATATATATATATATATATATATATATATATATAATATATATATATATATATATACATACAAGAGGGAGGATGGGAAGGAAGTTGGTTTTTTTTACATTTACCTCAGAGTATGGCTACAGGCACACTCCAAACCTCTTTTGTTATAATTCATTAGCGTTATAAGGCACGTTGACTTTGTATTTTTAGTTACAGTCATACACCTGACTGACTTCTGTTGGTTTTGTGTTGCAGGTGTTACAAGCTGACGGTGGCAACTATTGTGCTAGTGTCAACGCAGCCACTCTGGCTCTGATTGATGCTGGCATCCCCATGAAAGATTATGTGTGTGCATGCTCTGCTGGATTCGTGCGTGACACACCCCTTGTCGACATCAATCATTTAGAAGAGTCGTCAGGCGGGCCTGAACTTATTGTTGCCACGTTACCAAAGTCAGAACAGATTGTGTTTTTGGAGATGAATTCCAGGCTTCACGAGGACAATCTGTCAATAACGATGGACAAAGCGCTGGCAGGGTGTAGAGACATTTTTCAGATTTTGGATCGGGCTGTGAGAGAACACGTCGGGGAAACATCAGCTGCTGTGGGTGTTGATGGAAAGTGAGATTAAAAGAATGTATAAAGAGTTGCTGTGTTATTTTTTTTATGCATACGTTGGTCATTTGATTTGATGTGTGTGTGTGTGTGTGTGTATTAACCCATTCAGCCCTGACGCCCTACAGCAATAGATGGGTCGACCATGATAATTCAAGGGTAGTGCCAGATTAGCTTGGCGCCTATTGGCGCCAAGCTAATCTGGCACTGCCCTTGAATTATCATGGTCGATCCATCTCCTGCAACTGTTACATAGTCATTAGATGACACCTCTAAAATTTGGGAAATATGGCCGTCAGGCTGAATGAGTTAACACCCTCATACATGCTGTCAGTGGTCCTGTTCACAGTAATGGTGGCTGCATTCATGAGTGGCTTAATGCATTCATGATGTACGTGTGTGTGTGTGTATGTACTTACACCTGTATTATAATGTGTAGAGTTGCATGCAATAAATTGACTTTTACAAAATGTTTTTGTCCCAGAGGGTGGGACTTTTTCTAGTGAAAAATGCAGCGTTTTGAAAAAAGAAAAGTGGAGTGATAGGTCGGACAAACGCGATATCGTGCATTTGTCCGAGCTTTTAATCCACCACCCTCTCACCCCCCACTGCCACCCCGCACCCACCACACCCTGACCCAAATTTTTTTAAAATGCTATAACAAAGTCCCTTTTTAGGGGAGTTTGGACCCCCCCCCCCCCCCTCCCCCGTTTGATATTTCAGTGATGGGTGGTGTGAGTCTTGACACACATGCGCCTTCCCCTCTCCCCGTTTGATTTTTTTCAACCACTGAAAGCCGTTGGAGACCTTTTCTGTAAAGTTGAAGGCCCCAAACAAAGAGTAAAAAGTTGGACCCCCCCCCCCCCCCCCCCCTTCCTCGAGGTAACTGATCCGCCCTGCTTCTACAGATACGTGGGTAATTTTGATCCGGATATGCCGTGCATGTAGCAATATCGAGGCATGGGTTCCGACTGCGATGAGCCCCCGCAAGAGACCATGCAGCAGCCGCGACATGCCCGGCACATGAGACTGCCTCTTGAAACTGACCTCGGGGTGTGTTGGAGCCTATGGAAATGAAGCATTGTCCACTTTGTTACGGTCCACTCATTTATCCCATATTCGGAATTGGGCACCCGCCTGTGTGTGAAATAAATTGGACTCGAATAGTTCAAGGGTAGTGCCAGAATAGCTTGGCGCCTGTAGGCGCCAAGCTATTCTGGCACTACCCATGAACTAAAACCATTGGTCTATATCTTTATCTGTAAGTACTATATGATGTAGCTTGCATATGGCAGTGTACACATTTGAAGCGTTTAGCCCGAGTATGATATGGGTTATTGCAAACTGACATAGGCCGCGTCAGTGCTGACTAGAACAGACTAAAGTTAACCTATAAAATATGTCGTATGCCTCGTGCAGCCAGCTACATAGAGGGAGAGGTACGTGCGTGTGTTATGTTCGTCCGTCAGTCATGTGGCAGTGCGCGTGCGTGTTTGCCTCTTACACAGCAAGGTCTTGTAGACATGGGTGCTATACTGACCTACAAATTCGAGGTAGGCTGGAGTAGGCTAATGTTAGAGCGCCGTGGAGAAGGCTTCGATTGCAAGTATAAGTAGCGGACCTTTTCTCAACCGGCCCCTCGAACACGTCTTTTTACCACAAGGAACCGAATCTTTGCCAGCCGAGCAAGTAGCATGAATAGTCTGTGTGTTCGTGCATGTTTTACTGACACCCCGACGTAATCGTGCACAGCCAAGTAAAAATCACAATTCTAAACAAGTGAATATAAAGTCTGCCTGGTGGGTGAAATAACTGGACGTCGGCAGTCAGTCACACGGCCAGAGCGGTTTGTCAACACTGAAACAAAAAAGTCAGTCCACTGACTCATGTCAGTCAGTCAAAGATGAAACCTAAACGGCAGATATTCCATGTAGGTCGGCCGGAGAAAACCTGAGTCCACAAAAGGTGGGAGGGAACATGTCTTCAGTTTCTGGCGTCAGCCCGGCCTCGGTAGGCCAAAGGATAGTAAATCCATTTTTGAGACGGCTAACGGGCGTTTGCATTAATTATGTTGAAAATCTCGCCGCGGCTTTTCAATGACAAAAACGAACTTCAGTCCCCAGTAGCAACTTGAAACGTCTTTGGGCCCACAGGGGGACGGCCGTGCGCGGGCCCACTGCGGCTGTCGTTGGCCCGATGACCTTTGCTTACTGGGTTACTATCCTGTCATTGCCTTCCAAGGGCAAATCTAATCCGATCTTAACGATAACCCCTTTACTGCGAGTAGCCGGGCCGTACGCCCGCGCTCAGTGACCTTTTGCAATCGTAAATAGTTAGCCCGAAAGTACTACTGCCGTTGGAGGAAGATCGGTACACAGTGGTGTCATTGAGAATAATCAAAAAAGATAATATTATGTGATCATATTTATCACCGTATGTCCACACTCGGAAACGACCCAACATTTTCAGAAAGGGCCAGATTTGATTATTCGTTGCTGGAAATCGTCTGTTTCTGCATTCACATTAATTAATTTCACATGCCAGATACATCAAAACTAACCAGTGCCTAAAACAAGCCTACTTTAACTCATTCGAGACGTACCGCAGCCGGATACGCGGCTTAAAGCCGCGTATCCGGCTGCAGCTCGTCTCGAATGAGTTAAAGACATCTCTGTTGCTTGTTACTTTGGACATTTCTGTTAGTTGTTACTAGTGGTACAAACGACCTTTTGTCACAGGTTCATATGCACCGTTGAAATTAATAGTGTCGTCTGACAATCTTTTGATAAGTGAGGTTAAGTTTACGCCGAACGACTCCAGCACCGGATCAATCTGTTTCAAGGGGGGGGGGGGGGGCTCAACGACAAAGTAAAAACTGTACACTGTTGTAATTGTGACGGTACAGTGGAAAGAAGGGGGGGGGGGAGGGTAGGGGGTGCTGCAATAACATTAAAGCACACCCCTGCTTCTCGGACCATGAGGACTGACAGTGAATGATTTATTTTTTTAAGCCGAGGGGGGCTGTAGTACCAAAGCACCCCCCCCCCCGGATCCGGCCCTGGACTCACAATAACGAACGAGAACCAGGTCACGGCGGATAGCCAGCTTGTACCATATTAACCCATTACATCCTGAGGCAGATTTTGTAAAATTTGCATTTTGCCCTGTGAACTAGACTGTATTACAGATCAAGAGATAGATCAACTCTTTCAGTTCAAGAGTGGTGACAAAATAGCTTGGCGCCGGCCTAAGGCGCCAAGCTATTCCGGCACCACTCTTGAACTATCAGTCAACGGGCCGCCGTGAGATGGCCTTAGTTGCCTGCTCGGCGTTAAACCCAAATAACTAACTATCAGTCAAATTTATTTCAAGCAAGGGGTGTGAAAAGGGTTAAACCCTCCAAACATCTCAGTCCAAGAAGCACAGTTACTCTAGCCGGGGGGGGGGGGGGGGGGGGGGGGAAGGGGGTCTATGTCTCTAGGAGATGTTTGGGTTGTTATCTGCGCTTAAAGCACACGCTGGTGACAACCCCAGTGCGCATTGGGTTCCCACATGTTTCTTGTTTGGGGTCGTTCGTTTCAAACAAAACCTCAATAACGATTGTCCTGCTTGTCTCGACCTTGTCGCTGTGAGTCGCGCGGTCCAAAAATCACGGACTACACAATCCGTCATCCTACCCCGCGCCATTTGCAAAAAGGCATAGATTCTCATGAGCACAGGGGGATAAACGAAGTGCATACCCTTGCATAAGGGTTTTGACTGTCGGCCGGAGCGCTTCTTGACGAGGTCAGCTGCCGGTGTGTGTGCTGTTCTGTGATTTTGGACCTTATGGCCTGACGAACGCTACGGACAGGCAAACGTACTAGTTATGATATTATAATGATATCGTGTTTATTCTTTCGTCACAAGACCAATCACGTTAGTACACGCCCTTAGCCATGATCTCTGTATAAAACGCTGGTAGTCCGATGTCCTTTGTGACGTGCCTTTGGTACCAGGTTTGTTTCGCCAATAAGAGCACGAAAACACCGTCAGCTGAAGTACAGTACCGGAAGCTTTGGTTCTAGTATGTAGTAGTGTCGCTCGCAACAACATGCTCTCTGGATTTGTCACTGACAGACGACAGCGCGCAACCGTGACCCATATTTAACGTTTACCCATTAAGCCCTAGCGCCCTACAGCAGGAGATGGATTGACCACGACTACCCTTGAATTATCATGGTCAATCCATCTATTGCAGCTGGTACGTAGTCTCTAAGTGACCACTCCAAACTTCAGAAATGCAGCCGTGGGGTCAAAATGGCTGTCGTTCGCGGTTTTTGTCGCGATGGATTCCTCACAGGGATTGGCCCGTTCCACAGCCGAGCAATGCCCTTGCTGTTCTTTCATTGAAACCTCGCGGAGAACGACCGAGCAACAACAATGGTGTGTTACCTCTCATCTCTCTCTGTGTCAGAAAGTGTGACGACGACAACAGCAACACTGACAGCTGTCCATGGCGGGTGATGACGGGCCGCTGCCGGTGGTGGTGGGGGTGGACGTGGGGGGAACCAACACGGACGCTGTCGTCATCAGCAAGGTCAAAGGTCAAGGGCACCGCGTGCTGGCAGAGGACAAGCACCTGACCACCAGCGACGTCACAACAGGTAGCGACGGTTAACCCTGTGGCTGTCCGCGGTAGCGTGCTCGGTCGAGGTGGTTCCTGCAGGATTCACCTCGACCGACAGCCAAAGGGTTAACTATTCGCGGCCAGCCGCATCCGGATGCGGCTGGCCGCGAACAGTGAGTTACACTAACGTATTTCACTCGCTGGTAACGTTTCACAACAGTTTCAGAAGCCAAGTTAATCTGGCACTTGACTTCAACTATCATAACCAGTATGTCTCCACACTCGTTTCCTACGGGTGAATTAACAAACGAACGAACAAACAAACAAACAACAACAAGAACAACAAAAGACAGCGCAAATATTGGTTTGTGACAGCAGTATTGTCCGTAAAAAAGGCGTGTATAGTTTTGTTTTTGGAGTGAATTGGGAAGATAACTTACACTGCGGGGTGAACGGCGCGGGGAGTTAGCTTGCCACACATGTTACTTCACTTTCCATCCTCCAAACAAGTAGTGTGTGGGGGTGGGGGTGGAGAGAGTCCAAACAAGTAGTGTGTGGGGGTGGGGGTGGAGAGAGTCCAAACAAGTAGTGTGTGGGGGTGGGGGTGGAGAGAGTCCAAACAAGTAGTGTGTGGGGGTGGGGGTGGAGAGAGTCCAAACAAGTAGTGTGTGGGGGTGGGGGTGGAGAGAGTCCAAACAAGTAGTGTGTGGGGGTGGAGAGAGTCCAAACAAGTAGTGTGTGGGGGTGGAGAGAGTACGTCAGCGGTTGAGTCACTCCAGCCAAAAAATCAAACAGCGGAGGGGGGGAGGGGGGGGGGGGGGGGAGGGGAGGTGGAGAGAGTAGGTAGGCGCGGTTGAGACACTCCAGCCTCCGAAAAATCAAACAGCGGTGGAGGGGGAGGGGGAGGGGTGGTGGTGGAGAGAATAGGTAGGCGGTTGAGACACTCCGGGGGGGGGGGGGGGGGGGGAGTGTAGGTGTATATGAGTGCAGCTTCCAAAAAGTCAAACAGCGGGATGATTGGGGTAGGGAGGGGGCGGGTTGTATTAATCGTCCGGCCTCGTATAAACATCAACTTAAAAATAAACATCGTTTCATTTAGTTTTGTTTTCCAGAATTTTTTTCTCCACCAACACTTTTTCTTAAAAAATTATTGACGAGTTTTCACTTGTTATTTTAATTTTATTTATTTATTTTTTTTAATTATTATTATTATTTTCTTGGGGGGGGGGGGGGGGTGAGGTGAGGGGGGCGGGCGGAGCATGCCCTCCCTCTTCCCTCCAGTTCCCACGCCACTGTTTGATCGTTTTAAATTCAATCCGTTCTCCCGTAGGTGTCCGGAATGCTGTCCTCAGCGTCCTTCGGGGCGCGGTGCAGGGTCAAGGACAGGTCACCGTGACCCAGGTCAACATCGGCACGACCCACTTTGTGAACGCCGTGGTGCAGCGCAAGCACCTGAGCCGGGTGTCCGTCATCCGACTGTGCGGCCCAGCCTCCACCGCAGTCGCTCCTTTCTCCGACTTCCCTCTGGGGCTGAAGTCTGTCATCAGGTAACACAGGCCGACGCTAGAATACTAGAACTGGGTGAAAGTTCACACACACTCTCTCGCACACAGTTCTCGCTATCTAGAACGATCCATCCGCAAGAGGCATAGATTCTCATGAGCCCCTGCGACAGCAGGGACTCATGAGAATCTATGCCTCTTGCTAGGAGAAAGTGGCCACATTTAGACTTGCATCCTTGTGTGAGGTACTTATTTCGAGTTACCTGTCCGACTGTTGCGAGGAAGCATGCCGCAGTGATCAAGCTAAACGGGTCCTGCTTGCACGACCTCGCTGTCAGGGGGGAGTAACTCGTTATTTTAGCATCCCAGATTTACGAATAACGCCCTTTCTCTTGTCAAGTCATTACAGTTTTCATTAAGTTTTTGTACATTAACACAATCTACCCCAGGACCGAAATCCCTAAATTTCGAAGTTGCCCTCTGAAGGACTGTGTTACAATTCTAGAGACAGATCGAGCGTGATAGTTCAAGGATGGTGCCAGAATAGCTTGGCGCCTATGGGCGCCAAGCTATTCTGGCACCATCTGTGAACTATCGATCATGCTCGGTCTATGTCGTGCTGTGGTGTGTTTGGGCTGAATGAGTTAAGAAAATATTTTATACTACGATAATCTGTTACGGTATTTAGTTTTAACTTTTATTTTTCTGCCTTTGTGATAACAGATGAATTTCCTTCTTGGGACATTATTATTATCATTATTATTATTATTATTATTATTATTATTATTATTATTAGTAGTATTAGTAGTAGTAGTAGTAGTAGTAGTAGTGTTATCATTATTCTTTATTAAATCGAACGGTCATGTCTTTAGACTTTTCAACTTGATGAGATACGTCACAAACACCACAGACTATCACACGCACATGACGTAAAAACGCGTCCCTGTCCACAGAGGCACGTGTCATTTTGTCAAGGGAGGTTACCGGGTTGAGGGGAGAGAAATCGACCCTGTTGACCCGGAAGAGATCCGTGAGGTGGTGGAGAAGGTCAAGGCCGCCGGGGTCAAGGGCATCGTAGTGTGCGGCATCTTCGCACCGACCCGCGTGGACCAGGAGCTGAGAGTGAAGGAGCTGATTCTGCAGGTTGACATTGAATCCTAATCTTTCCCCCCAAATTTTTTTCGGTTCTGCGTTATTTTTTTGTGTTGGTCTGCGATTTGGAGGGGCTTGCGGCTTATAGCTGATATTAACCCTTTAGGTGTCGGTAGCGTGTCAGTCGCGATAATTCCTGCAGGAATTATCGCGACTAAAACCACTACCCACACCCAAAGGGATAATAAAATCACAGAGTAGCACACACGTCTAAACACACACACACACACACACACTCGAACACACACACACACTCGAAGACACACACACACACACACACACACACACACACACACACACACACACACACACACACACACACACACACACACACACACACACACACACACACACAGACAGAGAGAGAGAGAGAGAGAGAGAGAGAGAGAGAGATGATGATAATGGATTTTTTTTTTTAAATTCAGGATAAAGCTATTAGGCAACTCAATGCCTGTCTTACAAGCTGTCCTGTAAACAAAACAACATAACAGGAAAATAAACATAGCATGCAAATAATAATAATAATAAGAAGACGGAGAGAGAGAGAGAGAGGAGAGAGAGAGAGAGAGAGATGTGACGGGCGTGTTTCGGTTCTGGTGATTAGCATTGCATTTTTGTCATACACATGATTGGTGAGAGAAGAGTTGTCGTGACGCGTGACAGACTAAGTAAGATCTTCGTGATCCGTGAAAACGTCCTGGCAACTGCGTGAAAAAGTATGAAAAATGAAAACTTAATTTATTTTAATTATATACCCCCCCCCCTCCCCCCCAGGCCAGTTGAAGAACGTTGTGAGAGCTGTGTCCGACCATTATGAATATCCAGTCTCACTGTCCCAGTTTCCTATCCCCCTTCCCCTCCCCCCCCCCTCCCCTCCACATTGCTCTCAGAGTTTTTGGCTTTTTGAGCAGTGAAAGAGTCTTATTAGTCTTACCCCATTCAGCCCTGACGCACTACAGCAGGAGATGGGTCGACCATGATAATTCAAGGGTAGTGCCAGATTAGCTTGGCGCCTGTCGGCGCCAAGCTAATCTGGCACTGCCCTTGAATTATCGTGGTCGCTCCGTCTCCTGCAACTGGTACATATTCATTAGATGACGCGTCAAAAATTTGGGAAATACGGCCGTCGGGCACAATGAATTAATAGTTATGAAAAAATTATCACGAATTACGAGAAATGAAAAAAAAAAAAAACCCACCGCTAATCACGCATGATGATTTTAATCCCCCCCCCCCCCCCTCCTCTCTCCCACCCTTAAAAAGTTATCACCGATCCACATGTTGCTGTAGTGCGTTAAAGACTGATGATCGCCCTTGCATATTAATTGCCACAGCATTTTCCGGAAGCGAGCGTCACCCTCTCGCACACCATCGGCCATATTGGACTCCTGGAGCGGGAGAACGCCGCCATCTTGAACGAATGCCTGAAGGACCTGAGCCAGAGGACGGTGTCGGGGTTCCGGAAGGCTCTGCAGGAGATCGGCCTGTCTTGCCCCATTTTCCTCACGCAGAACGACGGCACGGTGATCGGCGAACAGCAGGCTATGGACGCCCCGGTCTTCACCTTCGCTTCTGGGCCGACCAACAGGTCATGTCATGATAATAATCATTGTCTTCTTTCAGTCTTTACACTTTTTCTCATTGGCCTGGCTCTATTTGATTTCCCCCTCCCCCCCCCTCCCCCTCCTCCCCCCCCCCCCCCCGGTCGTCCGTTCTCAAGGCAACGGGAGTCCCCTTGTCACATGTTACAGGTAACACGTGACTATGATACGCAGACTCCCTTATTAAATGTTACGATGACAACTTTACTCGCTGAGCAAAGCGTTCTCCCCAAAATAAATCTGTGGCCGATTACCTTTTTCGGTACAAACATACTCCAATCTTCATTTGGGGCGGTCTGTGGCGCAGTGGTAAAGGCGCCTGCCACCAATGCTAGAGGTGCGAGGTTCGATACTGGGTTCCGGCATCGGACTTTTCTCCTCTAGTAAGTGTCACCCTTAATTCCGGCAGACCGTCAGGGGTTCTTTCTCTTGGTACTCCGGTTCATCCTCCCCCTCCACCTCGGTATCGGTTTCAGGCCACTTTATAAATTTCAAACACAAGCGATCAAAATTTTCCGAAACCTCAGTAGCTGAGCTGACCCCTCACACCACGTGAATGTCCTGTGTTTGTCGTGTATTGTGTTTGTCTTCAGAGTGAATGCGTGTGTGTCACGTGAGCGTGCGTGTTGGGTTCAGTTCGCGGCACTTTGAGCCCATTCGCAGAATTGGGTAAAGCGCCTATATAATAACCGGTATTATTATTATTATTATTATTATTATTATTATTATTATTATTATTATTATTATTATTCAGTCTAAACAAACACATGCCAATAAAAAAATAATTTAGGGGGCTACACAACAACAACAAAATATATGTAGTAGTATGTGATACCGCTAGTACCAGTTTCATACAGAACATAAACAAATAATTGGATAAGTTAGGTAATATGAACGACAGGAAAATTCAACCGAAGCGAAGGCCCTATCACGTAATGACCGTATTCGAAATGGCGAAGAAACAAAAGCTGGATAAATAACAATTGAGGGGTTACACAACAAAATAACTATGTGCACGCGTTGTGTTCGGCATATATTACTAATGTCATACGAAAGAATGACTGCAAATAATTATGTTAAATTAAAAAAAAATACATAAGAGAGAAATTCCAGTTCGCGCGAGGTTGTTGACTGATAGTTCTAAGTATGGAGATTTACGTCCCCTGAATCTCTACGTCACACGTAAGCTGTGGGGTCCTTTCAAGGTTATACTTCACGCTTATACTTTTTAAAGCTGAAGACAAGATCGTTGTATTACGAGTTAAACTTTGCCAGAGGTTGTTGTCGCCTCTCGGGTCCGGTCGGGGGAGGGGGGAGGGGGTGAATGGGCGGGGGGGGGGGGGAGGGGAGGAGGTGGGGGGGTGGGGGGTGGTGTCAATGTAGGCCGAGGTAAGAGTCTCGGGCTAAAGAACCACTGGCAAAGACAAACTCGTAATGCAAATAATATCACTACCTCGTCAAAGCCAAGAAACAGTGAACACCAGCCGAGTACAAGAGACATAGAAGCTCATGAGCCCCCGAGGATGCGGAGGCTTATGAGCTTCTATGCATCTGGCTGATTTTGTTTGCATTCGTCTTCCTTGGATGGGAGGTTCTTAAGTTCTCTGGCACAGAATTCACATTTATTGGAGAAAGACAATTTGCGTCAAGTTGCAGTGATAATAATAATAATAATAATAATAATAATAATAATAATAATAATATAATAATAATAATAATAATAATAATAATAATAATAATAATAATAATAATAATAATGTTTTTCATGATGATGATAATAATTGAGTTGTTAACTCATTGTGCCCGAGATACGAAACACCCACATTTTGGAGTTAACCTCTGAGGGCTGCATTACAATTCAGGAGACAGATCGTCCATGATAGTTCAAGGGTGGTGGCAGAATAGCTTGGCGCCTATAGGCGCCAAGCTATTCTGCCACCATCCTTGAACTGTCATGGTCGAGTTGTATCTTGCTGTGGTGTGTCGCGAGCAGAATGAGTTAAGAACTGTGACAAAATTATGGGTTTTGGTCACATCGAGATGTCGCTAGAGCACACGAGCGGCTGAAGCGTCTTTTTTGTGCTTTTGAAAGGTGAAGGCCGTTATGTCAGTAGGCAGTCTATAACTCAACGGACACAGAGATTACTCTGAACTGAGGTAGTCGCTACAGCTCCAAAAACACATGGCCTCACGAGCTCCTTAGCATCCGCGTTATCGCGGAATTGTTTATATTACAGCGGACGCCAGACGCAGCCGTCCCCGTTAGTCCCTTCCTTTTTGTCCCTTGTCTCCTTGACTGCGTGCGCAAAATAAGGTGAACTTGTGTGAAATCATTAAAAATTCGCATCAACTTCATAAAAAAAAAAAAATGAACTTAAGAATTTTTTAGTGCGTGTACGGGTAAACCGCATTTTTTGGGGGAAACAATAGGCGCACAGGCCTCTTTTCGTGTTTGTCCTTGCTACAACATTCTCAGAGAGAGAAAGAGAGATGAAATGAAACTTTATTAAGAGAGAGAGAGAGAAAAAACAACAGCCTAGTGATAATAAAGTGTAAAAATGGTTATAACTAAATAGTGTATACACGGTATAAGTGAAGACACAGTCGTACTATCCGTGAACTGAAAAACTCGAAAAGCTTTTGGTCAGGCAGGGAGTCGCAGGAGCAAAAAAGGAAGGGAGGAAATACGCTCAAGGCGGGTTTTATATGTGCCAGATATCTCTCACGACAGCTTGATGATAACTGACTCGCACTCATACTTGCCGGAATTCAGGGACCTTTTTTTCTCTGTCCGTTGAGTTATAGACTGTAGGGAGGTCCTTCGACCTAGTGTTTTGTCACCACCATTCTTTACGCTCATGTGACGTCACGTGTGAATCGAGACAATTATTATGCTAATAACAGTGTTCGAGTTAACCGGCAACTGTCCGTATCCGATTTACCGGTGTTTCAAGGCAAATGGCGGACCGGAAAGTCGCAGCCGGAAGACGATACCGATTAGAACAGAGAAATGCAGATAGGCGGAGACAAGGGATACTGAACATTACTAAGACTGCCGGAATTTACAATGAACTCAGTTTTTCAAGGCAGGCGCTAGTTTGGCCTGGTGCTAGTGGAAGAAAATACCGGTTGTCCAAAACCCTGGCGAAAACATAATAATAATAATAATAATAATAATAATAATAATAATAATAATAATAATAACAAGACTAGATGACAGAAACTACCACGGTAATACTACTGATAGAGGACGGGTGAAATTAATAATATATAATATTAATCCGTTTACCCCCAGGCTCACATTTCCTAAATTTTGGAGGCGTCACTTAACGATTATGTACCAGTTGCAGGAAATGGATGGACCATGATAATTCAAGGTTAGTGCTAGATTAGCTTGGCGCCTTCAGGCGCCAAGCTAATCTGGCACTACCCTTGAACTATCACGGCCGATACGTCTCCTGCTGTAGGGCGTTGGGGCTGACTGGGTTAATGAAAAGAAAAGGGGAGACCGCCAGTGCTAATATTTTAGGAAGGTTACAAAGTAAAGTAGGTAATAGCACTGTCAGGGGAGAGAAGTGTGCATGATCGACCAGTGATCATAGATCTACAGTGGCCAAAGCACACAAAAAAGAGTAGATCTATGATCACTGGTCGATCATGCACACTTCTCTCCCCTGACAGTGCTATTACCTACTTTACTTTGTAACCTTCCTAAAACATTAGCACTGGCGGTCTCCCCTTTTCTTTTCATTTATTACTACAATGTCGACTGCAACCCCTTCCCCCCTTTTGGTAGGTTCTCTTTTAGGGTGCATGGAAATTTAACTCTAGGTGGTGGCATGGAATGTATGCCCCTTCAGACACCACAGTAAAATGTGGTTGTCATTGCAGGTAGGCAGAAATTCCTGCCTCCTCCAGTATTGCCGATGGTGTGCTGAAGAGGTCGCCAAGACCGAAACAGCTGTCCACACCGGCTAAATATCTGGACCCCCCTTGGGGGACCTAGATTTAAATTTCCATGCACTGAGTGGCTGGAACAGTGGATGGGGGGCTTCCATATGCATTGCTTTCAGTCACTTTCTTAGCGGCCCCCTCTCTTTCCTATCTCTTTTTGTGTGTGTGTGTGCTTTGGCCACAGTAGATCTATGATCACTGGTCGATCATGCACACTTCTCTCCCCTGACAGTGCTATTACCTACTTTACTTTGTAACCTGACTGGGTTAATATTTCAATTAAAAAATAAGCAAACAAAAATACACTTATCGCATCGGTGCCTGTAGAAGTGACAATTTCGGAAAATTGTGCACTGCTTGTTTGCACGTGCACTCCGGCGAACTTTCTCTCTTTGTTCTTGTGCCGCAGCATGCGGGGAGCGGCCTTCCTGTGCAGCGTTAAGGACGCCATAGTGGTTGACATAGGCGGGACAACAACTGACGTGGGCGTCCTTAAGAACCGCTTCCCGCGCGAGGCGTCAACCGACGTGCGCGTCAGCGGCGTGCGTACCAATTTCCGTATGCCTGACGTACACAGCGTCGGTCTGGGAGGCGGTTCCTACGTCACAAAGTCGGAGAAGGGAGAGGTGGCTGTTGGACCGAGGTTTGCTTGTTTGTTTGTTTGTTGGGTGTTCGGTTGGTTCGGGTTGGTTGCTTGACTGGCTGGTTAGTTGATTTGGCTGGTTGCATTTATTGAAGCCCCGAGGACGAAATGTTTGGAGATAGAGTTCTGGAGACGGATCGACCATGATAGTTCAAGTGTGGTGTTAGAATAGCTTGGCGCCTACAGGCGCCAAGCTATTCTGACACCACCCTTGAACTGTCATGGTCGATCCACATTCTGTCGCAAAATGAATATACTGACTTTTGGTGTTCTTGTTTTGTTAGTGAGTCGTGAACGAATTCGCATCTTGAAATGGTGGTTCTACTGTCATTTTACGTTAGGGAACTAAACAGTAACATTTTTCGTAAAGAATTTCCTCTTTCTTCGGGGAAAATAAACCCTTTGGTTGCGATGATTCCTGCAGAAGGAATCATCGCGACAAAAACCACTACCAGAGGGTTAGTTAGCACTTTTCATTTTGATTCAAACTGTGAAACCCCTTCAACAGGAGCGCCGGATACAATCTCAAGAACGAAGCGTTTGTGTTTGGGACGCCGGACGAGAACCGAGACCCAGCCGCTTCCGGGCGCTGGCTAACAGCGACGGACATGGCTGTGGCGGGAGGGCTGATGGATCTCGGCGACAAGAAGTTAGTCGAGGACCTCAGCCAAGATTACGTCACGGCGGCGTTGCAGGTATCGCGGCTCAGTTATCAATGCCAGCGCACAATGTGAACTCTTTCAGAAAATTAAATGCATCGTTGCAGACGCTGTCGACGGAGAGACCATAAACAGTAAGCCACGGGCCCACTGCGCCCGTCGTGGGCCCGAATAAGTTTTGCCACTGGGGTATTGACATTGACAACTACGACAAAGACGGTAATGATTGAAAGAAACGAGCTAGAGACATTTTGAAAAAAAGGCGGCGTGGAGGGTTTCTACTGATATTCACGACGATGATAGCGACGCTGTGTGCATTAACTCATTCTACCCCAGACACACCACAGCAAGACATGGATCGACCATGATAGTTCAAGGGCGATGCCAGAATAGCTTGGCGCCTTGAACTATCATGGTCGATCTGTGTCCTGCACTGCAATGCAGTCTGCAGAGGACAACGGCAACATTTGGGGATTTCGGTCTTGGGGTAGAATGAGTTAAACCAGTGGCGTAGGAACCGGGGGAAGGGTGTGTGTGTAGGAGGGGAGGGGGGGGGGACCTGGAATTCCCAATGAAAATGGGGGGTGGGGGGGTGGGAGGGTGGTGTGTGTGTGTGTGTGTGAGAGTATCCCATTGCTCCGCATTCACTTTTGGGAGAATAAAAAATGTTCGAAGGAAAAACATAATATTATGATGATGTTTTTTTTCTGCTCTTTTTCTATTTAGATGAAAACGATTGTTTTGTTGGGTTTTTTTGGGAAAAAAATAAAACATTTTGATTTTCATGGTCCTTTTGTTTTAGGTTGAACTGTAGCTTGCGTCTCTCAACCCCCCCCCACCCACCCCCCCCCACACACACACACACACACATCCTCTTCCCTTCGGTTGTTTGGTTGATTGTGACTTTGGACTATTTCTTGCCTTGTTCAACTGTTTATTTGTCCTACAACCCTCCCCGTTTGATTTTTGGGAAGGCTGAAAAGTAACAAGGCAGGCACGCTGTGCGCCCCCCCATCCCCCCCTCCCCACTCCCCAATAATTAAAAAAAAGCATTCCTACGCCACTGTAGACGGATTTCAGCGCATTGGTTAGCGCACCTTTTAGTTCTAATGAATTATTCCCGAAAATCTTTGTCGTCTGCTTTATAATTATGTGCGTACATTTTTTTTTTTCATTTTCAAAAAGAAAGTTCGATTTTTTTGCGTGAAATCTTTCAGAGAATCAAAAGCATCGTGGAGGACGCCATCGACAGCGTTAGAGTGAGTGACGAGCCCTTGCCAGTGATCCTGGTGGGTGGGGGGTCAACTCTTCTGGACCGGAGTCAGCCCCTGAAAGGCGTGAGCGAGATTCTGCTGCCGGAGCATTACGGAGTGGCCAACGCAATAGGAGCCGCGCTGAGTCAAGTCAGCGGCAACATTGATAGCGTGGTGGTGCTTGAAAGGCTGCTGGATGCCCAGGCCATGGACAAAGAGGTACGTGTTGTGTGCGTGTGGAACTTCGCGCCTTTGTTGCCCAACGGTATCGCCAGGACCAGTCAAGTCAGTCACTGACGGACTGACGGACTGACTGACTGACTCAGTGACTGATTGATTGATTGATTGATTGATGGATTGATTGATTGATTGATTGGCCCCTCTCACCAGTTAAAAAAAAGAAATAAATACCTGTAAAAGAGAACACGAGTACAGAGTAACGAAAAATAAATGAAGTTAATGTCGAGAAAGTTTTAATATGCCGGACGTACAGTTTTGTAATGTTTTGCTACGGTATTTCTTTGTCTCCCCCCCCCCTTCCCCCCCCCCCTGCCCCCCCCCCTGCCCCCCCCCCCCCCTGCCCCCCGCCCCTCCCCCTCTTCCTGCCGTCCCCCTTTTTGATTTTTTCGGCCTTTGGAAAGAGGTAGTGCTATGACAGTCAGTAGGAATCCCCAGTTTTCGGGCCGACGGCGGCCCGCATTGGGCCCGCGCACGGCCACTTCGGCCGTCCTGGACCCGAGTACCTTTTCCTCACTGGGACAGTAGTGAAATCTGTCTTTCTTTCTGCTCTCTGTGTGCCCGCCGCCCCTGTCACTGCCAGGTGGAAGAGGCCAAAGCGCGCCTGGGACCGGGCGCCAGGCAGAAGGAGGTGGACGACGCCGTGAAACAGGCCAGGAAACCCTTTCTGGAGAAGGCCCGGGACCTGGCTATAGCCAGCAAGTGCGAGGAGGCGAGGGGCTTGGCCGTGCGGGCTGGAGCGAACCCCAGCACCTTGCAGGTGACGCTCGATTGACGGGAGGACACTCCCACTGCGGGACACTGCGTAACGGGACCGCACGAAGCATGCATCCCAACCCAGTGCGCAAAAGGATATCGGGGCGGCGTCGGCCCGATGGCCTTTTGCGCATCGGGAATGCGTCTACGTGCAATGCTCGTATTTTAGGCATATTGGCAACGGGTATGCCCACCGTTGTGTTTCAACGAACATCCTTATAGGCGATCGCCAGTCATTATTGTTGCACTCACTCAGCCCGGCGCACGTATTTCCCAAATTTTGGAGGCGTCATCTAATGACTATGCACCTGTTGCTGCCGGAGATGGATCGGCCACGATAATTCAAGGGCAGTGCCAGATTAGCTTGGCGCCGACAGGCGCCAAGCTAATCTGGCACTACCCTTGAATTATCGTGGGCGATCTATCTCCTGCTGTAGTGCGTCAGGGCTGAATGGGTTAAGGCCACCCTTGAGGTGGCTGTAGCCACGTACATGATGGTCTTAGGTGACAGGTAACACTGTTTAACCCTTTAGAACACCATTTTTTAAAAAGACCACTTTTTCTTGCAAAAGAGTTGGTTGCTTAAAAAAACAAACACAACAGATTCTTATGTATTGTCCAGTTTTCAAAACAGATTTTTGGAGAAAAAAAGTTTTGGAGAATTTATAACACTGCCTTTTTATATTTGTCTTCAGCATTACTTCTAGTATTTTTCAAATATAACCAGTATCTCAACATTTTGTTTTAACCCTTTGCGTGTCGGTAGCGGTTTTGTCGCTACGGGTTTCACTTGTAGCGATGATTCCAGTAGGATGTCAGGGTGTTATTTCTGTAGGATGTCAGGGTGTTGTTATTTCTGTAGGATGTCAGGGTGTTGTTATTCCTGTAGGATGTCAGGGTGTTATTCCTGTAGGATGTCAGGGTGTTGTTATTTCTGTAGGATGTCAGGGTGTTATTCCTGTAGGATGTCAGGGTGTTGTTATTTCTGTAGGATGTCAGGGTGTTGTTATTCCTGTAGGATGTCAGGGTGTTATTCGTGTAGGATGTCAAGGTGTTATTCCTGTAGGATGTCAGGGTGTTATTCCTGTAGGATGTCAGGGTGTTATTTCTGTAGGATGTCAGGGTGCTATTCCTGTAGGATGTCAGGGTGCTATTCCTGTAGGATGTCAGGGTGCTATTCCTGTAGGATGTCAGGGTGCTATTCCTGTAGGATGTCAGGGTGCTATTCCTGCAGGATGTCAGGGTGCTATTCCTGCAGGATGTCAGGGTGCTATTCCTGTCGGAATCATCGCGACAAAAACCGCTACCGACACGCAAAGGGTTAAAATATGCGAATGACTGGTTTCCTGTAAATACATTATTTTGGCCCAATGACGATAGCTCTCAACCCCCCCCACCCCCGCCCCCCCCCCCCCCCCCCCCCGCCCCCCCCCCCCACCACTCCATCCCTCATTGCAGATCGTTGAACAAGAAGAGGTCGGACTTTCTTACCTACCGGGGTCAGCCACCCGCATCAAGATCAAAGCCGTCGGTGACCTAGCCGAGCCTACAGGGTCTGCAACCGGGGTAGCTTGGTCTGAACCGCCCGGCCTGCCGGATCCTGACGCGGAAGTGACGTCACTTCTCACCAAGCAGAGCACTTCCGTACTGGGGCGCAGTCTGACGTCATCGGAGAGTGACGTCAGTGGAGGCGTGACGTGGGCTGGGCTGACGCCGTCACGACCGCACGTGGATCCCGTCACTGGTCTGTGTGACGCTCTGGTCAAGTTTTCATTCGACTTGCACTTTTTCCTCGGCACTTTTGTAGTACGTGTAGTGAATGTTACAGGAGATATACAAACAGAGATTAAACAGGCGTTGTTCGGGAATCAGAAGTAGGGCAGAAGTACAGGCGTTTCGACGAAAACAGTGGATTAAAAGCCCGGACAAACACGCGATATCGCCACTATTTTCCTCGGCACTTTTGTACTACGTGTAGTAAACGTTAAAGGAGATATACAAATAGAGATTAAACAGGCGTTGTTCGGGAATCAGAAGTAGGGCAGAAGTGCTCGCGTTTCGACGAAAACAGTGGATTAAAAGCCCGGACAAACACGCTATCGCGTGTTTGTCCGGGCTTTTAATCCACTGTTTTCGTCGAAACGCGTGCAATTCTGACCTACTTTGGATTTCCGGAAATAAGACTATTTAATCTCTGTTTTCATATTTCCTCTATTAAGGCTGCTTGCACATTACGGCGTGTTCTCAGGCTGACAGGTAAAATGCGAGTTTTAGCGAGCATGTCATCTGTCAAACTTGGCACGAGTGATTTATTTTGCATATTTGCGTATTGCTTATTAAATTAATCGTAATTTAATTATAATTTAATTTTGATATCGTTTTATTTTATTTTGTAATATACTTATTGATTGATTGATTGCTTGATTGATTTTTTAGATGATTTGTTTGTTTGTAAAGAGTGTGTAACACTTTTACAGTTAAAATCGCTATCTTTCTACACACGATTTCACTGCTGTGCGTAGACACGCAAATATGCGACGCTGCTGTGCGTAGACACGCAAATATGCGACGCCGCCTGGTCTGCTTGACATATATTTGCTGTAACCGAAAATGTGTCTCTTGCAGGAGAGTGGATACTGAGTGAATGGGACGTGGAGTGTATGGCGGTGGGGGCGGGTATCCTGGGCGCTGGGGGAGGCGGCAACCCCAACATAGCCCGCGTCAGAGCTCGTCAGGCGGTGAGTGTCAAATCCAGACAGGAAGTCGCGGGCAATGAGCCGGGCGCATGCTCGCCAGTCATTTTGAATTTTCAAGATAAGGGGAAAAAAAACTTAACCCAACTTTAACTCCTTCTACCTCAGACGCACCACAGCAAGATATGGATCGACCATGATAGTTAAGGGTGATGCCAGAATTGCTTGGCGCCTAAGGACGCCAAGCTATTCTGGCATCACCCTTGAACTATCATGGTCGATCTGTGTCCTGCACTGCACTGCAGCTTCAGAGGACAACGGCAACATTTGGGGATCTCGGTGATGGGGTAGAATGAGTTAACCCATTTAGGCCTGTGCAAGAGATAAATCGACTATGATGATTCAAGAATAGTCAGATTAGCTTGGCGCCTGAAGGCGCCAAGCTAATCTGGCACTACCCTTGAATTATCATAGTCGATCCCTCTCCTGCAGCTGGTACATAGTCATTAGGTTGCACCTCCAAAATTGTCTTGAGCTTAGTATAGGCGCTTGCGCGCACGCGGTGGCGCAGTGGATTTGCATTGGTCAAAGCTACTATCCACGGACCCCTATAAAGTTTACGGCCTCCGGTGACGGGTGTTTGGTGACTGTGCAGGTGAGTGAGGGACAGAAGATCCGCATCGTGGCACCAGAGCGTCTGCTGAAGGACACGGACCCGGACAGAGACATCGTCGTCAGCGTCGCCTTCATGGGGGCGCCCGTAGTCCTGTACGAGCAGACGACTTCCGGTCACGAGACGACAGAGGCCTTCCGGTCAGTACCCCAGCAGCAAAACGTCTTCGGGCCCCACGACGGCCGCAGTGGGCCCGCGCACAGTCGTGCGCGGGCCCCCTGCGGCCGTCGTGGGCTCCAGGACCTTTTGCTCACTGGGTATGACGTCATTAGAATCCATTACCAGCGAGGAACGCTCCTCGGGTCTTTCGCGCACTTGGTTACATAAGATTTAGATTAAATTAAAATCCATAAGTTTTTGTTTCTCTAAAAATGTTTGGGGGGGAGGGGGGGGGGGTGAAGGGAGTAGAGAGGGAGGTATCTGAGGGCCGGTGGGTGATGGCCAGGCGATATTGGTCCAAGAGCCTGGAAGATATCAAACATAAATGTCAAAATTTAGATGACATTTTTTGCTTCTAAAATTATTGGGGGTGGCTAGCCCTCCCCCCCCCCCTCATCCCCATTCCTACACCACTGACACCACTTAACAAAAGTTTGTCTTCTTTATTTAGGTGGTGGGGAGGGGGGGGGTGGGGGGGGGGGGGGGAGTCGTGACGGGATTTTGACATTTGGCTCGAATGATTAAGTATCCTCCACAGGGGTCGACACTCGCCAATGGCGCAAAAGTGTGCGACGAAGCAGACGACACAATCACAGGCATTGCATGATCGTAGCGTAATCGATCACCTCACAACACGCCACGATTATCCCATGCCTGTGACCAACTTCTTTCCGTGCTATCCGGTGACAATTAAAACCCTTCCATGCTGATCGACGTATGTTTCTCTTCCGAAATCTTTTTCTTCCAACGACCAAAACCACCGCCGTCCGTGGGACAAAGATACAGATTGGTCTCAGCAAGAGGCATAGATCCTCATGAGCCCCCTGCAAATGCGGGGGCTCATAAGGATCTATGCTTCTTGCAGTTGGACCGTGTTGGCGTTTTCTCGGCAGTGAAGGGGTTAATCTGTTACCTTTTATATCCCTGTAGTTTCATGGCTTTTTTTTCTTCTTCTTCTTTTCTACAGCTGTCTGCAGGAGGTGTACAGCATCGGGGGGTACAGGGACGGGAAGCTGCACAACACGGAGGGCGTGGACATCAAGGAGAAGGATGGCGTGGTCTATATTGACGACTACCAGCCCGCCAGACCGCGTAGGGGCACTGGAGAGGGTGAGTGTGTCTCTATTGTTTCTGTGTGCTGTTCGTAATAAAACCAGTGGTGTAGAGATTGGGGGGGGGGGGGGGGGGGGGAGATATAATTATTATAAGTTATTGGTAGCAGGGGTTTGCTACACGGACCCTTGTAGGCCTGAGGTAGGTCAAAAGAACCATTGTATCCCGAAGGTCTGAGGCCCGGGTACAATGGATCCTTTGACCTCCCGAAGGCCTACAAGGGTCCGTGCAGCAATCCTCTGCTACCAATAACGTATCTGTTTTCATTCCTCCGCTACTTTCATTAAGAAATCAGGACTCAAGAAAACTTCCGACCTGGATCACAACAGACACGACTGACGTCAAAGGAATATGCATTTATACATAATAGACTTATGACGTAATTAAAAATCTTTCATGACGTTGCCGTCTCCAGTAGTGTGCATGTTGTTTCAAACAACACTAAGTAACTTTGTACTTTAGAACGTTTTGGTGATCTTTTATAGAACAAATCTGGCATCCAAGACGCGTCAGAAAGAGGGCTACAAAATGTCCGCCATTAGTCGCTACAAAGGTGTTTGTAGCTCGGTCACATGGTACGGTTTGCGCTAAAGAGACTGGTCGTGTGACGTAGGGATGAAAAGAAAGGTTTTTGTAGCTCGGTCACGTGGTACGGTTTGCGCTAAAGCGTTTTGTCGTGCGAGATGAAAACAAATATCGCCTACACCTCCTCCAGATGGTGTGACCGGTGTATCTTTTCGCCACATCTTGTTTGTTGGTGTAGTTATAGGGGTTGCCTTCCCGTGTCCCTCTTTACGTTAACTCATTGGCGGCCAGCCGCATCCAGATGCTCGGCTTATAGCCGCGCATCCGGATGCGGCTGGCCGCCGATGAGTTAACCCTTGTAACCCCACGGCCGCGTAGCCTTTTTTGCGCGTTGGGTTGTTACTGCTGAATACAGATGAATTCAGAATGTCGTACTATTTGTGACAACCGTTTTGAACTGAGGAGCTCACGTCGATGTTTTCTGTTGATGTTGTTTATCACGTATCATACTGCGCCTGACAGCTTCCAATCTGTACACTGCCAATGATATGAAAGCTACCTTATCGTACTTACAGATAAGGATACAGACCAATGGCTTTAGTTCAAGGGTGGTGCCACAATAGCTTGGCGCCTGGAGGCGCCAAGCTATTCTGGCACTACCCTTGAACTATTTTAGTCAAACTTACTTTACACACTGGTGTATTCCGAATGATAAGGGCTATTTGAGCACCAGCTTCCTGATGATTTTGTTTCCGCAGGCGGCACAGAAATAGGGAAGAATCGCGTTGTGGGTGTTCTGTGCGCGGAGGTAGGGGGCATGAACTCTCTGGAACCTCTCATCGTGTCGGCCCAGATAGGGTTACCTGCTCTTGATGCGGATGGCATGGGTCGTGCCTTTCCAATGCTGCAGGTTAGTCCTGCTCGGACTCCTGGCGAATGCCAGTAAGTCCGTATTTTGAGAAAAGCGAGATTTTCATGGTATACAGTCAAAATCTTGCTTTTCCCAGAAATGAACATACTGCCTTTTGCCAATCAGTACAGAGCATTTTCACGGGGTACGTCAGCAAGACAGTGTGTGCAGAAGGCAGATCTTTCACCTCTCATAGTTCCCCTGCCTGGTTCCTGCTAAAACCCGGAATAGGGCTCGGGAAGCTGACGTCATCGTCACGCTAGTCGTGGCGGCCATCTTGAGAGGATACGCCGACTCATGCGCTCATCGGGAAATCGCTGTCATTACAATGTCAGTAAAGTCCTATAGGCAATAACAGCAAGTCTTGCCATCACCGTAGGAAACCGCTAACCAGAATCTGTTTTTATTTGTCTCCAACGAGGAAGAAAAATGAAGAAAAACGTGTTGAAACACCACTTCGCAACTATCTGAAGTCTATCCGGCGCCATGCGAGCTGTCCTATCAAGATGGCGGAGCGGCAGCCGGCGCTCCTAGGCAACCCTGGGAACTTCCCGAGCTCTATAGCCCGTAGTAACGTTTCCTAACACTTGATTACTTTGTGTCTAGATACTCAATAATAGATGTAGATATAGCTTGGGAACGGTTATTCCGGGTTGTTCTGGGTTTTAGCAGGAAATCCCCGCGCCTGGCCTGTTTACAACTCTCCCTTGCTCTTGCCGGCAATGTCTGCCACACTGTGCTAGCTGTAGTGTGCTGGGGAGATTGGTTTACACGGCCGAAAAATAGCCCTCCTTGTGAACCTGAACGTGAAAGGGGCTACACAACCGACCTTTAACCCCTTCCCTGCCACAGAGCGTACACTGCACGTACACGTACTCAGCGACCAGAAGCCAACACCGTCCAAAGATACGTGGATACACATTGGTGTCAGCAAGAGGCATAGATCCTTATGAGCCCCCGCAGTCGCGGGGGCTCATGAGGATCTATATCTCTTGCAGCTGGCTTATGTTCACTTTGTATTCTCGGCAGTTAAGGGGTTTAACCATTTGACTGCTACTGACGACACCGGCAGAAAAGACGCGTAGTGACGTAGTTAGGTAGTGACGTAGTTAGGTAGTGACATAGTTAGGTAGTGTTTTAGTTAAGTAGTTACGTAGTTAGGTAGTGACATAGGTGGTGACGTAATTAGGTAAATACGTAGCTAGGTAGTGACGTAGTTAGGTAGTGACATAGGTAGTGACGTAGTTAGGTAAATACGTAGCTAGGTTGTGACGTAGTTAGGCAGTGACATAGGTAGTGACGTAGTTAGGTAGTGACGTAGTTAGGTAAATACTTAGCTAGGTAGTGACGTAGTTAGGTAGTGACATAGGTAGTGACGTAGTTAGGTAAATACGTAGCTAGGTAGTGACGTAGTTAGTAGTGACATAGGTAGTGACGTAGTTAGGTAAATACGTAGCTAGGTAGTGACGTAGTTAGGTAGTGACATAGGTAGTGACATAGGTAAATACGTAGCTAGGTAGTGACGTAGTTAGTAGTGACATAGGTAGTGACGTAGTTAGGTAAATACGTAGCTAGGTAGTGACGTAGTTAGGTAGTGACATAGGTAGTGACGTAGTTAGGTAAATACGTAGCTAGGTAGTGACGTAGGTAGTGACATAGTTAGGTAGTGACATAATTGCGCATCTTCCGCCTGGCGGTATCGACAGTAGCAGTCCAGGTGTTACCAGTGCGCAAAGGTCATCGGGCCGACGTCTGCCAGATGGCCTTTTGCGCATTGGGGTTAGTGCATACAAAACTAGACACCGCAGCAGTTTCAAAGTTGATTATATGAAAATATCATGGTCATTATTATAGCTGTTGTCACAAGTTGTTATCGTCTTTGATGACGACAACGATAATAACTTCAGATTATACCGACAAAAAATATTTTCATGCCTCTGCTTATCAAGTTTCATTAGTTTCTTTTCTACAGATGTTTTTGCCATTTATCAACGGCACACCCCCATACCCCTCGGCGCTAGCAGACGACAAAGGAAGAAGGGCGGTAATTCTGCACAGTCAAAACGCCCGCCAAGTGGAGGACCACTTCCGGCACGTCTCAATGACGATGGGGTCTGCTGCCGGATTGGCTGTAGCCCCTGTCAAGACTGGTGATGTCATGACCTCTACGGTGATAAGGTGTGACGATGATCGTAGTTATCAGAAATACAGATGTAGGCCAAGTGCCTGTTTTACACCAATACACAATCAGCTGCAGAAATAAGATGAAAATAATACCTGCATTTGACATTTTGTTCTAGTGAAATAGGGTGGTGGGGGTGAGGGGGTGGGGGGTGGGTGGGTGGGTGGAGAATGCGAGATTTGGGAAGTGTTTACGCGTCGGCAGATCTGGGCGGGAATTTCAGGTCTTTCGCCCCCCCCCCCCTCTCCCCCCCCCTCCTCCCCCCTCCCCCTTGTTTGATTTTTGTCGGCCACTGGAAGAAGGGGTGATGTCGGGTAGACTTTGTATCAGGTTGAAAGTCCCAAACAAAAAGTTGGACCCCCCCCCCCCCCCGAGGTAACTGATCCGCTTCTGTTATGTCGTGTGTGTATGTGCGTGCGTGTGTGTGTGTGTGTTTTCTTTTGTTTGGGCTGGCGGGTGGGGGGGGGGGGGTTGGGGGGAGGCACTCTGTGACTAAAACCGCTACCGACACCCAAAGGGTTAACTCATTCGCGGCCAGCCGCATCCGGATGCGGCTGGCCGCGAATAAGTTAAGGACACCCCAGTTTGAGATATATGTATTCTATAGATATGTGGACCTAGTAAGAGAGAAACCAATGGGGCTGACTCCTGTTAGTACAAATTACTCCATCAATGTGTGTGCCGCGCCATGGCAGCCTCAAAGAAATCCTGAGCGGCATTATGGAAATGCACAGTTTCGTGTGCACCTAGCATGCCTTCGTTTTGTTGCATGTTCAACCCACTACATCCTTATTGTCCTATGAAGGCTAATTACAGATAAGAAGATAGATCAGCCATTTTTGTTCAAAAGTGCTGCCAGAATAGCTTTGGCGCCTCACGCGCCAAGCTATTCTTGCACCACCCTTGAACTATCATAGGAACATTTATTTCAAGCGGTAGTATCAGGATGAAAAGAAAAGAAAAAAGTTGGACGTTCAGGGCTTAACGTCTTTTGTCC
This sequence comes from Semisulcospira habei, assembly GCA_036245525.1. Classification (NCBI taxonomy): domain Eukaryota; kingdom Metazoa; phylum Mollusca; class Gastropoda; family Semisulcospiridae; genus Semisulcospira; species Semisulcospira habei. The sequence continues at coordinate 177,670,068 of BTPG01000004.1, forward strand.
ACCACGACAATGATTTCAAAGACGTGGGGCACCGAGAAAAGAGGTCTGTGCACATGTTTACCCCAGCTGGGTTCGAACCCACGACCTTTTGGACGAGAGTCGAACGCGCTACCACCGAGCCACCCAGCTCCCCCAGGATGAAAAGGGTTAAAGTGCGCGACTGTACATATCTTGGACCCAGACAGCCAGTGGCCATATTTTCTCAATGCCCATCGCTTTTTGTCTACCCTATTAAAATGCGGTAGACTTTGAGATGGGGCTAGTCGGAGCACGTTCCGTAGCATGCAAATGACGAACATAGGCGGGCACACATCAGACTTTGACAGTGAAGTAGCACGATGAAAATTACGTCATGCCTAGCTACGCTAACCGCGCTGTTGAACGTACATATGGCGGTAAGCGCCGTATGTGTGTGTGTGTGTGTGTGTGTGTGTGTGTGTGTGTGTGTGTGTGTGTGTGTGTGTGTGTGTGTGTGTGTGTGTGTGTGTGTGTGTGTGTGTAACTTGAGGAGATGCTTTGATCGAGATGTATTTTGGAGAGCCTACGAGCATATTTTAAATGGAAGACTCGTTGAGGAGAAAAATTGCCGTTTATATAAGTCGGTTGACCCGCATTTGAGTCCGTAATTTTCATTCTATTTACTCGGAATTTTGGATATAGCTAGCTTGGAGATAGACATTGGATGAGTTCGTTAGCCAGCTTTGTACCTTTTCAACTTTTTTGTTGTTGTAAAAAGAAATTCATTGCAGAAAAAAATTAAAAAGTATGAATTCTCGATTTCTAGAGAAGGATCAGACGGTGATTTCAGTGTTACACAAAGTTCCTAAATTGTCGCAAAGCAAAGTGTTCCTGAATTGACATCAAATTCGTCACTGTGTACACGGCGTCGTGGGACTAGCGATGCCATGACGTGAAGGGTACAGTGACGTCATTTTGTTGCTCGTGCTATTATTCCTCATCAGAATTCCTGTCGCTACACGAGCCCACAGACCGTACTAATGGCGGGAAGCGCCATGTGTCCGTCGTTATTTGTCCGCGCCGGTGTCAGTGTTTTGATCAGAGGTTGGGTTAGAGAGGAGGGAAATGGATCAGAAGGATAAGCTTAAAAATATGAAGATGAACTCTGAATGTTTCCTAAAAGATGCACGCATGTGAGCTCCAAACAATACTGTAGACTTTGGGGTTAATCCTCGTCTTGTTTTCATTGTAGGTCATTTTCCCGCGTTTGGAGGATTGGCGAGTGCATCCTGCAAGCCCGGCGAAACAAGTTGTGTCCCTTGTCAGCTCTCGTAGCCACGGAGTCAGGAAAGGTCCTGCTCATCGGCAAGATATCTGACGTCACGCGCGAGACTAGTGGCGCCTTCAACAGAGGTCGCGTTCACGTAGAGGGCGTGCCGTATGCAGATGAGGGTCAGGCGGCAAGAGTCAAGGGGTCCGGGGTCACAGGAGAGCCGCAGGAGCTGGTGAAACTGGTGATGGACTTTCAGAACGAGAACCTTGTTGTCCGCAGAGTGGATCAGGTGAGGGCACGGTGATCTGAATTGTGCTGTATGAAGGCAGAAGACAGCCGTATGGCCGCCATTTTTGTGAACAGCAAGATTTTCAGTCGTTGTAATTGTAATAGACGATTTCGGGAAATTAGGCCAAAATTACACGTGTTTTCACGAGAAAAAGTGGATTAAAAGCCCGGACAAACATGCGATATCGCATGTTTGTCCGGGATTTTAATTCACTGTTTTTTGCCGAAACGCGTCCAATTTTGACCTAATTATGATTTCCGGAAATCGCCCATTGTGGACTTATTGTCTTTTGGCTTCACAGGGCACATTTTAAAAAGTATGTGATGGCCTGTGATTTTGGACCTTATATACAGCATACATGATGGTTTATGACTAGATCAGTTGATCAACGTTTGCTGACTGGCACATGTAGACCAACTAATGTAGTCGGTCGTGTAACTTTCTTTCAATACATGTCGTAGCGGATTACAGGGCCGGCATAGTGACCTGACGGGAGGAGGGGTGGGGGAAGGGTGGGTTGGGGGGTGAGTCGGGTGGGGGAGGGGGGGTGTTTGGTTTAGGTGTGCAACTGTTTGTTTTTTTTATCGACTTAGACGAGAGAGGGGCGAGGGGGTCCGGAAAACCGCAGAACATTCCTTGAATTAACACCCAACGCGTCTGTATCTGTAAATATAGTTTGATAGCCCTTTGCATCCAAGGATGCTGTATGATGTTCATCTCTATCATCAGTCATTTCTTCCCTCCCCCCCCCCCCCTCGTCTGGGGGGGGGGGGGGGGGCGGAGGGAAGAAATGTCTGATGACATTGCCCTTGAATAATCATGGTCGACCCATCTCCTGCTGTAGTGCGAATGGGGTAATGTAGTGCTGAATAAGAATACGTCATTGTCCGTGGACACAAGTGGGAAATAAGACTTGTCAGTGAAGAAACACACATGGTTAGCAAAACTTCGTCGGGCAGACGTCAGCCTTAGGTGGCCCAGCGCACGGCTGTGTGTGCGTGTCCTGCCGCACGGCTGTGTTTGTGTGCCTGTGCACGGCTGTGTGTGTGTGTGTGTGTGTGTGTGTGTGTGTGTGTGTGTGTCTGTCTGTCCACGGCTGTGTGTGTGTGTGTGTGTCTGTCCACGGCTATGTGCCTGTTTTGTTTGTGCGCGGCCGTGCGCGGGACAGCAAAGGCCGAGGACCTTTTGCATACACCCCTCCCTCCCCCCACTCGGGTCTGCCCTTGGGGACTTGGGTGGGGTTAACTACTTTATTTTTAGTGCCCAGGGTCACCCTGGTCAGCCCCACAGGGTGGGTTTTCGCCTCTATTCTGGGGCATGTGTTTCTGTCTCCCCTTGGTCCATTCAACTGTATTTTACTTTTTAAAACTCTCCCCACTGTCTGCGCTGCCTGTAGCTCTTGATATTGGATGTGTGTTGCTAAATGGTCTTAGGTTTATTTAGCGTATTAGACCGGCTGGCGACATACATTCAATATTCTGTTTAGTTTTTTGTTTTTTTTTCACAAGCAGTGCAGGCACTTCCTGAGAAAGTCTTGTTGCTGTCGGGACGTTAAGCAATGTACAACCAACACCGTTTGCATACCGGGCCGCCTAGGGCGGAGGACCATGCATATTCTTGTGTGCACGTTATATACTGACGAGCATAAGGAAATGCGACATTTTCGGAACTATCGGAAACACCTTAGTGTTTCCGATGGTTCCGGAAATGTCGCATTTCTTGTGCTCGTCAGTATACCAGATAGCGCGGCGCACCCTAGCTGAGGCTGACCCTGAGCTATGCCTTTCCTGTCCACAGAAGGGCCTGGCGATCGAGACTCTGGCCGTCGTCCCGGACATCATCTCCATCGTGGACAGCGAAACCGCCGAGCCCATCCCCACGGAGGAGGTGCGCTACGGCCAGAGGGTGGCGGTGGTGGTCCTACCCTGCCCACCCCCCATGGCTACCCCGCGGGCCCTTGAAGTGGTGGGGCCCATCCCGTTCGGGTACCCGGAGGTGGAGTACAAACCGTTGGGGAGATACGTGGAACCCGAACCTCTAGCGCCGTTGTAGTCGGACGCCTGTTCTCTAGGCGGGCAGATGACCTCCATCCATGCTCTACTGGACCATTCAATCGCACCTCCCCGGACCGTAGCGGATCGCGGGAGGTAACCAGTATGGCTGAAGGGGGGTCAGTCTCGCTATATTCAGGCGTAAATCTTTCCAGTGTGAATCTACCTTAACTCATCGACACACCACAGCAAGACACCCATCGCGCATGATAGTTCAAGGGTGGTGCCAGAATAGCTTGGCGCCCACAGGCGCCAAGCTATTCTGGCACCACCCTTGAACTGTCATGCTCGATCTGTCTCTAGAATTGTCATACAGTCACTCTTCAGAGGGCAACTTCAAAATTTGGGGATTTCGGTCCTGCGGTAAATGCGTTAAGTAAAAGCTACTTATCAATTTTGTGTATACAGTGAAGATTAAACTGAACAAGTCAAGACAGCTTCATTTAGCTATGATTGAATATGTGTGTGTGTGTGTATGCGCAGTACGTGTTTGTGAGTGTGCGCGTGTGCGTATGTGTGTGCGTGTATGTGTGTGCGTATGTGTATGTGCGCGCATGTTTTTGTGTGTGTGCATCTGCGCGCATGTCTGTGTGTGCATGCGTGTGTGTGTGCGTGCGTGTGTCCCAGTGCACATAACACACCAGAAAAAACGCGACCCTTGGGTCATTTTAGCGTATGTAAGGTCGAGCTGGGGTCATTTGGAGTGACAGTTTTACGTGAGGGGTGTACCACACCGAAATGACTCTCGCCAGACCGACCTGGCGTCACTTTGGCGTACCCAACACACCGAAATGACTCGCCAGACCGACCTGGCGTCACTTTGGCGTACCCAACACACCGAAATGACTCGCCAGACCCACCTGGCGTCACTTTGGCGTACCCAACACACCAAAATGACTCGCCAGACCCACTTGGCGTCACTTTGGCGTACCCAACACACCAAAATGACACTCCAGACCCACCTGACGTCACTTTGGCGTACCCAACACACCGAAATGACTCGCCAGACCCACCTGGCGTCACTTTGGCGTACCCAACACACCGAAATGACTCACGACAGATAGACCTGGCATCGCTTTTGAATTGGCGTACCCAACACACCGAAATGAATCTCTCCAGACCGACCTGGTGTCACTTTGGCGTATCCAACACACCGAAATGATTCGCCAGACCCACCTGGTGTGACTTTGGCGTACCCAACACACCGAAATGACTCGCCAGACCCACCTGGCGTCACTTTGGCGTACCCAACACACGGAAATGACTCGCCAGACCGACCTGGCGTCACTTTCGCGTACCCCAACACACCGAAATGACTCGCCAGACCCACCTGGCGTCACTTTGGCGTACGCAACACACCGAAATGACTCGCCAGACCCACCTGGTGTCACTTTGGCGTACCCAACACACGGAAATGACTCGCCAGACCGACCTGGCGTCACTTTCGCGTACGCCAAAGTGACGCCAGGTCTGTCTGGCGTGAGAGTCATTTTAGTCCTTTTGGTGTTTCACCGGTACTCTTTGACAATTCATGTGCTTATCAGTCTATTCGCGATTCTCTGGACTATTCATGAGGTCAGAAGGCCTCGACAAGCCTCGCTCTCAATTTGTGACTTTGACACCTTGGTGTGACGTTATTTTCAGTTTCACGTCACTGCAGGCCACAAATCCAAGACTGACGTCGCATTTTGGAACAACAAAAGGAGAAAATTGCAAAGACTGACGTCGAAAGAATGCTGCAGGTCGCGGTGACCCAAACAAGGAGGTGAAGGTCTCATGCAACCTCACTTTCGATAGCTCATCATATACAGAAGAGCAAAAGAAATGCGACATTTTTGGAATCATCGGAAACACTTTAGATGATTCCAAAAATGTCGCATTTCTTGTGCTCCTCAGTATAGAATAGTCAATACTTAACTGCAAATGACATGACGGACAAGTGGAACAGTATCGCAGTCAACAACCACGAGAAGAACAAAACAAAACAGAACCTTTGAATCATGTTGGAACATGTAATATCGAAATGGTTACGGATCTGAGTTAAACTTAATTCACTCGGTCAGATGTATACGGACGAGCACAAGACGAAATGCGACATTTCTGGAATCATCGGAAAGACTAAAGTGTTTCTGATGATTCCACAAATGTCGCATTTCTTTTTGCTCGTCATTATATTTGATAATGCGTGCTCCAATAAAACAAACAAACAAAAAAAAAAACTGCAGTATCTGCTTCTTTTATTTTTTTAATTAATGAAAATGATTTGTCAGTGTCTGCTGGGGGCTATAATGTTTTAAAACTTAATGATGGCCGATGCTGGCTTTCCATGACTGACACATCCAGGGTATCTGGGATGGACCCGCTAGCGCACGGTAAGAGGGGGTGTGGATTGGGTAATTATTCATGGACGGTTAATATCAGGGACAGGGAAGTGATAAACACGAAAGTTAATTTAATCTTGTATCAACCCCCTTAAATGACAAGGGGGAAAGGGGTGGAGGGGGAGGGGGGAATGTAAGAAGCCGGGTGGAGGAATCAAAATCAACGTACCTTGTGTGTTTGACATCTCTAAGCATTTCCGACTGAGTCTATTTCCGTTTCTTCTCTTCCTGTTCTGCCCTAATTTCTTGTAAGTCCATATTTTTGGAAAAACTGTATATGATTGTATTATAGTGAAAATCTCGCTTTGATCCACGCGTCTTTTATCAGAGCAGTGATCTCTTTCACGCCATTTTTTTCTTCTATTTTAAAATTTTATTGTAATTATTTATTTCAGGGGAGAGGGTTTCCGTAAATCTCAGCCAGAAACCCCTCCCTTCTCTCCGATCCTCCCCTACACGGCATGAGCAGGCCTGACTTTTTTTTTTGCACGAGCGAGCTTAATAATTTATTAAATTCTGCGCGAGCCACCGACGACAGGTGCTCCGCTATATATAGCGCAGCATCTTGCTTGACCCGTTCAATGCCGAGAAAATGTGAACACCACCCAACTGCAAGCGGCATAGATCCTCACGAGCCCCCGCAGTTGCGGGGGCTCATGAGGATCTATGCCTCTTGCTGACGCCACTTTGACTCCATGTTCCTGGGACAGCGAGGTTTTTCAGTTTTGTTGTTGAGGAGTGTTAAATAAACGAAGACTGCACAAGTCCGCTGTCACTGAACGAGTTAGCTCTTTGCGCAGAATTCCCTCTCTCTCGTGCATTGGCCCCCTCTGGTCCACTGGATACCCTGATGAGAGGTGGATCGACCGTGACAGCTCGAAAGGTGGTGCGCGAGAGGCTTGGCCGTGTCTGTTTTCTCTTACGGCGCGCACAGCAACAGCGCGGACACTTCCCTATTCTCCTCCTCCATCATGTGCTGGTCCTCCAGCAGCTGGGGACGGTCGAAGAGGTGAGCCACCAGGGATTCACTCATCGTGCCGATGACCACGGCGTACCTGCGTACATTTTCAAATGAACTGCGTGCGCGCTGGTCTGGTGATTTTGGGAACTTACACTGGTTTCGGCGTTGAGCTCCAAAAACCACAAACAGCACCCAAAATACGCATCAACAAAATCCAGGCAAACAGACGGGTGTGGTCTGTCTGTAATGGTACGTCCGTTGAAATGCGGCCCAGGGGCCACTCAGTTTGCATAAGTTAGCTTAGTCGGCCCTGCGCCAGCCACTAAGCAAGGGCCTCTGTAGCGGAGCACCATGCTTAGTGACTGGCGGAGGACTAAGCTCACGCATGTCAGTGCATGAATCGACTGATCAGTGTTGAGGTTAGTACTTCATGATGTGTTGAGGTAGTACTTCATGATGTGTTGAGGTAGTACTTCATGGTGTGTTGAGGTAGTACTTCATTATGTGTTGAGGTAGTACTTCATTATGTGCTGAGGTAGTACTTCATTGTGTTGAGGTAGTACTTCATTATGTGTTGAGATAGTACTTCGTTTAGCTTTGCTACATTTGGTAGTTTAAAACAGTAACAAAAACTGCGCGTCTTGTCATTAGTGGATTAAAACCCCGACACACGTCCGGGCTTTTAAGTCGCAAAAGACAGGCAGTTTTGATTTCCGGAACACCTCTGTTACAAGGCATTCGTGGCTGTCTGGGCAGCTGCCCTACCGTCTAATTTGACGTCACACGTATGAAGTCAAAAAGAGCGACACTTGCGTCGTGGCGACTAGCTGTGACGCGCACGCGCACACGCCTCAGACACACACACACACACACACACACACACACACACACACACACACACACACACACACACACACACACACACACACACGCACCATCACACACACACAGTCACACACACACACACACACACACGCACCATCACACACACACACACACACATACACAGTCACACACACCGCACACACACACACACACACACACACACACACACACACGCTGACCTAAAGTAGCGTATGGCATCAGCCATCCACTGCACCTCGCTGATGAGTATTGGCTTCATATTCACACTCCGTCGCAGTATGTCATCCTCCCCTCGCAACAACGCGTACACCGCCACGGCAATCTCCGCCGCAAACAACCTGCAACCCGCATAATGGGTGCTGATCTCTGATTATGGACCTTGCGGCTCGAAACTGCGAGGTCCAAAATCACGGACCACGCATGTTATATACATCCAAGAGGGTGAACAAGAGAGTGAACAAGAGACTGTTCGCCACTGATAACACACATGCCCCGATCCTCGTGTACAAAACGGCTGAGATGCTCAGTTCGGCCAACAGGTCAGCCATTGTCGGCCTGCGAAGTCTTGCACTGAAAAGCCCGATAAGCTGAAAATCCTGTGGCCGATGTCGGACACGGGTCAGTTGCACGAGTGACTGATCTGGTCTTGGGCCAGCCTCTAAAGCAAGGCGCTCCGCAATAGCGCCACAACACTCACCCCGCTATAGCGCCACAACACTCACCCCGCTATAGCGGAGCACCTGGCTTAGAGCCGGGCTGGCGCAGGACTGAGCTCACTCATGCATCCGGCCCCTGAATGTCACGCTTAACCCCTTCACTGCCGAGAAAAAGTGAACACGATCCAACTGCAAGAGACATAGATCCTCATGAGCCCCCGCGACTGCGGCGGCTCATGAGGATCTATGTCTCTTGCTGAGACCAATTTGTAACCACGTATCTTGGACGGTGTTGGCTTCTGGTCGTTAAATGGACCAAGATTTCACAAACAAACATGTACGTACAGTGGCTGTGCAGAAAAGGGGTTAATGGGCTTCTACCCTCTTCCGTTTCACCAAGAACGGGCTGAGGATCTCTTGCTTGCTGGGCTTCCGCCCCCCCCCCTCCCCTAAGTTTCACCGATTAACTTAAGAGGCCGACCAAGTTAGCGGCGAGGAGCTGTCCCATTCACCCACCAGAAGAGAGTGGCGGCGGCCTTTCGGAGCAGGGTGTAATTGAGGGACAACAGCACGTCGGGCAGACAGAATATCACCCAGAAACAGTAGATGGCGCAGTACACTAGCACATCGTGCTCCGACACCTGAAGGAAACGCAACCAAGAAGACAAAACTGCAACCTCAGGTCTCTTCTTTCAGACTCTGCGTACTTTTTCTCATTCGCCTTTTCGTCCCCCGGTCGCCCGTCTTCAGCAAGGCAACCGGAGTTTACTTACCCCACTTACACACTGAGGCTGATTTTGTACAATTTGCATGTTATTGTCCTACGAAGGCTGCATTACAGATTAGATCAACAGTTTGGTTTCAAAGAGGGGTGGGGGGGTGGGGGTGGGGGTGCCAGAATAGCTGGGCGCCTGAGGCGGCACACGAAATCTCACTATTGATGCTCGGGTCGAACAGTTTTGTGACATCTGCACAGATGTCTTATTAGACGAACTCCTGAAATCAGAGACAGGTCGAAATTTCATGTGTTTCGACGAAAACAGTGGATTCTAAACTGTGGCATGCGTCCTCGTAGCAGTCGTCTGAGTGGCAGTCGTACTGTATTATCATGTGTTCCGCATGAATCTGACGAACGACTCCCGGCAACGAACATGAGCAGTGAAGTCATTGAGGATAAGCAGCGGCTTCTGTCAGCATAGACAATACTCCGAACATCTCTAAGAGTCACGAGGATCTATGCCTCTTTGAGATGTTTGGAGTGTTGTCTATGCCTCAGGTCCAAGCAATGACTTCGCTCTGGTTAGTTGTCGGTAGTCGTTCGTTATAAAGGGAAACCTCATTGAATACCGAGTAAAACTGTAGATGCCAGCCAGCAACTCCTCGCCATCAAGAGGCCACCTGAGAAGCTGGGACTGGTCTTAGCGAGCTTAGTCTTGCGCCAGCCACTAAGCAAGGTGTGCCGCTATGGCGGCGCGCAGTTGCTTAGTGGCTCGTGCAGGACTAAGCTCGCTCATGCAACTGGTCCCAGAAGTAGGCCCGAGGGCTGACTAGCTTCACTCTTACTTCGACATCTCCTCCCATCTTCACCGCGGCGGCCAGCAGCAGAGTCGTAGCAGCCGTCATGATTATTTTGTGCAGAGTGACGTGATCGGAATCCGATCCCGCGATACCTTTCATGAAACGTTTCATGGTGGTGATCACGGAGCGATATGGCTTAGGCGGGGGCGCCGCCGGCGGAGGGACGTTAGACTTGCGGAAGATGCCCAGTCGAGAAGCTGTCAAACATTGATAGCAGACCCAAAGCTGGCGTTTCAGCACGATGTCTCAGAGAGCGACATGACACCGCCTTGCGGCGTACAGTTCAAGTCGTGGGTAGTGAGGGCAACAGTGTGCGGCTGGGAATTTTAGCACTTATGGACTGATGCCTGGAATTTTAGCAATCAAAGCTTTAAAGCGAGCTGCTGCAGGGCGGGTTTCAGTTGTTTGCTAACATTTACCGATATGAACTGGTTCTTGATGTTGTCTTTGCCTCAACTAAGACCTTTCTACCCTTCAGCGCATGCGCACGGCTTAACCCATATGATACCGAGGCTAAAAAGCTTCAAATTGTACAATGCCATATATTATGCAAGCTACATTATTGTACTTACAAATACGGATATAGATCAATGGCTTTAGTTCAAGGGTAGTGCCAGAATAGCTTGGCGCCTCTAGGCGCTAAGCTATTCTGGCACTACCATTGAACTATTTTAGTCAAACGTATTTAACACACTGGTGTATTCCGAATGATAAGCCGGTTAAAAGAGGCACTAGACGAAGAACAGACACGTCTTTCACGTGATGAGATTCAAATCTCCAAAGTTAGTCCTGTTCTGTAGTGTCAGTCATTTTAAATTTTGCGTGTCGGTAGCGGATTTTATCGCGATGATTCCTGTAGGATGTCAGGGTGTTGTTATTCCTGTAGGATGTCAGGGTGTTATTCCTGTAGGGTGTCAGGGTGTTATTCCTGTAGGATGTCAGGGTGTTGTTATTCCTGTAGGATGTCAGGGTGTTATTCCTGTAGGATGTCAGGGTGTTATTCCTGTAGGATGTCAGGGTGTTGTTATTCCCGTAGGATGTCAGGGTGTTATTCCTGTAGGATGTCCGGGTGTTATTCCTGTAGGATGTCAGGGTGTTATTCCTGTAGGATGCCAGGGTGTTATTCCTGTAGGATGTCAGGGTGCTATTCCTGTAGGATGTCAGGGTGTTATTCCTGTAGGATGTCAGGGTGTTGTTATTCCTGTAGAATGTCAGGGTGTTATCCCTGTAAGGATGTCAGGGTGTTATTCCTGTAGGATGTCAGGGTGTTAATCCTGTAGGATGTCAGGGTGTTATTCCTGTAGGATGTCAGGGTGTTGTTATTCCTGTAGGATGTCAGGGTGTTATTCCTGTAGGATGTCAGGGTGTTGTTCCTGTAGGATGTCAGGGTGTTAATCCTGTAGGATGTCAGGGTGTTATCCCTGTAGGATGTCAGAGTGTTGTTATTCCTGTAGGATGTCAGGGTTTATTCCTGTAGGATGTCAGGGTGTTGTTATTCCTGTAGGATGTCAGGGTGTTATTTCTGTAGTATGTCAGGGTGTTATTCCTGTAGAATGTCAGGGTGTTGTTATTCCTGTAGGATGTCAGGGTGTTATTCCTGTAGGATGTTAGGGTGTATTCCTGTAGGATGTCAGGGTGTTGTTATTCCTGTAGGATGTCAGGGTGTTATTCCTGTATGATGTCAGAGTGTTATTCCTGTAGGATGTCAGGGTGTTGTTATTCCTGTATGATGTCAGGGTGTTATTCCTGTAGGATGTCAGGATGTTGTTTTTCCTGTAGGATGTCAGGGTGTTATTCCTGTAGGATGTCAGGGTGTTGTTATTCCTGTAGGATGTCAGGGTGCTCTTCATGTAGGATGTCAGGGTGTTATTCCTGTAGGATGTCAGGGTGTTATTCCTGTAGGATGCCAGGGTGTTATTCCTGTAGGATGTCAGGGTGTTATTTCTGTAGGATGTCAGGGTGTTATTCCTGTAGGATGTCAGGGTGTTGTTATTCCTGTAGGATGTCAGGGTGTTATTCCTGTAGGATGTCAGGGTGTTGTTCCTGTAGGATGTCAGGGTGTTAATCCTGTAGGATGTCAGGGTGTTATTCCTGTAGGATGTTAGGGTGTTATTCCTGTAGGATGTCAGGGTGTTATTCCTGTAGGATGTTAGGGTGTTGTTATTCCTGTAGGATGTCAGGGTGTTATTCCTGTAGGATGTCAGGGTGTTATTCCTGTAGGATGTCAGGGTGTTATTCCTGTATGATGTCAGGGTTTTGTTATTCCTGTAGGATGTCAGGATGTTATTCCTGTATGATGTCAGGGTGTTATTCCTGTAGGATGTCAGGGTGTTGTTATTCCTGTAGGATGTCAGGGTGTTATTCCTGTATGATGTCAGAGTGTTATTCCTGTAGGATTCAGGGTGTTGTTATTCCTGTAGGATGTCAGGGTGTTATTCCTGTAGGATGTCAGGTGACCTTCCACCCTGGGAAAGTAAGCCAGAAAATATTACCATCTCTTCCACGGTACCCTACATCACCACCAAAGATGAGCACAGCACTGTGAGCAAGAAAGCCCTGACACTGGCCATGCTCGAAGAAACGTATCCCCAGGAAGCATGGATACGGGCATACACCGATGGATCAGCCACAGATGCAGTTCAGAATGGAGGGGCTCGGGTGTACATTCAGTACCCAAACGGAAAATGGCGGGCAGAGGATGTACCAACAGGCCTTCACTGCACAAATTACAAAGCTGAGGTGGAAGCCCTGGTCCGTGCTGCAAACACCCTTAGTGGCACTGCAAACCCTGATGCCCAGATTGTCTTCCTGACTGATGCCATGTCTGTCCTTGAGGCAGCAACAGCAAGCAAACTGCCACGTCTACAAGAGGCACTGCAAAATATCAAGTGCACCAGACTGGTGCTGCAGTGGATCCCTTCACACTGTGGCATCTACGGCAATGAAGAAGCTGACAGAATGGCAAAAGTGGGCGCAGAGAAAGAACAAGTACGAAAATGGAGTCAGCTTCACAGAGATGAAGACCATCATTAAGTCTGTGTACAGACCACCACAACGGCCTCTAGACAGTTACCATCAGCTGTCCAGACAAGAGCAGGTGACCATCTTCCGTCTGAGGACCGGGCACAACCGACTCAATTTCCACCTGCACAGACGCTTTCACCTCGTGCCATCTCCCCTGTGTCCTTGTGGAAAAGCAGAACAGACCACAGAGCACATCCTCCAGGACTGTGGGAACCACCAGCTGCTGAGGGAGGAGATATGGCAGAATCCCGCCACTCTACAAGAGAAACTGTTCGGGCCTGTGGAGGTGCTACAAAATATCACAGATTTCATTTTGAGAGCCAAACTCCAAGTGTGACGGCGTTCGAGAAGAAGAAGAAGTAGTAGGATGTCAGGGTGTTATTATTCCTGTAGGATGTCAGGGTGTTATTATTCCTGTAGGATGTCAGGGTGTTGTTATTCCTGTAGGATGTCAGGGTGTTATTCCTGTAGGATGTCAGGGTGTTGTTATTCCTGTAGGATGTCAGGGTGTTGTTATTCCTGTAGGATGTCAAGGTGTTATTCCTGTAGGATGTCAGAGTGTTATTATTCCTGTAGGATGTCAGGGTGTTATTCCTGTAGGATGTCAGGGTGTTGTTATTCCTGTAGGATGTCAGGGAGTTATTTCTGTAGGATGTCAGGGTATTATTCCTGTAGGAATCATCGCGACCAAAACCGCCACCGACATGCAGAGGGTTAAGTCATGCTGAAAACACTTATTCAGGATACATTCAGTATTATTAACCCATTATTAACTGCAGCATGTCGCATTAAGTTTGAGACTATAACAGTTACTAAAGACCCAATCTGACCATCGCGGTTTCAACATACGGCCAGGATAATAGCGGCGCACCTTGCTTAGTGGCTGGCGCAGGACTAAGCTCGCTCATGCAACTGGCCCCAGGGATCTGTTGCATGAGTGAGCTTAGTCCGCTCCAATTCTTTTTTGCCCATGCACAAGTGTGTGTGCGTCAGTGCTTGCGTGCGCGGTGTGGTGTGCGCGCGCGTGTGCCGCTGCGTACGTGCGCGGTGCGGGTGTGTGAAATGAACAATAACTGTCTAATCGCTGCCGCTATAGAATGACAGCAACCAGAGTTATTTTCTTTCCCTCACAAAACAGATAAGTGGGGCTAGTGCCGCTAGAATACCAAGGGGAATTACTCAGCGCCTGGAAATACAAACGGTTAGATCCCCTGCCCCCTCCTATAAGGCGACCCGCAGAAAAATGTTTATACAAACCCACGTCGGCGAAATAGCAAAGCAAGGCTCCGATGCTTCGGCTGGCGGCTTGCGTTCCCGTCATGCCGCGTCGCGACATGGACGCACCTAATGAGCCTACAGAGCCCCTCATTGTGCTTCCAACAGTTCTTAGGTACTCCATTCATTCGCAAACTGTTCAGGTTGTTGACTGAGGCTTTTAGTTCAATCTACAGTCACGACGCTTGATCCTGCAGAGGTCCTGACTGAACGGCCGTGCCGGTTTCCAGTGTTCTGCCGGAATGATGAGTTACGTTTACTCTACTGAAACCGGCCGGACTCGGCCCAACAATGACGGCGGGTACTAACCCCTGCCGGTGTACCAGAAGCATAGACAACGCTGCAAACATCTCCAAGCGGCGTAGAGACACGCTCCAAATGACTACCCGCAAGAGGCATAGATCTTCATGAGCCCTACGGGCTCATGAGGATCTATGCCTCTTGCGGGATATTTGGAGTGTTATCTATGCTTATGGAACAAGCTCTTTATCCGTCGCCACTTTTCTAGTTCTTTTTTTGGAGTGGTTCCGCCGTTGCAAACGAAACCTCGCTAGTACTGCAATCTGTTTACACGTCGTTTTCTCCGGCTTCTCCACACTTCTGCGATCACAGTGACACAAATTTCGGCGTTGTCAGTCTTTTCATTGTCATAAATCCACGGGTCACAGCTACTGTAACGTGATATAGATGCTTGTGCGCATTTAAGAGAATGCAGAAAACAAATGAAAAACGCAAACAGTATGGTGAGCGACTGTCCACCCTGATAGTAGTGCTGAGCCTCAGTGCGTCGACTTTTCCATAATGACGTCAAACTCAAGACCGATGCCGTCACTAATAGGCGGAGTTGTGGCGTAATTTCAGTCATGATGATGATGTCACCGCTATCGAGTTACAGGTTTGGAAGTCGGGCACGTGTAAGTAAACTGCACAATCGTTATTCTGAAGAAAGAAAGTAAAATCTACTTTTTTGTTCCCAGGGTCACCCTGGTCAGCCCCACAGGGTGGGTTTCCCCCTCTATTCGGGGCATGTGTTTCTGTCTACCCTTGGTACCTTCACCTGTATTTTCCTTTTTTAAGCTCTCCCTCTCTCTGTAGCTCTTGATATTGGATGTGTGTTGCTAAAATGGTCTTAGGTGTATCATTTTAGCGTACTAGACCGGCTGGCAACATACATTCAATATTCTGTTTATTTATTTATTTTTTTTTAATTTTTCACAAGCAGTGCAGGCACGTCCTGAGAAAGTCTTGTTGCTGTCGGGACGTTAAGCAATGTACAATCAATCACTTCCCCTTGCGCAAAAGGCCATCGGGCCGACGTCAGCCAGTTGGCCTTTTGCGCATTACAAAATCTTTCACGCAGGTTGACAGAAGGACAAATAACATAAAGTGCAATCATTTTTTTTTAATCGCCGAAAATGTCCACAAAAAATGGTCAAGTGGATTATAACAAGTGTTTTATAACAACAAAACCGATACAGCACATTGTATTACAAAAATAATAGCAACACTAGTGTGAAAGTAGGATGCTTCAGCAGATTCAGTGTGAAATATTACTAGTGATCAAAATACGATCAAACTACATAATATTATGAAAAAAGAACCTGTCGCGCTTGTGTCAAATAAGTGTGACTAAAATAGTTCAAGGGAGGTGCCAGAATAGCTTGGCGCCTCTGCAAGTACTATAATGTAGCTTGCATATAAATGGCAGTGTACAAATTTGAAGCTTTTAGCCTCACGGTATGATATGGGTCATAAGGCATGCAAACACAATGACTTTTGCATAAAAACGTCCTTCTTGAAGAGAGATTTTCAGTGACAGCGAGACGTAGCTCGGCCATGATATTTCAAGGGTAGTGCCAGATTAGGCGGCTCGGCGGCTGGAAAGGCGCTAAGCTAATCTGTCACTACCTTCGAACTGGCCATCTCTCCGGCGGCATGGTCGGGTTGATGATCTAAAACCGCGCGTCCATTTGAGTACTAGTCAGTGGCCGACTCGACGACGCGAGAGTACTAGTCAAAAGGCCGACTCGACGACGCGACCCCGACTTCGCCCACCGGCTGTACAGACCTTAGTCGGGATTCAGCCATTTAACCCAGTTGCCGCATTTCCCAAATCAGTTTTGGAGGTCACCTATCGGCTATGTTGCAGGACTGATGAATCGACCATGACATAGTTCAAGGGTAGTGCCAGATTAGCTTGGCGCCACCAGGCGCCAAGCTAATCTGGCACTGCCCTTGAATTATCAGTATTACGGAACTTGCAGTCTGGCAGTCACTGAGGCGGCCAATACGGGCGTGCAAGACGTCGGCACGATTCCAAAACAGATGTGAGCACTGAATTTGGCCTTTAATCCGTCTTGAAACACCGGTTCAAAATGGACCGGCAGAATTAGAGACAACTAATAGATAGAAAAAAAAGGGTGGGTGGGTGGGGAGGGGGGTTGGAGCGGGGTGGGGGTGAATACGCTACAACAACTGATGTGGCTCTCCCCCACTATACACATGCGTATCCTATCATAGTGTATTTATCAGTGTGTGGCTGACTGGACGGAGGTCGCACACAACCGCCTCTCATCAGCGCGAAGCGTTGGACGGGCTAACCTGTGGCACAATCGTGCAGATCTCTCACATGTATATTAGTTGCAATACTGAAATTACAGCGTGTATTCAACCAGTCTACATCGTTTCCAGGCGTGTCGCCGCACGTTTTTCTGGTTGTACAGTCTAATGTCACCTCAGTGTAGTCGCGGCGGCCTTCATACGTGCCGAGCTGCAAGCAAATCATGCAGTTTATTTTAAAACTACAAACATTACAACAACAAAAAACCAAATGAATGTGTATGTGTGCAATTTAATGTGTGTTGAGGAATCCATGGTATAGATGCATGTCAACTCTGACTGGAACAGTAAAGTACTCAAGGTTGAAAAAGCTCTATCCCTTCCGACTGCCGATAAGTTGAAATGTAAACCGACAATCAAGCTGCAAGAGACATCGATCCTCGTGTGTCCCAGCAGTTGCGGGGACACACGAGGCGGATCAACGTCTCTTGCTGACACCATTCATCTGCATCAACGTTTCCTGACTGAATCGGGTCAAAACAGGTGCTGGGGGAAAAATTGAAGTCCGCCTACTCTCCGGACTCTACGGCACAAAGCTGGCGGGGCCGCAAAGCTCACCGTCGAGGGATTCCAGCCGAGCTTAACTTCCGAATGTGCTCCCCTATCCGTTCAAACATGTCGGGGTCGTTGGACTTAACTTTCACCGATTTTTCGCACCACTCCCATGTCCATTTGTTTCTCACTCCCGTTTCTTTAAAAGTGTCGCCGCGACTGAGCAAAAATGTATGCCGCGTCGCCAGACGCCATCTTGGAAAAACGAATTTACCGAAAGTTAACGATAAACGAATCTGGCAACGTGTGGACCTGCGCCGTTTAAGAACCATGACCGTTTAAGAATTTTTTATTATTTTTTTCCACGCGGAATTGCCTTTTTTTTTTTTTTACTAAGCGGATTAAAAAAAAAAATTAACGCCGATATCCTCGGAGAAACGAAAGATTTTGACCCCTGCTGCTGAATGGCTGAGCCGGACTGGTAATTTGGCGTCGATTGGAATGAACAGAGATTCTCCACTGCCGGAAAAACGGTAACCTCCGTCCACTGGCGGTGAAGGGATTGCGCATGCTCCGTAACGTGTACAGCCACGGTCTGATCCTTGGCATTGCCTTTGTATACTGTGCATTTGTGAGAGCACGTGTAGATCATGTTGTTTCGCAGAGTTAATTTCAGTCACAAAATGAGACGGGAGCTGCTATGATTGCAAAAATACTCACAAACCAGATAGGTGCAAAAAGACAGCAATAGTCCCTTTTAGTGGAAAGCGCGAGTTTTATTGCAATATCATAAAAATCTTGTTTTTCGCAAAAATGTACTTAAAGTAACATCACGCATAAATATGAAGACACATTTTTAGCACCATTTAGTATTATGTCGTGTCGACACACCTAATGAACTTTGACAGTAGTTTGGACACGCAGCAAAAACACACGCGTAATCGCACTTATTTATTATGCGTTGCCGTTAGCGTGTCAATCTTTTTTTTTTTTTTTTTTTTTTAAGCTGTTTCTCGTACTAATAGCGTTGTATTTCTAGAACGGAGTGGAGTCAGTCATTATCATGTTACTTGACGTGACATAAAGACGACGTGTGCTGAACTGGATTGTCCTGGGTCTAAATGAACCAGACCGTTCGTAACCATCTGTAAAGAGACAGAAGCTAATCTTTGGACACTTTACGGCGGTAGTAGGCCTTTAACTCATTCGCGGCCAGCCGCATCCGGATGCGCGGCATAAGCCGCGCATCCGGATGCGGCTGGCCGCGAATGATTTAAAGTCTATTTTGCCGGCACAGGATAGTGCACGTTAACCCCAATCACTGCAGTGGACTCAGATTGCTTTCTGAAATGATCAACGTCAAAGCATCGTCAGTTGACGTCAGAGCAACATGGTTACAAAGTGGTTTCAGCAAGAGGCATAGACTCCTCATGAGCCCCCTTGCAACTGCGAGGGGCGCATGAGGATCTATACCTCTTGCAGTTGTGCGAGGTTCAGGTTTTCTCGGCTGTGACGGGGTTAAAACTGAGACAAAGCCGAGCAAAACAGGCACGACAGACAAAACAAGCAAACGGCCTCCACCGCCGTGCTCAAAACTGTGACAAAGTAACGCCGGACCCGAACTAAACAATTCGATCAAAGTGTCTGCCATCTTGGAGAGTGAGCACTCAGTAAGCAAAGGTCCTCGGGCCCGAAGACGTTTTGCTACTAGGGCAGGACAACTCTGCCTGTGAAGGCAGACGACAATGAGTCCATTTTATTGTTGTTGTGAAAAGCGAGATTTTCAGTAATGCACTGGGAGATGGATCGGCCATGACAGTTCAAGGGCAGTGCCGGATTAGCTTGGCGCCTGAGAAGGCGCCAAGCTAATCCGGCACTACCCTTGAACTATTGTGGCCGATCCATCTTCTGCGGCTTAGTTGTCTTAATGCCCGCGCCGAACATGCGACGAATTTAACCTTGGAAAAGCTGTAACGCAACCCCCAGTTTCCAGCCGCGTATAACCCTTTGCGTGACGGCAGCGGTGTTTGTCGCGATGATCCCTGTCGGAATCATCGTGACAACAAGAACGGCAAATTCATTATGGCTCACGTGTATGACCGATTTACATGTGCGACCTTTGTGACAAGGGCTTCTGCAGCAGCAACATCAATCTTTTCTGAAAATGTAAGCATTTTTCACACATCTGTGGCCCTTGACCTTTGTGACGAGTCGACTAAATTAGTATACATAGTAAGGTCTTACCATCAGCTATCTTTGTACCAAATTTGGTTGAAAAATGCGGAAAATTTTGGGAATAACTAAAATTTTATAAAAAATCAGCATTTTACACACATTTGCCAGCCTCTTGACCTTTCAAAAGGGTCATTGAAATTAGTACGCATATATAGGTCTTACCATCAGATATCTCTGTAGCAACTTTGGGTTTAAAGTTGTGAATAGTATTTGAGAAAAAAAAACATCTTTTGTCAAAATATGGCTGTTTCGGACCTATTTCCTGAGCCCTTGACCTTTCTGAGGGGTCATCCAAATTCAGTAGTATGCCGCATAGATAGGTCTTACCATCAGGTATCTCTGTACCAAGTTTGGGTTTGAAGTTGTGAATAGTATTTGAGAAAAACAATCTTTTGTCAAAGGCTATTTTTCACCCATTTCATGAACTCTTGTGACCCTTGACCTTCCGAGGGATCAACCAAATTAGTACGTATAGAAAGGTCTTACCATCAGGTATCTTTGTACCAAGTTTGGGTTTGAAGTTGTGAATAGTATTTGAGAAAAAATAAATTATGTCAAAATATAGCTATTTTTGACCTATTTCCTGATCCCCTGTGACCTTGACCTTTGTGAGAGGTCACGCAAATTGGCATGTTTAGACAGGTCTTACCACAAAGTATCCTTGGGCCAAGTTTGAAGACTGTGGCTTGAATAGTGTCCGAGGAAATGCCAACGTTAAAGTTTACCACGGACGACGGCGGACGGACGGACGACGACTGGCCCAAAACATAGACTTACTTTGCTTCGCACGTGAGCCAAAAACCGCTACCGACACGCAAAAGGGTTAAACTGACAACAGCCCCCGCGGCAACCAACTAACTTGGACAATTCGCAATGACGAGTTTTGCCCCCTGGGAAATAATGGAGGGGTTTGGGTCACGTAGAGTTTAGTTTTCCCGTTCCGTAGCATGTTCGGAACACTTCAACCCTTTTCATCCTGACTACTTTTGCCCTAAAATAGTCGATCTATCACCTAATCTGTAATGTAGCCTTCCGCATAGGACAATAAGCCAATGTTAAGAATTCAGCTTCAGAATGTATTGGTTAATGCTAGAGGTGATAGAGGTGATAATAATACTGTCATCTCTCACCTGAGTTTGAAGGTTTCGTCATCTTCCATGATGTCGCACCGTTAAAGGACCCTATCTTCAAGTGCCGTCTACAATGCCAAGCACGCACACACACAAAGCTGTCACAAGGAGCTAAGCTTTCATATACGCAGCACTACCGAAAACAACCCAAACACTGTGCTGGTCTGTGACCTTTAACCTTACGGCTCCGCACTCTTAACTCATTCCGACGCGGCCAGCCGCATCCGGATGCGGCTGGCCGCGAATGCGGAGACAAGGTTCAAAATCACACCGGGCAGCACACGAGTGGAAATTTACGAGCAAACAACAAAAATCTAAGGGTATGTACAATAGGGTGTATAGTAGACCTAAGGACATGCATGCACAAGACCAAAAAAAAAAAAAAAAAAAAAAAAAAAAAGGCAAATACACTACACCTCAAAAGAAACTTTCTAAGCAGTTATGCAGGTTTTTTGTCGATGGCCCGCGCTTTCGTAGCGGTGATTCCTGTAGGAATAATCGAGACAAAAAAAGCGCTTTCGTAGCGATGATTCCTGTAGGAATAATCGAGACAAAAAAAAAAGCGCTTTCGGCGTAGCGATGATTCCTGTAGGAATAATCGAGACCAAAAAAAGCGCTACTGTCAGCCAAATGGTTAAAACGCAAAAAAACAAGAAGCCTCCACTACCAAATTCTGAATTTTGATTGCCAAAACAAAAAGCTTGATCAGAAACGATAAATGCGCAAGCTGTTTGCCTCTCAGAATTTCAAATCTCAATTCAGGCAGCAGAAAAGTATCCTTTGTCAAACTAAGTAAACAATTCTTTTTGCGGCCGAGTTGTGTGTGCGATGTTAAGATTATGTTATGTATGTGCGATGTTCAGAGTGTTGTGTATATATGTGATTTTAAGAGTATGTTGTGTATGTGTGATGTTAAGAGCGGTGTGTAGTGTACCGGCGTTTGATGTTGAGAGTGTGTTGCGTATGTGCGATGTTCAGTGTGTTGTGTATGTGTGATGTTAAGAGTGTGTTGTGTATGTGCGATGTTAAGAGTGTGTTGTGTATGTGTGATGTTAAGAGTGTGTTGTGTATGTGTGACGTTGAGAGTGTGTTGTGTATGTGTGATGTTAAGAGTGTGTCGTGTACCGGCGTGTGATGTTGAGAGTGTGTTGTGTATGTGCGATGTTCAGAGTGTGTTGTGTATGTGTGATGTTAAAAGTGTGTTGTGTATGTCAGTGTGATGTTAAGAGTGTGTCGTGTATGTATGACGTTAAGAGCGTGTTGTGTATGTGTGATGTTCAGAGTGTGTCGCCTATGTGTGACTATGTTAAGAGCTTCAGTCTACGAAACTACGTGCACCGAGTAAAATGGATTTATTGAGAAGCCGATTGGCTGAACCCGTGCAGTGCCATCCGACACAGATTGTGGTTTTGCAAGAAAGAAAAAAACTGCCAGCTGTCCCAGGAATATGGATTCAAAGTGGTGTCGGCAAGAGGCACAGATCCTCATAAGCCCCCGCAACCGCGGGGGCTCATGAGGATCTATACCTCTTGCAGTTGAGTGGTGTTCAAATTTTCTCAGCACTGAACGGGTTAACCAAAAAAAAAAAAAAAAAAAAAAAAAAAAAAAGACCAGTTCTAGACTAGTGCTGACTGACGGAAGACCGAGCGAGTGCTTAAATGAGCGACGGCTGATTGACTGATGCACTGCTTGATTAGACAGACGGCGACTGGCTTTCGAACATGAAAGTGTGAATATAAGGATTGATTGATTGTACATTGCTTAACGTCCCGACAGCAACAAGGCTTTCTCAGGACGTGCCTGCACTGCTTGTTAAAAAAAAACCAAAACAGAACATTGAATGTATGTCGCCAGCCGGTCAAATACGTTAAATAAACCTAACACATGGGGCCTAAATAAAGCTAAGACCATTTAGCAACACACATCCAATATCAAGAGCTACAGGCAGTGCAGACAGTAGGGAGAGTTTTAAAAAGGCAAATACAGGTGAATGGACAAAGGGTAGACAGAAACACATGCCCCAGAATAGAGAGAAAAACCCACCCTGTGGGGCTGACCAGGGTGACCCTGGGAACTAAAAAATACCTAACCCCACCCAAGTCCCCCAGGGCAGACCCGGGTGGGGGGGTGAATATAAGGAAATCATTGGTAACGTTGATGAATTAACTCATTCAACTCCGACACAGATCGAGCGTGGACAGATGTTCACAACTGCACGGGACATAGACGACCCCGCCCTCCAAGAGTCCCCTGCTGCCTTGCAGGTTAGGTTTTGGATAACCAAAGGCTAGGGTGCTGACACGGTACCTGATTGGGTGTATGAACTTCCTTGATAAAGTCACCACTCAGGGCGAAAGAGTCCCATGAGGGTCTCATCGGCCACGTGAGCAGGACCAAGGCGAGCCACAAGTTATGTGGAGTTTCGGTTGTGGTTAACAGCCTGGAGAGGGATGGGCTCCGCCAGGTTCTTTTGCCCAAGACACACCACATGCAATGACAACCTTACCTCAATCCATACCGGATCGGTCGTCGCCCGGAACAAGGACCGCGCCTTCTGTCTTGCACCAGGGCAGAGGTGTTAAGTGTGTTACTGGTGCACCATCATCATCAAAACTCCGTGCCAGAAACAACATCAGCATTGGCACTTGGAACGTCAGAACATTACGAACGCCTGGAAAGGTAGAGGAACTGACACATGAAATGAACAGATACCATTGGACCATCCTAGGACTTTGCGAAGTACGATGGAAGAACCTTGGGGAAACATCAACCCAGGAAAATCACAAACTGTACTACAGTGGCAGAGAAGACAAACACGAACAGGGTGTCAGATTTCTCGTCCACAAAGACATCGTGAACACCGTCATGAGTTGTCGGCCAGTCGCCAGTAGGCTTATCACCATACGCTCGAGGGCAACCCCATTTAATATCACCATTGTACAAGTTTATGCCCCAACAAGCCAGAATAAACAGGCTACCGAACGCGTTGTTGGTGTGCGATGTTTGGCACCATTTATTCACACACTATATGCCAGAACTATCGCACGATCAGTCTTATATCCCACCCAAGCAAAGTCATGTTAAAGATCCTACTGAACAGGCTGAAGCCACAGGCAGAGGAAATAATAGCTGAGGAACAGGCAGGCTTCAGACCAGGGCGCAGCACAATTGAGCAGAAGATAAAGCGTTTGACAGGGTGTGGCATGCAGCCCTTTGGTCCACCATGAAGCTATACAACATCAATGCCAACCTGATCAAAGTCATAGCAAACCTTTACAACAAGGCCACTAGCGCAGTCTGCTTCAATGGCAAAATAGGAAACTGGTTTACAGTTGGAGTCAGACAAGGCTGCTTGCTCTCACCTACTCTTTTCAACATCTTCCTGGAAAGAATCATGACGGACGCTCTAAAAGATCATGAAGGAACTGTCAGTATTGGAGGCAGAACATTCACGAACTTGCACTTTGTGGACGACATTGATGGCCTTGCAGGAACAGAGAAGAGCTAGCTCAGCTGGTGGAAAAGCTGGATAGTACAGCCATTGCGTATGGGATGGAAATCAGTGCAGAGAAGACCAAACTGATGACCAATAACGCCAGTGGCATTGGCTCTGAAATCATGGTGGGAGGCCAAA
This sequence comes from Semisulcospira habei, assembly GCA_036245525.1. NCBI lineage: Eukaryota > Metazoa > Mollusca > Gastropoda > Semisulcospiridae > Semisulcospira > Semisulcospira habei. Next base: position 177,694,488 of record BTPG01000004.1, read on the forward strand.
AACTGGAAACAGTTAAGAAATTCAAATACTTAGGAGCCATTGTGACAGATGAGGGATCAAAACCAGAAATACTGTCCAGGATTGCGCAGACAACAGCACTGAAAAGATTGAAGACCATATGGAAGGACAGAAACATCACACTCTGCTCCAAGATCAGACTGATGCGCTCCTTAGTCATCTCAGTGTTCTTGTATGCCTGCGAGTCATGGACCCTCACAGCAGACCTTGAAAGGAGGATACAAGCCACTGAAATGAGATGTTTTCGAAGGCTGCTTGGCATTTCATACAGAGATCACACCACAAACGAGGAAGTGGGAAGCAGAATCAAGCAAGCAATCAGGCCCTATGAAGACTTATTAGCCATTGTGAGAAAACGCAAACTGAAGTGGTATGGGCATGTGACGCGTTCAGCAGGGCTTGCCAAAACAATCCTGCAAGGCACTGTGCAAGGAGGACGAAGGAGAGGAAGACAGAGGAAAAGATGGGAGGACAATATCTCAGAGTGGACAGGACTGAAGCTGGGCGATATGCTGAGAATGGCAGAGAACACAGAGGAATGGAGGGAGCTGGTTGTCAAGTCATCAGTGGTGCCCCAACGGTCGGCAAGACTACGGGCTATAGATAGATAGATAGATATTCCTTTGTCGTCAGTTATGTCTGGCGTGATCCAGGTCGATCTTGATTTCTTTTACGAAAATATTGGAGGCATGAAAACAACTACGTTATTAGTAGCAGAGGCTTGCTGCACGGACCCTGGTAGGCCTTCGCGAGGTCAAAGGAATCACTGTACCCCTGAGGCCTTCGGAAGGGGTTAATCTATTGATTGCGTCAAAAGGTGCGCAGTTAATGTTTTAGTTTAAACTTACTTTTGCCAGCTTTTTGTGAATCAGGATGACGCGTTATCGGCGTTGCTGAGCGTAGGACACAGTCTCTCACACACACCACTGAGTAACATGAACAAACACAACTTTTAAAATCCGACATATATATATATATATATATATATATATATATATATATATTATATATATATATATATATATATATATATATATATATTATATATATATATATATATATATATATATATATATATATATATATATATATATATAAACCAACAACAAAAACAAAACACACACACACACACAAAACGAAAAAACAAAACAAAAACACGAGATCAGTATTGAGCACGCGGAATCTACGTTGGCATGCATGGCCAAACAGCTTACCGACCACACATGCACAACGCAAGGAAACAGCCACGAAAGAAAGAAACGCGTTTAGCCTTCAGTTTTGCCTGCCGGTAGCGGTTTTAATCAGTCGCGATGCCGATTCCTTCAGGAATCATCGCGACAAGAACCACTACCGACACGCAAAGGGTTAACTAGACTAAAATCTAGGACGAAACATGATGTTCTGTCCCAGGGTTTCTTACACGGGTTTCTTTTGGTCTTGGCTATTTCCTTGACCGGTATAGCGCTGTCAGCACTACCAGACCGACACAGGGAAAACGTGACAAGATATATGCATGCTGACAAACAAGGGACACAACTATGTCTACACGCTACAAAACACCACAGGGGAAAAGTGCAACCATCGCCAAGCCGCACAAGACTGAGTTCAAGTCCATGCTTCTGTGTTACGTCAGATGTCACGAAATACCACAGCATCATCAATTTGCTTAACTCTTAAACTCCCAGAACGAAAATGAATTCCATTCTATACAATGAAAGTCATATAGTTCTGGGAGTTTGAGTTAATGCCCAATCTGGGATCGTGAGACTAAGTGAAAAATATATACGTTCCACTTGATGTATTTTTCAATACATTCGAAACGTACCGTAAACAGATATAGCCGCGTATCCGAATGCATTATGAGTCAAATGGGTTAACTCTTTGCGTGTCAGGAGCGGTTTTAGTCGTGATGATTCCTGTAGGACTAACCCTAACCTTTCCTGTAGGAATCATCACGACTAAAACCGCTACCGACACGCAAAGGGTTAAGAACAACAAATGAAACTCAAATTGTACAACTGTCAGGCATTCCGCAACGTGTGTCTTTAATATTTCTTTCTGAAGGAAAGTTGTGCCTAGCCTCTGACATCTGCAACATTTGATCTTAGGCTGAATTCACGTACTTTTAAAACATGTTGATTCAGGAGCTGTCTCATAAAATCCAGACTGTGACCAGCAAGGACAAACTAAGTGTGGTCGTAAAAAAAGTAATTATCTATTTTTTCCCCCCAGATTCCAGCTATCTTGTAATAGTGTATCGATACCTGACATATGGTGCACGTAAAGCCAAAGACAACACTGGGAAAGATGGGGTGTGCGTTCGGGGGGGAGAGTTAACGAAAGGTGTGTCAGCTACTCCACTTGCATGGACAGTCACGAAAAAAACAAAAACAGTTTAAAAGTCTAGCGGTAATCGAACCTCTAACCTCATGAGGTGGGTTTTTGGAACAGCTTTGTGGCTTTCTTAAGCTTGGCGGTGGAGTTGAGAATGCCTAGAAGAAGAAAAATGAGGTGTGATGATGTTAACCTTTTGGCTGTCGATAGCGTTTTTTTAAATTTTGTTTGTTTGTCGCGATGATTCCTACATGATTCATCGCGACAAAAAAAGTTAACGACATCCAAAGGGTTCATGTCAGCGCATGAGTAGCTATGACAAGCATGTGATCGACCACAACGACATCCAATCGACTGTGAAAGCATTGTTTGTTTGGTTTTTTTTTGTTTGTCGTGATGATTCCTACAGGATTCGTCGCGACAAAAAAAGTTAATGACATCCAAAGGGTTCATGTCAGCGCATGAGTAGCTATGACAAGAATGTGATCGACCACGACATCCAATCGACTGTGAAAGCATTGTTTGTTTGTTTGTTTTTTGTTTGTCGCGATGATTCCTACAGGATTCGTCGCGACAAAAAAAGTTAACGACATCCAAAGGGTTCATGTCAGCGCATGAGTAGCTATGACAAGCATGTGATCGACCACAACGACATCCAATCGACTGTGAAAGCATTGTTTGTTTGGTTTTTTTTGTTTGTCGCGATGATTCCTACAGGATTCGTCGCGACAAAAAAAGTTAACGACATCCAAAGGGTTCATGTCAGCGCATGAGTAGCTATGACAAGCATGTGATCGACCACAACGACATCCAATCGACTGTGAAAGCATTGTTTGTTTGTTTTTTTTTGTTTGTCGCGATGATTCCTACAGGATTCGTCGCGACAAAAAAAGTTAACGACATCCAAAGGGTTCATGTCAGCGCATGAGTAGCTATGACAAGAATGTGATCGACCACGACATCCAATCGACTGTGAAAGCATTGTTTGTTTGTTTGTTTTTTGTTTGTCGCGATGATTCCTACAGGATTCGTCGCGACAAAAAAAGTTAACGACATCCAAAGGGTTCATGTCAGCGCATGAGTAGCTATGACAAGCATGTGATCGACCACAACGACATCCAATCGACTGTGAAAGCATTGTTTGTTTGGTTTTTTTTGTTTGTCGCGATGATTCCTACAGGATTCGTCGCGACAAAAAAAGTTAACGACATCCAAAGGGTTCATGTCAGCGCATGAGTAGCTATGACAAGCATGTGATCGACGACAACGACATCCAATCGACTGTGAAAGCATTGTTTGTTTTTTTTTTTTTTGTTTGTCGCGATGATTCCTACAGGATTCGTCGCGACAAAAAAAGTTAACGACATCCAAAGGGTTCATGTCAGCGCATGAGTAGCTATGACAAGCATGTGATCAACCACAACGACATCCAATCGACTGTGAAAGCATTGTTTGTTTGGTTTTTTTTGTTTGTCGCGATGATTCCTACAGGATTCGTCGCGACAAAAAAAGTTAACGACATCCAAAGGGTTCATGTCAGCGCATGAGTAGCTATGACAAGCATGTGATCGACCACAACGACATCCAATCGACTGTGAAAGCATTGTTTGTTTGGTTTTTTTTGGTTCATGTCAGCGCATGAGTAGCTATGACAAGCATGTGATCGACCACAACGAACATCCAATCGACTGTGAAAGGTCAAGGTATGATCATGCATGAACCTTCCGCTACCATGGCACCTGATTATTCCTATCTAGTGCTACTACTGCTGACTAGACGACTATAGGTGGACACAATTTTCACTGAATGGACACCTGCCAGCATTGTGATCCAATTGCTGCGTGTAGCGGACAACAGAGAGGTTATGTTTACGCTGGAAGACTCCCAACAACGAACAAAAACGAAGTCACGGTGGACAACTAGAGTGTACCAGAAGATTGGACAACACTCCAAACATCTCCAAGAGGCATAGATCCTCATGAGCCCAGAGGGCTCATGAGGATCTATGCCTTTTGGAGATGTTTGGAGTGTTGTCTCTGCTCATGGTACAAGCTGTGACTTTGCTGTTGTTAGTTGTTTGGAGTCGTTCATCACAAACGGACCTTCCCTAATGATAGCAGGCGTACATTTTGTTTCTTTGGCTGCTAAGTATGGAATCGCACTGGGCAACGTTCTCGCCGCAACTGAAAACAAACCTTCCTTTCTTTGAAATTAGTAAGAAAAAAAAAAGAAGAATAAACAACTGGTACAAACGAGAAGATAGCAATTATTAGCACTAGTAAAATATATTTTATACAAAATACACCAAACGTTAGTTCTACTTTATGCATAGAAAAAAAAAGGTATATTGGTACAAAACTGACATTTAATGCATAAAATACAGTTTCTATTTTTGTTTTCCACTGACAAGCAATGTTAGATTAGATGATATTTTGATTTTGGTTCCAGTAATCAATACTAGTCGGAGGCGACACCCCTGATTTTGCCCTGGAAGATGTAACGATCTGAAAACAGTAGACACAAACACATATGTGATATCTACTAGGGAGGTCTAATAAAAAAAAAAAAACAACCACAAACTGTTCTCTGATACAAAACATGAACACATGAAGAAGACAAAACAACAGATGGAAGAACAAAATAAACCAAGGTTTTACTGTTTAAGCCAATGTCAAAGCAGTACAACAATTAAAATTACCCCTTAAACTCCCAGAACTGAATGACTTCCATTCTATAGAATGGAAGTCATTCAGTTCTGGGAGTTTAAGAGTTAACACAACACAATGACAAGAAGGAGAAGAAGCAGAAGAAGAAGAAAAGGTGACAAGAATAAATTGCAAGTTCAGTTTTCAGATCACTGCTACTGCCAATTCTCAGTATGACAGTACCCAAGTTCGCAAAGGTCTTCGGGCCGCCAATGGCCACAATTGACCCATGCGTGGCAGTGCACGGGCCAACTGTGCCCATCATCGGGATGACAACCTCTTGCTACTAGGGAAACCACAACAGGAAAAACCCAACAATATGACATAAATTAAATTAACAGATCACTTGCTCAAATGTAAATCACGGAAGATAATTAAGATTTGAATGCACATCATTCAGACAACGAGATGTTGAACCTAATGGCATAATCCGTGAACGATGAAGCCAAAAACAATAAGAGGAATTCCTTTAAAAAAAACAAAAAAAACAACAACAACAAAAACAAACAAAAAGAAACCCAACAAAAACAACAAAAAACCACCCAAAACAGCCCGATTACAGAGATTTTGTAAATGTATCAAAATATCACAGTGTTAAAATAACGTTCAATTCCACAATATGAAAAGTGTACATAATTATCACATCTTGTGAGTCTCCTTAGAGTTGGAATGTAAATATACTTTAGGGGGAAAAGCATACAGTATAAATATGTAAAGACTGCCAGGTTTTCCCCTTTAGAACAGCTATGCTGTCGTTGTTTTCACGAATAAAATGAAAGGCACACAATATCCTTTTTGCTGCTCACAGCTGGACGCATTTTACACATCATCAAAGATTCACAAAGATGTCCAAGCACTCCGCTAATTAACTTATTCAGCCCGACGGCCGCATTTCCCAAATTTGGGAGGCGTCATCTAATGACTATGCACCAGTTGCAGGAGATGGATCGATCGTGGTCATTCAAGGGCAGTGCCAGATTAGCTTGGCGCCGACAGGCGCCAAGCTAATCTGGCACTACCCTTGAATGATCATGGTCGACCCATCTCCTGCTGTAGTGTGTCAGGGCTGAATGGGTTAATCCTCTTGTGCATACAGCCATTGGTACTGCTTACAGTGCCAGTGGATGCAGATATACAAGGAGTTAAACTTTTCGCAGTGATAATGGTTAATGGGGATGGTTTGGTCATACCCCTTTCGAACCCCACACAAGTGATTTTCAGAGAATGCTAAGCTCTTGCCACTGTCTCTTAACCCTCTAAACCCCAAGGCCCCATTTCCCAAATTTTGGAGGTGTCATCTGACAACTATGTACCAGTTGCAGGAGATGGATGGACTGTGATAATTCAAGGGTGGTGCCAGATTAGCTTTCAGGCGCCAAGCTAAACTGGCACTACCCTTGAACTATCACGGTCCTTCCATCTCCTACGGTAGGGTCTTGGGGCTGAATGGGTTAATAGGACTAGTAGATCTTAAATGTTTTGCTGTCCTTCAAGTGCAAGGTCACGGTAAATTGTAGCAGGGGTGATTTGCTTACGCATGGTGTTCTTGCGCTGCGCCAGTGTGCGTTGCTGAATCTTGTTCTGGATACGAAGCCTCAGCAGCTCTTCCTTCTCCTTCTCCTGTACACGTCAACAACCACACCACTGCCCAGTAAGCAAAGGTCCTCGGGCCCACGATGGCCGCAGTGGGTCCACGCATGGCTGTGCGCAGGCCCACTGAGGCCATTGTGTGCCCGAAGACGTTTTGATACTGGGGTAGAAGCAAATATGAAGTAATAAGAACACCCTGCTTACTCACAAATTACAGAAAACTTGAAAGGCAAACCCCTTATGGCTCCCATGTATGACCGGTCCACACATGTGCGACCTTTGTGACAAGAATTAAAGGGCTGCATGGCTTCTGCACCAGTAAAATCCATGTTTTCTCAAAATTTAAGCATTTTTTACACATCTGTCCCCCCACCCCTCCCTGTCACGCTTGACCTTTGTGATGAGTCCACTAAATTAGTATGCATAAGAAGGACTTATAATCAGCTACCTTTGTGCCAAATTTGATTGAAAAGTTTGCACAAATTTTGATAATAGCTACAATTCTATCAAATATTGACATTTTACACATTTGCGACTTCTTGTGACCCTTGACATTTTGGAGGGGTCATCCAAATTAGTATGCATAGATATGTCATACCGTCAGGTATCTCTGCACCAAGTTTGGTTTTGAAGCTGTGAATAGTATTAATTTTGAGAAAAAAAACATCTTTTGGCAAAATATGGCTATTTTTGACCCATTTCCTGACCTCTTGTGACCCTTTACCTCTCCGAGATGTCAACCAAATTAGTATGCATAGAAAGGTCTTACCATAAGGTATCTCTGTACCAAGTTTGGCTTTGACGTTGTAAATAGTATTAGAGAAAAAAATAATTTTGTCAAAAGATAGCTATTTTTTACCTATTTTTTGATCCCCTCTGATTTTGACCTTTGTGAAAGGTCATTCAAATTGGTGTGTTTTGAAAGGTCTTGACACAAAGTATCCTTGGGCCAAGTTTCAAGACTGTGGCTTGAATAGTGTCCCAGGAAATGACAGCGTTAAAGTTTACCATGGACGACGGATGACTGATGACGGATGGACGACCACTGGCCCAGAACATAGACTCACTTTTGCTTCACACGTGAGCCAAAAATTCTTCAGAAAATATAAAACAAACTAAACGAAATTCAGCTTGACCGATTCATTTTATCATTAGGCATCATTTGTAACACTACAAACATATTTGTTACACATTCTCACAGCAATTTATGTCAAATTTGATGTCAAATAATGAATCAATCGGCTATTATTAAAACCTGTTTGGCATTTTTTGCCACTAGATTCCAGCTGTCTAAAAAAGCTTTCAGTTAGCATCCCGCTTACAGTCTGGTGCCAGCGAACAACGAAGGCACGGCCCTTGCCATCCACCATGGGCTGCGAGTACTTGTACTGTTGCTGCAGCCGCACATCAGGTGTCACACTCTGTTCCATCATCAGCACAATGTTTGCCCACTGTCAAGAAATAAGACACGCACAGGTGTATGTTTTTAGTACAGATTGTTACCAACTTGAGGGCCCACTACTGCGGTAACTGTTCAAAGATAATCTTCTGTTACAGATGGTTATGAAACGCTACACACAGGTCTAGTTATGGTTCATTTAGACACAGGACAATCCATTGATTGTATTGATTGTACATTGCTTAACGTCCCGACAGCAACAAGGCTTTCTCAGGACGTGCCTGCACTGCTTGTGAAAAAAAAAATAAACAGAACATTGAATGTATGTCGCCAGCCGGTCAAATACGTTAAATAAACCTAACAAATGGGGCTAAATAAAGCTAAGACCATTTAGCAACACACATCCAATATCAAGAGCTACAGGCAGTGCAGACAGTAGGGACAGTTTTAAAAAGGCAAATACAGGTGAATGGACAAAGGGTAGACAGAAACACATGCCCCAGAATAGAGAGAAAAACTCACCCTGTGGGGCTGACCAGGGTGACCCTGGGAACTAAAAAGTACCTAACCCCACCCAAGTCCCCCAGGGCAGACCCGGGTGGGGGACAGGACAATCCAGTTCAGCACACGTCGTCTTTATATCAAGTAACCTGACAATGACTCCACTCCATTCTATAAATACAACACTATCAATACGAGAAACAGCTAAAAATAGATTGACACGCTAAAGGCAGCGCAGAATAAATAGGTGCGATTATGCGTGTGCTGTTCCTGCATGCCCCAACTGCTGTTAAAGATCATTAGGTGTGTCGACAAGGCATAACAAACACAAATTTAATGGTGCTGAAATTTGTCTTCAAATTTACACGTAATGGTACTTTAACTCATTGTGCTCGAGGTATGAAACACGTACACCCACGCCTATAGGTGCCAATCTATTCTGCCACCACCCGTGAACTATCATGGCTAAGCAATATCTTGCTGTAGTGCGTCATGGGCAGAATGAGTTAACGTGTTTCCTTTGATGACAAAGGTATCAGTCAGATGCATAGCCATGGGCGGGACCACAAAAATAAATTGAATCCTGAAGCAAGGGTCATGGGGCACATTTTAAGTGAAAAAAAAAAAAATAAAAAAAATAAAATAAAATATATATATATTTTTTAAAATCCGGAAATCTGGCTGTAGCCGGAAAAGTCCCACCCATGTATGTATAGCCCAGAAAACCCTCACCATTTAACTCATTCAGCCCTGATGCACTACAGCAGAAGATAGATCGACCATCCATCTCCTGCAACTGGTGCATAGTCATTAGATGACGCCTCCAAAATTTGGGAAATACAGCCGTGGGGTTGAATGAGTTAAGGAACAGCTGGAATCAGTCTTGGTTTACAAGAGGCACAGATTGTTACCAGCACGTGCATCTGTATAGGATAATGTGCATATGTATAGGATAACGTACGTGCATCTGTACAGGATAACGTGCATCTGTACAGGATAATGTGCATCTGTATAGGATAATGTGCATATGTATAGGATAACGTACGTGCATCTGTACAGGATAACGTGCATCTGTACAGGATAACGTGCATCTGTATAGGATAATGTGCATCTGTAAAGGATAACGTTCATCTGTATAGGATAACGTCCATCTGTATAGGATAATGTGCATCTGTAAGGGATAATGTGCATCTGTATAGGATAATGTGCATCTGTATAGGATAACGTGCATCTGTATACAATACTATCATCTGTATAGGATATTGTGCATCTGTATAGGCTAACATCCATCTGTTTAGGATAACGTCCATCTGTATAGGATAATGTCCATCTGTATAGGATAATGTGCATCTGTATAGGCTAACATCCATCTGTATAGGATAACGTGCATCTGTATAGGATAACGTGCATCTGTATAGGATAATGTCCATCTGTATAGGCTAACGTGCATCTGTATAGGCTAACGTCCATCTGTATAGGATAATGTGCATCTGTATAGGATAACGTCCATCTGTATAGGATAACGTGCATCTGTATAGGATAACGTGCATCTGTATAGGATAACATCCATCTGTATAGAATAACGTCCATCTGTATAGGATAGCATCCATCTGTATAGGCTAACATGCATCTGTATAGGATAATGTGCATCTGTATTGGATAATGTGCACCTGTATAGGATAACGTCCATCTGTATAGGATAATGTGCATCTGTATTGGATAATGTGCATTTGTATAGGATAACATCCATCTGTATAGGATAACGTCCATCTGTATAGGATAACATCCATCTGTATAGGATAACGCTTTCAAACGCTGTGTTCGTGACCTTGGTGTTCTTTTGGACTCTACTTTGTCTATGCATGACCATATCACTTCCATCTGTAGAGCAGCCTATTTCCAGCTGAAGAAAATCAGCTCTGTAAGATCTTTCCTGACTCAGTCTGCCACCACTCAGCTTGTGTCTTCACTGATTTTGAGCCGCATTGACTATTGTAATTGTTTGTTTGCTGGTCTGCCATCTGAAGAACTGGCTCGACTTCAGAGAATATTAAACAGTGCAGCTCGCGTCATTTTTCAAAAATCAAAAAAAGATCATGTGTCATCCTTGTTGTACCAACTTCACTGGCTTCCCATCAAAGCTAGGATTGAGTACAAGGTAGCTACTTTCGCCTTCCGTCATTTCGATGGTACACTACCTCCCTACCTTTCCAGTATGCTAATTACTTATCAAGCCTCCCGCACCTTACGTTCTAGCAGTGAAAAACTTTTGAAAGTACCGAAAATAAATACAAAGTCCTTTGGTCAAAGGTCCTTTTGTTTCCAGGCCCCAGTCATTTGGAATTCGCTTCCGAAGCACATTCGTGATGCCCCGTCAGTAATTTCTTTCAAAAGTCAGCTTAAAACACATCTTTTCCAGTCTCACTACTCTGTCTTACTAAATTCCAGTCTCTTTTCTGTTTCACAATAACATCATGATGATCCTGTGCCAGTCCTTGTTGCAATGGTTGTTTGTGCTTTGGGTGTGTTTATGTGCTGTTAATTTTTAGAATTTGTATTGTGATATTTGTATTTTGTGTTTTTTCTGTCTATTGATTTGTGTTTAGGTTTTAACTTTGATTTGCATTGTACAGCGCTTAGAGCCTGCACTGCAGGGAGTTTGCGCTTTATAAATATAATTATTATTATTATTATTATTATTATTATAACGTCCATCTGTATAGGATAATGTGCATCTGTATAGGATAATGTGCATCTGTACAGGATAACATCCATCTGTACAGGATACTGTGCATCTGTATAGGATAATGTCTATCTGTATAGGATAATGTGCTTCTTTATAGGATAACATCCATCTGTATAGGATAACGTCCATCTGTAAAGGATAACATCCATCTGTATAGGATAATGTCCATCTGTATAGGACAACGTCCATCTGTATAGGATAACGTCTATCTGTATAGGATAACACCCATCTGTACAGGATACTGTGCATCTGTATAGGATAATGTGCATCTCTATAGGATAACGTCCATCTGTATAGGATAACATCCATCTGTACAGGATACTGTGCATCTGTATAGGATAATGTGCATCTGTATAGGATAACATCCATCTGTATAGGATAACGTCCATCTGTATAGGATAACATCCATCTGTATAGGATAACGTCCATCTGTATAGGCTAACGTCCATCTGTATACGATAATGTGCATCTGTATAGGATAATGTGCATCTGTATAGGATAACATCCATCTGTATAGGATAATGTGCATCTCTATAGGATAACATCCATCTGTATAGGATAACGTCCATCTGTATAGGATAGCATCCATCTGTGTAGGATAATGTGCATATGTATAGGATAACGTCCATCTGTATCCAATAATGTGCATCTGTATAGGATAACGTCCATCTGTCTAGGATAATGTGCATCCGTAGAGGATAACGTCCATCTGTATAGTGTAACGTGCATCTGTATACAATAATGTGCATCTGTTTAGGATAACGTCCATCTGTATACAATAATGTGCATCTGTATAGGATAACGTCCATCTGTATAGCGTAACATGCATCTGTATACAATAATGTGCATCTGTATTCACCTCTTTTTTACCAAACAGTAATATTCTCAAATGGGTCGGTTAACAGGTTGCTCGGCTGTGTAGCATTTCCGGTTTGGCCTTTCAGAGAAGTGTTTACGTGTGCGCGTTGGAAAGTTTTTTGAGAAGTTTTCGTGTATATGCATAGATATTTTGTGTAGCCATGTAGTTATTTAAGTGTTCTGTTTTCAAGTGTATCTCAAGCTAATAACACTATTTCTACACTTTGTTTGGTCTCTACTTTTGGGTGGCAAAATATTCTCATGTTATTTATGAAATGTTTGAGACAACAAAACTTGTATTGCTGCACCATACATGTATACATTAATATAATAATACTGAAAACAATGAAAGAATTGCGAGTAATGCATTCTAAGGATAATTCATGACACAAACACAAAAAATTGACAATCTGCCAACAAACTCTTTAATTTTATCAGCATGACAATAAATATGAATTACTGGGTACATTACTACAAGTTTCACTATTGTACCGACAAAACAGAACAAAATAAGTTTCACTATTGTACTGACAGAACATAAAAAGTTGGAGGAAAAACAAAACAAAAAACAAAACAAAAAAAAAACAAACAAAAAAAACAAAAAAACAAAAACAAAAAACCCCACATTTACACAAAAGTTGAAGATCACACACGCCCATGATACAAAAACCGTATGAAAATGTCAGGGCGTGAGTGAGACAACAACCTGCTGGCATCAGTAGGTAGGCCTTAGAGTCGGTAGTCCTAATCCCTACCAAAAATATGGGGATATAACTTCAACGGAGATTTTGATACGTGCAACAAAACGCTGCGCAAAATAACTATCTCCGCCACGGTTTGGTCCGCTGACGATGAGGAGTACCGGCAATTTAAAGCAAAACTTCCTCGAAACACACATGAACTAGACATAAAAATTCAGACTGACTTGTGTCGCTCGAGTGTGTACGGCCGGCCGATAAAAAACAGGCCATTTCATCGGATAGTGTGCGATGTGATACACTTTTTTTACAAACAAAAAGGTTTCAAACACGAACAATAACGGCGAATGAAAGGTTTGTGGTCAAAACATGGCATTTGCAACAAGTCATACAGCTTTTTTTCGTTGTTGTGGCAACCTTTTACTGCGCAATGTCGGCCGCTAGATCGGGAACTTGTGTAGGGTTTTGTATTCACAGCTTCCATGTTTGCAAGCAAAACCGGAAGTCGTCCCCAGTAGGTCGAAGGTCATGTTCAAAATGGCCGCACCCATCATTTCTAATTAAAAAGACGTGAATAGGATAACGTCCATCTGTATAGGATAAAGTGCATCTGTACAACGTGCATCTGTATAGGATAATGAGAAGCACTGCATGTGTGTGCACTAAAATACCACTCCACTTCTGAACTAGTACAACAATTGGTCTTGTACATTTGGCGCTGCCAGTGGGATCAGTATCCATACATCAGGGACTGAGGGAGCGTTTTGAAAAGCTGGTATTCCAGTAATGTGTGGTTGAACCCTTTTTATTCTGATACACCTATTGCTTTGAAATAATTTTGACTGATTGTTCAAGGGTGTTGCCAGAATAGCTTGGCGCTTGAGGCGCCAAGCTATTTTGGCACCACCCTTGAACTAAAATGGTTGATCTACCTCCTAATCTGTAATATAGCCTTCACAGGACAATAAGCAAATTTTACAAAATCAGCCTCAGGATGTAATAGGTTAATTGTGCATGCTGGTTCTTTAAAAATCTCTAAACATGGAGACATGTATAGAGAATAAGTGATGTCCACCAGAAAACCATCAATCAAGCAACACACCTGATGTACCTACCTGTCTGAACCACTCCTTCTGCGTGTTAGTGACCAGCTCGTACGTGTTGCCCATCATGGCGATCAGCATGTTCACCAGCAGCAGCGTCACCATGATCATGTAAACCAGGAAAATTATCTGTCAAAAGAAAAGAGAAACAAAAATAAAAACTGCATTCATGTACCATTCAAAGACACAAAAATGCGTATTGGATCAAGGGACAATTCTGACAACAGCAATGATAACTACCAAATTAAACACACACACACACATGCATACATGCATGCTGAAGTGAACACAATTAGTGCGTGTACTAAACTCAACAACAACAATATCAGCAACAACAGCAAACTACATTTCGTGTTAACAGTTAGCATAAAGGGTATTAGCTTATCTCATATTATACTGAGGGCAAAAGCTTCAAATTAGTACACTGCCATATGCAAGCTACATTATAGTACTTACAGATAAGGATATAGGCCAATGGCTTTAGTTCAAGGGTGGTGCCAGAATAGCTTGGCACCTAGAGGCGCCAAGCTATTCTGGCACTACTCGAACTATTTTAGTCAAACTTATTTTACACACTGGTGTATTCCAAATGATAAGGGTTATTCAAGATTCCCCACACCAACAGCTGCAGAAGCGTCCTGCAGCATTGCAGGCAATGCTATACCACACTTTTGCAGCTTGAGCGTTGATGCAGGGTTCCTTGAATGACTTCAACTGTGCATTCTAAAAGTAACTTTCAATATTATTCATGTATTGTTTAACCCATTCAGTGCTGAACAAAATGTAAACACCGCCCAACTGAAAGAGGTATAGATCTTCTTGAGCCCCCGCAGTTGCGGGGGCTCATGAGGATCTATGCCTCTTTCTGACACCACTTTGAATCCATGTTCCTGGGACAGCGAGGAATGTTTGGTCTTAAATTAATGAAGATTGCAGAAACACAGTTGGCGTCAGCTGGCACTAAATGGGTTAATCAACACATTTAGCTCTAGGGTCGCAATTCTCAAAACGGAAACCTGTCCTCAAAACACTGCGTTTCAGTTCCACCATGGTACTTCAAAGGGTGGTGCCAGGATAGTTTGCTGTCAGGAGAGAAGCTATGCTATTCCGGCACCATCTCTGAACTATATCATGACCGATCCGTATCTTGTAGCGTGCCAGGGCTGAAAGGGTTAACTGTCCCGCTGCGACACTTTGCATACAGTTTCAATCCAGCAACACACGCTCAATGATGCAAGTGATTTTGTACAAATGCTGGGCTTATGGCCTTATTGTTTATTCAGTTTTGCCGCAATGTAAAATCAATGCTTAACACATTCTGCCCCAGGACCCAAATCCCCAAATTTTGACGTTGCCCTCTGAAGGACTGTACAACAAACCAAGGGGAATTACTCTGAAGGACTGTGCAACAAACCAAGGGGAATTACTCTGAAGGACTGTATTACAATTCTAGAGACAGAAGGACAGATTGCCCTCTGAAGGACTGTATTACAATTCTAGAGACAGATCGAGCATGATATTCCAAGGGCGGTGCCAGAATAGCTTGGTGCCTATGGGTGCCAAGCTATTCTGGCACCACCCTTGAACTATCATGCTCGATCTATGTCTTGCGGTGGTGTGTCGGGGCTGAATAAGTTAACCCATTTAGCCCCAATACCATAAAGCAGGAGATGGATCGACCATGATAATTCAAGGGTAGTGCCAGATTTTTAGCTTGGCGCCTTCAGGTGCGTGGCGTGCGTGCGTGAGCGAGTGCATACATGCGTCAGTGTGTGGTATGTGTATGTTTACATGTCTATGTCATTTATGTAGTAGATGTAGCAACGGCAAGTTTGAAAACTGGTCCTGTTACCAATAACTTCTACCGTTGGAAAATAAAGGTTCATTGTTCATGGTCAATCTATCTCCTGCAACTGGTACACAGTCGTTAGGCGACACCTAAAATGTGTGAAATGCGCCTGTGGGGTGAAATCTTTTGTGACACAAAGGTACACACTACGATTAAAAAAAACAACCCATGTACTGAAACTGAACAAAAAGAGATTTACAGCAATAAACAATGTTTGAAATGTGCACCACAGGTAGATACATCAAGGAAAGCTGATGCACAACAAAAATATATTTTGGGAAGAAAGTGATTCATGTCTTTTCCTTTACATTAATTTTTTCCACTATAAATTGAAAACTGGAGTTGGAATAGCAGGCAGGGCTGAGTTGTACCACTACATGTGAGCTATTCTGTCATTTAACACATTCATAACATGCTGCATTTAGATACGCAGCATAATGTCACATATCTGAATGCTGCAGGCCTGGAATCAGTCAGACTTGACCTTTTACACATGTAAACCTCTGAAGGACAGATTAATTAAGACACCTGAATGTGATACAAAGGCCGTTATATCAGATTTCTGTTTTGCTCGAGGACCTGGAGTTTGGAGCTATAAATAGCTTTTACCTCGGTCCTGACGCTTGGTGGAGTTGAGCGGCACATACACTTCAGTGTTAAAATGGACACAAAGTGATGAAATCCCACAGTTATGAATGAAATAACTGTAGCCATTCATTAGGAGGCATCATAACACATTTTATAATGTATATCAGGTATTGATATTTGTCAAACGACAGTTTGATGCAATGATGAGAATGCTCTGGAAGTGCTTAGGGCCTCTGCGACATGCATGGATTTTTATTTTCTATAGACATTATCTTTGGTCTTGTTCTTGTGGGTGGGTAAGCAGTGGCAAAGGTCAGGGAGGTGGTTGGGGGTGGGGTGATGTGGAGATATGGCAAGACCATTTATGTCTTTCCGTCAACTATTCTGAAGGACACATTTTTTTCACTCTAACTGACGTGTCTTTTGTAAAATGAGCTGTGCCAGCACTCACGTACTTTTGTCATCTGCATGAAAGGTGAGGGGAGATCATCAAAGTTTGCGACCAAGTCGTCAAAATCGCCCACTGACATGGAAAACAACCCTGCGGCCGAATCTAGCCAGTTGGAGAAGACGACAGATCCACCACGGAATGGGATAAACATCGCTGAAAGATTAAGCCAACTCGTGTACACAAGGCAAATGAAAATGTGCAAAATAAAATCTGATTAACCCCTTCACTGCCTGGACACTGAGGGCACCTCCCACTTGAAAGAGGCTTAGATCTTCATAAATGCCCACACCTGCAGGGGTTCATGAGGATATATATGCCTATTGCTGGCCTCCATTCACATCTGCTCTATGCATTCCTCCCACAAAACCTAGTTTCTATCTATGAAGATTTCGGACATGACATTTTTCATACGTGTTAAACGTTTAGGGCTTAGCCCATATCATACTGAGGCTAAAAGCTTCAAATTTTTACACTGCCATATGCAAGCTACATTACAGAACTTACAGAAAAGGATATATGGCTTTAGTTAAAGGGTGAAGCCTGAATAGCTTGGCGCCTAGAGGTGCCAAGCTATTCTGGCACTACCCTTGAACTATTTTAGTCAAACTTATTTCACACACAGGCGTATTCCGAATGATAAGGGTTCAAGTCTTTTGTCCACCAAGACAGATGATTTCAAGGACAGGGCACGAAAAGAGGTCTGTACAATTTTGACCCCTGCTGGGTTCAAACCCATGACCTTTGGAAAGAGAGTTGAACACTGTAACGTGTTATTCTTTTTAGGGCATGTGTGTGCTGATCATAGGAAAAGATCCAGTGTTCAGTCAAACTATTTCAGATCAGAATCATGTACCTTTTTAGTACGATTCATTTTCTTTTGCATGGAGAATTTCGATTTTTGTTGTTGAGCTAGAATGTTGCACATTTCGCTAACTTGTTGCAAAGTCCAACCAAGATTATGCTGGAAGGTTCTGAAAAAGGCCGATTGTTGTAGTGACCTCAAACATGAGGTCAAAATTTTGTAGTACACATGTTGGCTACATTTCCTACCATTACCTAATGCACCTAGATTTTAGTGGAAGATTGTAAATAGATCTAGAGTGTTCTTTTTAAAGAATATTAATGATTTTTGGTTACGTTTTCTTTTCTGATTGGTTCTGTAATTTGCGGGATTATTATGGAAAATCTGTAATAGCTAGATAGTTTTCTTTTCTGATTGGTTGAGTTGTGTAATTTGCGGATTATGGAAATCTGTAATGGCTAGTATAAAAGAGAGTGTTAGGAAATAATTATGTGCATGCATTGTATGGGAGACAGTGTATCAAAGTGTGGATGCATTGTGAGAGATAGTGCATTGAAGTGTGGACGCATTGTGCTGAGAGTGCATCGTGAGAATAAAGTACTGATGGAACAGTTACCCCAGTGTGGTCGACAGCCTTGTGCCATGTGTGACGAGTTGCAACTGAGTGAGGTTTTTCTTTTTCTACAAGAACCCTACTTGAGCGTGTCTGGTGTGATTGCATCATACTATGACTACAACTACCACGTAACATACCATCTGAACTCCCTTGTTCCCCGTAATCTTTCGTGTCCATCGACCGTGAAGGGGCTAAAGTGCATGTATACCAGCAGTACATTGCAACTCGCTAATTCAAACAGGAAACACACAAATGACACGTAGTGTGTTACACTAGAGCAGCATAACACAGTTAAGTTTCTGTGAGAGCCACAGATATTTCATTTGGCTTTCCATGTTTCTGCACAGGCTGTTTCCACATCCTGTGTTCTGATTCTGCTTTCACCAGAAATACAGCGTGTTCATCTCATGTTACAATGTTAGCAACAGACCCAAATTTACACTTATCATTTGCTTCTGCTGTCTTCCGTTCTTTCAGTGATGTTGCAATGTACAAACTACAACAAACGTAGAGACTACAATGTCTTCAGTGCAGAAAACACGTGTTAAAAACTCAAACAAACAGCAATAATTAACCCATTCAGCCCTGACGCACTACAGCAGGAGATGGGTCAGCCATGATAATTCAAGGGTAATGCTAGTCGGCGCCAAGCTAATCTGGCACTACCCTTGAATGATCATGGTCGATCCATCTCCTGCAACTGGTGCATAGTCATTAGATGACGCCTCCCAAATTTGGGAAATACGGCCGTCGGACTGAATGAGGTAACACAAGTGCAGTGCATGAACTTCCTCTGACACATGTTTCTTCACTAGTCAGTCAGGGGAATGTCTCTGATTACTCCAAATGGCCAACTTTCCGTAATATGTTAATGCTGATAAGCAGTTATGAATCTTTGCTCTCAATTCACACTAGCCTACATCAATACACTGTATTATTCCAGCATTAAAAGTTTCATAAACATCATACATAATTCCATGAATTCATGAAAATATGGCAGATGTAACACTCAAAGCAACACAGCATTAAGCACACTCTAAACAAGGAACAACTAACTCATTCAAGACATGCCACATCCGGATATGCCGCATACAACTACATGTCCTGATGCGACATGTCTTAAATGAGTTAACCATTCCTTTGCGTGTCAGTAGTGGTTTTAGTCGCGATGATTCCTGTCGGAATCATCGCAGACAGGAATCATCGCGACTAAAACCGCTACCAAAATGCAAAGGGTTTAGTACACATTTTTCACTACATTAGCAAAAGCATGCAGTTCATGACAAAAACTAAACCATCAATCTCCTCCACGTCCACCTAAACCTCCCTCTTCACTTCCCAAAGAAATGAAAAAAAGACCACAACATCAACAGTGGTGAAATTAGAACGATATCTAGAAAGTTAATCTTCAAGCACAACACCAACCCTGGGAACAGAGGTTTACACGATTTTCTAACATCAGAACAAGGGTAGGCTTGTTTCTTTACATTTTTCTCTAATCAAAACACCAAAAGAGGGTTAATTAGCAAAACACTGTGTAACATGCAGAAGCGTGTGCAACACCAAAAACTGGTGAGCATGTGACAACAGCATAGCTGCCAAAAGGAGTAACGTCAATAATCGTGTGACACTCAAAAGTGCAACATCAAACACTCAAAACGTAAGGTTTACTTGGCCCATGGTTGGATGTTCTGTGCTGGCAAAATCATCGTAAAAGTCAGCAAACTGTCCGAGTGACATGATGAACATAGACATTATTGAATCCCCTGCTTGCTCAAACGGACTGCCACTGACCCCTTTGAACACTACGAACATGGCTGGAAGAAAGGACCAATAACAAGGTCAACACAGTTGGCATGCAGTGGCACAAAACAGGGCAGCCATTTACTGTGTTTGACACAAAACGTGGTAGCCATATTCACTGAGTTCGACACAAATGGCACAAAAATAGATGACAAGGCAATCACTGGCTCTGAATCACACAGACACAAGACAAGGCAGTGAATCACAGGCACTGGGACTGTTCAAGGAAGCAACATGAAACCATTATGATCCATGACTGCAAAATGCTATAACCCTTTTAGCCTCAAGGTCCCATTCTCAAATTTTGGAGGTGTTGCCTATATAACGACTATGTACCAGTTGTAGGAGATGGATTGATCATGATAATTCTAGGGCAGTGCCAGATGAGCTTGGCGCATGAAGGTGCCAAGCTCATCTGGCACTACCCTTGAATTATCATGATCAATCCATCTCCTGCTGCAGGATCCTGGGGCTAAAAGGGTTAAACATGAAATAATGCAACCAATCACTGCCTTTGAAACAAAAATGGCTCCACACAAAACAATCACAGCAGACAAAACACTTTAAAAACAGACCAGACCAAGTCACAAGTGCACATGCAGTGTTTGGATCACCACAAAAAACACCTTCATGCTCTTTCGCAGTCATGCTAGTAAAAAATAATCGACCCAATGCCATGCATCACTGGTGCGCTGGCCTTGTTAATTTTGGACCTTATGGCTGCAGGCCATAGAGTTCAAAATCACAGACCAGCGCACCTTTCCCACACGTACCAGACAACTAGCCCACAGTACCAGACATGTTGGCTATGCATCCAGCATGCGCACCAGACTTCATGAGCAGACAAGATCTATACAATGTCATGCATGACTGATCTTGTATGCTGTTGGTCAAGCAAACATGTGCTGGTCTGTGATTTGTAACCTCACAGATTCAAGTCATGAGGTTCAAAATCACAGACCAGCACACAAACAATGAGGGTAACCAGAGCTAATGTCTTATCGACAAACCCCTTGGACAAGTTTTTGTCCCCCCCCCCCCACCTGCCCTCCCCCCAGACAGTTACCCAGTAAGCAAAGGCCATCGGACTCAAGTCGGTCACAGTGCACCCATGAACGACTGTGTGTGGGCCCACTGCGGTCAACTTCAGCCCGACAGCCTCTTGCAAGCATTTCTTCTCTCTCACCACAGAATGATGGTTGAGGAAACAGCTGAACCCTTTGCATGTCAGTAGTGAATCTTGTAGCCATGATTCCTACATGAATCGTCATGACAAAAAAACGCTACCAATACGCAAAAGGTTAACCCTTTGGCTGTCAGTAGTGTTTTTTTGTGTGTGACGATTCCTGCAATTGCAACAAAAACCACAATCAACGGCCAAAGGGTTAAGAATGATCTGAAAGACTAGATTCAAACAACCTGATCAACATTTCACCCTAAAAAGGGATTCAATTATTTCACCCGAGTTAAATAATTCTGGCCATTTGAGACTTTGCTAGAACAAGAGTACATGACATAAAAAGAAACATGGGGACAGGGTGGGGTAGGGGGGGGGATCAACCTTGACCTTGAAGACAGGTACTCCATTACACAGACAGACAGTAAATTATGTGTCCTGATCCATCTCTGTACAAAAGAATCAAAACAAAATATGTTACCTTGAGAGAAGCCAATGACAAAAACAGCATAGATGATGAAGAACCTCAGGAGATCCCCTTTTACCATCTTGTAAATCATTACCACGAAGGGTCCTACAATCCGGAAACCCCTGGAAAACAAAAATAAACTGCATCATTCACTCATCATAACACAGAAACAGAGGGAGACATTAAAATCAAAGATGAAGGTCAGAAAGGCAAAACTCTACAGCGGTACTAAGCTTATCTACATTTGCACTGCATATATCAAGTAAGTTATCCCTAAATAGGTCAGAAAATGCTCGGAGTTCACACAGTCAGTCGATGCAGCCAGCCTGTTCCATACATGTACAAGAGGCATATACTCATGTGCCCGTGCCATATGCCTCTTGCTGGCAAAGTGTGGTGACATTTACACAGCAAGTGTAAGTTCTTATACAGGTTTAACCCATTCAGCCCCGACGCACTACAGCAGGAGATGGGTCGACCATGATAATGCAAGGGTAGTGCCAGATTAGCTTGGCGCCTGTCGGCGCCAAGCTAATCTGGCACTGCCCTTGAATTATCATGGTCGATCCAACTACTGCAAATGATGCATATTCATTAGATGACGCCTCCAAAATTTGGGAAATATGACCGTCGGGCTGAATGAGTTAACCGATTCGTCCCTAATGCACTACGGCATGACATGGATTGACCAGGATAGTTTCAGGGTAGTGCCAGATTAGCTTGGTGCCATCAGGTGTCAAGCGAAAATGGCACTACCCTGGAATTGTTATGGAATTATTATACTTCTCCTGCAACTGGTTATTATAGTCGTTTGGCGACACCTCCAAAATTGGGAAAATGCAGGCTTGGGGTTAAATGGGCTACCTTTGTGTCTAAAGGCCCCACCACACATGCCGATTGTGCCCCAATTTTGTAGCAGATTCCAATCCGGTTGCGATCGGATGACGTCAGAATGCCTCTTTGCATCCGATCCGATCCCAATTGGCTGGGAATCTTGTGTTTAGAGCCTGCTCTATTTTTGCAACACGAATCGGCCCCAATTGTAAGCTTCAACCAACCAGAGCATGTCTCGTGAAGCACGTCATTTCAGTGTGAGAATGGAGGAAGATATGAAGAAGACTAAATTGAGCAGTGAGAAATCACAATATCTGATAAACTGATCTTCCGAATATGATACAAAACTGCTGCTAATGCAAGCACATCATCATCACTGTCAAAACTAGCAGCCATTTTGCAGAACAGGAAGCTGTTAGCGACCTTGACCTTCCTGTTAAAACCGGTCGGCTAAATCGGGATACGAGTGGCAGTGCACATGTTTTTGTAGTCCGGCCCGATCACACTCCGATTGAAACGGTTCTGGAAACTGCTCGAGAATCGGCCTCAAAATCAGCATGTGTGGCGGGGCCTTATGACAAGGGTGGCACCTGCTGCAGTGAATGAAACAACACACTGCCAGTCACTGCAACAATTGCAAGCAAGATGGTTATCAGAAACACGCAGCAAGGCAACAGTGGGTGTTAATAACATACTGCATGATAAGAATGACTACTCACCGACAGAAGAACAGGAAGTAGGGGGCAGTGCACAGAATCGCCAAGACTCCCATTACGTCCTCATACTGGTGGGCGCAGAACGCACGGCCCGGCAACATGGATATGACAAACACGCAGGACAAGAGCAGCAGCATCTTGGCCGGAGCCCCTTTCTGTCGACAGATTTAAATGTCTTTAACCCCTCACATCCTGATACACTCCCACACAAGACGAATCTGGCCATGATAGTTCAAGGGTGGTGCCAGAACAGCTTGGCGCTCCTGACAGGCGCCAAGCTATTCTGGCACTGCCCTTGAATTATCATGGTCGACCCATCTCCTGCCACAGGTGCATAGTCGTTAGGTGATGTTAGATGATGTTAGATGATGCCTCCCAAATTTGGGAAATACGTGCGCCGGGCTGAATGAGTTAATTCAGGTCTGTACAGTCTGACAGTAAACTGGCCCTTTCATGTAAAGGAACTGCTCTCATTTTACTTTCAACCCTCATCAAAACACATGGCATGAAAAAAGAGCTCTTAAACCATTTAGCCCAACGACCTAGAGCAGGAGATAAATAGACCATGATAATTCAAGGGTAGTGCCAGATGAACTTGGCATCTGAAGGCGCCAAGCTCATCTGGCTCTACCCTTGAATTATCACGGTCAAATTCATCTCCTGAAACTGGTAGGAAGTCTTTAGGCGACACCTCCAGAACTTGGAAAATGCGACCTTGGCGTTAAAGGGGTTAACACTATTCATCCTCGTGCGCTAAATTGCTTGACATAAATTTGACTTTGACAGTTCAAGGGTGGCGTCAGAACAGCTTGGTGCCAGAGGTGCCAAGCTCAAACGGCACCACCCTTGCGCTAAAATGGTTGATCCATCTGTGTAATGTGTAATGCAGCCTTCATAAGCAAATTTCTAAAACATCAGCTGCAGGAGGTAATGGGTTAAAAGACAGACATGCACTCTCTCAAGAAAACTCCTCAATGTGTCACCCGTCAATCAGACCATCATTTAGGTGGTGAAAGACAACTTAACCCTTATCATTTGGAATACACCAGTGTGTTAAATAAGTTTGACTGAAATAGTTCAAGGGTAGTGCCAGAATAGCTTGGCGCCTGTAGGCGCCAAGCTATTCTGGCACTGCCCTTGAACTAAAGCCATTGGTCTAAAGCCATTGGTCTATATCCTTAACTCTCCCACTCTCTCCGTCAGAAACACTCTCTCTCCTCCTTCCAGTCCGCCCTCAAAACTCACCTCTTTCAACAGTTCTAGCACTATACCACCACACTCCCCACCCTAAGCTGACTGTCGTAATGTATTTCACTATTTGTGGTACGTGAGTCGTTGTCTAAAGCGTGCGCATGCGTGCGCGAGTTGTGAGTGCGTGCTTAGAGTTATAATTATTATAAGATAAGTGCATTATAAATACCGTAATTATTATTATTATTATTATTATTATTATTAAGTACTATAATGTAGCTTGCATATATGGCAGTGTACACATTTGAAGCCTCTAGCCTCAGTATGATAGGGGATAACAATGGTCTCATGGCAGGTGGTCTCTGATAAGGGTGCTTGCTCAAAACAGGTTCCACTGTAAAGCAAACGCATCTATGGCAACATACAATCATACACAAAATTGTACAATTATCATATCATTATTACACAATCATAAAATCATACATATACAACTTATTGAAGCTGTAGATCACAGGCTAAAGTGTACATGACCTCGTTACAGCGATTCAAGCAATCAACACATGCATGTCAGAATATAGACAGCAGAGTTTGGTATGATCATTGGCCATTTACACATTTCAGTCAAAGTGAAAACGTATGTATGGGCTGTTGGGGATTTTAAAGTATTTTGTTACCATGAATGTGATGTAAGGACAGAAACAGGAGTTAATGTGTGTTGTCAGATTTTGGGCTCTACATCTTGCAGCCGTAAGGTCCAAAATAACAGACCAGCACATGCATAAGTTTGATTGTGAGTTTGCATGTGTTTGAGGGTGTGTGCATTTTACACATGTGCATGGGTGTGTGTGAAACTATGGCGGGGGGGGGGGGGGGGGGGGGGGGGTATGCAACTTCTGAGGAATGGTGTGGAGAGCATAATTAGGGATCTTGTGCAGCACACCGATCCTATCTAGAAAGTACGGGTCAGCCTCAGTTATATTGTGGTGCCACAAGCCATAAAGTAAGACCGAAATATTCATGATCCATTATTGTGGAGCTGAATTTATACAGACATGTGGGGAAAAAACCACTTAGTAAGCAAATGGTCCTTGGGCCCGACATCAGCCTTAGCTTTCTTGCATGCTTAACCTATTCAGCCCCGACGGCCTACAGCAGGAATGAATTGACCATGATAATTCAAGGGAAGTGCCAGATCTTGGCACCAAGCCAATCTGGCAATGCCCTTGAATTATCATGGTCGATCCATCTATTGCAACAGTTGTTAGGTAACACTTTCAAAATTTGAGAAATGCAGCCATGGGGCTAAATGGGTTAGGCACAGGTCCCTGGGCCCACTGCGGCCATTGCTGGCCTGAAGATGTTTTGCTACAGGGATAGGCTGATGTCCACCCGTCCACCTTTTGCTCACCGGACATCCCGGTGGCAGCCGGCCCTGTAGGTGTTATATCAAATACCATTATGTTCTACTACACACACTACTGGGGCTGTTTCGTACTGCACAGAACTGAACTGTGTACTTACGAGCGTGCTGAAAAAGATGGAAAAACCCTGATGGTAGATTTCCTTCATGGCCAGAAAGAGATACATCATGGCTCCAATCACCACGCAGGCTTCCAAGGCTAACCGTGCCTGAAAATGAATAATGAACAATGAACTTAGTCCACTCTGTATCCAAGTTGTTTACGATGGCTTGGGCTATTTGGCATTGAACTGGCAAATATTTCTGTAATTTGGGTCCACTGGCAGTGATAGGGTTAAGCATGATGGCCTCATTGCAGCGATTCCAGCAATCAACACAAGCATGTCAGAATATAGACAGCAGAGTTTCTTAATCATTGGCCACTTCCCTTCATACTTCTACGGTAAAACGGTTCTATTAGTGGACTGCCAGCAAGCATTGATAAAAAGCTGGTTTGTTCATTTTAGCCACAGACCAGGAGTTGTAGCCCTATCAAGCTTACAGTCAATTTAACTCATTCAGCCCGACGGCCGTATTTCCCAAATTTTGGAGGCGTCATCTAATGACTATGCACCAGTTGCTGGAGGTGGATCGAGCATGATAACTCAAGGGCAGTGCCAGATTAGCTTGGTGCTTGTCGGCGCCAAGCTAATCTGGCACTACCCTTGAATTATCATGGTCGACCCATCTCCTGATGTAGTGCGTCAGGGCTGAATGGGTTAAAACAGCTGATAGAACTCTCTTAACCCTTTTCATCTGAATACACTATTGCTTGAAATAAATTTGAAAAATGATAGTTCCAGGGTAGTGCCAAAATAACCAAGCTGTTCTGGCACTACCCTTAAACTAAAATAGTTGCTCTGTATCTTAATCTGTAATGTAGCCTTCATAGGACAACAAGTAAAACTGAAAATGTCAGCCGCAGGATGTAATGGGTTAAGATTAAATACCAGTTTAACCCACCTCATTCCGCATTTCATGTGTGTGAAATAAGTTTGACTAAAATAGTTCAAGGGTAGTGCCAGAATAGTTTGACACCTCTAGGCGCCAAGCGATTCTGGCACCACCCTTGAACTAAAGCCATTGGTCTATATCCTTATCTGTAAGTACTATAATGTAGCTTGCAGTGTACAAATTGAAAGCTTTTAGTCTCAGTATGATGTGGGTTAAAGCCTACCCTGGAGCAGGGTACATGGTACACAAGTCATATCGATACAAACACAAACAAAATACTAGGAAATGTGTTTCACTCACAACATCCTCATTTGTGTAAGGCCGAAGAAGATAGCATGGGTCGACAGTGCGATTGGGACCACTCTGGGAGCATCCTGCTAGGTTGGACGTGTCGTTCTGGTATGCACAGATGTCGTGACCAGGTCGCAGGCCAAATGACGTCACGAACATGATGAAGTACACAACGAAGGCGATAAATCGTCGATAGAACCTGGGTGACACGAAAAAAAGAACACAGTCAAAGCTGTCAAGGCGGACCACACATCTTTTTGGTTCCAAGGTCTTCTTTCTGTCACTTTCCACCCCCCCCCCCCCTCTACTTTTTGTCTACCGTATGGAAAATATGGTAGACATTAAAATGGGGCTGGTCGGAGCGCATTCCGGAGAATGCACACGATGTGCTGGACAGGCGGGCAGGCGGGCCCCGAATTCTGGCAAAGAAGTAACAATTAGATAAAAATGACTTTACATATAGCCATGCAAACCTTACTAGAGAATGTCTTTTTGGCACCAAGTGCCGTATGTGTGTGTGTGTGTGTGTATGTGAAAGAGACTAGAGCCCGCATTTGAGGATGGACAAGCTTGAATTTGTATGATATTGTCCATAAAAGGATAATCTTGAGGTACGTTTTTAAAATTTTTTTGGATTAAGATGCTCATTGGCGAGGAAAATGGCTGTTTCACAAAAACCGGTTGATCCACACTGGAGACTGTAATTTTTCTTATTTTTACTAGATATTTTGCAAATCACTAGATAAAAGGATAACCAGTAATGTACCTCTAAAACACTTTGAGTGATAATTAAATAATTTTAGAAAAAATATATTTTCACATTTTTGGGATTAATTTCACAAATTATTTTGGATTAATCTTAAAATGGGAATATAATTATTTTTTATGAAAAAAGCAATCTTTTCAGTAATAATCGCATGATTTTTCAAATACGGTATTTACATAAGCCTACAGTTTGTCTCGGCTGTCGGGTACGATTAGGTCAGTTGTGACCTGTATGCCCTAGGTGTGAATATCAGACAATTTTCTGCACCACTTTTTCAGAGTTATTTGTAAAACGGCTAACATAACTTTAATTTTTCTTTTAAGAAAAAAACTATCTTCTCTTTAATACCCGCATAATTTTTCATAAACAGTGTTTGCATAAGCCTTTTGTTTGTCCCAGGTCTGGCGTAGGATTAGGTCAAATTGTGACCTGTAAACCCTAGGTGTGAAAATCAGCTTGCAAAGTTTGATCCTCTAATATATAAAAATTAATTTTTCTCTAAAATGTATTTTTTCGAAAAATACTTACCGATGACATGACTGTCTGGAAATAGTCTACTTGCTTACCAATTTTAGCCTAAGACCCAAAGGGTCCCCCCAGGAGGCTCTCGGGGATCCCTAACAGGGACGAGAGTAGCCTCCCCTGTCCATCCGGTCACGTGCCCGGTGGTGTCTCCTTTAGCCAGTTGTCTACGGAGTTACCAGCGGCAAGCGGGGAGGAGGGAGGGACCTCCGAGTCATGTCATCGGTAAGTATTTTTCGAAAAAATACATTTTAGAGAAAAATTAATTTGTTTCCTCAAAACACATTACCGATGACATGACTGTCTGGAAGAATGCCAAAAAGGAGGAGGGTGCCGCAGAATCCCTTTCTGAAACCTCATTAGGGACGAGGACGGCCCGTCACTCCTGATCACACACTCCCGACAATTTTAGCGAAGTGCATACGTAAGGCGCCGGGGGCGCCTGGAGGGAGTGCTGTGCCGCAGAGAAGTCGCCCACCAGAGAGAGGTTGTCGCGCTGGACCGTCAAGTCGCGGAGGTAGAAGCGGGCAAAGGTGGTTTCGGCCTGCCATCCCACTGCCGCCACAATGTCCTTAACCGCGCAGTTGCGGTCAAAGGCGAGACTTGCGGCCATAGCGCGAACTTCATGGGCGCGTATCCTGAGGGCCTCGGCTCCCTGTGGGGAGAGGTCGCAATAGGCGGACCGTATTACCCAGCGGAGCCAGGAGGAGATCGTTGGGGCAGAGATGTCAGTTCTGCCGGCGGTCAGAGGCAAGAAGAGATGAGTCCGTTTCCTCCGTACGGACTTGGAGCGACGCAGGTAGGATACGGAGTGCACGCACCGGATCTTGCTGCCGAGTCTCCCGAGGAAGGTCGGGCCCCTAAGGCGGGCGAAGAGCGATGACCTGAGGCACCGTCAAGGGAGATCTAGTCATAGCGAGAAAGGACGGACCCGGGAGAAGCTGAACGGAGCCATCCACCCAGAACTGCAGGCAGGAAGGGCGAGACGAGAGCGCGTGGAGCTCGCTGACGCGGGCTGCCGTGGCGAGGGCCACCAGGAAGCAGGTCTCCGAGTCACGTCAGCGAAGCGGCCAGAAGGGGCGGTTCAATGGTCCGAAGTCAGCCAGGGGAGGACCAGGAAGGTCCCGGCGCGGGACAAGGGAGCGGGAGACCGGACGCTGCAGGCCAAAACGCCCCATAAGGTCGGGCAGGTCCTTGCAGGCGCTGGGTCGGGACGGCCGAGGTGACGGTAGGCGTCGGCGATCAAGAGGTGTAGCTGCTGCACCAGAGGGGAGCCAACCTTGGTCTTGGACGAACCAGCGAAGAAGTCCGCGAGCTGAGGAGTCGTCAGGCCGACGGTGGAGAGGCGGCGGACAGAGCACCAGGCACGAAGCACGCCACTTTCCCTCGTAGACACGTCTGGTAGAAGGTCTGCGGGCTGAAGCGATAGCGTCTGCAGTCGCACGCGAGAAGCCTCCAGCAGAGAGAGCTTGCCGCACAATCGCCAGGCGTGTAGGAGAAGTCGCTCGGGCAGGGGTGGAAGAGCGGCTGTCGGCGCTGCTCGAGCATCGTGCGGGGGGAGGGAAGAGGGAGGGTGAGCCCGAGGCGAGACTGAGAAGGTCGGAAGTCCACAATCTGGTCCAGGAGAACGGCCACCAGGAGAAGGACTGCGTTGCATCCCCGGAGGCTGAGCAGGACTTGAGGACCAGGACCGCCGGAGGGTAGGTGTAAGCGACCAGTCTGTCCCAAGGGATCGAAGCGCAGAACCCGGGAAGGATGTCCCAGCGTAGGGCGCAATCGGTGTGAAGAAGCTGCCTCGTTGCAAGAGGTAGGCAGCCAGGACGAACAGGAGACCTGGAGTGTGACGGGCTGGGAGGGAGAAGTCGCTGTCCTAGCACCAGCGAAGGGGCGATAGAGGAGGAAGCAGAGGTCGGGAGAGCGGGTTCCTCCTGCATCTGAAGGCAAGCCACGAAGGAGGGGTTGTCGGAAGGACGAGGAGGTCCTGAGTCCGAAGATCGAAACGCCAAGCGCCGAGGGCCTGCCGACTGCAACCAGTCCCAGCGGGTTGACATGCTGCGAAGTCAGGTTCGTGGGCCAGCGGTCGGCCGACGAGCGAAAATTCGGAAGAAGGAGAGCGCCCCAACCGTCAAGACCGGCCACGACGCAGCGAGAGACGGGCAGTGGTGGGGTCAGGGGGAATCCGGGAGCCGAGCCAAGAACGTCCGCCCAGCGAAGCCGATGGGCCGCAGCACAGGAGAGATCGGCACCAGGGTAGGGAGATCGCCGGAGGACGGCCTCCAGAGGTGGAGTACAGAAGACCGAGGGAAGGAGATCAGCCGCCGCACTCTTCAGGAGGAGGAGCTGGAGCCGCAGTCAGGTGGGGACCACCGCGTCCGCAGCTACCCGCACGAACTGGATCCGAGGCTCGGGAAGACGCACCAAGTTGCGGTTGGTCACCAATCCATCCCCAGGTGAACAAGTGGCGAGAGGGCGAGAGGTCGGACTGTTGGCGCTGACCAGGGCGACCAGGCGAGCAAACCAGAGGAGGAGAGCATCCGTGTCCTACGAAGAGGGACCACTGACTGATACCGCCGAAGCAGGTCGACCAAGGAGGAGAACGGCTGGCGGAAGATCGAAGGTCTCGGGCAACCAAGGCATCCACGATCCACGCAGGGACCCAGGGCTGAGGGGGAGACCACACCAGAGAGGCCGAGCTGTAACCGGTCCCGTCGACGGCAAGCGAAGACAACGGCGGGGGCGGGAGGCATGGGGACGAATATAAGCAACGGGTAGGTCCAGGCTGGCGGCGACGACCCAGGGCTGAAGGCGACGCGAAGAGTCCTAGGCGGGGGAGCCGTGGCGAGCGACGAGCAGCATCGCACTTCCCAAGGAAGAGCGGAGACCTGCGCGCGAAGGGCGAGGGCCTTGGTCCGAAGGGGCAGGAACTCAATCCACAAGGGTGGAGCTGGGCCCACAGGCCTAGAAGGGTTCCTTCAGAGACTGCCAGGCAGGGCCGAAAGACGCGGGTACCCACAGGAGCATGGTAGAGCTGCGACATCGCATCAGGGGAGATGGTCAGGAAGGAGCCAGGCCACCACGAGGCAAGGGGCGGAGGGTTCGAAGCCACGCGGAAGATCCGCTAGAGCTGGGAAGGGTTGCCGCAAGCACGAGCGCCGGCGGAACCACCGGAGGCAGCGAGAACGAAGGGGAGCGAGAGGCCAGGACGCCAGCAGGCCAGCGGCGAACGCAGGACGCCCAGTCATCCACCGGAGAGGGTCGGGGAGATGCTGGAGGCGAAGGGTGCAGAGAGCGGGGGAGAGGATGTCCCGAGGAGAACAACAGCGCCGAGCACAAGGCGAAGGTCGACAGGGACACCGGAGGTAGTCGAGCGGGCAGGCGACGAACATCGGGCGCCGCAACTATCCAAGCGACGAGGGCGAAGACATGGATCCCCACTGCACTGGGTGTACCCCAGGGGGCACCCATCCAAGTGCTAACAGAGCGCGACGAAGCTTCCCTTCGGTGAACAGACGAGAACCGGTGAAAACGTGGAAGGCCGTAGGCGCCAGGGGAAACGGCCCGAAGTCCTGATGAACGTGGAGGCCGAACCAGACGCAGCGCGAGGCTCAAGGAGGGGGCACGTAGCTGGCTGGGGGACCCGACGGAGGAGTCAGCGGGTTGGAAGGAGGGACATAAGGCCGACTAGGGTACCAACAGGCGATAAGGGTCGCGGTGCCCGGGGCTCAAGAAGGGGCACAAGCGGCTTGGCGACTCGCCGTAGGAGTCAGCGGGCCCAGAGACTGAGGCCGAAGTGCCGAAGTGAGAACGAAGGCGACAAGGTCGCGGTGCCCGGGGCTCAAGGAGGGGGGCACATAGTCGGCTAGACGACTCGCCGTAGGAGTCAGCGGACTTAAGGCTGGGGCCGAAGGCCGACGCGTGAACGAATTGGCGACAAGGTCGCGGTGCCCAGGGCTCAAGGCGGGGGCACCTAGCGGCTCGGCGACTCGCCGGAGGAGTCCGCAGGCTTAGGAGGGGCCGCAAGGCCAACACGTCTACAATAGGCGACAAGGTCGCAGTGCCCGGGGCTCAAGGAGGGGGGCACGTAGCCGGCTTGGAGACTCGCCGGAGGAGTCAGCGGGCTGAGCAGGTCCGAAGACCGACGGAGGAGTCAGCGGGTTGGAAGGAGGGACATAAGGCCGACTAGGGTACCAACAGGCGATAAGGGTCGCGGTGCCCGGGGCTCAAGAAGGGGCACAAGCGGCTTGGCGACTCGCCGTAGGAGTCAGCGGGCCCAGAGACTGAGGCCGAAGTGCCGAAGTGAGAACGAAGGCGACAAGGTCGCGGTGCCCGGGGCTCAAGGAGGGGGGCACATAGTCGGCTAGACGACTCGCCGTAGGAGTCAGCGGACTTAAGGCTGGGGCCGAAGGCCGACGCGTGAACGAATTGGCGACAAGGTCGCGGTGCCCAGGGCTCAAGGCGGGGGCACCTAGCGGCTCGGCGACTCGCCGGAGGAGTCCGCAGGCTTAGGAGGGGCCGCAAGGCCAACACGTCTACAATAGGCGACAAGGTCGCAGTGCCCGGGGCTCAAGGAGGGGGGCACGTAGCCGGCTTGGAGACTCGCCGGAGGAGTCAGCGGGCTGAGCAGGTCCGAAGACCGACGCGTAGACTAGTTAGCGACAAAGTCGCGGTGCCCGGGCTCAAGGAGGGGGGCACGTAGTCGGCTAGGCGACTCGCCGGAGGGTCAGCGGCTTGCCGACGCATAAGCTAATTAGCGACAAAGGTCGCGGTGCCCGGGGCTCAAGGAGGGGGGCACGTAGCCGGCTTGGCGACTCGCCGGAGGAGTCAGCGGGCTCAGGAGGGCCTCGAGGCCAAGCGTCAATTTCTTCTTTTTTTTTTTTTTTTTTTTTTCTTGTAAGTAACAGGCGACAAGGTCGCGGTGCCCGGGGCTCAAGGAGGGGGGCACATAGCCAGCTAGGCGACTCGCCGGAGGAGTCAGCGGGCTTAGAAGAAGGGCCAAAGGCCGACGCTTAAACTAATTAGCGACAAGGGTCGCGGTGCCCGGGGCTCAAGGAGGGGGGCACGTAGCCAGCTTGGCGACTCGCCGGAGGAGTCAGCGGGCTTGAGGTTTGGCCGAAGGCCGACGCGTGAACTAAGGCGACAAGGTCGCGGTGCCCGGGGCTCCTTTTTTTAAAGGTCCTGGTTCAGCAATTAGTCAGTTGAGGACAGCGAAAAAAAATTTCGAAGTCCCTACCTGACTTGAAGTGCAACCCTGACAGGGCCTCATCAGATGGGATCCCCGAACATTCACGTTACTATAGCTGCTGTAGAGTGTCAGACATCCTTGACGGCTGTCACAGTTCATGCAAACAGGTATACGCCACTCAGCTGCCAAAGGTCACATCCAGTTGCATCTGTCCGTACACGGTAACACCCACAATTCTCGTGCAACAACAACGAAAGATGACTATCCAACTTTCATCACTTCTGGGCCGGTACTGGGAAGCACTGAGCGACGTCCACAGCGTCCAAAAATGGCCCAGGGAATGGTGACGGTACGTCGAACATGCTATATCGTGGTCTTCTCATTTCTTATGTCCTCGCATTTATCCAAAACAAGGTTTCCTCGAAAGCGTTTGCAAACAACAAGTCTTTATGGTAGTCGCCATTTTTACGAAGGGAAGCTACTAGATAATGTTTGTGTAAGGGACAGCACTCCCGTGCTAAGCAACGCGCAAACGCCCACCTCAAAACGATTTTATTTTTCACAAAAGCCTGGGAGATAATTTACAGGTCATCATGCAACAATGTGATGTGCATGGGTGACAGTGCGAGAATATGAAATGAATGTAAACGGGACATAAATATGCCCCATAAATCCATGGCCAGCAAGCGATATACATTCCCATGAGCTCCTGCGGATGCAGGGGCTCATGAGAATGTATGACTTTTGCATTTGGAACAGGCTGGCTGAAGGCCTGTTCTGTCTGAACCAAACAGCTGAAATTCAGCTTTTCGGGATTTTGAAAAGCTGAATCAGCTTCTAGGAGTGAAGACGGTCACCCATTGATGTGATTGTGCCTGTTCGTGTGTGTTACACGGACATAAAATTTGATTCCATTATAAGAATCTAAGCACTAGGTAATATTTTGCTTTGTCGTTTACTTCTCATCTTGTTTTTTTTTTTGTATCACAAAAGATAATTACCGTCTGCAAACTTGATGAGTTCAGTGATAATATTTTCTCCCCAGACCAACTGCTGTCTATGCACACGCAATGCACCCTGCCCAATGCATACCTCATGCAGGTGCCTGACAGCAAACACCGATACACCAACTACAAGCTAAAGGGTGCACGAGCAAATGAGAGGCAAGTTTCAAAATAATTAGATACAGGGCCGCAGCAGATGGTTCCGGCCTTCGCCATACCAATAATGTATACATTTTTTTGACAAGACCATATAATTATGTCTGTTTATGCCCTCGACCCAAATTAATTTAAATGTTACTAATTTTTCCCTAATACTCTCATATTCCCCCTCTCTTTTTGGGGGGTTGTGCGAATTCTTCCCCCCCCCACCCCCCCCCCCCCCCCCCCCCTGCCCGATTGACTTTAGGAAGCAGATGAAAGCAAGCTGGCATCATGCAGGCATGCACCCCTTCGGCTGGAGCATTAGGTTTCTTTCACCTCGTGCTATGGTTATGAGATATGAAATAAATGTTAGGAAACAGATATATATATATTATGTAATTGGTATTCTAACCACAATATATTTCATTCATAGTTTATCTATGTTTGCACTGACAGCAAACCATGTGGGATTTATTTCTGATTACTCCATATAGCAATGTTCTCTATCAGAAAACTGAAATGACTCAACCCGCAAAAATAAATATCAAGGAAATATATCAGTTCACAACAGCAAGAGGTATATCTCACTTGATCTTCATTTTGTGACAAAAACATTGTTTTCGAATACACTTCAACGTATGGTTTATTTGTTTATATCTGTACTGAGTGAAACTGTTAAAAATGCCTTTCATTGTGAGGCTTCTCTTATGAGTTTACCAAAATCGTCAAGTACATCAATAAGTGTCTCTTGGCTTGACTTCACGAACGAAGATTCTATAGGGCTTGCCCACGTCGTCTGCAGGCATTTTCGTGGCTGCGGAGGACAATCCGGGACAGGCAGGTTTACATCAATAAGTGTATACATAAATAAAACACAATTACCATGATTGTCATAATTCCTAAAAATACAGCTGATTTGTTTTATGAAATGAGTATGTCTATCCTCAACAAGACCAAGTAGTCTATGTACCCTACAGAACCACATAGTCCAGATCAAAATGGTGACTGCAAAGCGTGTGTAATGCAGAGACGAACTCAACGAAAAAAAGAAAGACGCTTAGAAAAGACAGCTACAACACAATTTTATTCATATTATCTAGTAATAAATTGTGTTGTAACTGTCATTTCTAAGCGACGTTCTTTCCTCATAGGGTTCTTCTCTACAGAACAACATACATGTGCACTTTTACTTCCTGCACCATATATAACTGTAATAATACATGAGGCAAAAACACAAACAGAACAGAGACAACCATTTTAATTATAAAGAAACAATTTCAGTGATGTCATTGAATTATATGCATGGTATATTTTGCTTATGATGCTGTCATTCAAACCTGGTCACTGTGTTTTGGTAAGTGAGGGAGAGGGGGGGGGGGGGGCTGGAGGGGGCGGGTACACATGCAGGCATATATATATATATATATATATATATATATATATATATATATATATATATATATATATATATATATATATATATATATATATATATATATATATATATATATATATATATATATACCGCAACGATTTCCTAATGTAATGTTACATATGGCAATATAGTTCTATCATCATATGCTAAATTTTGCTATCCACCAAAATGCTAATATTGCCATGATTCCACAGCAGACAGACAGCCTTCATGGACAGGTCCAACCAGTGAAGAGACAACAGACTGGCCAGTGTCAAACATGTCACCAAACTGCAGGGGCGTTAGCAGCAATGTCACACAGAAACTTTGGAACAGCAAACAGCCTGATGCAGTGCAGTGTGCCCCAACTTGCTCTCAGCAGGCAGCTGCAAGACAAGAACAAAGGTCAGTTAGTACATGTGAAGATGTACTGCAAACACTGTTCTAGATGAGTTTACTTGGCTACCGGGTATCAGCCAGTATAATCTACTCAACATGAAACCAACCGTAATGAATCAATCACAGCCAGTGTAATCAATAAACTCCATACAAGACAGATTTGCAAAATAACTTTTACAAACAATTTCTTTGTCTCGGTGATGGTCAAACGATTTATACAGTTTTGTTCTAATAATAAAAGACATTGTAGCTTTGCAATGCTGCTTGGTAACATGATATGAATATGTTTTCAGGTCAACATAACCAACTTTTCCCTGGGGGAGACTAAAGATGCACTCAACCGATGAGCAGCCCCTGGTGACCATATCGAATGTGGGAGTAGAGGCGACACCTTATCAGCGCGTGACCAGTGAAGACAATCCGGCCTACTGTTTGTGTGGGAATCATCTAATAATAATGGACAACAAGAACTACTGAATTTGATCCAGCTGATCGAGTTAACAGAAGAACCAACTTTTCTAGATATTTGTAAGAAGCAGACCGAAGTCAAATTTTGCAGCGTCAAAAATTATAGCATCACATTTGCAAATAAAATTCCCACATTATAATAGCAATCAAACATCACCAACACTCTACATACAGATTTTTTTCAGTTGTGGCATGAGAGCCATATGGGGCTTGGCAACAGCAAACACTGTTGCTCTTGTCAGGTGGCCATAATCAGATGGCAGTTTCTAAGCCCCAATCTAAACTACCTGAGGGCACTATCTGGTTGTGTATGTGTGTGAAACCAACCTCCAAGACTTTACTTCTGCTGAAAAACCACATCCACTCGTCGCTCAATCTTGTCATCTGTACTGCGTAGGTAATGTAACAAACTGGAGAGCTTCTCATCAGTGAGGCATTGGGGATACAAGGCCACGGAGCACATTCCTTGATGAGAAAAAACAGAATGAAGAGAACATTTTCATTAACTTTTAAAATTTACTTTCTGTCATGGAGATTGTTTACATCTGTTTGTACAAGTAGTTGGGACATGAATAAATGGACACATGCATGTAATATATACTCCATATTGTGCACTTTGTACTCTCTATACAAGAAAGTATTAAAGTTGAATGTAAAAGCAAAATGTTGGACATTTTTTGTTTTCAATACATTTGGACATTCTTCTTCATAAATTGCATACATGTCTGCTTTCATTTTTCATCCTTGTTATAACTACATACTGTAAACAGTGCACATGAACAGGAATTCTGCACCTGACTTGCCATAAGAAAGAATTAGTTTTCATGGTCAGTGTCACAATCCTAAATAGTATATTTCTACAAATACATGTACTGTAATGATACTGAAAATGACATGTACAATACTGCACTTGTACCAGAAATTGCACAAGTGTGTAACATACATGTACTATGCATATTTCTGCTGTGCTACCTGGTATGCCACAGAGTACTTACTTACTTACTTACGCCTGTCACCCCTACCCGGGTATAGGCCGTCGACGAGAGACCTCCAGCAACTCCTGTCCTGTGCTTCTCCTTCGATTCTACTCCAGGTGGTTCCCAGTCTCTTGATGTCTGCTTGGAGGTCTCGACGCCAGGAGTTTCTCGGCCTACCTCTTTTCCTCTTTCCCTGGGGGTTCCATGACAATGCCTGCCTAGTGATACTGGAAGCTGGCTTTCTCAGACTGTGACCGATCCATCCCCATCTTCTTCGCCCAATTTCATTCTCTGCTGTTATCTGCTCTGTTCTCTCCCAGAGTCTGACGTTGCTGATCTTCTCTGGCCAGTGGATTTTCAAAATTCTTCTAAGGCAACTGTTCATGAAGGTCTGTACTCTGTTGACTGTGGTTTTTGTCAATCTCCATGTCTCTGCTCCATATAGGAGAACTGCTTTTACATTGGAGTTGAAAATCCGGACTTTGGTGTGTTGTGACAGCTCTCTGGAACTCCACACTTTTTTCAACTGGAGAAAGGCTGCTCTGGCTTTACCGATTCGTGCTCTGACATCTGCATCAGTGCCGCCTTTTTTGTCTATGATGCTCCCATGCCACAGAGTGCCTGTTGCTAATCTTGGTATACTGCTTGCATACTTGGTGGTTGAAGTCAAGGATGGTAAGCCTGTTGCGCATTGTGTAGCCTTTGTAGCCAATGAAAGTTTTGGGGGGGGCCATTTCATTTTCAGCCACATAGATACATCCCCTTGACTAACACTCAAAACACTCAATGATGAGACTGAAACATATCTAAACTCTAAGTCAAAATAAGTGCATAAATAAGACATGATACCTTGATCATGCCTGGCAAGGACACTCGTAATGTGTGGTGATGGTTGATAACAGGCTTTATCCCTTGTTTCAAGTGGTGTTTAGCCTTTGGCAGCAGCAAAGAAACTGAAAACAGATGGCCAATATAATAGATAAAGCAAAACCTGAAAGTAAAAAAAGCACAAAAGTGAAAATGTACCAGCAGCAGTTTATACTGAGTAGGTTATTTCGATGACAGGACAGTTTCGTGTGTTTTTGTTCTGCATACACTCAAGGATATAATCCTCCATGTAAACACACAGCTCAACTCAAACCTTTTATGCAATTCGCTTGCCTTTGTGCCACACATCAAAGTAATGATCCAGATGTTTCAGTGGCTGCGATCAAGTCAGTAATAATATACAAATCTATTTCATACTGGAAAAAAGATACATGCATTACAGAGTGGCAAACTGACCGGTAGCTAGCACTAGCTGTTATGAAGACTTGGGAGAAAAACCACCATGGCACCATGATAATAATGTTTACTGTCAACTTGTAAATATACTTACAGTGTGGAGGTAGCAGTCATATGTAAATCATAACTTAGTGTTGTGACAGCAATATTTCCAGGACACTATAAGCTACTTTATGTGTGATGTGATAACACTTTTACAAACAAAAATGATTTTGTGCAAGCGCACGGGTGTACCATACTTCAAAATCAAATGCCACCAAACTGATAATTACCTGAAAGTAGCAGGAGATTACAGTAGACCTCTGTCGGTGACAACTTATCGGACAGGTCTTGCTGTCTTCAGAAACTCGATGCCATGCTGTGCATTCACCAGTTTCAAGTCACCTGACCTTGTGACAGCCCTGCTGTCTAGAAACAAACCATAAACACAGTCATGGATGGACAAAACCTGTTGAAAAAGAAATAAATACAGAAAATAGGCATGTGTGCACATACGCATGTACGTGTGGCTTTCTAAAAATGGCTTAGTCACAAAATAGCAGCACATTTGAGTGTTATGATATGGAGCAATATATACATACATGTATTTACATGATTCACAGAAAAACTAGCAATAAAATATTTTGGTATACAAGAATGATATTATAAGTTTTTGTCACTCATATTTCTCCTGTTCATAAGCTTGTGGTTTCAGGAAAATATGAGAAATACATTGTATCAGTGGCAAGCCAACTTACAATAGACCACTTATATACCTGATTGTGAGTTTCATAATGAATTATGCACATACATGTATTGCTCTATTTCATCACACTGAAATGTGCTGTTATTTTGTGAACAAATATATTTTAGGTTGATTATAGTGGTATAATTATTTTATCCTTACCTAGACCTGTTGATTATATTCTCATCCAGACAATTGCTGATGTTGTTTTCATACAGCGAGCAGCTGTACATTTGTTTTCATTCAGACAGCTGAACATTTTGTCTGTGTTCAGACAACTGCAGGTATATTTTGTTTTTTATTCAGACAGCTGTATATTTAATTCTATTCAGACAGCTGTATATTTTGTTCTAAATATAAGCCAGCTGTACATTTTGTCCCAAGCATACACACACACACACACACACACACACACACACACACACACACACACACACACACACATTTTAGGTTCACAACTTACCTTGCCACTGCGATTA
Organism: Semisulcospira habei; assembly: GCA_036245525.1. Classification (NCBI taxonomy): domain Eukaryota; kingdom Metazoa; phylum Mollusca; class Gastropoda; family Semisulcospiridae; genus Semisulcospira; species Semisulcospira habei. Next base: position 177,735,000 of record BTPG01000004.1, read on the forward strand.
TCTGTTATGTATTGTGATGAGATTTGGCGTTGTTCCATTACTGATGCACCTTCACTTTGTACTAGCTTCACAAATGTATCCACAGAAATAACACATTAGCTGCTTGCTGCTCTGTGAGCTCATTTGGTGTGGCACTGAAAAAGAATCAAATGACTGGTATTTGTATAGTTATGTAATGCACACACGGGTCTTGTACTAGAAAATGGCGTGGCGTTCTGAAGATATTTACACAAAAACTTGACAACCACCACGAACCCCCAAAACAAATCGCAACTAAAAGTGGAAACTTCTAAATGTACATCAGACCAGAGCTCAGAATATATCGCATATTTCATTATGTATATAACACAAATATGTGTAATAGAAAATTGCCCAGAAACTATTACACTTATTTATAAAGGAGAGAAATTTAAAAACAAAGTTTCAGGCTGTTACTATAGTGACGTATATATAGTAACTACAGAAGAGACGAACAGTGAGGCTAAGATTTCCAATCTATTCTTCGTCTTGTTCATCGATGTATTCTGCCTACTTCTCACCACTGTCGTCTGCTGTTATTTCCTCAGTCATCATTTCCCCCGAAATTAGTGTCCTGTACACCAGAACACACATAACATTACGATCGCTAGGGCTTCTTGTTGTTGACAAGGAAGTGGTCATTAGAGTGGTGTCCCCTGATAATACATATTTACGAGTACCTTCCCTTTGTAACCACGACGTCAGCTACACGCGCATAGGTGTTTGTTGTTGTTGGAAATATACTTACCAACAAAAGTAATATTGTACCACAAAAAGTGAAAAGACCACACCATATCATGTTGGACTTACCGCCACCATTCGCTGGACCTTTTTTGGACGCTCTGGACGTCGCGGCTCGGTGCAGGCTTCACCAGTGCGGCAAAATGAAATTTGGATATTTTTCAGTCGTAGTTGCACGGGAATTGGATGTTACCGCGCACGGACAGATGCAACTGGAAGTGACCTTAGGCAGCTGGATGGTGTATACCTGTTTTCGTGAACTGTGACAGCCGTCAAGGACGTCTGACACTCTACAGCAGCTATAGTAACGTGCGTGCTCGGGGATCCTATCACACGGGGCCCTATCAGGGTTGCACTTTCTGTGTCAGGTAGGGACTTTGAAATTTTTTTTTCGATGTCCTCTACTGACTAATTGCTGAACCCGGACCTTTAAGGAGGGGGGCACGTAGCCGGCTTGGCGACTCGCCGGAGGAGTCAGCGGGCTTAACGCGTCTACGAAGAAGCTACAAACTTACCAGGGACGTGAGGCGTGGGGTATCCCAGGTCCGAGGGGAGCTTGAACAATCCCACCGTGCTGCGGGAGGTCCCCAGGAAGGCGGAAAGTCGCGGGTCGCTCGGCGGTGGAACCAGAGTAGTGACCGAGAACCTCCAGTCAAGAGGGGCAGCCAGCGCAGCCGATGACAGAGGAGCAGGCGGGACCCGGTCGACAGACTGTGTGGCTGACACCAGGCCACGAAGTCGCCGTCCTGGGCAGATGCGCACTTGGTACTGCAACATAAACCCATACATGAAAGGTGACAGGCGGCGGGCAACTAACGCCGCCAGTTAAAGGTCCGAAGTAAGGAACGAGCGAAACTCACCGTGAAACGCAGAGGGAAAACAAACAGAAGTCCGAGCCAAGCACGACGTCCGGCCCCACAGGGCGAGACGTAGGAAGCGGCCGAGACTTTACCTTTCCATGGCGGAACGGCAGAGTGACGAAGCACAGGCACCGGACACTAGGTCACTGGAAGTCGCCGTACTGGGGAGAGACGCATGTGGTCTTGGCTTGACTTCGCGAACAAAGATTCTATAGGGCTTGCCCACGTCGTCTGCAGGCAATTTCGTGGCTGCGGAGGCCAATCCGGGACAGGCAGGTTCGACCGCAGTGGCTGCAGGGGAAGGTCTGGTCAGGGTTCTGAGTTACGGCAACTCGGTTTTTTCTCCTGAGCCGTTTGTCCTTAAGGTTAGCTCTGCGAGAGTCCTCAAAGGAGACGGCTGCCTTGTAGATGGTGGAGCGCCAGGTGTCACGGTCCGCAGCAAGCGAAGACCACTGGCGGTGGTCGATTTGGCAAGCACTAAGTGACTTCTTGAGACCGTCTTTGTATCTCTTCTTTGGTGCCCCTCTGTCACGGTGTCCAGTAGCAAGCTCGCCGAACAGAGTGATCTTGGGTAGGCGATGATCCTCCATCCTGGAGACGTGCCCCGCCCAGCGAAGCTGTGTCCGCAGCAACAAAGCCTCGATGCTCATAGTTTCTGCCTGTTCAAGGACCTCGACGTTGGTGACATAGTCACTCCAGTGAATGCCCAGGATGGTACGCAGGCAGCGCTGGTGAAAGCGTTCGAGGAGTCGTAGTTGGTTGCGGTAGAGGGCCCAGGACTCGGAACCGTACAGCAGGGTGGTGAGGACGACAGCTCTGTACACACTGATCTTGGTGCCCGTTTTCAGCTGTTGATTGTGCCACACCCGCTTGAAAAGTCGCCCAAAAGCGCTGTTCGCTTTTGCCAGCCTGCTGTCAAGCTCCTTGTCCAGCTTGGCATCTGACGTGATGATGCAGCCAAGGTAGGTAAACTGGTGTACTGACTTCAGTTCAGACTCGCCGATGGTGATGTGGGGAGGGCGATGCTCTACCTTGGGTGCCGGCTGATGTAGTACCTCTGTCTTTTTCAGACTGACCTCGAGTCCAAAGAGCTGGGCAGCATCTGCAAAGCAGGATGTGATGCGCTGCAAGGCTCTCTCTGTGTGTGCAACAAGGGCAGCGTCATCAGCAAAGAGCAGCTCACGAATCAGTTGGTCTAGGGTTTTCGTGTGGGCCTGCAGTCGTCTGAGGTTGAACAGGCTGCCATCGAGACGATACCTGATGTACACTGCATCGTCATCGTCGAGGTCTACTGTGGCCTGCTTCAACATCATGCTAAAGAAGATGGTGAAGAGGGTTGGTGCCAGCACGCAGCCCTGTTTCACGCCGTTGATAATGGGGAATGGTTCTGAGAGGTTACTGTTGAGTCTAACCTGGCCTTGCTGGTCCTCGTGGAGCTGGACGATCATGCTTAGGAACTTTGGGGGACAGCCAAGTCGCTCCAGGATCTGCCACATGCCTTGCCTGCTCACAGTGTCGAATGCTTTTGTTAGGTCGACAAACGTTACGTACAGCCCTTTGTTCTGCTCGCGGCACTTCTCCTGAAGCTGTCTCAGCACAAAGACCATGTCGGTGGTACTCCTGTTGGCTCTGAAGCCACACTGGCCCTCTGGGAGGTGGTCTTCAGCGATGGCAGGTACCAGCCGATTCAGGAGCAGCCTTGCGAGAATTTTCCCGGCAATGGACAGCAGGGTAATTCCACGATAATTAGAGCATTCAGATTTCTCTCCTTTGTTCTAACTGCAACCCAAACCCAAACATGAAAGGCGACCAGCGGCGGGTAACAACGCCGCCATTTAAAGCTTCGAAATTTAAGAAACACATGAAACTGACAGTGAAATGCAATGAGAAAACAACAGTAGCTCGAACGAAGCCCGACGTCTGGCCCAGCCAGGCGAGACGTAGGAAGCGGCCGAGACTTTACCTTTCCATGGCGGAACGGCCGAGTGACGAAGCACAAAGTACCGGACAGTAGGTCACTGGAAGTCGCCGTACTGGGGAGAGGCGCACTTGGTAACTGCAACCCATACCCAAACATGAAAGGCGACCGGCGGCGGGAAACGAACCCCGCCATTTAAAGCTTCGAAATGAAGAAACTCACCGTGAAATGCGGAGAGAAAACAACAGTAGCTCGAGCGAAGCCCGACGTCCGGCCCAGCCAGGCGAGACGTAGGAAACGGCCGAGACTTTACCTGTCCATGGCGGAATGGCAGGGTGACGAAGCACAACCACCGCGCGACGGAAGCCTAGAAGGTTCCAGGGCCAGCCAAGTGCACGAGGCACAGACGAGGGCTAACAGAGAAGACGGAGGCCACGCCAGAAGCAGTAGACGAGGGCTAGGCGAAGGCAGGCCAGTAAGGGACGGTCGAACCGTACACAGTCTTTCCAAGGGTCAGAGGCTCAGGTAAAAGCGTCCGAACGCTAACAGCGAAGTAGACAACTGGCTAAAGGAGACACCACCGGGCACGTGACCGGTTGGACAGGGGAGGCTACTCTCGTCCCTGTTAGGGATCCCCGAGAGCCTCCTGGGGGGACCCTTTGGGTCTTAGGCTAAAATTGGTAAGCAAGTAGACTATTTCCAGACAGTCATGTCATCGGTAATGTGTTTTGAGGAAACAATGTTAGTACTACGATGAGTGACGTATAACATTGAGTCATCACAATCACAATGAACACGGTGTAGTGGGACTAATGATGCCATGACGTGAAGCTTGAAGTGACGTCATTTCGCTGTTCGTGTTATTATTCTTCTTTAGAATAGTTATGCTACGCCAGACCACAGAGCTTACGAATGGTGGGAATTGCCATGTGTCCATCTTTATTTCTGTGTGCCAGTGTGTGTGTGGATCAGAGGGTGGGTTAGAGTAGAAAGAGACCGATCAGAAGGATAAGCTTGAAAATAGGAACAACTTTAGGCTGGGGTCCCATCTTGTTTAATTAAGTTATGCGTTGACAAGACAATGGCAGTTTCACAAACAGCGGTTGATCCCCATTTGAGTCCATATTTTGTGTTATTCTAACTACATACTTTGTATACAGCTAGATTAAAGAGAGATATTGAATGAGTTTTGTAATCCAGCGTTGTACCTCTTTAACCTTTTGAATAAGAATTAATTCATTTTTGAAAGTTTTGGAGCCACTATATACTCCATCAAACAGTCAGCCCAGCTGCGTGCTGGCCTTCGGATTAGTGACGTGAAACATCAAATTTGTCATATGGCGTCGTGGGACTAGCGATGCCATGACGTGAAGCTTATAGTGACATCATTTTGATGCTTGTTATTCGTCTTCTTCAGAATTCCTGTCGCTACACGCGCCCACAGAGTGTACTAATATCGGGAAGTGCCGTGTGTCTGTCTATATTTGCGTGCGCCGGCGTGTGTGTTGATCAATGGTTGGCTTAGAGAGAAGGGGAATGGATCAGCATAATAAGCCCAAAAATATGAACAACTCTGAATGTTCCTAAAATAAACAACCAAACAAACGCATGTGAGCTCCAAACAATACAGTAGACTTTGGGACAAAATCCTCATCTTGTTTGTGTTTGGCTGGCAGTGAGAAGGCTGAGGCAAAGACTGTGACTACAGAGCAGCTCCGCTGTAAGACTTGGTACTCATGCGCCGGTTGATAGGAAACATGTTGCCAGCTGGCCTAGGCACTCTCCACAGCTGAGGGCGTAAACTGGCAGTGCGTCCGTGTAAAACACAGCTGATTCCATGCATAATAACTTACGTGTTTGTGGTTTAACTCATTCAGCCCGGCGCACACATTTCCCAAATTTGGGAGGCATCATCTAAAACTGAGTATGCACCTGTTGCAGGAGATGGGTCGACCATGATAATTCAAGGGTAGTGCCAGATTAGCTTGGCACCGACAGGCGCCAAGCTAATCTGGCACTACCCTTGAATTATCATGCTCGACCATCTCCTGCTGTAGTGCGTCAGGGCTGAATGGGTTAAATGAAATAAAATTTGTCACTTGCACCCTTCACTGCACTGCTAAGCTATATGAAACAAGCAAAGCAAAGTTTCTAAACTTTCTTATAGGCGGTTCCTGTACTTACCTCACTATAAACAATGAGCGATTCACAGTGTTGACGCAATGCCAGTGATAATCTGAACTGCCACAACCCAGGATTCAGCTTTACCGTAACATGCACACACACACTGCGACACATACAGACTGGCACACACATGTGTATTTCACCAACATTTATTCATTTATTATTGGGCAGCAAACTGCACAAACTTGAACAAAATTTAATAATTTTAAATGTTTCATTTCAGTTATGGAGCCAGACTTTTTCAATGTCATTCCGATACATACATGTATCTCTCTCTTTCTCTCACTGCAAGTACTGTGTATAATTTTTTGCCTTCATATGTGTGTACGCGATATTTTGGGCGCGCGCTCGCGTATCTGTGTGGATGTGTATACTGTGTGTGTGACTGTGTGTGTGTATGCATGCTGTGTATGTGTGATTGTGTGTGTGTGTGTGTGTGTGTGTGTGTGTGTGTGTGTGTGTGTGTGTGTGTGTGAGAGAGAGAGAGAGAGAGAGAGAGAGAGAGAGAGAGAGAGAGAGAGAGAGAGAGAGAGAGAGAGAGAGAGAGAGAGAATGAATACTTTATTTCTCAAGAATGGAGAGAGAGAGAGAGAGAGAGAGAGAGAGAGAGAGAGAGAGAGAGAGAGAGAGAGAGAGAGAGAGAGAGAGAGAGAGAGAGAGTGAGAGAGAGCACCTACATACATATTTGCCCTTGCTGTATGAACTCTAATGTACTTAATGATTTTTATTTATTGCTTTACTTGGCATTTGTACTCATATTTTTGTGCGTACGCGTGTGCGCGTATGTATGTCTGGAGTGTGTGTCCGAGAGCGTGTGTTTGTTTTTGTGCATGTGTGTGGGCGAGTGTTCGTGCGTGCGTATATGCGTAATTGCAGTGTGCATGTGTGTGTGTGCATGCGTGTGTGTGTGTGTGCGTGCATGCGTGAGTTGTGGTGTGCATGCGTGCGTACCTGAGTGCGTGTGTGTGTGGGTATGTGTGTGTGTGTGTACGAGCGTGCATGCGTATGTGCATGCATGCGTGAGCGAATGCATGCATGTGGCAGTGTGTGGTATGTGTATGTTTACTTGTCTGTCACTTACATAGTAGATGTAGCAACGGCAAGTTTGAAAACTGGTCCTGTTACCAATAACTTCTACCATTGGAAAATAAAGGTTCATTGTTCATTGTTATCTCTCTCCGGAGAACTGGGTGACTCAGTGGTAGAGCATTCAACTCTCATCCTTAATGTCCTGGGTTCAAATCACCAGGGACAAAATTTGTTCAAACTCTGTTTGATGCCCCGTCTGTGAAATCACCTTCGTGGGTGGAAAAAGATGTTAAGCCCTAAATGTTCAATGTCCTCTCTCTCTCTGCCGTCATATGTAAATTATACAGTACAATGTGATGGTGTCAGTTGATGGAGTCTTTTTGCAGTTCCAGAAACATTTACTTTGCGGTATGGAAGGCATGTCAACAATTGCGCGGCAGTCTTTTGTTTGAGCATTTAAGCATGGAACAAAATTGTACATGATTTATCTTGTCAGTTTTCTTTTTTTTTGTCTTTGGCTGTTCCATTTCTGCAGACTGTCAGGGAGCATGATGGCCTCATTGCAGTGATTATAAGCAAATGCCCAAATATTGGATAGAAACTCAAACATCTGTACGAAACGTACCTGAATCTGGCGAATGTTTTCCATTTCTCCTGCAGCAGGTTGACAATGAGGCCATCCATCATGTCCAGGTGACCACCGTCGGCCTACAGGAACCAGAAACACATTTAGTAATCATCAAAAACTACACTCAGCGTCGTTAAAAAATGAAAGACATAATCAGTAATACTTGGAAATAATGACCAAAAAGACCCATTTCATCCTGAGGCTGAGTTTACAAAACTGTGCTTATTGTCAACATTAAAGATTACGAGATAGATCAACCATTTTAGTTCAAGGGTGGTGCCTGAGGTGCCAAGCTATTCTGGCATTCTGGTGCAGGCCTTCTGTATTTGACGGACAAACTGTGACAGGGATGGAACAAATGGAAGGCAGTCCGTCCCTGGATGGACAAATCCTGTGACAAAAATGAACTTATCACTGCTGTGTTTCGAGTACGCGATGGACTGTAGAGTGCCTGGGACAGATTTCTTGTCATGCTGTCTGTCCCCATGACAGACAGTTTTAAATCCTAGCAGAAAGCCTGTGGTACAACCCTTGAACTATCATAGTCAAATTTATTTCAAGCAATATTGTATCCGGATGAAAAGGGTTAACAAGCAAAAGTCATCAGACCGATGTCAGCCTGTGCTCAGCTGTTTGTGGGCAGACAGGGGCTGATGACAGACTGATGACATTTTGAGCACTTGGTACTTGCTCATCCATCACCCTCATTTCTTTGAAAAGGAGCCTCCCGGTAGGCGAAAGTCCTCGGGCCCACAACGGCTGAAGTGGGCTAGCACACGGCTGTGCGCGGGCCCACTGTGGCTGCCATGGACCCGAAGATGATTTGTTACTGGGTCTGGTATTAACCCATATCATACCGAGGCAAAAAGCTTCAAATTTGTCCACTGCCATTTGCACGCTACATTACAGTACTTACAGATATGGATAGACCAATGGCTTTCGTTCAAGGGTGGTGCCAGAATAGCTTGGCGCCTAGAGGCGCCAAGCTATTCTGGCACCACCCTTGAACTATTTTAGTCGAACTTATTTCACACACTGGTGTATTCCGCATGATAAGGGTTAACCATTTGGGTGCTTGTAGTGGTTTAGTTGCAATGATTCCTACAGGAAGTATTGAGACAAAAACCTCTACTGGCAGCCAAAGGGTCAAGCCCTTTGTGCATGCACTGTAAACTGTGCTGGTGGCTGCATGCAGTTAACATACATAACGTGACTTACCCCATAGACGATCATGTTTAGGGCAGAGTCAGGGTTGATCTCGCCGATGGGGGAGATGGTGTCAATGTGAGTGAGAGGGTACCCAGCACACGTCACGTTGCCGTAGATCCAAAACACCTGCCGTTCTTTCTCCAGAATGTGCTCATACATCTGTCAAATTACAGGTCCGCACTAATATATTACTATTACGCCCACCAATATATTGGGAAACTGAACTTCAATGGCGTAGAATGGCCTCATCCACAGCGATTCTTAGTGATCAGCATTTTGCCAGCCAGCTTAATACAGACACACTCTGTGATCATCAGCCATTTCCTCCACAGTAGTAAAAATAGATTAACACATAAAGCCCTGAAAGACTATGACAGGATGTGGATCGACTATGACATTTCAAGGGTGTTGTCAGAATAGCTTGGCGCCTCTATGTGCCAAGCTATTCTGACACCAACTTTGAAATATCATGGTCGCTCTGTCTCCGGAACTGTGATATAGACCTCAGGATATCTAACTAATTTTGATAAATATCTTGATAATTTCATCTTCAAGGTGTAAAGAGTTAAAGAATATTGAATAAACACAGACATAAATTGATAAATAATCAGTACATTTATTAATAAATAAATATTGAATAAACAATCATTGAATCAATCACCTAAAAAAGAGACACTATATGCGCCAACCTAAAAATCGACTACACTAAACACTTTACGATGACAAGTTAGGGGAAAGAATTCACCAGGATAATTACCTAAAGATATTGTCTAATCAATGCTTGGCATCTGAACATCTGGCACCGACTTTCAGCTATCAATGGACATCAGTCTCCCATGAAAAAACTGCCAAGTGCTGGCACAAGACAGTGAGTCTATTTGTGTGAGAAGCAAGATTTTCATTGTATTTCACAAAGAACAGGCATAATGTCTTTGTTGTCACAGGGTAGAAAGTGTATATTCAGTGCATTCGCAATGATTTTAACCCTTTTAACCCTGGATCCCTACAGCAGGAGATGGTTTGACCATTATAATTCAAGGGTAGTGCCAGATTAGCTTGGCGCCTGAGGGCGCCATGCTAATCTGGCACTACCCTTGAATTATCATGGTCAATCCATCTCCTGCAACTGGTACTTAGTCGTCAGGCAACACTTCCACAATTTGAGAAATGGGACCTTGGGGCTAACAGGGTTAACCCTTTGGGTGTCTGTAGCGGTTTTAGTCGCGATGATTCCTGCAGGAATCATTGTGAATAAAACCGCTACCAACACCCAGGGTACAAGTAAGATACTTACGTCTTTACGTGCCAGTTTACAGGCCAGAGTCAACGGGGTCAAGTTCTGTCTGTTTTTGATGTCTAGCCTTCCTCCATGTGCCAATAACAGATCAAACATGTTCTGCACACAAATAAATAAAGCACTTAATGCTCAATAAACGCCTTTTTCCACTTCGAACCATTGCATACCCCTGCAGCCAAAGTCAAAAGACGATCCAATGCTGGCAATGATATCAGGCTGTTCTACGTATCATACAGTGTAGTTTTGTTTATGGACATAAAAAACATGACTATACACAATACGTGAAGGTCCTCGGGACCCACGACGGCTGCAGTGGGCCAGCGCACGGCTGTGTGCTGGGCCACTGTGGCCGTTGTTGGCCCGAAGACATTTTGGTACTGGGGTAGTTGCTTACTGGTGGGGGTGGGGGTGGGGTGCTCATTTAGGTAAATTAACTCATTCAACCCCACGCCCGTATCCCAAATTTTGGAGGCGTCAGCTAATGACTATGCACCAGTTCAAGGAGCTAGGTCGACCATGATAATTCAAGGCATGGACTTTATGGTTTTGAAGAAGTCCTCAAAACCATAAAGTCCATGCCTCTCAAAACCTGCGAACTAGACCCCCTCCCAGCTTCTCTCTACCGGGACGGCCTTCCAAAACTTCTGCCCTTCATTACCGACATCATCAACACATCTCTTGAGAACGGTTCAGTCCCTGATATCTTCAAGTCCGCCATCGTCCGTCCTCTCCTCAAAAAACACAACCTCGACCCAAACGAACTAAAAAACTATCGCCCAGTCTCCAATCTCTCTTTCCTGTCCAAGCTTCTTGAGAAGGTTGTTCTCAACCAGCTCAACCTCCACCTTGCCGACAACAACCTCCTCAGTCCATTCCAGTCTGCCTATCGCAAACACCACAGCACTGAAACAGCCCTTCTACACATCTTAAACGACCTGCTTCTCTCCACCGACTCAGGCAACATCTCCCTTCTTACGCTACTCGACCTTTCTGCCGCCTTCGACACCATAGACCACTCTATCCTCCTCCACCGCCTTCGTCACTCCTTTGGCATCACTGACTCTGCTCACTCCTGGTTTCTCTCATACCTCTCCGACAGACAGCAGTCCGTCACCATTGACGGCGTCTCTTCCAACCCAGTCACGCTCTCCTGCGGAGTACCACAGGGGTCCATCCTGGGCCCGGTCCTTTTCACACTCTACACCTCCCCCCTGTCCAACATCATACAGTCCCACCACATACGCCACCACCTCTACGCTGACGACTCACAACTACTAGACAAAGACAAACTCGACAACACTCAGTCACTACTGACTCGCACGGCTGACTGCTATGAAGACGTGAAAAACTGGATGACAGCAAACAAGCTTAAACTGAACGACGACAAAACGGAAGCCATGTTGGTAAGCACTCGCCAGAAACTTTCCCAGCTCCCTCCCTCTCTCCACCTTCAACTCGACAGCACCCCCATCTCCCTCAGTGACTCGGCCAAAAACCTTGGCGTTATTCTTGATTCCTCTCTTACCATGACCAGCTTCGTCTCCGCCACTGCCCAGGCATGCTACTTTCACCTCCGCCGCATCAGTCAGATCAGAAAATACCTCACCACCGAAGCTGCCACCAAACTTGCTGTCTCTCTCATTCTATCTCGCATTGACTACTGCAACTCTCTCCTTTCCGGCCTCCCTCACTCTACCACTTCCACTCTCCAGCGCATCCAGAACAATGCTGCCCGCCTCGTCCTCAGAAAGAAAAAATCCGACCACATCACACCCCTGCTCAAACTTCTTCACTGGCTTCCCATCCCACAGCGTATCCAATACAAGATTCTGTCTCTCTGCTACAAATCCCTGAACAACTGCGCTCCTGCCTATCTTTCCAACTTACTTCACCCCTACACTCCTTCCCGCTCCCTCCGCTCCGCCCCTCTCCGTCTCCACATCCCCCGCACCAAACTCAGCACTTTTGGCCCCCGCGCCTTCTCAGTTTATGGTCCATCCACCTGGAACACTCTCCCACTCTCTCTCCGTCAGAAAGACTCTCCTCCTTTCAGTCCGCCCTCAAAACTCACCTCTTTCAACAGTTCTAGCACTATATCACCACACTCCCCACAAAAGATGACTGTCGCAATATATTTCACCATTTGTTGTACGTGAGTCGTCTAAAGCGTGCGCATGCGTGCGCGAGTTGTGAGTGCGCGCTTAGAGTTATAATTATTATAAGATAAGCGCATTATAAATACCATAATTATTATTATTATTATTAAGGGCAGTGCCAGATTTGCTTGGCGCCGACATGCGCCAAGCTAATCTGGCACTGCCCTTGAATTATCATGGTCGACCCATCTCCTGCTGTAGTGCATCAGGGCTGAATGGGTTAAGTCCTACACATAAAGCTCGGGATGTATATACTTAGTACTGGCAGCTGCGTGCACAGAGAGATTTACTCATTTCAGAGCTGCTGCATATGGATACGCACAATATCCAAATACAGCCTATCTCGAATGTGTTAAATAATAAATAATATGCTACATACTGAGCTTACAATGATGGACGCTGACAAGCTGTTCCTGGCCTCATTGCAGTGATTCAAGCAACCAACACATGCATGACAGAATATAGACAGCAGAGTTTGGTAATCATCAGCCAACAGCGTGACACGCGTACATGAACTAACACATTCAAAAGACCGTGTATAATAAACAGAGTCAGGCAAAGAAAAGTGTTGTATGCAAAGCCAGCATGCTTTACCCATTACATCCTGAGGCTGATTTTGAAAAGTTTGCTTATTGCCCTATGAAGGCCACACTACAGATAACGAGACAGATTAATCATTTTAGTTTAAGTGTGGTGCCAGAATAGCTTGCCGTAGGCACCAAGCTATTCTGGCACCACCCTTGAACTATCATAGTCAAATTTATTTCAAGCAATGGGTGCATCACGATGAAAAGGGTTAACCCCTTGACTGCTACTGAGGATACTTCCGTGGAAAAGACATGACACTCAAGGGGTGATACAAGATAATCATGCTGAGGAATCTGGGCTTAGAACTGCCATTGGCACCGTTTCAGGAAAAGGTTGCACTGTCAGTTTGAGGTGGTTAAGTCCAACGCTAGCACTTACATCACCCTCTTTGCAAATACTTTCTGTTCCAACTGTCCTACCCTCCATCACAAGCGTTCTTGAGTGTCCAGCATTAACCTGTTACATCCTGAGACTGAATCTTTAAATTTTGGTTATTCTCCTGCCCTATGAAGGCTCTTGTGATGAAACTCTATGCTCACGCATAGGGTTCACACAGTAGGTTTAATACGGTACAGTTTTGTAGCGCTTTGTCTTGTGACAACTATTCGTGTGGCACAAGGCCCCACGTGAAATCTTAAAGGAACGTTTAATACATGGAGTTTTAGTGAGTTGTAGGTGAGAGCTCAGTCTGGCAGAGCTGTAGAAACGTTAGTACGGGGCTTTACTGTCAGTGTGGGCAGACGTGTGTGAGATACCTTAGCCCATATTCCAAGACTCTGAAACCTAGAATTCAGGTTTGTTTCTATACGTATTGTTGATGGTTACTGCGTTAAAGATAGTATGCATTAGTAGGAGTTAATTCAGTTGTGTAGTGTTTACTGGTTTGGTTCAGTTATGTTGGTTTGGAATTCATGGAGGTGACCGGTGTTTTCGTATATAGTTATTTACCGAGATGGATAACTAAGGAATGTGAGGTGTGTATGCCTAAGTCGTTATGAAGGCAGTACATGGTTAAGTATAGTCTTTTCCAGCGTATGGGATAATGTATAGCGAGAGTGTTAGGTTATAGTCTGTTTCAAGGTAGCGACAGAGATATGGGGATGTTACGAAAGTAGTTCGGGTTATGAAGCACGTGTGTGTGTGAATGAACGTGTGAGTTATTTGTATCAGCCAGGTTACGTAATGTATCTCATTATCCAACATGTGTGTGTGTTTAGCAAGTGTTAAGATTTAGGAGTTTGTTACTGTTCAGAGTGCTTGTCGGAGGTTGGAGCGACGGACGCCGAGACGTCAGTCACCAGAGACCTAATGCGAGGCCATCTCTCCATCTATTCACTCGGGAAGTGAGCGACCGGTGCCGAGACACTTGGGTCACAGCGAAGATACGGAATGAGTAACGAGGACGTCCATGGTACGAGAGACAGGACGATTCGGGAACGTACGAAGGACTTGCACGCCTAGACGTGAAAGGCCTGAACGTAACCAGGCGAAAACACCAAACAGGTTGGAGTGCGAGAGACTACTACCTAGCCTGGCTTTGTGTGTGCATGTGGTGTTGAGATGCTGGTAGTGGTGTAGTTATAGTTTGATAATCATTTAAGCGTTTTCCTTGTTTTATATTGTATAAATTTTCCGTTAGAAAGGAAGCCCGTGAGTTGTGTTTTACCGCATGAATGTGCCCGTCCGAGTCAGTGGCGGTGTATGCGTCTGTTGTGCGAGAGTCTGTGCGTACGACTGGGGGCAAGTCTGCGTGCGTTACAGCTCTATTGCCAATAAGAAGTTAGATCCACCCTTTTAGTTCAAGGGTGGTGCCAGAATAGCTTGGCACCTCAGGTGCCAAGCTATTCTGGCACCACCCTTGAACTATCCTAGTCAAATTTATTTCAAGCAAATGTGTATCAGGATGAAAAGGTTGAAGTCTTAAACTCCCAGAACTAAATGACTTCCATTCTATAGAATGCAAGTCACTTAGTTCTGGGAGTTTCATAGTTAAGAGAGATCAACTGTCACCAATATTAACCCTCTTAACCCCATGGCTGCATTTCCAAATGTCTGGAGACACTGTCTAACAACTATGTGCCAGTTGTAGGAGATAGGTTGATCATGATAATTCAAGGGTAGTGCCAGAGGAGCATGGCACCTGAAAAGCGCCAAGCTCATCTGGCACTACCCTTGAATTATCATGATCAAACGATCTCCTGCTGCAGGGTCCTGGGGCTAAATGGGTTAATGACAGGTGACATTTTGTGCCCTTCTCTTGAGGAATCATCTTCAAGAACGCTTCTTTCTTGCAAAAACGGTGGTCCCTAAAAATAGGTTCTACAGTAGTGGAAACTCATTACATGGCACTGACCTAGTCAGCAGCGCACAGCCCAGCAAGCAAAATGTGATCGGGTGCAGTCCGTTCGGCAAACAACTTTGCCTGGGCCAAATGGTGGTGGGAGGCTTTCTGCATCAACAGCGGCAGAAATGGCGTACAGCTCTTCTGCTGGCAACGCCATGACACTTTCTCAGCTATTGATGTAAGCGCCTTGAATGAGTTTAAACCATGTGACTAGAGTTCTCAGGCTTCATTTCCTGTGGTTCTGCACCACATGGTTGTCTACAGTACATAGTCTGCAAGCCATGTTTGGAATTACTTCCACTTGCTTCGGGAAAGTAAAAGGGGCCCTGGGGGAATAGCGATAAATTAACTCCCTTGTGCATACAACCGCGGGTACCGTTTACAGTACCTGTGTTTGCAAAAGCACATAATTTGTATAAAGTATATATATTTTTTCAAACCCTCATGATTACCCAACAAATTTGGCTATGTTTCCCTCAGGAGGGTGAAAAACATTTTCCAAATTTATGAAATATGTAAACCGTGAGATGTGCATACCTTGTTTCTGGCAGCCTGTGAGTGCACAGCAGACAGAGAGGTGTGGTTAGCATCAAACACACTTCAAAATAAAACAATCAAGTGAATTTCACACGTGACCACATGCATGTTAGTGAGGCACTGATAATGATAGACAGCAGAACCTGTTGTGAATAACCACATTTTTGTGCAAGAAGGCAGATGCCCTCCAAGCGCAAAACGTGTCACTTGCCTTTAGCCCTTTGCATGCCCGCAGTGGTTTTAGTCGCGATGATTCCTGCAGGAATCAACGCACCTAAAACTGCTACCAACACCCATAGGGTTAACCCTTTTAGCCCTGGATCCTTACAGCAGGAGATACCTTGACCATGATAATTCAAGGGTAGTGCCAGATTAGCTTGGTGCCTTCAGGTGGCAAGCTAATCTGGCACTACCCTTGAATTATCATGGTCAAGCCATCTCCTGCAACTGGTGCACAGTCGTTAGGCAACACCTCAAAAATTTGAGAAACGGGACCTTGGGGCTAAAAGGGTTCAGAACATTCAGATGGCTACAGAAACCTAAACGATGGTCATCAGGGTGGTACAACAAACAGATTCTGCTGTACAACAGAAAATGTTTTATAATTAAACATATTGCTGGACTCGATCATTGTTTGGGCAATCAAGTTAGAAAACCAACTCCATCAAAAATACGACAGTATTCTCATACAGGGAGCTTCTCTTGCCAAATACTTTTCAGAAATAGTACATGTAAATGGCCTCATTGCAGCGATTCAAGCAATCAACACATGCATGTCAGAATATAGACAGCAGAGCTTGGTATAATCATCAGCCATTTACATAAATGTACTTCATTAAGTACATGTACTAGCAGAAGGACAAATTATTTTTCAAAGCTACGTCAAAGCGTTTATTTTTTTTAATAGCATTAACTCACTTCATCCTTTATGAGATCAAATCAGAACACAGACACTGTCACTATTAAAAAAAAAAAAAAAAAAAAAAAAAAAAAATCTGCTGATGCACTATTTTCTGCAGAAAGTGTATCAGTTGTTCTAACGCTGAACACTTACAGATGTGTCAACAATTAACCCATAAAGCCCTGAAACAATACCACAGGATGTGGATCAACCATAACATTTTAAGGGTGGTGTCAGAATAGCTTGGTGCCTCTAGGCACCAAGCCATTCTGACACTATCCTTGAAGTATCATGATCATGCTGTCTCCAGAATGTTACATGGACCTCAGAATACTCCAAAATTTGCATCCTCAGTGCTTAACTCCTTGCCTACTAAGTAACTTTCCTGAATCATGTACTCAGGCACTAAGTAATTCTGTTAACCCATATCATACTGAGGCTAAAAGCTTCAAATTTGTACACTGCCATAGGCAAGCTACATTGAAGTACTTACAGATAAAGATATAGACCAATGGCTTTAGTTCAAGGGTGGTGCCAGAATAGCTTGGCGCCTAGAGGCGCCAAGCTATTCTGGCACTACCCTTTAACTGTTTTAGTCAAACTTATTTCACACACTGGTGTATTCCAAATCATAAGGGTTAACAGCTTATTTCTGAAAAGGGTGCGCTTGCCAAGTAACCGGCTGTAACCACACATTCAGCACCTAAAGTAGCCAAGCACGGGCACTGCAAGCGAACAATGGCTTCATGCATACAGCCACCCAGTGTAGTACAGGAAGATGTCTCTAGGCGGCTGTAGCCACCAGCCGTAGGCAAAGAGTTAATGGTTAACACATTCTAGATGGGCTGCACATTGATAACATAGCTTCGCGACGCTGATCTAGATGCAACATGCCTCGATGAGTTAACAATGAAAAGTTGCAGTGATTATGTGCAGGTCGAGCTTCTTGTACTAATAGAGCAACTACACGTGGGCACATCAAAATAAAACAGGACCTCTACACACAGAAATACGGAAACAACACAAATCCTTTGAAACAAAACACATACATTAAATTTAATCCATTCAGCCCTGACGCACTAAAGCAGGAGATGGGTCGACCATGATAATTTAAGGGTAGTGCCAGATTAGCTTGGCGCCTGTCGGCGCCAAGCTAATCTGGCACTGCCCTTGAATTATCATGGTCGATCCATCTCCTGTAACCGGTGCATAGACCTTAGATGATACCTCCAAACTTTGGAAAATACGGACGTCGGGCTGAATGAGTTAAGCAATTTTATAAAAAAAATCGCATATTTTTTAACAAACTTTGGACATACACGTAAAAACAAACGAATGTTGGTACCCTGTCATTTTACAATGCAAGTGTCTTTCATACACTCACTTGCAGTTGATAAGAGAAGAACAAAACAAACGCACACACAAATACATAAGAAAGAAAGCAAGTAAAAGCGGGCCCCTTCTCGCAAACTGTGGTGTCAGGTGGGATGGGGTTAAAGGCGACATGCAGATCGATGGGTATAATATTATAGGGTTGAATTTCGCCCAACAAAGCCTTGACATGCTACGACAGGATGTGGACCACCCACGACAGTGCATGTAGGTGCCAAGCTATTCTGACAACACCTTTGAACTGTCATGGTCGATCAGTCTCCAGAACTGTGACATAGACCTTAAACAATGCCTTAAAAAAAAGAAGATAATTTTGGGGATCTCATGAGTTAATAACTTACAATAATTTTCATAACCTGAAATAGGTATTATTGCACATGTTCGTGTACTAAAACTCAATCGCTATGACGTCAAATAGTGGCCTCATTGTAGCCATTCAAGCAATATCAACACATGCATGTCAGAATATAGGCAGCAAAGTTTAGTAATCATTAGTCACCTCTACCCCATAGCTTTAAAAATAAAACTGTATGCATGGGCGAATGTCTAGTTTAATTTTGTAACTGCATAAAAGGCGCTTAAGGTTCATTGTCAATAATTAACCCACAGGGCTCCAACACACTACAGCAGGAGACGGATCGACCATGGTAATTCAAGGTAGTGCCAGATTAGCTTGGTGCCTGTTGGTGCCAAGCTAATCTGGCACTGCCCTTCAATTATCATGGTCGATCTATCTCCTGCAACTGGTGCATAGTCATCAGATGAGGCCTGCAAAATTTGGGAAATACGGCCATATTTAATGCAGTAAAAATGAATTTTTCATTAAAATGAATTTTTTTTTGAAAAATACTTACCGATGGTATTACATTGTGGAAAAGCCCTTAGCTAGCCTAACTTTAGTCAAAATTTGGTTGTGTCCGTATAAGGGAGTGTTGGCAGGAGTGGGGCGCCATAGACCAGGTCATGGCCTGAATAGTCTCCCCTTATTCCCACCCGGTACGAGAATACCCGTCATCCCTCAGTTTAGTTCCTTAGCGCACTTGAGGCAAGCGGGGTAGGTGGGAAGGTCCTTTAAGTTGCATTCCCAGCTGCGCAGTGGTTTCGCCAGTCAGCTGGGGCTCAACACCTCTTATCCTTAAAAGGCTATAATCCTGGAACCACTGTTCCGATTACTTCAGTTTGAGAAAATGGAGATGAGACACAGAGTGGTATTCTGACTCTCATAGTTCAATTTAATTCAAATAACTTGATTTATCCCTGACAGGACAATTACATCAAATAAAACTCTTTCAATAAGCATTGATTAATTAATTATTTTTATGATTATTTTGGGCGCTCTCGCCCGGGCTATACACGCTTTGGCGCCATCTCCCGTCGCGGGTTACACCGGCTCTTGCTTCGGCTTGCGGCTTCCGCAAGTGCTACAGGACCGCTGCACTTCGCACGACAAGATCCTGGCTCAGTGATGTTGGGCCACGCCTCGCCCCGACCGTGCAGACGAGAGCCCGCTCTAGAGGCAGTGCAGAGAGACGACCTCACGATGGGATTCTGGTCCCGGCCATAGGTCACATCTTTCAGTTCGCCTGACTTCGGAAGCATGTGCTCACTACACAGAGACCAGGGGTACGGGAGGAACAGGAGACGACGTCCCAGTTCCGTTGGGTCGCTACGCATTGGGAAGACAGGTGCTCAGAAGTATCTTTGTCGCCGTTCGAGTTCGTGGGACCGGCTCTGAGGCTAAACTGTTCCTTCCAAGTGCTGGGTCCACCTTCGTTGGATCGCCGCCGCCCGGGGTTCCCCGGACTTCGGAGCAGTTAGACATCCCTTCTCCTGTTTGCGGGACAGACGACTTTTCAGCTTGATTCCAGAGGACGTCGTTCGCCGTGGCTGGGCGATGATAGCTACTCCACGTCGCTACGCTCGCAGTTCCGAGAGGTCTGGGATTCGCCGCCATCTGCATGGAGATGGAGGAGGGAGTCTCCTCGGGCTTGGACGAAGCAGGTCCCCTCATCGCGTCCAAGCATTTCAAGTCCCTTCCTCATCCGTTCGGGTGCCGGATTCTTGTCGCCGGCTTCTGTCTCTGCTTCATGGCGCCGGGGGAGGCACTGGTGGCTTCAACTTTGTGACCCTACTTCTCTTCCGCTGCCAACACTTCGCTGTGGCTACAGACTTCGATCTGATGATTCGAGATACCGTCCTGCACGATTTCTCGCGGCCGACCGAGTTGAAGAGTCGGCCACGCAGGGCACCGCGCGATGGAGAACTTCCTTGGCCCCCCTGGCAGACCGACAAGGAGGCTAACAAGGACTCTTGCACAGCCGATGCACGCTGCTTACACCGCTGGATGTAGCAGTCTTCCAGGAACACTGATGCAGGACAGGCGCGCGGTCATCGCAGACCGTCGGACGGGATTGGCAGGGACCACTCTTCCGTGGAGGCGCAGTTCGTTTGCTGCACCGGATTGTGTGGCTTACATCCGAGGGACGGAGGCGACGTTTGTGACGCCGATGGCACAGTCCCAGGAACGTCAGTGGCAGCATACTCCAGGCATGCGATTGATGATAGCAAGTAGCAGTCTACCTTCTTAGAGGTCAGCGCGGGTTGAGGACTGGTCCGACCGACCTCACTGCAGGGGCCGACTTTGGTCTACATCGGGGGTAATGCACACAGTTCAGATTAAGCTCCTGCTGAGACGAGTTCTCGGCTAGTCGCATCCTTCTCCCGGCGGGGTGCTACCCTCCACTTCGCATCGGCCTGGCCATGGTCAGCGGCGACCAATCACTACGGTCTTCTTCTAAGATGACAGCTTCGGGACCTAGCGGAAGCGTGCGATT
The DNA here is from genome assembly GCA_036245525.1 of Semisulcospira habei. NCBI lineage: Eukaryota > Metazoa > Mollusca > Gastropoda > Semisulcospiridae > Semisulcospira > Semisulcospira habei. The sequence goes on from BTPG01000004.1 coordinate 177,755,636, forward strand.
GCCTGGCTGGAGACGACTTGGAGTTCTGGCATGCTGCGGCGCCTGACCGGAGCGGATGGACTTGCCCTCGATAGCTCCTTGTGAAGTTACCCGCTCGGCGCTGGGGATCCTGCGGCCAGGGGCGCAAGTACCGGGAGTTAGACGTGACGACAGCATGGCAGGAACTTAGTTTCCCGAGAGGTGGTTTGAGCTCAGTTCCGCGGCAGTATGGTCGACTCTTCTGGTACACTAGTCGGTGAATATGGCGCACGATCTTCGTCCTATCGACTCGACACAAGTGCCTCGACATCTTGGCAGATGCTAGACTAAGACCTGAGAGCAGCGGTGCGTCTCCAGGACTTTGGGACAACTCAAGGTTCGAAGTCGTGACCAGTTGGCAAGCCGGGCGGTAGGCTGGGATCTTGCCTACTTCGCCGTCGACTAGGCTGCCTACGCTACGGGACAGGTACTACGTGTTTCTTCACATGGATTCCGTCGCGGAGGGAGTGCGTGGTCGTCCTGTTCGAGTGAGACTCGCAGTAGGACGGGAACAGGGCAGACTAGGAGCGAAGTGGAACCACTGTCAGCCGGTTGTAGCAACTCGTAGCCAGTCACGACCGGGCAGGCTCCGAAGTCTCGTCACAGCGGCAGGTCGAGTGAGCTCGAAATCCCAACCGCCAAAACCCCCGTCAGCAAGGTGAAACCCCAAAAGTCGACGAAGGAGAACCGGCACAGCAGAGAGCACAAGCAGTCCCAAAACGCTCAAGCTTCACAGTTCACAATGGTCCAAAGTTCTAAAGTTCCAAGCTCACAGTAACCAAGGTCAGAACCGACCGGTCCAAGTTCAAAAAACGCAGAGCACGAACAGACACAACCTTCCTAGTGCTAGCTAAGAACTAAACTGAGGGATGACGGGTATTCTCGTACCGGGTGGGAATAAGGGGAGGCTATTCAGGCCATGACCTGGTCTATGGCGCCCCACTCCTGCCAACACTCCCTTATACGGACACAACCAAATTTTGACTAAAATTAGGCTAGCTAAGGGCTTTTCCACAATGTAATACCATCGGTAATGTGTTTTGAGAAAACAAATGCTCTTAACAATATTGCATTATATTTGTTAAAATAAAATCCAAGTCAAGAAAAAAGACAAACGTGCAGGCAAACACACTTAAAAAAACAACAACTGGGTTGCACCTACGCTAAGATGAATACAATTGCTCAGTAAAACAGGCATGGGTGTCTCAACCCATGGCTGCATTTCCCAAATTTTGGAAGGGTTACCCAACAACTATAATTATACCAGTTGCAGGAGATAGATTCACCATGATAATTCAAGGGTAGTGCCAGATTAGCTTGGCACCAAGCTAATCTGGCACTACCTTGAATTACCATGGTCGATCCGTCTCCTGCTGTAGTGTGTTGGGGCCATATGGGTTAAACAGTCCCTCATCAAGTGCCTTCCATCTACATGACATGGATCCACACCAGTCCCTGCAGTTGCAGGGGCTCTTGTGCATCTATGCCTTTGGTGACCAGGATCAACCCCTGTCAACCCATATCATACTCAGGCTAAAAGCTTCCAATTTGTACACTGCCATAGGCAAGCTACATTATAATACTTACAGATAATGATATAGACCAATGGCTTTAGTTCAAGGGTGGTGCCAGAATAGCTTGGCGCCTAGAGGCGCCAAGCTATTTGGCACCACCCTTGAACTATTTTAGTCAAATTTATTTCACATACTGGTGTGTTACGAATGATAAGGGTTCAGATGTCAATGGAGGATTTTACCTGGGGCAAAGCAAGAATGATCCAACACCACAACATTCAAGGAATTATAATCTTTCTTTTCCAGAGCCAACTGCAGGAGACAGACAGACAGATGACAGCTAAAAGGTAGTTTGTGGATCAGCTCTGCCCCCGAACCGACAAGCAGCCATGCAGCTGATCACTGCTGCTGAAGGGTTTAACTCTGATATATTTCCGAGCAAATCTATTCAGCACCAATCTACCTAGCGCCAATCTATTAAGCCAGGCATATATTTAGACAAAAATCTGCCAGGTACTTTGTGTGAATCTGACCTTTGGATGTCCACAGCGGTTTTAGTCGCAGTAATTCCTACTGGAATCATCACGACTAGAACCGCTACTGACACCCAAAGGGTTAAAACAATAGTGGCAGCACATACCCAAGGTGGGTGGATTCATGCACTGTGTATGTTTTGCTAGGTTGATCGATTGATGCTGTGTCAATTTCACCTATAAATATAGCAGTTGACCCCTTTAGCAGCACTGTCAATCCATCTCCCTCAACTTGCATGGAATAGACAATTTATCAGGCTATGGAAAGGAAACTGTATCTGGATGCTACGGATTGATGTCCAAAAAATAATGGGGGAAGCAGAACGCCAGCAAGCAGTTGAAAGGGCATCAGGCAAACGTCAGCCTCAGTACTGCTCTGTGAAGGCAAAAGGCAGCCAGTATTACCTCACTGCGCAAGTGCCGTATAATGCAGCAGCAATATTGCCGGCAGCAATGCTATACAATGCTTTTGCAGCTATTGGTGAGAGGCGCCATGAGTGAGTTTATTACAATGAAAATCTTGCATTGTCAACACTGAACCGCTCTTTTGCAGTTACAGGGCAGAGTAATCTCAGCTGGCAGGCACACACATATACACAAGGCTGACATCAGCCCGAGTCCCAGTCTGCAAAGGTCATCGGGTCCACGATGGTTGCAGTGGGCCCGTGCACAGCTGTGTGTGGGCCCACTGTGGCCATCATGGGCCCAAACACCTTTATCCTACTGGGGGTCTCAGCTGGCAAGCACACAAATATACACAAACCATCTATGGCTGACATCAGCCGCAAGGCTTTTAACCCTCTGGCTGTTGAAAGCAGTTTTTGTGGCAATGATTCCTGCAGGAATCAGTGACAAAAAACCCACTATTGACAGCCAAAGGGTTAACTGCTTCAAGAGGACATAGGGACAAACAGAGCAGTGGGGGAAAATAGGGGGAAACTAAATGTAACAGCCACAACTAGTTTCAAAGCAAACCTCTTCTTCTGAAGTCGATTTCTGACAACAGGAAAAGCATTGAAGAGCATAAAATGTACGCTCAATAATAACAACTCATTTGACACTGCCATATGCAGACATGTAACAAATAGTCGTGCATCCATATATGGCATATCTCGAATGAGCTAATAAGCTGAATGAAAATAGTATCATCTAAACTGCAGTGAATCTGAGATTGACTCATCAGAAAAAAACATAAAGAAATGGTGCACAAGATTGATTGTCAACCAGACTATTAGCAGGCTGAAAATTTGGGTCCGAGTAGAAGTATCACCTATACTCAATCTACCTTGGTGTTATCAACAGAAATACACAAATATTTTACCTTGAAAATATCATATGTACTAAATAAAATGAGAATTTGCCCCTGAACACATATTTTGCTTCTGAAATCTTTGTTGATTCAAAGACCAAAAGCCACAGCCGCCCGAAAAACAAACAGGTCAAGACAAGAGGAGCTCATGAAGATCGATGTCTCTTGCAGTTGGATCATGTTCACTTTTTCTCCACAGTGAAGGGGTTAATTAAAAAATGACATTCGGGCTGAACTGAATAATGACCTCATTTCAGTGATTCAAGCAATCAACACACGCAGGTCAGAATATAGACAGCAGAGTTTGATCATCACTGGTCATTTTTATGCAAGTTGTTCACGTCTATGTCTTTTGGTGTCTAAACAAGTAAATACAACTTTTGTTTCCTCATAAAACATTGAATAGGTCAGATTCCTATCTATTTCGAGGAAACAAACATGACAGCAAACATTGACAAAGTGTTACAACAGAACCTGTTCTAAGCGACCATCCTAATGAGAGATAGCTTGTCATTAACCATCTGGCTGTTGGTATCAGGTTTTGTCACAACCATTCCTGCAGGAATCGTCACAACAAAAAAAGCTACCGACAGCTGAAGTGTTAAAGATGATCACTTAGGTTGCTGTAGCCGCTAAAATGATGGTCTTGTTTGACAGGTGACAGTTTTTACCCTTCAAGAGGGCAGCTGTCTTCTATGACCACTTTTTACTTGCTAGAATAGGTGGTCACTCCAAACAGGTTCTGCTGTACTGCATTATTTGTCTGTTGATCTGTGAGTTTAGACTTACGTGGTTTTCAGAGGTCCACAATTACAGATCAACAAACACTTTCTTAGAAGCTGATAGGCAAGTTGTAAATACTTTGAGTACATCATATACGTACCTTTTTGTCATGAATAACCAGCATGTGCAGAACGGTGTTTCCGTTTGTGTCTTGTAGGTTGGGGTCAGCTCCCTTGGCAAGCAGCAAACGGACGCACTCCTCCTGCCCCAGACACGCAGCGAATGACAGTGGGTACTCCCCCCAGTAGACATATCTGCATGCAGATAAAAATCACAATTATTTAACCCTTATCATTCGGGATACACCAGTGTGTGAAATAAGTTTGTCTAAAATAGTTCAAGGGTAGTGCGAGAATAGCTTGGCGCTTGTAGGCGCCAAGCTATTCTGGCACCACCCTTGAACAGTATGTTTGATACTGGTTTTTTGTTGTTGTAAACATAGTGTTACACTATAAGTGTATACGGCCAATTTCACGGTCGGGTAATTTTATAATTTCCCTTGATATGAAAATAACGAGGATATAATTGAGTAACACGGGCAGAGCACGGAGAGGGTAATGGCACGGTCCACTTTAGCTACCACAAGCTCACGTAAAGTTGACAAGTGGCCGGCCCTACTATGCTGGGACTAATGAATGATAATTTCGAGTGGAAATACATCAAGCTCACTTTAGCGGTCACGATGCGGGCAGTAGCGAACTGGGAGCTGGGACTAATTAATACATAATGAGCCCACTGTAGTAGTGAGGAACACAGACTCCTGTTGACAAGGAATAATTATGAGAGTCAGTAATAGGTTCCTGGTCAGCTAAGGGTCAGAGGGCGCTGTTCACCAAAGCAGATGGGGGATATTGGGGATGACAGTAATGGCTCCTTTGACCTCTAGGGTCAGGGGGCGCTGTCCACCAGAGCAGATGTGGGATATTAGGGACGACAGTAATAGCTCCTTTGACAGATAGGGTCAGGGGACGCTGACCACCATGATAGATGGGGAATATTATGGGTGACAGTAATAGCCCCTTTGACTGATTGAGACAGAGGGGCGATGCCCTCCAGAACGTGTATATATAGTGGGGGGAAACACCAGATAGGGAGAGCGGAGAAGCGAGAGACCGAGCTCCGGTATTTTCGCCATTTTAGTATGCCATGCTAGTAGGTTGGTTGTGCCCAACCTATTAGACCCACGATGACCAAGAAATAAAAGACTCTTCTGGAAACACTCTTGTCTGGCTGAGTCTTCCATCAATAACACCTTGCGTGTGGCTGCGGTAGTGTAACAATAGTCAAATGTTTTCATTGTTTTCAAAAATAATTCCCCAAAAAATGTGGTGCTGAAAATCACAATCTGACCTAGTCATACAGAACAACTGGGAAAAACAGCAGGCTTATGTAAATACTTTTTTTAAAAGACTCATTCAGCTATTAATGAGAAAATTCGTTCTTTTAAATAAAAAGATTCACAGATGTTTAACCCGCTTAAAAACATCTGTGAAAATGTCAAAACCTGAAAATTTCAAAAGCACCAATACTTTTCGTTAAGAAAGTTGAAGCGGTACGAAAGCTGGTTAATGAATTATTCAAGACCTTTCTTCAATCTAATATAGGCAAAATATCAAGTAAGTAAAACAAAAATCAAGGGCTGACTTGCGGGTCAACTATTTTCATGAAAAGGACTTTTTTTGTAAATGAGTACTCCAAGTTTAGTGCCCTTAGAGGCACGCTTAACCCTCGCCAGTGTGTGAAATATGTTTGACTAAAATAGTTCAAGGGTAGTGCCAGAATAGCTTGGCACCTCTAGGCGCCAAGCTATTCTGGCACCACCCTTGAATAAGAGCCATTGGTCTATATCCTTATCTGTAAGTACTATCATGTAGCTTGCATATGTCAGTGTACAAATGTGAAGCTTTTAGCCTCAGTATGATATGGGTTAACAGCATTTCTTTTTTTTAAAAAAATTATCACTCAAAAAGTTGAAACTTCGGGATATTTCTTGTAGGGAAAGTACATGTATCTCCAAGTTTGAAGCATGTCTGTCCATAAATGCAGGCTCTTGTTGCTGTCACATACACACATGGTGTTTGGCACCTGAAGTATGTTCTCCAGCAAGGTTTGCATAGCTATAAGTATAAGTGACGTCATTTTCATTTTGTCATGTCTTCGCCAGAATTTGTGGCCCGCCTGCCCAAGACGTCATGTGTGTGCTACTGAACACGCTCCAACGAGCCCCATGTCATAGTTGTTCCTATGTTTAAATAGGAACAACGTAAAAAAAAACAAATTTCAGGCTGTAATTGTGCAAAGAAAAATGGACTTCTGCTAACAGGTAAAACAGTTTTTCACTTGTACCAGTATACAGTTTCCCCAAAATCCATTCCCTGTTATCCATTAACTCATTCAGCCCGGCACACGTATTTCCGAAATTTTGGAGGCGTCATCTAACGACTATGCACCTGTTGCATGAGATGGATCGACCATGATAATTCAAGGGTAGTGCCAGATTAGCTTGGTGCCGACAGGCGCCAAGCTAATCTGGCACTACCTTTGAATTATCATGGTCGATCCATCTCCTGCTGTAGTGCGTCAGGGCTGAATGGGTTAACCCCTTGGCCATCAGTAGTGGTTTTTGTCACAATGATTCCTGCAGGAATCATCGCAATTAAAACCATTATCAAAAGCCACAGGGTTAACTCATTCAGCCCGGCGCACGTATTTCCCAAATTTTGAAGGCACCATTTCACGACTATGCACCTGTTGCAGGAGATCGATCGACCATGATAATTCAAGGGTAGTGCGTCAGGGCTGAATGGGTTAACTATATCATTGTCAGTCCAACTCCTGCAGTAGTACGTCACATGTGCAGGCTTTGCCTCCCAGTCATCAAAGTTATCACAAAGTTTGTCAAATGTTAACCCTTATAATAATAATAATATAATATAATAAGCGCATTAAATAGGCGCTTTATCCCAATTGAAAATCGGCTCAAAGCGCCGCCGCGAACTGAACCCAACAAGCACGCTCACGTGAATCACGCGCATTCACTCACACACTGTACATAAACACAGAACATTCACGTGGTGCTAAGGGCAAGCTCAAGTGAGCTACTGAAGTTTTTGGAAATTCAAAATCGTTTGCATTTGAAATTTGATTAAGTGGGCTGAAACTGATACCAAAGTCGTGGGGGAGGAAGAGCCCGAGTACCCGGAGAAAGAACCCCCGACGGTCCGCCCGAATTAACGGTGACACTTACTAGAGGAGAAAAATCTGACGCCGGAACCCGTAATCGAACCTCGCACCTTTAGCATTGGTGGCAGGCGCCTTAACCACTGCGCCACAGACCGCCCCAATCGGAATACATTCATTCGGAATACACCAACAGCCATTGATCTGTATCCTTTTCAGTAAGTACTATAATGTAGCAGGTATGGCAGAGTACAAATTTGAAGCTTTTAACCTCAGTATGATATGGGTCAAAGGCTTCCTGTAAAGTTTTCTACCATCTTGCATGGACCAAAGTTTCACCCACACTCATCTTTGCAAGGCACTGACAAAGAGCATATGACCAAGAGTGCTCCTTACCCAACGTAGTTTGTATTGACACACACATCCACCCATTCATGATCCAGACTATCTGTGCGTGAGTCTTTCTGGTCATCAGGACAGAAAAAATTGCCGCAGGCACGAATGTCATAGTCAGCACCATGGTCCAGAAGGAATTTCACCATAGCTGGATCCTCATTCACAATGGCGATATGCAGAATTGTTTCCCCTGTGGACAATGGTAAATAGAGGTTACCCCTATATCATAAATAGATCAAACATTGCACAGACTTCAAACATTCCATGGATTGATCCAGCCTGCTCCATCTGCAAGTGGGGTATATTGTCATAAGCTTCTTTAGCTCTAGGGGCTCTTGAATATATGTATAATACTATGCCTCTTGCCTCATTGACATCCATAGTTTGAGGTTTGCACTTATCCAGCATTAACTCCTTCACGGCCAGCTGCATCTGGATGCACAGCATAAGCCGTGCATCCGGATGCGGCTGGCCGCAAAGGAGTTAACAGTATGGCTGCAGTGAGTGGGGTGATCCAGCAAAAATGACTCCATTAGTCCTTACCATATAAGGGTGCAAACTACAGTCTTTCCTTACTATAATGGGGATCAACCTACTTTTTTTAATTCAGATTTTACAGGTAAACAGGAGTTACTCATAAAATCAGAATAACTCTTATTTATCCTTTGGCTGTTGGATAACAGCTACACAAGAAATTAAATACTTTTAGAAAACAAAATCCATCAAGCAAAAATTAACTTTAGTGTCATTGCCCAAATGAGTCACGCATGACATTGCTATATCATCTCTGCTCATGATTGTTTTGTTCATGTCTACACTGAAACATTTGTGTAAATTTGCTTCAGTGGTGCACAACGAATGCCCTTTCAATGAGTTCAAAATATTTTGTTTGATCCAGGTTTTTTGGGTATCACATGTTACTTGTGACATGTGATGAGTCAGTTTCTGTCACAAGTAACATATAGTGATGTGAAAAAGTTCTCTTTTGAATTTTTTTTACTTCTGTTTTCAGAGTTTAATCTTTGTTTTTACAACCACCTTATCAATATAGACAAAGTCTTACTTGGAATATCATGATGCTGCTTTCGTGAAAGCAAAAGTGCGAGAGTGAAAAAGTGTCACTTAATTGTGACAGTGGCGCAAATTGGTTCTCATTTTGCATATAATTAGATCATTTCTTTCTGGTTTGCAGAAATATTTCATGCTAGGCAAGGGATGGTTTTAACTGATTACAGGTATCATCTAACCTACTAGGGGATAGATTAGACAAAATGAAAGAATTTGTTATTATGTGTCACAAGAGTGACATTTTACACCTCTCGCTTTAAAATATCAGTTTCTCATAAACCCCTCAAAATATCTGTAAAAGCTCAACAGAACTGAGAGGCCAAATGGAAAACAAACTCAGAAAATCTTGTCAGGTTATTTTCAGCCCATGTTTATTTTTTGGTTGTCTGCATGGCACCTTTTGAGGGTGAGTCATGTACAGGCCAGGGCACATTTTACGCAGTACATGGTACTTCATTCACTTCACTTCTACCATAGAATTATCAACAACATACAGCTGCATATCCTAAGGTCCAAAATCAGGGACAAGCACACAAATAAACACTGAAATGAAAGCAGACATACCGTAGTATTCTTCTCCAAGGTACATGTCATTGATCATTTTGGGGTAGAACTGAATGAGCCGCTTAGCCAAATCAGAGTGAATCTGGGATGCATTAAGCAGACACAGATGCAGAATGGTTTCTCCCACGGTGCCACGTTTGTCCAGATCCCAGCACACATCACGATACTTTCTGTCAGCTGAAAACAGAAGAAAAAGCTAAATACAGTCAACTTAGCTGACCAGGTCAGATTATAGAACAAAAGATGGATTACATATATATATATATATATTACATAACACTTTTCCAAAGGTCATGACACACTGTATCAGTGTAAATTACCTTACTTGTAGTTGTAATATATAAATTTTCTTTTGAAGTTTACCATAAAACATTGCAAAAGGGATTTTTAAAAATCTGAATGAAATAGAACATAATAACAACAAAAATAAATAAATGCAACATGTGTAGTGAAGTAACTAACTGCAATTCCTTTTTTTTTTTGTTGTTGTGGTCATCTGATCACGTGTCTACTTGTACTTGTACTGCAATCAGCCACATCCATCTCTCTGTGCAGTAAACGAATACAGTGGAACATGTTTTGTGCAGTCATTCTTATGGAGAGATAACCTGTCATTTCAGACCATCCTATATAGTTGTCTGTTACCACTTTATTTACATAAAAAGATGGTTACTGACAACAGGCTCTATATGATAATGCCTGGAGGTTCAGCGCAGGCAAAGCCGATGTTTCTCTGTTTTGGTGTTGTTTGCCATTGTTTGTTGTTTTTAACCCATTCATCCCCGACGCACTGCAGCAGGAGATGGATCGACCATGATAATTCAAGGGTTGTGCCAGATTAGCTTGACGCCTGTTGGTGCCAAGCTAATATGGCACTACCCTTGAATTATCATGGTCGATCCATCTCCTGCAACTGGTGCATATTCATTAGATGACGCCTCCAAAATTTGGGAAATACGGCAGTCAGGCTGAATGAGTTAATTCTTGACTGCATGCACACTACCATGTTGTTCTGAGAACCTTGTGCAAAGCCCCCTGGCAATGAAGAAGGATTTCCACTTCCAGTTTGCCCCATGGCATGCTCTGGAGAATTTTCATATAATTTTATATAATTACTATATTAGTTGAAATTTGTAGTTATGAATTGCATGTATAATGGTAAATATTGTGTATCATGCACTCCAGTTAGTCAAAAACATAACACCCATCCACCCCTGCTTTTACTTTTTTAATTTGGCTTATAAAATGCTGATTGAAAAACTGCTGAAACACATGGTAATTTCTACAGCAACTAATGGAAAATTACTTCAATACTTGTACTTACTAAGTGTAGTGCTGGGATAGGACCGTCTGATCCCAATCAATGGTTGCTTTGGTGCCAGGATATGTTTGTTCTCCTACAATTTCTGGACCCCAAACAGCAAGGAACATACATACTCATAAGCACCTGCATCTGCCCCTGAACCTCTATGGCTCTTGCTGCAGATCAGCCCCAGCAGCCTCCTCACAGTGAGCAAGTTTATGTGTAAGAAATGCAATGTGCCTGTATAACAGGCTGTTCCAGTGTTACAGGACATAACCAACAAACCTTTATTGATTATGCTATTTCACTGCCCTAGTCACCACAGACACAAACTGGCACACTGGGTGTCTCACTCTGTATATTACCAGTGTAGCAAAATGCAGGCTGCCTGTGTCTTGTAGCTGCCAATGTTATATCATATATGTCCCTGAACAGCAAAGCCCATGTTAACCCATAATGGCCCCAGTGCCCTACAGCAGGATATGTATGACCATGATAATTTCAAGGTTAGTGCCAGGTTAGCTTGGCGCCTGAAGGCGTCAACTAAACTGGCACTAACCTTGAATTATCATGGCCAGTCCGTCTCCTGTAAGTGGTACATAGTCGTTAGGTAACACCTCCAACATTTGGGAGATGCGGTCGTGGGGTCAAATAGGCTATACAACTATGCTGTTGTTAGCTTGAGGACAGGTAGATTTTCTCTGGATAGATTTGTGCTGATTAGACGTAAATATTGCAAAGTTGACCACCAAATTATAGACTAAAGGCATCACTTTATGTGTATTCGATATCACCACACTCCCCACCACAAGCTGACTGTCGTAATGTATTTCACTATTTGTGGTACGTGAGTTGTTGTCTAAAGCATGCGCGAATTGTGAGTGCGCACTTAAGAGTTATAATTATTATAAGATAAGCGCATTATAAATACCGTAATTATTATTATTCTTGTGCATGCACGTGTGTGACTGTGTGTGTAGGATTGTGTATGTGTGCACATGTATGCACCTTGACTCTGTGTGTGTGTGTGTGTGTGTGTGTGTGTGTGTGTGTGTGTGTGTGTGTGTGTGTGTGTGTGAGTGTAGGTCCACATCCTAGCCTTGGCATATTCGGTAACCAATAAACGTTTATTGATCCTGCCATTTCTGGAACAAGTGCCCTCTACCCATTTGACAGAAGATACTGAGGTCACAGCGGAAATGCTGGGGTGGCGTGGGAAGGCGAAAGCTGCAGCAAGCACAAATGTTTATTGATTTTCCATTTGGGGAGTGAGCTATGGCCTCTGCATTATGGCTGAACCTGGCATGGCACCCTGTGCTCATATATCAAAATTAAAATTATTCTCTTTAGACTGTTGGAAGGATGCAGGGTAGGTTGCAGTGAGGAGCTTTTTGGGCTGAAAACTAAAATGACATGGAGTGGAGAGGGGTTCTCCAAGACTAGTAGAATTTTAACCCTTTTCATCCTAGCTGATAGTTACACCCATGCTTGACATAAATTTGACTGATATAGTTCAGGGTGGTGCCAGATTAGTTTGGCATGTGAGGCGCCAAGCTATTCTGGCACCACCCTTGAACTAAATGGTTGATCTATTTTCTAATCTGTAATATGGCTTTCATAGGACAGTAAGCAATTAAAAAAAAAATCGGCCTCAGGATGAAAATCAACAGTTATAATTAAAAAAAGAAATAGGACAACATGTGGAGAGGGGGGCGGAGTGCTGGGGTGCTTCCACCCCCCACCCACTCACCTTTGTCCAGCCTGACTGACCTGGCTTGTTGTGAAGGTAGTTGTCAGTGGCCATATCAATCATGGCCAAGTCATTGGCCTTTTTCTGCTTGTCTTTGCTCACTTTGATGCTCTTCTCCCGGTCTCTGTTTCTGATCTGCACAAGCTCCGTGATGGGAACCTTCTTCCCCTCGCCACCGTTATAGAGAAACTTCCCCACATCGTTCTTTATCATTTCGTCCAGCTGGCTGTAATTCTTCGTCCATCGCGCGAGTTTTATAAGACGTACAAGCTCCCCGCCATCTCCCAAAGAAACGAGATGATAGAGCCCCTTCGCGGCGGCGTCGCCTTGATTTTTCACGGCAGATGCCACTACCGACGCGTTTCCCATGGTTGATTGTCCTGTCTGCCGTTTCTCTCAGACGTTATAAAATATAGTACATGTCTCCTCCATTGCGAACACACCGCACAATCAGTCGCCTTAAAGAAGTCGTCTGCTCAAATGTATTCAACTTGCTGCGTTCAACATTCACTAAGTGTAGTGTGCTTTCAGCGCCGCCCGCTGCACTAACTTTATTAAGACCCTGCGGGCGAATTTGCAGCTGAACGTTGATCGCATAGCTCCCGAGTGGCGTCAAAATGGCCGCCCATTTCCTTGGTAGCAGGCCAAATCACCTTTGTCTGCGTCAGCACGCGGCCTGGGGTTATCACACAGTCTTAATCCGCGTGAACGAACAAGCGCAGTTGGAACGACCTTGCATTGCGGTGCGGGAAAACCAACCGATTTAAGCGGTCAAGTGAACAGAATATAAACACATAAAAATTAATGCAATGCCGAATACGTGACTTCCATATGGATGAAGCAAAACAAAAAACAACAACAAAACAAACGTCCCCCCTCTCCGCGGCCCCCCCCCCCCCCTCAAAAAATAAATAAATAAATAAATAAATAAATAAATAAAATACAACCTATGGTATCCAGTTAGAGTGAACCTTCTCAAGCTGAAGTAAAAAAAAAAACAACTAAAAAACGAAAGAAAAAAGAATGCAGATAAAGTTATGGCCGCCTAGCCCGCCGGCCGCGGGTTTCCACCTGCCGTGAGCCGCCTGGCGCCACCACTGAGGAGGTCAATAAATTTGGTGCGGCGTTCAGCATCGACTGACAGAGTTAAATAAACATAACCAGTAAGATGTTGACCTCTAAACTTCGTGTAGACTGACTACAGAGACTGATGACTGAGAATCTATGCACTGACGGCGAAGGAGGCTTTACTCAATCCATCGAGTACCTCGCCTCCCGCTGTCCGTTCTGCATGAGGGGCAGTCTCATCGATATCCCGGCTTGGCTTCTTGGCCTGCGGCATCATCTGGAGCGGCCCCGCCTCAGCAGTGCCGAGACAATTTAATATGCGACATGTTTGCTGACGATACAACAATACCGTATACACCAGCTAAAGACATAGTAACCAGTAAAGTAGTGCACGCGGCTACAACAGAGTCCAGGAAGTTTCTGACTGGTGTGGCTCAAACGGCGCCGGCTACATCCATCGAAAACAAAAAAACAAAAAAACATGGTAATTACTACACGCCAGAAACACCAGCTTAAACCGCTTTCTCTCAGCATCTCTCTGAATGACAATGTCAGAACAGATCACCGAGCGGCATAGACTGCCGCTAGGAGTCAGTATTGTGTACGATCAGCTGAAATGGCAGTCTCATATCAACACCGTGTAAACGTGTCAAAAAAAAAAAAAAAAAAAACCCACCTGTACATGCCGTCTAAACTTAAACTCATAACTGATGTTGAAACACGCAAAGTATTCTACAATGCTCACATCAAATCTCACATCATCGACTATGCATCAACAGTGGCCGGTGGGAAGGTTCAAGCGAAGTGCATATGAAGAGGGTAAACTCCCTACACCGTAGAGCTGCCAAATCAATATTTCCGGCTCCCCATCTTTTAACCGATCACAAACTCGCGTCACTGGCCGGCTATGCTCCATATAAAGCACCACTTTCTTTTTAACAAGGGTGTCTTAATGTTTAAGTTGCGCAATCAGTCAAGCCAAGCGTACGTCAACACTTTCCTTCCTGAACGTTTGCCTGAAGTTTCGAGCCCCCCCCCCCTCCCCCCCCCCCATCCGCCCCGGTATTGACCCAGGCTTTTCAAAACTAGCCTGTCCAATGCGGGAAGCTCACTGTGATTCCTTACCGCGTGAAATGAAAAATGCTAATACGCCGTCATCTTTTAAGCTTAGCGTCTTCAAGCAGTTCAAGTCAGTCGAGCTTGTAAATCAACTCTGGCCATGTAGTTCAGGGCTGGATCCAGGGGGGATGGGGGGGGGGGGTGTGCTTTGGTACTACAGCACACCCCCTCCCCCCTCGGCTTAAAAAAAAAATCATTTACTACCAGGCCACAACACGAACTGGCACACTGGGTGTCTCACTCCCTATACTACCTGTGTAGCGAAATGCAGGCTGCCAGTGTCATGTAGCTGCCAATGTTGCATGTCCCTGAAGAGCAAAGCCCATGTTAACCCATTCAGCCCCAGTGTCCTACAGCAGGACACGTATGACCATGATAATTTGAAAGTTAGTGCCAGGTTAGCTTGGCGCCTGAAGGCGCCAAGCTAAACTGGCACTAACCTTGAATTATCATGGCCAGTCTGTCTTCTGTAAGTGGTACATAGTCGTTAGGTCGTAACACCTTCAAAATTTAATGGACCCTGAAAGCACACCCCCACTCCTCCCTCCCGCTATTCGATTTTTTTCGGACCCTGGAAGATCACGCGCCTTTTCTCTCTCTACCCCCCCCCTCCCCTGTCCCCCTCCTCCCCCGCTATTCGATTTTTTTTTACTCTGGAAGCACGCGCCATTCGCTCCTGAACAGTATACAGTTTTTATATTGTCGTTCAAGCCCCCCCCCCCCCCTTCCCCTCCCCTCCTTAAAAAATGATTGATCCAGCGCTGTGGTTGATCACCCATGCGCAACCGTGTGTGTGTGTGTGTGTGTGTGTGTGTGCGTGTGTGAAAGAAATTTCGTGCGTACGTACACACTATGAAATATTTCCTTTCTAGTGCACATAAGTAACCTGTTACTTTGACTGTATGATCGTATTTTGCGTTTTCGTTGTGACAAGTGCTAGTGTCAGGATTGAATCTTCTTGTCCTGCAAAGGATTTTGGGAAAGACAATATACCAAGCAATTTCATGAATATTAATTTACTTGTATAACAAACCAAGGGGAATTACTCAGCGCTGGACAGAACAATTAGATCCCATGCGCTGAGTAATTCCCCTTGGTTTGTTATACAATTCTGCCAGCGCTAGCCTCACCTATCTGGTTTGTGAGTATTAATTTACTTGTTATACAATTATCAGTACATGTGCCAAAGAAGGGGAAACGTTTTGCAGTGGTTACATAAATGTATCCCCAGAGGGATGTAGATGATCCTTTTGTTCTTTACCTGCGTATTTTTCTGTGGGCTGGTCATTGGGTGCCTGATAGGAGGGGGCAGGGGATCTAACTGTTTGTCTGTCCAGCGCTGAGTAATTTCCCATGTGTGGCTTTTTTGTTGTTGTTACATGAACTTACTGTGCTCAGTGATGCTCAAACGTCTGAGTCACAAGTCCTTTAATATCAACCTTGGTGGCCTTTAGACAGGTAAGTGAATGGAAGGTTGATATTCCCTGGGGTCGTGTAACAAGACCCCCGGTCTAAAGGCCACCAAGGTTGATAGTCCTTGGGGTCGTGTAACACGGCCACCAAAGTTGATATTACCTGGGGTCGTTACCTGACACAGTACTAACTGCAAAGCTGCGATCTTTGTACAGTGTAATACTGCTTATTTGTTCAGACAACAAAACTTTGCGACTGGATTAGAAAATGTGAAATGAACACAGCTTAACCCATTCATCCCTGACGCACTACAGCAGGAGATAGGTCGACCATGATAATTGAAGGGTAGTTCCAGATTAGCTTGGCGCCTACTGGCACTACCCTTGAATTATGGTCGATCCATCTCTGCAACAAGTGCATTGTCGTTAGATGACGCCTCCAAAATTTTGGAAATACGTGCGTCGGGTTAAATGAGTTAAATGACGCCTGTGTCAGAGCTTTTGCTCGGGAAAGTTAAGGTATGATAAAAATAAGATAACATAAGAGGTCAAAAGAATCATTGTACCCCGAAGGCCTGAGGGGTACAATGGTTCCTTTGACCTCCCGGAGGCCTACAAGGGTCCGTGCAGCGAACCCCTCCGACCAATAACGTTTTTGTTTTCATTCCTCCACTATTTTCGTAAAAGAAATCAAGAAGACATCTTGCGACCTCCGGATCACGCCAGACAGAACTGACGTCAAAGGAATATACATATATACATAATAGACTTATGACGTAATTCAAAATATGTCATGACGTTGCCGTCTCCAGTACTGAGTGTGCATGTTGTTTCGAACAACACTACGTAACTTTGTAAGTTAGAACGTTTGGCGATCTTTATGGAACAAAACTGGCATCCAAGATGAGCAAAACGTCCGCCATTTTTCGCTACAGGGTTTTTTTTTTTTATATCACGGTCACATGGTACAGTTTGCGCTAAAGTGACTGGTCGTGTGACGTAGGGCGGAGGAAAACAAGATTAGTTGTAATACGAGTTAGGCTTTGCCAGTGGTTTTTGTCGGCTCCACTAGGGTCCGGTCAGGCTCTTGACTCTTACCTCCGACATTGACTCCCCTGACCGGACCCTCGAGCCGACAAGAACCACTGGCACAGACTAACTCGTAGTACAGCGATTGTGTCTTCAACTGTACAAAGTATAAGCGTGAAGTATACCCTTGAAATGACCCCAAAGTTTACGTGTGACTTTGAGATTCAGGCGACGTAAATCTCTGTACTTCTGACTATCAGTCAACAACCTCGCCCGAATTGCACTCGCCTGAAATTTCTCTCTATGGTATTTTGTTTTTAATTTAACACATTTTCAGTCATTCTTTTGTATGAAATTGGTAATATATGCCGAACACATCGCATGCTTATAGTTTTGTTATGTGACCTCCTCCATGCGTATTTATCCAGCTTTTTGTTTCTTCGCCGTTATGATGATAGGGCCTTCGCTTCAGCTGAATTTTTCTGTCGTTGATATTATCTAACTCATCCAATTATTCAGGTATCTTTTGTTTTAAAACGGTATCACAGAACACCTACATATAGTTCTTTTTGGTGTGTACAGCCCCTTAAATTATACATTTATTGGCATATTTTTGTTTAGAGGTTTGACTGAATGACGATTAGGGTATGTTTGTACCGAGAAATGTGATTGGCCACAAATTTATTTTGGGGTGAACGCTTTGCTCAGTTAGTAACGTTGTCATCGTAACGTGTGAGTCTCCTTTTCACATATTACGACGGTAATATTTGACTAGGGGACTCCCATTGCCTTGAGAACGGACGACAAGGGGAAATAATCGAATAGAGCCAGGCAAATGAAAAAAAGTAAATGAAGAAAAGATAGTTTATTGCACAATAAAAACGTGTGAATGTGTCTTAATGTCAGTTACTAAAGACTAAAATAATATCACACAATTATCACACACAGCTAATAATCACAATAAGGATGAAAACATGACATGTAAAACCACAGCAATCATCACAATATCATTAAACGAGTTATTCTGAAGAGGTAAACGAAAATAATCTGGTAATACACTTGGATAATAACAACCATTAAAATCTCTCTCTAAAAAAACACAAAAACCTGGTGTTAAACGTGGCAAACAGTCAAGCCTCACCGATTCAGATAAAAGTTGACTGTACTCTCGCCAATCGCGCTCTCTCCAATCAGTCCAGCTGACCAGAGAGAGCGTGAACAGCCAGAGGGAAAAAAGGTGTTGCGGAATTTGCTGGTTCTGGTACGGATGGGCCTGAACCTACGCCCTGCTGGTAAAAGTTGCAAAAGCTCATTCCCAGGGTGGGTGAAATGACTGGAGATAAGACTTGCTCTACGTAAGAGACGCTGCTGGTACAGCGAGCCCAGGCTAGGAAGATCTCTACCCATGATTTTTGAAGTGGTCTTGACCACCCTGCTCAGTCTGATTTTCTCTTTGGCCGTGATGGAACCATACCAAACCGTGATAGAAAAGGTGCGCCCGCACTCAATCACAGCTCGAATAAAAAAATGCCTCAGAATGTGGACACTGAGACCGAAACTTTTCAAAATCGCAGGAAGAACAAGCCCTGCTGTGCTTTTTTGGTCGATAAGGTGAGTGTTTTCCTCCCAAGTAAGGTTACATGACAGAAACTCAAAGTTCAGGAGGAAACTGTTTCTTTCTAAAGTCCACGATCATCATTTTTGTTTTGCCAGTGTGCAATTCAAGGTTGTTGTTATTACACCAGCTGATTAGAGTCTCAACCTGGTTTCGGTAGGCAGATTCATCAGAGTTTGTAATGCATCCCTCCACAGTGGTGTCATCTGCGAATTTCAGAACTTTAAAACTAGCATGGCATGAAGCACAATCATAGGTAACAGGGGCTTAAGCATTATGGGAGAGAACGCACCCATGAGGCGTGCCCGTGGATAAAATGAGGGTGGATGACACATTTTCACCAAGTTTCACGACAACAGGAAATCGAGGATCTACGAGTACAGTGCCTCTGGAACCTCGATTTGCTGGATCTTCTGGTACAGTTTGGATGGAATAATGGTGTTAAATGCAGAAGTGTTATCAACAAATCAAATACTGGCATAGGTGTTTGGGATTTCAAGGTGTTGTAAAACATTGAACAAACCAAGTGACACCGCATCCTCCACGGAACGTTTTTCGCGATACGCGAATTGAAAACAATGCAGCAGAGGATCGGTAAGTGTTCCCAGAAACCGGAGGACCAGGCGCTCGAGCGTCTTCATGACAACTGAGGTCAGAGCGACCGGTCTATAGTCGTTTAGAGAGGACACTTTGGATCTTTTCGGAACAGGAATGACGGTGGACCTTTTGAAACACTGAGGAACAGTGCACTGAGAGAGAGAGAGACATTAATTTGAAAATGTCCGTGAAGACGCCCGAGAGCTGGTCCGCACAGTTCCTGAGTAAAAGTGGAAAAATGTTGTCTGGACCGGCAGCTTTCCTGTTGTCCAGACGCTGAAACATGTATATGACACCGGCGTCTAGAACAGTGAAAGTACGACTCATCACAGCAGAAGGTGGTGGGGTCGTATTCTTCTTATAAAAAAAAAAGACTATAAAAGTCATTCAGAGTGTCCGGGAGAGACGCATCTGTAACATCAGCAGACGTGGATGCTGGTTTATAGTTTGTGATGTCTTTGCGGCCTTGCCAGATGTCTCTGTGGTTACTAGCTGTGACCTTCTGTCCTAGTCTGTAATGTCTTTGCGGCCTTGCCAGATGTCTCTATGGTTACTAGCTGTGACCTTCTGTTCTAGTCTGATTCCGGCTAACACATTGCAACTGATACTTGCAGCAGCACGAACACACGACGTTAACCCATTCAGCCCCCACGCACTACAGCAGGAGATGGGTCGGCCATGATAATTCAAGGGTAGTGCCAGATCTGGCACTATCCTTGAATTATCATGATCGATCCATCTCCTGCAACAGGTGCATAGTCGTTAGATGACGCCTCCAAAATTTGGAAAATACGAGCGTATGGCTGAATAAGTTAAACCTTGCAAACTGTGTGCAGGTATTAACGCAGTATACGACGTCATTTGGAGTAGAGTGTGTGACGAGGGCGGCGTATCTCAGCAAGTGGGTTGCGTGTAAGGCTGTTGCGAGTTGCTGAGTTTCCCTACTTAGATATATCCAGATAATAAATATCGCACTGATCATTTTCACCAGTGGAGTGTAATAGAAAGGATTTGTCTTTCTTGCTGTATATGATCAACCCATTCAACCCGACGGCCGCATTTCCCAAATTGTGGAGGCGTCATCTAATGACTATGCACCAGTTGCAGGAGACGGATCGACCATGATAATTCAAGGGCAGTGCCAGATTAGCGTGGCGCCGACAGGCGCCAAGCTAATCTGGCACTACCCTTGAATTATCATGGTCGACCCATCTCCTGCTGTAGTGCCTAAGGGCTGAATGGGTTAAAAAAAAATAAAAATCGTCATAATTTTCTGTGACCAGAAAGTGTAAAGACCTCAGAAGCCATTCTTACGTGTTTTCTTATCATAATGAAACCCATAGTGCGTTTGCAATTAGCAAATAATTTAAAGACAGGGAAAATCCTTTGAATATTGTTCATACGAGTCATTCTTTGTTAACGGTGACTGCAGAGGGTCAGTGTTAACTTGACCCATTTTCAGGAAATCGGGAAAGGCCATAATAAATTGAGATGTTTGTTGTATGTTTCACGTATCAAAGCAACCTTGAGGCAATTAGTGCACAATAAATGGTCTTTATTCTTGATTGTTCTCGATTTTAGTACACAAAATGGCTGCCCAAAAGTGGAACGGCAACCCCTCACTTTGTTTACGATCTGTTTTGGTCACTTAGTGTTTCAAACAGCACTCATTATGCCATGTGTTCGTTCCTTATATGTAAATAAAGCTGAAACCACAAAGAAAGCTTAAAAACATCATGCTGTTGTTGCACAGCGCTTCTGTAAAAAAAAAAAAGGGGTAACCTGCATACTGGTGGTGTCACAAAGACGGGTTCGTAAATTGAATTTATTACTTGTGAGTTTAAAATAAGTTGCTTTCAAGAAGTAAAAGCTAATAAAACAATTATATTTTAGAGTGTCGCGTCACATCCGCGACGCAGGTTACCGCAAGTTTTCTTTCGACGATTTCTTGCAAGCAGACGACATTTTGCAAACGTTAGCACAACGCCAGTGGTTTGTGTATCGCACATCAAAACATTGATGACGCTTTGCAGGTTACTTCTGACCAAACGTTTTCGACTCGCTCTGAAAATCGGTTCGAACTGGCTGGGCTTTTTTTTTACATTATCTTGGGGTAAGATGAGTTACAAAACTGTGATAAATGACTAATACACGCGATTAAGGAGAAGAAATTGATTACAGTTCTTTTATTGTGCCCTAGCATGATAATTCGATGAGACTTCAGTGATCTGCGCTCTAGTTTTCAGTCCTATCACGTGTTGTGTAGGTTACTTCGATATGATGTGTTGGACGTTATTGTGATAAACTGAAGTTGTGTTTATTTTCCATTCGGCTTTGATAAACACATTTTGTATCATATTACTGAGGATACAGCATTTCATTGTTTGTTTTGACGACTATTCATCCAAACTCACACGCATGCAGGTTACTTCCGGTTCGTGTAGCATTGGCTGCAGGCTACTGGTGTTCTGAATTTTGACAAATTTCATTGTTTTTGACGATCTTGGTGAGAAATCTCTCGATTTTTTACGGCTCAGCTTTAGTAGATGTTTAAGCTCAGCTTCAAATAGTTCAAACATTGTTTGAAAAGTTTTCGATTTGATTAATTTTTGTCACCTGCACTATGTGTGACATCGGTTTGAGTTTCTTTCAAATTTTCAGTTTCATTAAACTGTCATAACTGTTGACTATGGTCAAAATATTTCTATGTCAATTATTTCAGTTTTCAGATCAAGGACGTCAAAACTGAAGAGAAGGCGGCTCAAGTCAGCTTCCTGAAACAACACGGAGACTTCTTCGCATATCAAGGCATCCCAGATAAATCTTTCTTTTTTTTTTTCTTTTTTTTTTTTGTGAAGAGTTTCAGAGGGTCCTATCAGAGCCTAGATTTGATCACCGTGGACATTTCTATTTCGAAGCATAAATGTTCTGCATAGAAAATTGCTTTGTAAAAAAATTCTTCAGTGGTGTGGTGTTCTGGTAGTAAAGTTCAGAAAATTGACTGTGTTTTTTTATGTGTGTAATTTTGAACTTCTCTTTCCCTTACTTTATTGCCCTAATTTTTTTTATTGATTTTTTTTCCTAAGAACAAAGCCTGCCTTGTGAATATTTAACATCTTTCAAAGAAATTTGTGTCCGATTGGTTAATATTTCCACAAGTGCTGTGACTCTTGAGCATGATTCATGCCGACCATGGCAGCATTCTGATGGCAGGTTTCATTTATAAATAAATATTGCACCTAAATTAAATAATTATGAGTATTATTTCTGTGTGTTAGCATTAAATCACTTTTTGTTATTTATTTTCTGACGGCATCCTAGTTTGGCGTCCCACATCATGCAGGTTACCAGATTACTTTGCATTGTTATTTTTTTTATCATTGAGCTATGCACTATACTTGATCTGACTCATCTCTATACTGAGAATATGTGACAGGATTATTAAAACTTAGTTGTGACAATTAAGTACACCAGAAAAAGTTTTTTTTTATGGTAACCTGCAAATGGCGTCACAGGTTTATGCCGTTCCCACTCACTACATATTGGACTTCAGAATTTCCAAAGTCATATAAATGGAGTGTAATTGGTGTGTTTTAATTGGATACAACATTGGATATCACTCAACTCTTTTCCAGATTTGACAAAATATCATGTCGCGTCACAGTGTGTGCAGGTTACCCTTTTAGCACCCCCCCCCCCCACCCCCCGTTGCCCGAACCATCACAGCTACTGATTTTTGGGTTTTTATTTCAGGTAATTGACAAAATCAAATTCAGAAAATATATATTTAATTAGTCTTACATAAAGTTTTAGAATCTGGCTGATTTTCGACCTCTTAGTCACCATTAGCAAAGATTGACTCGTATGCAAAACGCAAACTTTTTTTTATTGTACCCGACTGATTTTTATTTCTAAAACAGTGTGTACCTGAATGTTCGTCCGGGAAAAATTAGATCAACTTGTGAGCTAATATAAGTTATTGGTCGCAGGGGTTTGCTACACGGACCCTTGTAGGCCTGAGGGAGGTCAAAGGAACCATTGTGCCCCGAAGGCCGAAGGCCTTTGGGGTACAATGGTTCCTTTGACCTCCCGAAGGCCTACAAGGGTCCGTACAGCAAGCCCCTGCTACCAATTACGTATTTCTTTTCATTCCTCCATTTTGTTTTGTAAAAGAAATCAAGAAGACATCTTCTGACCTGGATCACGCCAGACATGACTGACGTCAAAAGGAATATACATTTATACATAATAGACTTATGACGTAATTTAAAATATTTCATGACGTTGCCGTCTCC
The DNA here is from genome assembly GCA_036245525.1 of Semisulcospira habei. Taxonomy (NCBI): domain Eukaryota; kingdom Metazoa; phylum Mollusca; class Gastropoda; family Semisulcospiridae; genus Semisulcospira; species Semisulcospira habei. The sequence goes on from BTPG01000004.1 coordinate 177,779,189, forward strand.
AGTACTGGGCGTGCTTGTTGTTTTGAATAATACTAAGTAACTTTTTACTTTAGAACGTTTTGGTGATCTTTATATAGAACAAAACTCGCATCCAAGATGCACCACAAAGAGAGCTACACGAAGTCCGCCATTTTTCGCTACAAGGGTTTTTGTATCACGGTCACATGGTACGGTTTGCGCTAAAGAGACTGGTCGTGTGACGTAATGATGAAAACAATATTAAGTTATTGGTCGTCGGGGTTAGCTACACGGACCCTTGTAGGCCTAAGGGAGGTCAAAGGAATCTTTGTACCCCAAAGGCCTGAGGGGTACAATGGTTCCTTTGACCTCCCGGAGGCCCATAAAGGTCCGTGCAGCAAGCCCCTGCTACCAATAACGTATTTGTTTTCATTCCTTTACTATTTTCGTAAAGAAATCAAGAAGAAATCTTCCGACCTGGATCGCGCCAGACGTGACTGACGTCAAAGGAATATATGACTTATGACGTAATTTAAAATATTGCATGACGTTGCCGTGTCCAGTAGTGTGCCTGTTGTTTCGAACAACACTAAGTAACTTTGTACTTTAGAACGTTTGGTGATCTTTTATAGAACAAAACTGGCATCCAAGACGCGTCAGAAAGAGAGCTACAAAAAGTCCGCCATTTGTCGCTACACGGGTTTTTGTATCACGGTCACATGGTACGGTTTGCACTGAAAGGACTGGTCGAATGACGTAGGGATGAAAACAATAAGTTTTAAACATAAGTCTATTCCTACAAGTATGCAACACGACGAACGCACATGTAGAAACATGAAAAGTTAGTCGACGCGAAATGTTCGATCACCCTAACTTGAAGGTTCCATAATGACGTAAAAATAAAAAGTACGCAGACTTTAAAGAACAAAAATCAGGCCGGCATCTTGGGAAGGTTGCTTAGAAATTCCAGACACTACGTCATTGTTCCAAATAAAGCGATGTAATCAGACAGTATGCAAGATGCGGACCAATGCGGCTATTCAATGCTGCTTGATTTTTCTGAAAAAAGATCGAAGGCGAAGAGAAACGAAGTTTTCAAAGTGCCTGGACGGTAACGATTCTTCTGTCTGATAATTATGAGACCGGCCTTGACAGGATTTGTGTTTCCTTCGTTACATTTGTGTAGGTGCAGAAAAAAAAAGAAAATCTCACCCTTTCCTGTTGTCATCTCATGCAGCCATTCCCCCCCCCCCCCTCACCTCTCCCCCGCCCTACCCCCTCTACCCCACATACCACGGAAAATATTGCACGGTACAACAAAAGTAATCTTTCAACATTGCATGCTTAGAACATAACACTTATGTTTGCTGCCAATATGACATCAGAAGAACATTTTCTTACGTAACAGATGTATGTGTATCTGACTCGTGTTTTTTTTTTTTTTTTTTTTTTTTTTTTTTTTTTTACCAGTATACTCTCGATACCCCATCTTAAAATAGACACTTGAACATACCTGTTCGAATGCGCGGCGCCCGCGACAATAGGCGTCGATTTTTTTTTTTGATTTTTTTTTTTTTTGATAGGCGTTGCATACTTATTAGTAATAGACTTATGGGTTTCAAAGTACTGAAATGTGCTGAAAATCCTACCGGACTGATCCTGACAAAGGTAAATTACAATAGTACAACGAATGACGTTCATCAGAGAAAATGACGTAGATCCCGTCTTGTCTGTAAGCTGTTTACCATGCACCCCATTTGGCCGACGTCGGCCCGAAGGCTTTTTGCGCATTGGGCAGATGTGAACGTCCTGAGGGGAAACCGTCATATTACGTCCGACACATTTCAGAGGGGAACTAATGGGGTTGCAGAAACTGCAGAAAACCTCTAAGTTTGCTCCTAGTACATGTACTAACGGCCGGGTAGACAGCACATGTACTACCGGCCGGGTAGACAGAAAATGTACTAACGGCCGGGTAGACAGTACATGTACTAACGGCCGTGTAGACAGTACATGTACTAACGGCCGGGTAGACAGCACATGTACTAACGGCCGGGTAGACAGTACATGTACTAACGGCCGGGTAGACAGTACATGTACTAACGGCCGGGTAGACAGTACATATTCTATCTCGTACATTTAGTTTGCTCCTAGTACATGTACTAACGGCCGGATAGACAGTACATGTACTAACGGCCGGGTAGACAGTACATGTACTAACGGCCGGGTAGACAGCACATGTACTAACGGCCGGGTAGACAGTACATTTACTAACGGCCGGGTAGACAGCACATGTACTAACGGCCGGGTAGACAGTACATGTACTAACGGCCGGGTGACAGTACATGTACTAACGGCCGGGTAGACAGCACATGTACTAACAGCCGGGTAGACAGTACATGTACTAACGGCCGGGTAGACAGTACATGTATTAACGGCCGGGTAGACAGTACTAACGGCCGGGTAGACAGTACATGTACTAACGGCCGGGTAGACAGTACATGTACTAACGGCGAGTAGACAGTACATGTACTAACGGCCGGGTAGACAGTACATATTCTATCTCGTACATTTAGTTTGCTCCTAGTACATGTACTAACGGCCGGATAGGCAGTACATGTACTAACGGCTGGGTAGACAGTAGATATTCTATCTCGTACATTTAGTTTGCTCGTAGTACATGTACTAACGGCCGGGTAGACAGCACATGTACTAACGGCCGGGTAGACAGTACATATTCTATCTCGTACATTTAGTTTGCTCGTAGTACATGTACTAACGGCCGGGTAGACAGTACATGTACTATACTAACGGCCGGGTGACAGTACATGTACTAACGGCCGGGTAGACAGCACATATACTAACGGCCGGGTAGACAGTACATGCACTAACGGCCGGGTAGACAGTACATGTATTAACGGCCGGGTAGACAGTACTAACGGCCGGGTAGACAGTACATGTACTAACGGCCGGGTAGACAGTACATGTACTAACGGCGGGTAGACAGTACATGTACTAACGGCCGGGTAGACAGTACATATTCTATCTCGTACATTTAGTTTGCTCCTAGTACATGTACTAACGGCCCGGTAGACAGTACATGTACTAACGGCTGGGTAGACAGTACATATTCTATCTCGTACATTTAGTTTGCTCGTAGTACATGTACTAACGGCCGGGTAGACAGCACATAGTAACGGCCGGGTAGACAGTACATATTCTATCTCGTACATTTAGTTTGCTCGTAGTACATGTACTAACGGCCGGGTAGACAGTACATGTACTAACGGCCGAGTAGACAGCACATATTCTATCTCGTACATTTAGTTTGCTCCTAGTACATGTAATAACGGCCGGGTAAACAGCACATATTCTATCTCGTACATTTAGTCCGGTATAATTGCAAGTAAAACCTTTTTCTCAAGGAAGGGATCAAACCGTTCTTCTCATAGAAGTTATTGTTGAAAACAATTGGTTCACGAGCACTGCAAACGCATTATATACATTAATATATACATGAATATAGCGAAACCGTATTCAGCACAATATTCCAAAATCGTAATCGAAGAATACACTACATATCACCGTCAGCTGGCGAAATCATTGCATTAAACAGGAAATATGTGTCTGTATTCTTATGGGGCACATCCGTCTGCCCCCACAGGACATATCCGCGTAGGGAGCGAACTTGCCGCATGGCACCTATGCGGACGTGCATTTATGTTTGGGGAACCAACTCTTTCTGACACTGGCTACAGCAATAACGTAACATCGCAATTCAATAGCTTACGTATGAGGGCGTCATGGCTAACTGATCTTAATGTCTGACTCGCGTCTTTTATAAGTGTTGTAATTTGATCAATACCAAAACTTTTAAGAAATTACTTCAGAAATCAGACTTTTACAGCTCAGCTCAAAAGCGGGAACTTGGACTTAGCTGTTTGACCAAAACGACTGAATGAATAAGGCTACGTCTCCAAATGAAATCCAACCGTCGGAATTACACCGGGGCCACAACAGCCCCGGTCTTCCTTACTTTGTTCAAACTTAGGCCGTGTAGATTCGGCGGAAATCAAACTTCCGGCTTTTGCACGAGGAACATCTGTATTGCGAGTGCTGAGTTTTTGTCGACGCTAAAATTGATTATCACTATTTAACTCATTCGCGGCCAGCCGCATCCGGATGCGCGGCATAAGCCGCACATCCGGATGCGGCTGGCCGCGAATGAGTTAAGATCTCAACTGAGACTGACGACGAAGGAGTTGTGAAGGTTGTTCCGTGATAAGCATTTGAAAGGCAGACTGCGGCCTTGGCTTCTAAAGTATGCTATTTTGGGGATTCCGTTTCCTGGGCTTTGGTTTTCTCTACTCTGCCGGTTAGCGACATCCACAGTTGTCTGACCTGCTTCTCGATGTATTTTCGGATGTACGGTTCCTCCTTATCGAAAGATATCATCACGCGCGCCACCTGAAAGGCCTCCATCAGAAGGCTGAGGTAGATGCCCGTGAACATGATGGAGAAACAGAAAGTGAAGAAAAAAGTCATTAGCGGACCCATGGCTTTAGAGGGGTCGTTGAATTCGGCAATCTCCACTATGCCGATAGTGCTGCTAAAAAGCGTCATTTGCGAAAAGTACATGGTGGAAAATTCGTACATGTCTGCAATGTAGATGAGGTGCGCGAAACTGGCCATAGAGGTCACGGCCAGGGTTAGTGATATCAAGTAGTTCATCACCTCCATTGTCGCCAAGTTAAACGTCGAGGACATCACCTGGAAGTACGGTGTGAAGCGTATGACGCGGTACAGGCCGATGATGCATAGGAACGCCGAGAAGGCTCTTACATCCTGCAGCCAGTGGCTGAGATTCTCAACGGTGTAGAAACTGGTGACTGCATTAAATTCCCAACCCAATCGTTGTTCTTGTAAGACTCTGGACGTCTCCGCAACACGGCTGAGGTGTAAGGCCACGCCCGTAACATACGTACACAACGTACAGACCTGTAGTGAGGACACACGGCTGTTATTAACCCTTTACTTATGTCAAGACACTTGAGCACTTCAGTGATCTGTCGGAAAGGTCAAGGACACAAAGGTCACACTTGTGAGGTGGATCGGTCATACACGTGAGCCATAAGAGCTTTGCCTTTCTTGGTTCTATTTTTAGTTTGTCCCTCCTCTACATGTGACAGACGACATGTGACAGACGACATGTGACAGACGACATGTGACAGACGACATGTGGCAGACGATTTGTTTTTAACGTTTGCAGTGTAACGTGATTCATCACTGTACTCCGCAGAGCTCTTGTCCGTGACTGCGTGTCTGATAAGCAAAAAAAGCCGTGTTTGGCGTAGTTTGTCAACTTGAGTTCGAGCGTACCAAAAGGCAGTTTATGTTACCTTTCTGGTTTCTCCCACACGAGAAACAAGCATACGTTTCGCGGGACAGTTTGATCGTTCACTTCTCCGACATAACGCGGTTAATATGCACTTTGAACGTTATCAGTAATGTAGCAGGCAAGCGAAGCTAGCCAGAAAAAACTGATCTACAGCGACTTTTCAGCCACGCTTAAAGACTTTTCGGACTGTGAAATGAATATTTAGCATTAAAGAAACTTTGGTGTAATTTGTTAAATTCATTAACATCAACAACGTCGTATGAGAGTTTTAACAGAGCTCAGTTCAGTCCGTAACTTTACTCTTAACACAAGATTGCATGGGTTTGATATCTAATAAGAATTAACTCATTCAGCCCGACGCCCGTCTTTCCCAAATTTTGGGGGCGTCATCTAATGACTATGCACCAGTTGCAGAAGATGGATCGACCATGATAATTCAAGGGCAGTGCCAGATTATCTTGGCGCCGACAGGCGCCAAGCTAATCTGGCAATACCCTTGAATCATCATGGCCCACCCATCTCCAGCTGTAGTGCTTCATGGATGAATGGGTTAAATCATTAATAGCTAACTAATTCTACATTGTAATTATAAACCGGTACAATGCACTACCCCTAAATGAAACTGGAAACCTGCACAATGCAACACATCCAGCTGTAAAGTCTATAACAATGCACCATCCCCACCTGTAAATATAACCCTACACAATGCCCTCGCATGTAACTATAACCTAAATGATCCACCACCTATACCTAGCACCTGCAACTTTTAAACGTAAACAATAATCCAGCCATACCTGCAGCCAGCTCCAGACAGATGTGAAGAAGACCAATGCGCCTTCAGAGCTAGCGGTTTGAATCTCCATCTTAACTGCAAGTAGTGTCAGCACCACAAAGGCCACCTGCACACACACGCACACGCACACACACACACACACACACTTGAAACTTGGGGAAGTGCTTTGTTCAGGGGGTGCCTAAGAGAGCCTCCGAGTTTATTAAAATTGGATATCTCTTTCAAGGGTTAAAAAGACGGTTTATAGAAAGTGATTTGTACTGCATTAAAGTCCGTAATTTTTGTCATATTCACTTGAAAGTTTGGATTTAGTTAGACTGAAGAAAGATATTGGATAAGTTTGTTGGCCAGCTTTGTACCCTTTCAACTTCTTCAGTAAAAATTAATTCTTTTCAGTAAAAAAACAAGATGGGACCCCAGCCCAAAGTTGTTCCTTGTTTCAAGGTTATCCTTCTGATCCATCTCCTTCTACTCTAACCCACTCTCTGATCCACACACACTGGCACACAGAAAGAAAGACAGACACACGGCAATTCCCGTCATTCGTGAGCTCTGTGGTCTGGCGTGGGGTAGCAATAGCTCGCCGTGTTCATTGTGATGACTCGATGTTCTAAATCACTCATCGCAGTACTAACATTTTACATATTAGAGAATCAAACTTGGCAATGTTCTAGCTGATTTTACACCTAGGGCTTACAGGTCACAATTTGACTTAATCTTACCTGAGAGCCGTAGTCCGATCACTTATGGCAGAATCATGCATTATGGGCCGATTGCTCTGAAATTTTGCACAGCACGGCAGTAGCAAATCGTGATAGAAGACAATTCCGCACCTGGGGCATCGAAGATATTGCTTAAAGGGGAACGCCCGACCGTGTTTGAGGTTTCAGTTTGCAAAAAACGTTTACTGGGCTTCAGTATACATACCCACTTAGACATTGACCGCCCTATTGTCCCACCAAATGCTTTCTTTCGTCTGTTCAAAGCGAAATACGCCCACCGGAATCTTGTGGCGGATACGTGACAAGATTGCTTGTGATAGGCGATGGTAGCTGACGTCATAACTATTCTATACGACCTTAGGTCATCTGCACAATTATAACTGATCAGAGACAAGATGGCGGATGAACCAGCGAAGAAATAAAAAAGTATCATCGACTCTCGTCGACGATGACAGACTCGGAATTGAGGAAGAGAGACAAGAGATACCCCTAAGTAGAATTGACATCGGACAAGGGAGTATGGAGATGTGGCAAGGCGTAAAGCAAGAGCTTGGCTTGACCGCCCACCCGGAATTTGTCGCTTTCCTGCTGAATCAGTACGTAATCTACGGTCTTTGTCGATCTTCGTATAGTTCCGCGAGCGCTAGTGATTTTCAGAATTCATGATCTTCAGTAGAATTTATCTCTTACTGATTTCGCAAGATTTTAAACCAGTTTTATCATATAGGTACGAGCTAGTTAGCACATTTTATGCTGCAAATATCTGAAACCTACGGTGCGTGTCAAAGTTGCAGATCGCTGGTCGTAACGTGTTTTTGTCTGTGCGGGCTCTCATTCACTCGATTCAAAGAGGTAGCGTTTCTGCTGCGTTGGTGCATTTGTCGTTTCCAATGATGCTTTCAGTTACGTAGATGTCGATGTGTGAGATGTGAAATTGACTGCAGTGCAGAAAGTGGGTATCAATACCAATGTTCTGTTTCAATGATGTAAGACTGTGTGTGTTTCCCAGGGGTAAGGGATCAAAGGTCAAAATAGGCACAGCGGAAAGGTGCACGCTTTTCGAGATTCAAACAAGCCACGCCCTCGGTGCACGACGCAGCACGATCGTTACTAGTAAACACTAGCAGGTCGAGCGGAACCCGCATTGTGATTTTGACAGCATAGCGAGTATGGAAGGTTTATTCTACTTTCTTGTGAAAAATTACGTCAAAGGGATGCCGGAGAACATCAGTACACGTGTACACTGACATGTGTGTACACCACACCGATGACCTCGTGACCTGCAGTATTGCGATACACTGATAGTCGGCCGGGTTCTGCCTTGTGACGTAGGCTCATAAATATGCATATTAATTCAAAACAAGGCCGATGAAGATGATAAATCCGCGCCTCGGGTACAAAAACAATACACCCTCCAAACGATGACTTTCGACATTTGGCATTGTACTTACACCATAAAGCTCTAAGATAGTACACAAAGGACCCATACGCATACTGTCAGCAGTATCTGTTACAGACAGTTTTCTGACCGTGTTGAGATGCTTGATCATGGGGAAAATAACTTTAATGTTACCATGGCAACCAATATTAACAAGAAATGCAAAGCCCTTATGGCTCACGTGTATGACTGATCCACACATTTCTGACAATAACTAAAGGGATGTCTTCTGCACTTACAAAATCCATGTTTTCTCAAGATTTAATCAGTTTTCACACATTTGTGAAACCCCCGTGACCGTTGACCTTTGCGATGAGTCGACTAAATTAGGATACATAGGAAGGTCTTATCATTAGCTACCTTTGTGCCAAATTTAATTGAAGAGTTTGCAAAAATGTTGATAATAACTACAATTATTGGCATTTATACACATTTTTCGACCTCTTGTGACCCTTGACCTTTTCCGAGGGGTCATCCAACTTAGTATGCATAGAAAGGTTCTACCATCAAATATCTCTGTAGCAAGTTTGAGTTTGATGTTGTGAAAAGTAATTGAGAAAAAAACATTTCTCGTCAAAATATGTCTATATTTTTACCTATTTACTGCGCTCTTGTGACCCTTGACCTTTCCGAGGGGTCATCCAAATTAGCAGGCATAGATAGGTCTACAATCAGGTATCTCTGTAGCAAGTTTGGGTTTGGAGTTGTGAATAGTAATTGAGAAAAAACATTTCTTGTCAAAATATGGCTGTTTTTTTACCTATTCCTGAGCTCTTGTGACCCTTGTTCTTTCCGATGGGTCATCCAAATTAGTATGCATAGCTAGGTCTTACCTTCAGGTATCTCTATAGCAAGTGTGGGTTTGAAATATTATTATTTTATTTATTATTATTTGAGAAAAAAAATCTTTGGTCAAAATATGGCGATTTTGGGCCTATTTCTTGAGCTCTTGTGACTCTTTTGTGAACCTTTCCGAGGGATCAACAAATTAGTATGCATAAAAAGGTCTTACCATCGGGTATCGTTGTACCAAGTTTGGGTTTGAAGTTGTGAATAGTATTTGAGAAAAATAAATTATGTCCAAAAGTAGCTATTTTTGATATATTTCCTGATCCCCTGTGACCTTGACCTTGTGAGAGGTCACTAAATTGATATATTTAGAAAGGTCTTGCTACAAAGTATTCGTGGGCCATATTTGAAGACTGTAGCTTGAATAGTCTCTGAGAAAATGCCAACATAACAGTTTGACACGGACGGTGGACGGACAACGAACGGACGACCACTGGCTTAGAACATAAACTCACTTTTGCTTCCACGTGAGCCACGTTACAATATCCTATGTATACCGATTTTTTTTTGGTGAGAGAAATAACATTTTGCAATCTTTACCATGGATATCAGGACGTCCATCATTCAAATAGAAAACAAAATCAAAATTACTGGTGGGCACTTACTCACCATTGACAGAGAATGCGTTATTAGCTGTTTGTTTAGGGAATAAACAATCGTTTGAGTTGTACTTGTCAAACACATACCCTTCATTGACAGCAGTATTTTTGTGTTACTTAGCAGAAACACAGCTGCCTGTAAGATCAACAAGTTAATTTGTACAGATCGTGTTTTTGCTTTGTACGGTTGCCATGACAACCACATTTAAACCGGAGAAAGATATGTGTATGTATTACTACACTCGAGGGTCAGATTATATGGAAATTGTGATCATGAAAGATCCAAACCATTCTCTGAGCTAACTGAAATTTGCACAAACCATACAGTTTGGTCCTGAACGTTGCCAACTGATGTGTTGCTAATTCCGTTAGACTTCTTGCAGCAGAGCCATTTAATCCGATATTGTTGCTTCTCTGAATGGTCAAATTTACGAAAAATAACTCAGATAGTAATATGTTACGATGAAACGTGCAAACAAAAACACAGACCTTTTAAATGTAGTTTCCATGGCAAGTAGTGTTTTTTATGTCCAGAACCAACTGAAATGATGTTTTACAGGCTGTTTCTAGCATCAAAATACTTGGTCGATTCCAACTACCGCTAGTAAGTAATCTTAACCAGACGGACTGTGATATTTGAAAGCAGCATGTCTAACATGAAGGTCAAGCTCGTGGCCTTTATCTATTAGATAAATGGACACAATCTGCTTCAACAACATTTTTTTAAACCGCCCTTCAAACCTGCTTCCTGGTGGTTCAACTGATTACTGTTGTAATATAAAGAACATGACATGTCATACCAGTGTTTTTTACTTCAAGGTCAAGGTCACAGTGGTTCCTATATTGACTGGATTTTCAGGCAATTTTCTGAAAACTGTTAGACCGATTTAAAACAAACATATCGATTGATATTCTGGAACAAGAACAAGTTTGCAAAAATAGTATAAGTCCTTGACATTGATGTCAAGGTCATCTCCATTCTGTTTCCCGTTGATTTACTTAATGACTCATTTAGACCGGGCAATGGGCAGACGTTCACATCTACATGAGACATAGACGACCCTGCCCTCCACGAGTTCCCTGCTGCTTTGCAGGTTAGGTTTTGGATAACCAAAGGCTAGGGTGCTGACACGGTACCTGATTGGGCGTATGAACTTCATTGATGAAGTCACCTCCCAGGGCGAAGGAGTCCCATGAAGGTCTCATCGGCCACGTGAGCAGGACTAAGGCAAGCCACTAGTTTTGTGGAGTTTCGGTTGTGGTCAACAGCCTGGAGAAGGATAGGCTCCGCCAGGTTCATTTGCCCAAGACACACCACATGCAATTAAACCTTACCTCAATCCATACCGGATCGGTCGTCGCCTGGAACAAGGACCGCGCCTTCTGTCTTGCGCCAGGGCAGAAGTGTTAAGTGTGTTACTGGTGCACCACCAAAACTCCGTGCCAGAAACAACATCAGCATTGGCACTTGGAACGTTAAGAACGCCTGGAAAGGTAGAGGAACTGACACACAAAATGAACAGATACCTTGGACCATCCTAGGACTTTGCAAAGTACGATGGAAGAACCTTGGGGAAACATCAACCCAGGAAACCACAAACTGTACTACAGTGGCAGAGATGACAAACACGAACAGGGTGTCGGATTTCTCGTCCACAAAGACATCGTAAACACTGTCATAAGTTGTCGGCAGGTCTCCAGCAGGTTTATCACCATACGCTTGAGGACAACCCCATTTAATATCACCATTGTACATGTTTACGCTCCAAAAACAAACTATGATGATGAGGAAATAGAAGACTTCTATGACCAACTGCAAGAAGTCCTGGACCAGACCCCCAAGAAAGACATTCTTGTGGTGCAGGGAGACTGGAATGCCAAAATAGGTGAGGTTGCTGTTAAAAACTTGAAAGGCACATGCGGACGCTACTGCAATGCAGAGACCAACGACAGAGGCTTAAGGCTCCTGGAATTTGCCGGAGCAAATGATCATAAGCTGATGAACACGTTTGGCCCACACAAAGCATCCAGAAGGTGGACATGGCACAGCCCGAATGGAGAGCACCATAACCAAATGGACTACATCATGGTGAAGAGACGCTTCCAAACCAGTGTGAACATTGCCAAGACAATAAGTTTTCCAGGAGCAGACAGTGGAAGCGACCTTGACTTAGTAATGAAGACCTTCCGACTCCGCCTGAAGGAAGTCAACAAGCAGGGTCCCACCAGAATCAAGTTCGACCTCGAGAAGCTAAAAGACCCAGAGGTATTGAAAGCCTTCCAGGCAAAGATAGGAAGAAAATTCGCACCACTGTTACTTCTAGGTGCAGAAGACACGGATGTGGACACACTGTTCAACACATTTAACACTGCTGTAACACAAACCGCTAGGGAGATCCTTGGCAAACACCAACAAGCAAAGAAACCTTGGGGTACAGCCGACATCCTTGATCTGTGTGACAAGCGTCGAGAATTAAAGAAAAAGACGTCAGAGGTAGGAGCTAAACAATACAGGGAAATCAACCAGGATATTAAGAAAAGCATGAAAAAGGCAAAGGAGAGGTGGATTGAAAACCAGTGTAAACACGTAGAAGAAAATCTGAACAAAAATAATAGCAAAAATGTATACCAGCTGGTGAAAGACCTGATCAGTGCAAAACAAGGACGTTCCTCTATCATTCAAGATAACGAACGGAACTGTCTTACGGAAGACAAAGACATTCTGAAAAGATGGACATAGTACTGCTCAGATTTGTACAACCACCGAGCTACAGGGGACCCAGGCATACTTGTCACCCCACCAGTGACCAACAGTGACAACTATCCCATCCTCCGAGAAGAAGTAGAGACTGCCGTGAAGTCGCTGAAAAAAAAGGGAAGGCAGCAAGAGCAGACAAGATCCCTGCAGAACTAGTCCAAGAAGGGGGAGAAGACATGATAAGCGCCTTACTAACTATCTGCAATAAGATCTGGCGGTCAGGGGAATGGCACACACCATGGACCTGTTACGTGGTAGAATCGTAGTCGTAGTATAATAACCACACCAGACGCACACACGTAAGGTTCTTTTTAAATAAACCTCATTCAGCTGCAATCCGTCACACGTGGCTTAAGGATGCAGACAATACTGGAGTAACAGTTCCAACAATATTTTAATTCAGCGATGCGATCTCCACACAATGCAAGTCCAAATGCACAAACACTGATACAAAGTCTCTTCTGCAATGTCCACACTGCGACACAAAGTTTCTCATACAGGGTCTCTCACAATGTACACCCTATACGGGCCACGTACCTACGATAAAATGAGGGTCTCTACACTGACAATGCTAGACAATGTACCCACGTGCTTCCCCAGCACCAATCTTTTATAGTACACTAATTTCTAGAATAATCTAGGAAAATCAAACAACTCAACCAATCAAAATAATCTACGCAACTGAAACTCACAAACATCGATAAAACATGAACCCTCTAGAAAACCACAATAGGCTACAAAAATTTGGCTGCTCATTTCAGCCCCAAATCCTTGGTAAAATGACATCTCACAAAAGTATGGTAGGCAGTTCGGAAACTTCGAGAACCTTCACAAAATTTCAATACACACAAGAAAAAGGCTGAACACTTTCACGCGCACAGTAAACAACTTGTGACCAAAAGAGCGGCTCACTCTGATACCGAGTTTCAAAAGGATGCCGACGCTTTGATGTTACACACACGAGGTCACTAGACAGAGCGCGATTTTGCTGTAACTCATCGTAACTTTGTCTATTCTCATCGTAACTACACAGTATAAAAATCGACCGCTTTTCTCCGTGTGACTTCGCTAGAAACTTCCGGAACAAACCTAGCACAATAACAAAACAAATTCCGCTTTACGCGCGAACAACAAAAAAAAAAAAAAAAAATAAAAAAAAAAAAAAAAAAAAAAAAAAAATCCCACCGAAAAGGTACGTGAATCGTAACCATGATAGCTCAAATAAATATCAGATCGTTTCCTACGATTAACACATGTATGCTCTCACAGGACAACACAACCACAATCGTAACAGGACCCAATCACTTATAATAACTCTCCCGAAAAAAGGCAATGCCAGAATTATCGCACAATCAGTCTTATATGCCACCAAAGCAAAGTCATGTTAAAGATCCTACTGAACAGGCTGAAGCCACAGGCAGAGGCATAGCTGAGGAACAGGCAGGCTTCAGACCAGGGCGCAGCACAACTGAGCAGATCTTCAACCTGAGAGTTCTATGTGAGAGGTACATCCTCTATCATGTCTTTGTGGATTTTAAGAAAGCGTTTGACAGGGTGTGGCATGCAGCCCTTTGTTCCACCATGAAGCAAAACAGCATCAATGCCAACCTGATCAAAATAATAGAAAAACTTTACAACAAGGAAATTGGTTTAGGACAGTTGGAGTCAGACAAGGCTGCTTGCTCTCACCTATTCTTTTCAACATCTTCCTGGAAAGAATCATGACGGACGCTCTGAAAGATCATGAAGGAACTGTCAGTATTGGATGCAGAACAATCAAGAACTTGCGCTTTGCGGACGACATTGATGGCCTTCCAGGAACAGGGGAGGAGCTAGCTCAGCTGGTGGTAAATCTGGACAGTACAGCCACTGCGTTTGGGATGGAAATCAACGCGCAGAAGACCAAACTGATGACCAATAACGCCAGTGGCATTGGCACTAAAATCATGGTTGGAGGCCAAAAACTGGAAACAGTTAAGAAATTCAAATACTTAGGAGCCATTGTGACAGATGAGGGATCAAAACCCAGAGATACTGTCCAGGATTGCACAGACAACAACAGTGCTGACAAGACTGAAGACCATATGGAAGGACAGAAACATCACACTCTGCTCCAAGATCAGACTGATGCGCTCCTTAGTCATCTCAGTGTTCTTATATGCCTGTGAGTCATGGACTCTCACAGCAGACCTCGAAAGGAAGATACACGCCACTGAAATGAGATGTTTTCGAAGGCTGCTTGGCATTTCGTACAGAGATCACATCACGAACGAGGAAGTGGGAAGCAGCATCAGGCAAACCATCGGGCCCTATGAAGACCTATTAACCATTGTAAAAAAAAAACTGAAGTGGTATGGGCATGTCACGCGATCAGCAGGGCTTGCCAAGACAATTCTTCAAGGCCCTGTGCAAGGAAGGCAAAGGAGAGAAAGACAGAGAAAATGATGGGAGGACAATATCTCAGAATGGACAGTACTGAAGCTGAGCGACACACTCAGAATGGCAGAAAACAGAGTGAAATAGAGGGAGCTGGTTGACAAGATATCAGTGGTGCCCCAACGGTCGGCAAGACTACGGGATAGATAGATAGACAGAGAGACCGCTTCATTTATGATTGTGCGTGAATTGACTGTTAGTACAAAGTTTAGTTTCAACAAATGTTACGCCTTTTGCCTCGAGGTCAAGGTTGAAGCATGGACAATTTTATTGTTGTATTGTTTATTACAATTTCGAAGGAAAGTTTAAGTCGGTTTTAAACCCAGATTTTATTGATGATGGTTGGGATGAAACTCTATGCTCACGCATAGGGTTCACACAGAGGGTTTTGTATGGTACGGTTTTGTCAGCGGTTTGTCTTGTGACAATTATTCCGTGGGGGCAGGAGGCCACGTGAAATCGTAGGGAAACGTTTTGCACGGGGATTTTATCGAGAGCTCGTCTATCAGAGGTCTAAACACTCAGTACGGGGTAGGCTGTCATTGTGGACGGATGTATGTCAGATACACTAGCCGTATTCCAAGACTCTGAAACCTAGAATTCAGGTATGTGTTTTATATGTATTATTGATGGCTACTGAGTTAAAGATAGTATGCGTTAGTAAGAGGTAATTCGGTTGTGTAGCGTTGACTGGTTTGGTTCAGTTATATGGGTTTGGAATTCGTTGAGGTAACCGGTGTTTTTCCTATGTGGTTATTTACCTACAAGGATAACAAAGGAATGTTAGGTGTATGCCAAGTTGTTATGATTGTAGTACGTGGTTGGTTAAGTATAGTCTTTTTTAATGTATGAAAGAATGTATGGCGAGAGTGTTAGGTTATAGTCTGTTTCAATGTAGTGACAGAGTTACGAAAGTAGTTCGGGTTATGAAGCACGTGTGTGTGTGTGTGTGTGTGTGTGTGTGTGAATGAACGTGTGAGTTATGTGTATCAGCCAGGTTACGCAATGTATCTCATATCATTAAAATATGTGTGTGTTTAGCAAGTGTTATGATTAGGACTTTATTGTACACAGTGCTTGTCGGGAGCGGAGCGACGGAACCCGAGACCTCAGTCAAGAGAGACTACCGCCGAGGGACCAACTGTGAGGTCATCTCTTCACTCAGGGAGTGAGCGACCGGTACCGAGACACCCGTTTAGCAGGGACAACGCTACGGAGCAAGTCCAGAAGACGTCCACGGTACGAGAAACGGGACGACTCGGAAGCCTGCCACAAAAGACTTACACGCCTAGACGTGAAAGGACCGAACGTTACGAAGTGAGGACACCAGTGAAACAGTTTGGATTGTGAGAGACAATTATCTAGCCTGGCGTTTACATTGTGTATGCGGCGTTGATGTGCTTGTAGTGAGAAGGGGTGTTATACATAATTGTGATAGTATTTTCCTTGTTTTATTCTTATAAAAGCCCATAGTAGAAAGAGAGCTAGTGTTGAGTTTTACCGCGTGAATGTGTCCGACTGAGTCGGTGGCGGTGTATGCGTCTGTTGTGCGAGAGTCTGTACGTGCGACTGGGGCAAGTCTGTGTGCGTTACAACGGTGATATGTATTACACATTACATGTTGTCTTTGACAAAGAGAAGCGACACACAGAACGTCTATCAGCGTTTCATGCCCACGCACACCCTCTCATCTTTCTGACAACAGCCAAAAGAGAGCTGTGGCCACGAGGCACACACATACACACACAAACAAAAAAAGAAGAAGAAAAGTACAGACACTCATACTAACCGTGTATGAAGTCCGAGCTGGCTACACAAGAAATCCGACAGTTTTCGAAAATATATTAAATTTTAAAAAAAAGGAATTGAAAAGTGCATTACAAGATGATTGCAACGACCGTGACCCTACATCATAATGACTCATTTCTTGCACTAAACACTTTACAATATAACAAAAAGGCAAAACCCTTATGGCTCACGTGTATGACTGATCACACATGTGACAATGAGTAATGGGATGGCTTCTGCAGCAACAAAATCCATGTTTTCTCAAAATTTAATCAGTTTTCACACATATGTGACCCTTGAACTTTGCGATGAGTCGACTAAATTAGTATACATAGAATGTATTATCAGCAGATACCTTTGTGCCAAATTTGATTGAAAAAGTGCCACAAAATGTTCATAATAATTACAATTCTATTAAAGATTGGCAGTTGCTAAAACATACTACTAAACTGGTATCTTTGTATATGCAAACCAAAAGGGGAAAAAAATGCAAACAAACGCACAAGCAGCAAATTATACAAATAACAGTCTCTGTCTAAAGTAAACGATCAAACAACAAATTCTGTAAATTTATTATGAAATATATTGATTTCCATTAAAAACGCGAAAGTATCTGTAAGTGTACCCTCAAACAAAGAGCCACCCTGAAAGCAAAACAAGAAAAAAAATTATTTGTTGCTTACTTCAGATGTTCAGCCTACTGTCTGAGCTTCCTTCACACAAAAATTGGATGAGTTATTGCCCATGGCTACCTTGGAGAACACAGGGCTTCTTTAGTGGTGAAAATGAGCAAAACTGGACACACACTGTGAAGCATGTTTCCTGTGATGTGTTTTAACACACAAATTGTGTGGATTGCTTATAATGTTATTAACTGCCTCAAATGAAATTTGACTCGAAAAATTAATTAGAGAACCAGAACTTCCGGTGCACATCATTTTCTTAATAAATCTTATTTGATTTAATGTGAATTATTTTCAAACGATTTTGTATGCTCCAGTGACTGACACAGAGATAAAGAACACACCCATATCCATTGATCAGGTAAATATGGACGCTAACCTAAACATAAAGAACTTTTTGATTTTCATGTTTATAGGTCATGTTGATTATTTAGGTGCCTTTGACAAACAAAAAGTAGGTCAAGACCAAACAGGTCGGATTTTCATGCATACGGACCCTAGTGACACTGCACATTGGTTGGCTTTCAGCTGTGTCCTCTGCAGATGCTCCCCATTTCACTTTCAATATCCTGTGATGATAGTGTCACTGATGGCGTCATAAGTCATCGACGTGCGATTTTTAAGACTAAACATTCTATTTGCACACGGCATAACATGGCGCCAAGCTAATCTGACACTGCCCTTAAATTATCATGGTCGATCCATCTCCTGCAACTAGATGACGCCTCCAAAATTGCGGAAATACGGCCGTCGGGCTGAATGAGTTAAACAGTGCAGCCGGAGACGGGAAAGCACCAAGCTGATATCCGAATCTACAAATGTCATTTCCATCTGAAAATTCAAGAGACGTACAAGGATTTGAAATGACCATTCAGCATTCCTTGCCGTTTACACGAGTACTCGACAGAAAAAAGCACTCTGGAAGTGTACCAGAAGTACACTTCTAGAGAAATTTGCGAGTGCGTCTATCTGGGGAGTGGTGTGGCAAACGGTAGGAAATGGCGTCTGACCTCCAATGCAAACTGCACGTAGTTTTGATCGGTGTAGTAGCTTAGTTTATCGCTACTGACATCAATGCGGACGGTGACCTTGCCGGTGGAAGGCAGCTCGAACAGAATGGTGACTACTGACAACAGGTCGCAATCTGGGGTGTAGAGATTGAACTCCACGAACAGGGCCCGAGTCCGTTCATCAAGCCACCCCTCTGTATGCAGCTCCTCCATTAGCGAGCGAGCAGTCTGAACACACGGGTGATAGAGGTATCATCATTTCCGCTTACATCTCACTTACCCAATGCGCAAAACAACATCGGGCCCGACGTCGGCCCGATGGCCTTCTGCGCATTGGGCACTCACTCAGTTGGATTGCACAAATTGTCGAAACTACGTTTAGTGGGGGTGGGGTGGGGGTGGGGGGGGGTGTGTGTTTCTTAACACATAAACCCTGCGTTGAATGTTAGAGAGACAAACTAGTCACCACATAGTGTTGTAAACATGCAATACATATTTTTAAGTGTGGGACCCACTTTCAAAGCATCGTAATTAAACCACAAACATTAATTAACTCATTCTACCCCAGACACACCACAGCAAGATATGGATCGACGATGACAGTTCAAGGGTGATGCCAGGATAGCTTGGCGCCTATGGGCGCCAAGCTATTCTGGCATCACCCTTGAACTAACATCGTCGATATGTGTCCTGCACTGCAATGCAGTCTTCAGAGGACAACGGCAAAATGTGGGGATTTCGGTCTTGGGGCACAGTGAGTTAAACTAATGACATCACAATGTTCTGACTAAAGCGGGCTTCCATTCGCTGCGCTTGCGAATGGAAGTTCCCGACACCGTTGTTATATAGTTAGGTGCCTTAGCAAGTTGTTCACGCTTGATAAAAGCACCAAACTTTCTGCGGTACTTCACCAGGTCATACTCTTTGATTCTGTAAAGGGTGCCCACGCGTTAGGACCTTTTGGGTCGCGTGGCGTGACCGGGCATTTTCTATTTTTAGACGGTAACAAGGTAACACAATCAATGCAAACTCTTCTTTTTTACTTTGAATATTCCCTCTGTGAGATGCCCTCAGCAGCCCGCTCGGCGTTAAACCCAGATAACTAACTTGGTGGAATTTTGGTAATCTAACAGAAAGTAGTTAACTGTACAGACGATTCATTGTCACGACAACAGGGCTAGTGTATACATGTTGTTGATCACGAACTTGTTCTAAAGTAAAAGGTCACGTAACAGGGATAAAACTGCAAATACTGTGCACACACTTCAAGCACGTACATCGCTGCTAACACTGTATGGAAGTACAACATTTCATGTCAACAACACACAACTGAATCTACCAGTTTTCTTTCTGTTTTTGATGACGCGCTTTCCGTTCTTCATGCATATCGTGTTCGTTTCGCCTTCAGCTTCAGCCCGAAGACCGTATTTCCCCGATTTTGGAGGTGTCATCTAAAGACTATGCAGCAGTTGCAGGCGAATGGGTCGACCATGATAATTCAAGGGCAGTGCCAGATTAGCTTGGCGCCTGTCGACGCCAAGCTAATCTGGCACTACCCTTGAATTCTCATGGTCGACCCATCTCCTGCTGTAGGGCTGAATGGGATAAGCAAATTGTGAATTGTGTTGTACTTGCCCTGTTTTGGCGCGTATTCTTTTGTTTTAAAATGTGGACGGGATTTTTCTAAGTTTTCGTCACATTCACATCTATTGAGCGTTGAGCACCGCCAGTCTGCTTACAAGTACACTTGTTCCTGCAGCCGTTTATCAGGCATCCTGCGGGTTCTTCCTCTGACCTAGTGTGATGACCGCCTCCTATTGATCTGGCAACTGACCGGTGACTTTTAGGGATGCGAAAATTTCTATGTTCTTTTTGAGTCGAGTAGGTAGCGTTGTCACCTTCCAGGGATTTTGATGTTTTGGCCAACAATTTTCACTCTCGTGCTCATGCTGTGAGCATGAGTCAGAATTAAAATATTGTCACCATTCGTTGGGAGGATGCATATTATTGATGCTCCATCTAGAACGTTTGTTTTGTATGTGTTTGGAACATGTGCACTGGCTGGTTGTTCAATAGAAATGAGCCCTTCAGACGAGACCTTTAAAATCTTGATGTCTTTGGCTGAAATGTCTGTCTGCAGCGACATATGTTTCGTTCTCTTGAAGTTGCATTGCAGAAAATGTCATTGGTCCTGATACCTTTTCTTGACAACTCAGAATGTCGGATTTCTTTCCCAGAGAGGGCCGGAGTACACTTGTGGTTTTCGTGCATGAAAAAATGCATTTTTCTCCGTTTCTCTGCTCTTTTCCACAATGTACAGCCTCCATAAAAGATCCACGTCACTCCTCAAATGCAAGATAGTTTCAACTTCTTTGATTTGGGCTTTAAAAGTCGTAGGGAGTTCCTCTAGATCGGATCATGTACAGTCTGTTAATACTGACACGTAGAAGTCATTGAACTGTTTCTTTCCGGCTGTTTCGATACTGCGCGCTGTTTGCGCCATAAAATCGATCCGAACATCACCAGTGTCCAAAGTCAGTAGCGACCGGATTGCCTTTTCCTTTCAGCCAGACGTGATTCTTGCCGCCTTAATTTTGTCTGAGGTGACAGGCTTTCTTCGTCGTGCTTACTCCTCTGCAGGGAAACACGTTTTGTGTTTGTTCAGCTGTCTTGCTCGGTCCGGTCCCGACAGCATCCATTGGCGAAACGCTGACGATTCTCAGTTAGTCTGAGGGCACTTCCGGCACCTTTGACCGTTCCCCACCGGGTCTGCCCTAGGGGACCGTGGTGGAGTTTGTCTACTTTTTAGTTCCTAGGGTCACCTTGTCTAACCCCTGCAAGGTGGGTTCTACTCTTTTGGGGGTTTGTATTTCTGTCTTTCTGGTTCATTCATCTGTATTTTTCTTTTGAAATTCTCCCTCCTGTCTGCGCTTCTTGCAGTTCTTTCCTTCATTTAGCGCAGGCACGTCCTGAGAAGGCCTTTGTCGCTTGCGGGACGTAAAGCAATCTATACTCACTCACTCACCTTTGACCGTGTCACTGGACTGCTGATGGCACTGGTTCAGCGACAGGAACAAATCAGTGGGTTGGTTTAGAAGCAGTCCGAATACCATGATGCAGAACTCTTGTTTGTGTAGTTTCCACGCCCAAAGGTTTTGTGTTCTAGATCCATTTTTCGGGAGGACAATGACAATGTATAATGTGGAAATATGTTTCAAAGTGTGCCCGAATGAGGATCATCTCTGGAAGCCTAAGGTTGAGGACTAAATCTCAATTCTGAAATGTCGGGTTCTTGCTGATCATATCCAATAGCCAAACTTCCTTTTCTACGCCAGTCTGCTCGTGAACCATGCTTTTTGCTAATATTTAATAAACAGTCAGTATTCTTTGAAACTTTTTTTTTTAACGGCAATCTCCTTAGACGTTCCCCCAAAAAATTCATGCACAGTGTCTACACAAGCCTGCTGCTGTTCCCGGCTTACAGGTATGATGAGGTCGAATTGCGTGCTGAAAAGGTTCAAAATTATGGAAAACAGATGATACAACCTACCTTTCCCTAGCCCTCTTGTACATAAAATTGCAATATTAAGATGAATGACGTACACCTCACAAAATACAAAGACCACGAGTGTTCTGTTTTGTCTACCATATTGAAAATACGGTAGACTTTGAAATGGGGTGGGCCAAAGCCCGTTCAAAACCTAGTACGCGATAACATAGGCGGGCAGGCGTCACACTGTAAAAGTGTAGTAATAAGAGAAAATTACGTCACGTCTAGCTACGCTAGCATTGCTGTTGAACGCAGATCTAGCACCAAAGCGCCGTACGTGTGTGTGAATGTGTGTGTGTGTGTGTGTGTGTGTGTGTGTGTGTGTGTGTGTGTGTGTGTGTGACAGCGACTAGAGCCCGCTTTTGTGGACGGACAGGCTAAAAACTTTAGGATATTTTGTCTTTAAAAGAATTATCTCGAGATGTCTTTTTTATTTTTTATATTGAGAAAATGACCGTTTGACAAAAACCGGTTGATCCGCGTTAGAGTCCCTAATTTGTCTGATTCGTACTAGATAGTTTGTCTGATTCGTACTAGATAGTTTGTTACCAACGGGTCACTCCGACCGCATCATGTCCATGCGCCTCCCACTGAGACACCAGCAATACGTCACCCTTCTCAGTGTGTACTCCCCAACCCTCCTGGCAGAGCCTGCAGAAAAAGACAAGTTGTACTCTGACCTGCGCAGCCTCCTGCAGAGCACCCCTGCAGACGACAAAGTCATCATCCTTGGCGACTTCAACGCCAGAGTGGGCCAAGACTCGGAAGCCTGGAAAGGAGTCCTCGGCAAGCATGGCGTTGGGAACTGCAATGACAATGGTCGCCTACTGTTGGAGCTCTGTGCAGAGCAGCAACTTGTCATCACCAACACTACTTTCCAGCAAAAGGACAGTCGAAAGACCACCTGGATGCATCCTCGCTCCAAGCACTGGCACCTTATCGACAATGTCCTAGTGCGTCAGAGGGACCGCAGTGACGTCCTCCTCACCAGAGTGATGCCCAGCGCAGAGTGCCACACTGACCACCGCCTTGTTCGCTGCAAACTCAGGCTCCGCCTCAAGCTGAAACCCAAGAAAGGCCCCCCCCCCCCCCCCCAAAGAAAAAGCTTGATGTTGCCAGCCTTCAGCGTGACGACAAGAAAGCTGCCCTTCAGGCCGATTTACAGCGCATGCTCAAAGACAAAGTTGATCCAGCAGACTCCTCCCCTGAAACACTCTGGGAACAACTGAAAACTGCTATTGTAAAATCGTCTGTGGAAGTCTTGGGCTTTGCTAGAAAGAGGAACAAAGACTGGTTTGACGAAAACGACGTAGAGATCCAGGAACTTCTAGCAAAAAAAAAAGAGCCGCCCACCAGGCCCACCTAGCCCAGCCTTCCTGCCCTGTGAAGAAGTCTGCCTTCCGCCTCATCTGCAGCAGTCTCCAGCTCACGCTTAGAGAGCTCCAGAACGAGTGGTGGTCCAGACTCGCACAGAAGACCCAGCTCTGCACTGACAACGGTGACTACAGGGGCTTCTACGAAGCACTGAAAGCAGTGTATGGCCCTAGGCACCTGGTACAAAGTCCCCTGCGAAGCGCTGATGGCAGGCACTCCTCACAGATAATACCTCCATCTTGAACCGCTGGTCAGAATACTTTCAGGACCTCTTCGGCGCTGAGCGCACTGTTCAAGAAACAGTCATCCTCCAAATCCCACACCTTCCACTAAAGGTTGACTTGGACGAACCGCCCACCGCCGAAGAGACCCTCACAGCCATCCACCAGCTCAAGAGTGGCAAAGCAGCAGGCATTGACGGAATCCCGCCAGAGATCTGGAAACATGGAGGCCCAGCACTGCACAACAAGCTCCACGACCTCTTTCTCTGCTGCTGGGGGAAAGGAACACTACCAAAGGATCTCCGTGATGCAGTCACCATCACCCTGTACAAGAACAAAGGAGAGAAGTCTGCCTGCTCTAATTATCGTGGAATTACCCTGCTGTCCATTGCCGGGAAAATTCTCGCAAGGTTGCTCCTGAATCGGCTGGTACCTGCCATCGCTGAAGACCACCTCCCAGAGGGCCAGTGTGGCTTCAGAGCCAACAGGAGTACCACCGACATGGTCTTTGTGCTGAGACAGCTTCAGGAGAAGTGCCGCGAGCAGAACAAAGGGCTGTACGTAACGTTTGTCGACCTAACAAAAGCGTTTGACACTGTGAGCAGGCAAGGTATGTGGCAGATCCTGGAGCGACTAGGTTGTCCCCCAAAGTTCCTCAACATGATCGTCCAGCTCCACGAGGACCAGCAAGGCCAGGTCAGACTAAACAGTGACCTCTCAGAACCATTCCCCATTCGCAACAGCGTGAAGCAAGGCTGCGTGCTGGCACCGACCCTCTTCGCCATCTTCTTCAGCATGATGTTGAAGCAGGCCACAGTGTACCTCGACGATGACGACGCAGTGTACATCAGGTATCGTCTCGATGGCAGCCTGTTCAACCTCAGACGACTGCAGGCCCACACGAAAACCCTAGACCAACTGATTCGTGAACTGCTCTTTGCTGATGACGCTGCCCTCGTTGCACACACAGAGAGAGCCTTGCAGCGCATTACGTCCCGCTTCGCAGATGCCGCCCAGCTCTTTGAACTTGAGGTCAGTCTAAAAAAGACAGAGGTCCTTCATCAGCCGGCACCCAAGGAAGAGCATCGCCCTCCCCACATCACCATCGGCGAGTCCGAACTGAAGTCTGTACACCAGTTTACCTACCTTGTCTGCATCATCACGTCAGACGCCAAGCTGGACAAGGAGTTGGACAACAGGCTGGCAAAAGTGAACAGTGCTTTCGGGCGACTATTCAAGCAGGTGTGGCACAATCAACAGCTGAAAAAAGGCACCAAGATCAGCGTGTACAGAGATGTCGTCCTCACCACCCTGCTGTACGGTTCCGAGTCCTGGGCCTCTACCGCAGCCAACTACGACTCCTCGAACGCTTTCACCAGCGCTGCCTGCGTACCATTCTCAGCATTCACTGGAGTGAACTGGAGTGACTATGTCACCAACGTCGAGGTCCTTGAACAGGCGGAAACTGTGAGCATCGAGGCTTTGCTGCTGCGGACACAGCTTCGCTGGGCGGGGCACGTCTCCAGGATGGAGGATCATCGCCTACCCAAGATCACTCTGTTCGGCGAGCTCGCCACTGGACACCGAGACAGAGGGGCATCAAAGAAGAGATACAAAGAAAATCTCAAGAAGTCACTTAGTGCCTGCCAAATCGACCACCGCCAGTGGTCTTCGCTTGCTGCGGACCGTGACACCTGGCGCTCCACCATTCACAAGGCAGCCGTCTCCTTTGAGGACTCTCGCAGAGCTAACCTTAAGGACAAGCGGCTCAGAAGAAAAAACAGAGTTTTCGTAACTCAGAACCCTGACCAGACCTTCCCCTGCAGCCACTGCGGTCGAACCTGCCTGTCCCGGATTGGCCTCCGCAGCCACGAAAATGCCTGCAGACGACGTGGGCAAGCCCTATAGAATCTTCGTTCGCGAAGTCAAGCCAAGAGAGTTTGTCTGATTCGTACTAGATAGTTTGTCTGATTCGTCCTAGATAGTTTGCTTATAGCCAGATTAAAGGAAGACATTAAACGAGCACGTTAGTCAGCATTGTACCTCTTCAACATTTTGAATGATAATTAATTCATTTTTGAAAATTTTCGAACCACGTTTCATTCCCACCAAAGAGTCAGAAACTTTCCTAAAGAAAATCGCATGTGAGCTCAAATCAATACGTTAGACTTTGGGATGAAATCTCATCTTGTTATGAATATTAATGATTTTTTGGTTACGTTTTCTTTTATGATTGTTGAGTTGTGCAATTTGCGAGATTGTTCTGGAAATCTGTGATAGTATAAACATGATGGGATGAACCATAACCCACAAAGTCTCTTCTATATGAGAGCTGTCCTCACTGTCAAGGGTCACTACCTTTTGTCTTTTACTTGATTCTGATGATGAACTATCTCCTTTTGAAAAAGCCTCGTATATGTGCTAATACGTCATAGTGAACTCTTTAACTCATTCTACCCCATCACCGAAATCCCCAAATGTTGCCGTTGTCCTCTGAAGACTGCATTGCAGTGCAGGACACAGATCGACCATGATAGTTCAAGGGTGATGCCAGAATAGCTTGGCGCCCATAGGCGCCAAAATTCTGGCATCACCCTTGAACTATCATGGTCGATCCTTATCTTGCTGTGGTGTGTCTGGGGTAGAGTGAGTTAAGGGGCGCGCGCAGTGCATGCGCGTCATTGGTTTGTCAAACGTCATTTGTCATGACGCTTCAAGACTTGGGAAAATGGTGACAAAACTAGAGTTTCACGGTACAATTTCAGTCTTGCTATAATCTGTGTGAAATCAGGTTGACTTTACCTAGCTACATGCTATACTAAGTACACCTGCATGCTCATCTGAAAGCGCGTTGATGTGTGTGTGTATGCGTGTGTGCGTGCGTGCATGCGCGCGCTCCAAACATCCTCAAGAGGCATAGATGTTCATGCGCGCTCCGGGCACATGAGGATCTATGCCTCTTGGAGATGCACGCATATGTGAGAGATACAGCGAGCGAGAGAGAGAATTACATCATATTTTGCGTATGTCTGCGTGGTGACGGATTTGCCTTTTTTACGTCAACGTCACTGTCTGACTTTATCCAGATGTCAAGGTTTTTCAGTTTTATTTTTTTTTCTGAAAAGAACTATTTTTTACTGAAGAAGTTGAAAGGGTGCAAAGCTGGCTAACGAACTCATCCAATGTTTTACTCCAAACTAGCTATATCGGGTCACCTGAATGCTCTTCTGAAAGCGTGACGATGTGTGTGTGTGTGTGTGTGTGTGTGTGTGTGTGTGTGTGCGCGCGCGCGCGTGTTAATGCGTGCATGCACGCGCGCTCCAAACATCTCCAAGAGACATAGATCCTCATGCGCTGTCCTGGCGCATACAGATCTATGCCTCTTGGAAATGCGCGCATGTCTGTGTGTGTGTGTGTGTGTGTGTGTGTGTGTGTGTGTGTGTGTGTGTGTGTACTGAGAGAGAGAGAGAGAGAGAGAGAGAGAGAGAGAGAGAGAGAGAGAGAGAGAGAGAGAGAGAGAGAGAGAGAGAGAGAGAGAGAGAGAGAGAGAATCAATGAATCTTTATTTTACAACAGTGAAGATATTAACACAGTCAGTGACTATATCATTTTTCGTACCTGCCGTTGCTAAAACTACGACTAATTAAGTACAAAATATACATAAAACAGGGACATCAAAGCACAGTGATACAAAATATACAGTCCACTAAAAACAAACACACACATGCACGCACAACCGCACACACGCGCGCGCGTGCACACACACATACACACACACACATGCATACATACACACATACATACACGCGCACATACACATGATAGTTAGAATATACACGTACATTCGTGTGTCTACGTCTAACTAGATATTGTGATTTGAGTGATATCAGGTATCTATAGACTTGTCTTGAAACGAGATAATGTCGGAGTGGCTTTAACGTCATGTGGGAGTATGTTCCACAGTGTGGAACCCGCAAATGACAAAGTGGATTTAAATAAATCTATTCGGGGTTTTGGACAATATAAAGACCCCTCATATTCCCATAGCAGGAATCTGATTTTTTAAACAGATCTATTTGATATTCTGGAGCGCTATGGTTCCACACTTTAAACATCAGTACCCCAATGTTAAATTTAAAGTGATTTTGAAGGGGTAGGAATTCAGCTTTATTGAGTTTCTCCTCGGTTGTCAAGTGCGGGTCGGGAAGAATTAATTTTGCCATTGTCCTATGTAGAGAATTTAATCTTTTTAAGTGGACATCACTGCAACAATCCCACACCGTCGATGAGTAGTTTATATTTGACATGATGTGCGCATTACTGAACAATTTTATGGTTTCACTATCTATGTAATACTTTAATTTCGATAACATAAAGACATTTCTAGAGACCGTTTTACAGACAGTGTCAATGTGCATCTGCCACCTCAGCTGATTATCAATTGTGACCCCCAATACTGACGATGTTTGGCTATCTGTTCTATGATGTCGTCGCCGAGTGATAGATTAAGCTTTAATGGTTTCAACTGGTGCTTTTGGCGTGTTGCAATAATCATAGATTTTGTTTTAGTAGGATGCAGAATCGTTGAGTTGACTTTACACCATGCTGATATATCGTCGAGACTTTGTTGAAGGCCGTTTTCAACTACACGTATGTCTTTGTTAGCTGTGTGGATTGAGGTATCATCGGCGAACATATCACACTGTGTTGCTTCATAGGTTAGACTTATAGGTAGGTCATGACAACAGACCATGTGCTACAGACCTGCCCCATGTTCACATCCCTCAGACGAAGACAATGGCCGGAAGAGACAGAGGTGTCCCGCAAGCTGTCAGAGACAGAGGTGTCCCGCAAGGCCTGGACAACCTGCGGCGCACGGCAGCATTTATAGAGGGGACCGGGCTGTCCATATGAGAGTGTTCGAGGAAGAAGCAACTCAAAACATTCCAGAGGTATAATGCTGGTTAACGAACTCATGCAACATCTCCCTTCTATCTAGCTGTATGAAAAATATCTAGTAAAAATAAAAAAAAGTACGGACTCCAGTGTGAATCAAACGGTTTTTGTGAAACGGCCATTTTCTCGCTAATGAGCATTTGAATTAAAAAAAATAATAAAAATAAAGTCTCCAGACTATTCTTTTAGGGACAATATCATACAATTTCAAGCTTGTCCGTCCTCAAACGCGGGCTCATGTCGCTGTCACACACACACACACACACACACACACACACACACACACACACACACACACACACACACACACACACATGCGGCGCTTTGGCGCCAAAAAGACGTTCTCTAGCAAGGTTTGCGTAGTTAGATGTGACGTCATTTTTTTCTTGTTATGTCTTTGCCATAATTTCTGCCCCGCACGCTAAAAACGTCATGTGCATCCTCCGGAATGCGCTCCGACCAGGTATATTTCAAAGGCTACCGTATTTTTAATACGGCAGACAAAAAGGGTGTTATGTGCATGCATTGTATAAAAAGACAGTGTATCAACGTGTGCATTTGTGCTAAGCGTGCATCTTGAGAATAAAGTATTGTTGGATCTGTTACTCCAGTGTGGTCTACAACCTTGTGACGCGTGTGACGAGTTGCAACTGAGTGAGGGTTTTCAACAAGAATCCTACGTGAGTGTGTCTGGTGTGATTGCATCATACTACGGCGACTACCACGTAAAATATTGGCACCTCTGACGGGACTTTATCAGTTGGCTCAGTGGAAAGGGTAGCCGGAGACAGCAGCCAGCAGAGAAACACAGAGATGGCGACATCGAAAATGGAGACATTCCTTAAACCTGAGAAGGAATGATGACTGGAGGGAGCTCAAATCCTGGAGTTTGTAAAGGAGAGAGAAAAGGAGAGACTGGTGAGAGAAGAAAAGAGATTGAAGAGAAAAGAACGAGCCAAAGAGCGCGAGATCAAGAAACTCGAAAGCCGGAGAGGCAGAGAAACAGCGAGAAGAGGCAGATAAACAGGGAAAAGAGACAGAGAGGCAGCGACAACACGAGTTTCAGCTAAAGAGGATGGAGTTAGAGGCACAGGGCCAGAAGATAGCTGAAGCAGCAACCTTAGCCAGCAGAGACCAAACAGCCCGTGCGCCAAAACTACCTCCTTATGCAGAAAGTACAGACAAAATGAACTCTTACCTGGGGCGATTCGCGCACTTCGCAAGCAGCAACAACTGGAATCCGGAGACTTGGGCCACCAAACTCCGCGCACTTTTGACCTGCAAAGCGCTCGAGTTCTACACCCGCCTGCCAAGAGAAGAAGCCGAGGATTATGTGCAGTTCAGAGCCGCCCTGCTGAGACAGTTCGACTTCACTGAAGAGGGTTACAGACGACGATTCCAGAATTGCAAGCCTGAGGAAGGAGAAACACCCGGCCTATTCATAGTGAGACTCAGGACCTACCTGGAGAAATGGATAGAGCTGGCTGGCTTGAAGAAGGAGTATAAGGACCTGAGTTGTGTAATTTGCGGGACTGTTCTGGAAATCTGTAATAGTATAAAAGAGGGTGTTAGGAAGTGTGTGCATGCATGTATAGGAGACAGTGTATCAACGTGTAGATGCATTTGTGTTAAGAGTGCATCGTGAGAATAAAGTACTGTTGGAACTGTTAGTCCAGTGTGGTCTGAGTTGCAACTGAGTGAGGTTTTTCTACATGAACCCTACGTGAGTGTGTCTGGTGTGATTGTACCATACTACGACTACGACTATCACGTAACCGTATCATGCTTCGCTGGAAAAACATCGCTTGTGTTTGGATAGGGTACGAAGACAGAATGTGAAGTGTAGCGGACAAATCTTCAAGTCACAGACGTTGTCATTTGCTTTGATATGGACTTGGATGGAGACAGTTGAAGGTTTTGTCGTCTTCCTGTACGGCAAACCAAACCAACTTGTAAAGCAGCAAGACAGGCTCTATTTGCCAGACAGTATGGATATATATAGGAGCCATACCACCGATGGCGGATGCACCGAATTTACTCGATGTCCACGCAACGAATCAAGAGGGACACACGTGGGGACATTGCTCGCAGAAAACGCTGCACCTGCCAATTCCTCTGGGTTAGTTAGTTATTGGGGTTTAACGCCGAGCAGGCTTAACCCATTCAGCTCTGACGCACTACAGCAGAAGATGGGTGGACCGTGATAATTCAAGGGTATTGCCAGATTAGCTTGGCGCCCGTTATGGCACTGACAGGATGTATAGGCTCGTCATGCATCTGGGTGGTTTGGTGCGTGCGAGGATGCCGCGTACCTTATGATCTACTGGTAGTGGGACGACATATCCACCACCATCGTAATCACCAGTGCCCCCTCTGGTCGTTGACCTTCCTTCCCCAAAGCCAGACTGGTATATCCACGCATTTGACGGCACAAATTGCGCCACAGTGAACGACTCCTTTTCCCAGCCTATATCGTAGGACTCTGTCTCGTAGTCGAGCAAAGGTGTCTGCAGACAGCTCTTTCCGGATGGCAGCAGAGCGAACGTGTATCGCAGCGAATCCTCACAGTAATCTGTAGGCGGGTGATAACAATACTGATGAATACTTGCTACAGCGCCTAACCTCCCAAGCACTTTACAAATGATGTTTTACGCACAGACAGGGTGTTTAACCCATTCAGCCCAACGCGCATATTTCCCCAATTTTGGAGGCGTCATCTAACGACTATGCACCTGTTGCAGGAGATGGATCGACCATGATAATTCAAGGGTAGTGCCAGATTAGCTTGGCGCCTGTCGGCGCCAAGCTAATCTGGCACTACCCTAGAATTATCATGGTCGAATCGTCTCCTGCTGTAGCGCGTCAGGGCTGAATGGGTTAAAACGTACTCGTGTTAATAATAATGTTTATTACAAAAATGTGATAAATTGTGTGGCAGCTGCCTATCATGAGCTCACTGCTGTGCTGCGCCTTTCTGTCACACCTAGGACCGTGTAAGCTGACGTCAGCATGCCTTATGGGACATTGTTCCCTCGCATTACACAGCAACAATGTAATATAAATATAACGGTTAACTCATTCGCGGCCAGCAGCATCCGGATGCGGCTGACCGCGAATGAGTTAAACAATGCTGCCATGTGTTGGCACAAGACAGTCCGTCCATTGTGTGAAAGGGAGATTGTTGATAGTGATACAATTGAAATTGCGTTTCTTGTGGCCACTGTCTTTTGCCTTCACATGGCAAACCGTTAACTCATTCGAGACGTGCCGCCTCCGGATACGAGGCTTAGACGGCACGAACGGACGGTGGATCTTGGTCTTAAAAGACTACAGTTTACAATAACAAGCCGACAGAAAAATTCACTTCCCCATCTGTGTCATCCTAAAGGACTGCAGTCTACACTACAATACATGTGTCATTCTATGGGACCACAGTCTACGCTACAATATCTGTGTCACGCTGGGGGACTGCAGTCTACACTACAATACGTGTGTCACGCTGGGGGACTGCAGTCTACACTACAATATATGTCATGCTGGGGGACCGCAGTCTGCACTACAATACGTGTGTCACGCTGGGGGACTGCAGTCTGCACTACAATATGTGTGTCATGCTGGAGGACTGCAGTCTACACTACAATATATGTGTCATGCTAAAGGACTGCAGTCTGCACTACAATATCTGTGTCATGCTGGAGGACTGCAGTCTACACTACAATATCTGTGTCATGCTGGGGGACTGCAGTCTACACTACGTGTGTCATGCTGGGGGACCGCAGTCTGCACTACAATATGTGTGTCATGCTGGAGGACTGCAGTCTACACTACAATATCTGTGTCATGCTAAAGGACCGCAGTCTGCACTACAATATCTGTGTCATGCTAAAGGACCGCAGTGTACACTACAATATCTGTGTCATGCTAAAAGACTGCATTCTGCACTACAATATATGTGTCATGCGGGAGGACTGCAATCTACACTACAATATCTGTGTCATGCTGGAGGACTGCAGTCTACACTACAATATCTGTGTCATGCTGGAGGACTGCAGTCTACACTATAATATCTGTGTCATGCTAAAGGACCGCAGTCTACACTACAATATCTGTGTCATGCTGGAGGACTGCAGTCTACACTACATTATCTGTGTCATGCTGGAGGACTGCAGTCTACACTACAATATCTGTGTCATGCTGGAGGACCGCAGTCTACACTACAATATCTGTGACATGAAAGCATGAAAAAGGCAAACAATAAGTGGATTGAAGATCAGTGTAAACACGTAAACGAAAATCTGAACAAAAATAATAGCAAAAAAGCATACCAGCTGGTGAAAGATCTAACCAGTGTAAAACAAGGACGTTCCTCGATCATTCAAGATAGTGAAGGGAACTGTCTTAGGGAAGACCAAGACATACTGAAGAGATGGACAAAGTACTGCTCGGATTTATACAACCACCGAGCTGCAGGGGTCCCAGGCATACTTGTTAACCCACCAGTGACCAACAATGGCAACTATCCCATCCTCCGAGAAGAAGTAGAGGCTGCAGTGAAGTCGCTGAAAAAAAAGGGAAGGCAGCAGAAGCAGACAACATCCCTGCACAGCTAGTCCAAGAAGGGGGAGAAGACATGATAAGCGCCATTCTAACAATCTGCAATAAGATCTGGCAGTCAGGGGATTGGCCCACACCATGGACCCAATCACTTATAATAACTCTCCCCAAAAAAGGCAACTTACATCAATGCCAGAATTATCGCACGATCAGTCTTATATGCCACCCAAGCAAAGTCATGTTAAAGATCCTACTGAACAGGCTGAAGCCACAGGCAGAGGAAATCATAGCTGAGGAACAGGCAGGCTACAGACCAGGGCGCAGCACAACTGAGCAGATCTTCAACCTGAGAGTTCTATGTGAGAGATACCTCCAGCACCAACAGGACCTCTATCATGTCTTTGTGGATTTTAAGAAAGCGTTTGACAGGGTGTGGCATGCAGCCCTTTGGTCCACCATGAAGCTATACAACATCAATGCCAACCTGATCAAAGTCAAAGCAAACCTTTACAACAAGGCCACTAGCGCAGTCTGCTTCAAAGGCAAAAAAGGAAACTGGTTTAAGACTACAGTCGGAGTCAGACAAGGCTGCTTGCTCTCACCTACTCTTTTCAACATCTTCCTGGAAAGAATCATGACAGACGCTTTGAAAGATCATGAAGGAACTGTCAGTATTGGAGGCATAACAATCACGAACTTGCGCTTTGCAGACGACATTGATGGCCTTGCAGGAACAGAGAAGGAGCTAGCTCAGCTGGTGGAAAAGCTGGACAGTACAGCCATTGGTTATGGGATGGAAATCAGTGCAGATAAGACCAAAATCATGACAAATAACACCAGTGGCATTGGCACTGACGTCATGACTGGAAGCCAAAAACTGGAAACAGTTAATAAATTCAAATACTTAGGAACTATTGTGACAGATGAGGGATCAAAACCAGAAATACTGTCCAGGATTGCGCAGACAACAACAGCACTGACAAGATTGAAGACCATATGGAAGGACAGAAACATCACGCTCTGCTCCAAGATCAGACTGATGCGCTCCTTAGTCATCTCAGTGTTCTTGTATGCCTGTGAGTTATGGACCCTCACAGCAGACCTTGAAAGGAGGATACAAGCCATTGAAATGAGATGTTTTCGAAGGCTGCTTGGCATTTCATACAGAAATCACATCAAGAACGAGGAAGTGGGAAGCAGAATCAGGCAAGCCATCGGGCCCTATGAAGACCTATAAGCCATTATGAAAAAGGCAGTATGTGGTATGGGCATGTCACGCGTTCAGCAGGGCTTGCCAAAACAATCCTGCAAGGCACTGTGCAAGCAGGACGAAGGAGAGGAAGACAGAGGAAAAGATGGGCAGACAATATCTCAGAGTAGACAGGACTGAGGCTGGGCGATACGATAAGAATGGCTGAAAACAGAGAGGAATGGAGGGAGCTGGTTGCCAAGTCATCAGTGGTGCCCCAACGGTCGGCAAGACTACGGGATATAGATAGATAGATATAGATAGATCTGTGACATGCTAAAGGACTGCAGTCTACACTACAATATCTGTGTCATGCTAAAGGACCGCAGTCTACACTACAATATCTGTGTCATGCTAAAGGACTGCAGTCTACACTACAATATATGTGTCATGCTAGAGGACTGCAGTCTACACAACAATATCTGTGTCAAGCTAAAGGACCGCAGTCTACACTACAATATCTGTGTCATGCTGGAGGACCGCAGTCTACACTACAATATCTGTGTCAAGCTAAGGATTACAGTCTACACTACAATATCTGTGTCAAGCTAAAGGACCGCAGTCTACACTACAATATCTGTGTCATGCTGGGGGACTGCAGTCTACACTACAATATATGTGTCATGCTGGGGGACTGCAGTCTACACTACAATATCTGTGTCAAGCTAAAGGACCGCAGTCTACACTACAATATCTGTGTCATGCTGGGGGACTGCAGTCTACACTACAATATATGTGTCATGCTGGAGGACCGCAGTCTACACTACAATATCTGTGTCAAGCTAAAGGACCGCAGTCTACACTACAATATCTGTGTCAATGTAAAGGACCGCAGTCTACACTACAATATCTGTTTCATGCTAAAGGACCGGAGTCTACACTACAATATCTGTGACATGTCGAGGGACCGCAATCTACACTACAATATCTGTCATGCTGAGGGACCGCAGTCTACTCTACAATATCTGTGACATGTCGAGGGACCGCAATCTACACTACAATATCTGTCATGCTGAGGGACCGCAGTCTACACTACAATATCTGTCATGCTGAGGGACGGCAGTTTACGCTACAAAAACAGAGGGAGAGAATCTTCCGTACCGTTTGCTGGTGTACTCACCGGACATACCATCGGGAAGTACACCACAAGTACACTTCTCTTCAAAAGAGGCACAGTCGACGACGCTAAACTCATTCATCCCGACGGCCGTATTTCCCAAATTTCGGAGGTGTCATCTAATGACTATGCACCAGTTGCAGGATATAGATCGACCATGGTAATTCAAGGGCAGCGCCAGATTAGCTTGGCGCCGACAGGCGCCAAGCTAATCTGGCACTACCCTTAAATTATCATGGTCGACCCATCTCCTGCTGCAGTGCGTCAGGGTTGAATGGGTTAAGTCGAACCTGCAGGGAATATTTTGAGGTTGACTTACCCGTCGTTCGACTTATGGGTATGACATACGGATATGTCGATTTTTTCACAGAGTCGTTAGACTTAAGCGTTGTTCTTCTACAGACTAAAAGTTCAGACAGAAGCACGTCAGAATTTACTGACACCTGATATGAACCTCTCCGATGCCGGGGAAAGAGACTGAGACGGACGGACAGATAGACAGACAGACACCGTAATACGCGGAACTTTCCCGGCGACTTCTGTAAGCAGCTCTGATTCACGACGTTATTTCCCCCTGTGGCAATTTTCTCAAATCCATGACTCTAGACATTTACACCCAAAATGAACTAAATTTTGGACTTGAAGTTGAACAAGTTCATTACATGTGGATGGGAATGTAATCTGTATTCCATCTTTTTTCACCCTAGTAAAGTCAGACGCACCTTCTTTCCAAACAATTTGATATTACTGAAATGAGTACATTCTTATTTCTGTACCATCAGTAATGATCAACAAAGAAAGAAGAGAGAATACGCGTAACACGGACCGACCGACTCAGTTTGTGGTTATTGTCCTCAGTTCCTTACCATTGTTATGATGTTTGGCTGTAAACATAATTGATGCTGACCTTTGCCTTCAAAGTTAGCCTGGCGAGTCTGGCGTAGTCGGGGAAAGCCCAGGAACACGTGCAGCGTCTCAGTGGACTTAGCAGCAGGAAGCAAGCCTGCAGTCTTACTTCCAACGTACCCCAAGTACAGGTCCTTCAACAGCTGGTCTTGAGTGTACTGGCGCAGCTCCTCACGTGTGTTAACCTACGAGATAGGAAATACAAACAGGAATGGCAAAGTCCTAATTCCTCATGTGCATAAGTTCTTACCTGGAGTGGCATTGGCTTTAGACATACGTCAAACAAATGGACAAAGGGTGTAAGTGATTTTACATAATAACAATGGAGAAGGGTGTAAAGTGATTTTACATAATAACAATGGACAAGGGTGTAAGTGATTTTACATAATAACAATGGACAAGGGTGTAAGTGATTTTACATAACAATGGAGAAGGGTGTAAGTGATTTTACATAATAACAATGGACAAGGGTGTAAGTGATTTTACATAATAACAATGGACAAGGGTGTAAGTGATTTTACATAATAACAATGGACATGAGACGATTCAGCAGGAAAAGGGGGTTGGGGGTTGGGGGTTGGGGGGGGGGGGGGTGGGGGTGGAGAGAGAGAAATAAAATGAAATGAAACTTTATTTTTCAAGGATAAATGATTAGGTACCTTCAATGACCTTTTTTTCAATCATGTCCTTGCTAAGCTATAGCACGCACGTAAACACATTTACACATAATTTTATATATAAAAGTATACATAATAGTGAAAAGTACAGGCAACAATAATTCCATTTCAAATAATCAATGCTCACATTACACCACACACACACACACACACACACACACACACACACACACACACACACACACAGATATACACTGGTATACACTGGTATATATATATATATATATATATATATATATATATATATATATATATATATATATATATATATATATATATATATATATATATATATATATATATATATATACCAGTCCGCACACACAGACACACACACACGTGCTGATTTCTACCAGTACACACGCACACACACACACACACGTGCTGATTTCTACCAGTACACACACACACACATACACACACACACTGACACCAAGCTAAACATCGAACATTAACATTGAAAAGTTATGAATTTATGTGCTGCACTTACAAATATGCTAGAACATATTAGAACACATAAAGCTGAGGTTTCAAAACAAAACAAATGACAAAGAACACCTCAGCAAGTTTAAAGTAGTATGATACATGAATATGAATAAGGAAATTCTTCTGCAGTCAATGACGGTATGTGAAAGATAAATATGAACAATATGCTTTCACATGTTTTTAATAAATTTATGCAGTTGGTTCTTGAAAGCGGACCTTGGTACTGCCAGATTGTTCTCTTATGTTCGACTAGATCTGCGGGCAAGTGCGAACAAATTATAGAGCTAGGCTGGTGAGTCTGAGAAGGTGATTTTGCGGATGAGTACCAACTTATTATAAATGAACTGCTTGTCAAGTGGCAGGAGAGAGAGAGAGAGAGAGAGAGAGAGAGAGAGAGAGAGAGAGAGAGAGAGAGAGAGAGAGAGAGAGAGAGAGAGAGAGAGAGAGAACGAAATGCAGAAAATATTTTAAGAGAATAAAATCAAGAGAATTTATTAAATATTTTTTTCACATAAGCAAAAATCACAAGATTTTTTAAGTTTGTTTGACTTGTGGAAGGCTGGAAAGTAGCATATATATTTTAATTTAAAACCAGAAAGTCAAAGCCACTATGGCTCACGTAAATGACCTATTTACATATGTGTGACCTTAGTGACAATAAGTAAAGGGCTGACTTTTCCACCAGCAAAATCCACGTTTTCTGAAAATGTAAGCATTTTTCACACATCTGTCAACTCCCTTGACCCTTGACCTTTGCGATGAGTCGACTAAATTTGTATGCGTAGGAAGGTTTTATCATCAGCTACCTTTGTGCCAAATTTGATTGAAAATTTTGCAAAAATGTTGACAATACCTACAATTTTATCAAACATTTGCATTTTACACACACGTGCCGGCCTCTTGTGACCCTTGACTTTTCTGAGGGCTCATCCAAATTAGTTTGCATAGATAGGTCATACCATCCGGTATCTCTGTACCAAATTTGGGTTTGAAGTTGTGAATAGTATTTGAGAACAAACATCTTTTGTCAAAATATTGCTATTTTTTTTACCTATTTCCTGATCTTTTGTGACCCTTGACCTTTTAGAGGGATCAACCAAATTAACATGCACAGGAAGGTCTTCCCATCAGGTATCTCTGTAGCAAGTTTGGGTTTGACGGTGTAAACAGTGTTTGAGAAAAAAACAACATCCTTAGTCCAAATATGGCTATTTCGGACCTATTTCCTGAGCTCATGTGACCTTTGACCTTTCCGAGGGGTCATCCAAATTAGTATGCATAGATAGGTCTTACCATTAGGTATTTTGTACCTAATTTGGGTTTGAAGTTGCGAATAGTATTTGAGAAAAAAACATTTTTTGTCAAAATATGGCTATTTTGGACCTATTTCCTGAGCTTTTGAGACCCTTGCTCTTTAGGAAGGATCAACCGAATTAGTATGCATAGAAAGGTCTTACCATCAGGCATATGTGTACCAAGTTTGGGTTTGAAGTTGTGAATAGTATTTGAGAAAGAATAAATTATGTCAATATATAGCTATTTTTGTGTTATTTCCTTATCCCCTGTGACCTTGACCTTTGTGAGAGGTCACGCAAATTAGTATGTTTAGAAAGGTCTTGCCACAAAGTATTTTTGGGCCAAGTTTGAAGATTGTGGCTTGAATAGTCTCCGAGAAAATGCCAACGTTAAAGTTTACCAGGGACGGCGGACGAACGACGGACGACCACTGTCCCAGAACATATACTTTTGCTTCGCACATGAGCCAAAAAAGACGTCACGCAAAGCCAAAAGTGCACTCAATCAGAGTAGCTCCAAGGGACATAATTTTACATTTCAATTCTGAGAGTGCTCGGCAGTGCTATTGCTATGGAATTTCAGGCTGGTGAGTTTGCATTGCGTCATCATGACATCAGCTGCCCTGTTTGTGACTGCATCGCTCACTAAAACTAAAAAAAGAATGGGGATGAGAGAGAAAGAGCCTTGCAAACAGCAATAGGAACTACCTTCTGGCGACGGGCAGTCCACTTAACTTTATCATCCAGGAATCCCCACTCCCGGGGAGGGTCTGAATATACTCACAATACACTTGACCTGTTATTGGGTAGATTGCCGCCTACCACCGGGGTAGGCGGGGCGACGAGGGGGCGAAGAGACGAGGGGGGAGGAGAGGCGTGGGGAGGAGGCGGGGGGTGGGGAGGGGTGGGGTGGGGTGGGGGCTCATTAGGTCTGGCATACAATTGCAAACACAACGCC